>CM018590.1:12541612-13741612 GCA_009078335.1 Salix brachista
AAAGATTTTTTTGGCAAAGTTTATTGATTTGCTATAACCCATTATCACTTATTCATTTCTATATTTTTTCATGAAAAATTATTTACTTAGGAGAATATCACTTAAGAGACTTCAGGTCTTTCTCTTGGAAAAGGTATAAAACAATGCTACCTATTTTCTTACCTTTAAAAGAAATCAACAAACAATAATAATATTTAATCAAATTAAATATTATAAAGAGAAGACAAGGGTCATAACCAAATTTTGGGTTCAAGAAAAAAAAAGACAAGAGAGAGTTAGCTAAAGGTTAAAGGACCAAATTGAACCAAATGGTGAAGGTTGGGAGCCTAATTGAAAAAATAAAGTGTCTACATAAAGAAAATAATTAAGTTAAGGTGTTTTATTGAACGCTTAATAAGCCTAATTGATTTAGTCAAGGTTTTCATTAAAAGTAGAATTAAGTTAGAAAGGCAGTTTAGACAAAATCAAATTCAAACACTTAGTTAAACTTTTGATGAGTTTAATTGATTTAATTAAGGACTTACTTAAAGAAAAAAAATAAGTTTCAAAGCCTCAATCAAATAAATCCACAAAGATTGGAAGAATAGGGACAAAATTGGAACTTGAAAATGCCAAATTTGTGTAATAAGAGATTGAATTGAAAGAAATTCAAAGATTTAAGGTCAATTGAGGGTCAAAATGAAGAATTAGAGACTAAGGACCGCTTTGTAAAAAGAGTAGGAATTTGAGGGCCTAATTTAAGAAAGCTAAGCGTGAAATTGTAAGAACAATAAGTTTTAGGGGTCAATTTTGAAAGCTTAAATGACTCAAACAAGGGTGAGGTTGAATTAATTCTCAAATATTAGGTCACTTAAGGACTTAATTGAAAAGTTTCAAAAGTTTAGGGACCAAATTGAAAATAAAATATAGGTAAAAAAATTATTTCTTCTATTTCGATGTCACGATCATATAAATTAATTACTCTAGCTTAAAACACACAAGATAATATAGAGAAAGAAAGGGGTCAATCCCACAAGGAAAGTTTTGTTTATATTTTTATGCTATAAATTATGTAATTGGAGGGGTTTAGTTGATGATTATTTAGACTAGTATAAAATTAAACAATCAAGCAAAATTAAATAAAACTCAAATTTATCAAGAAACAAACCTTGGTCATAAGTAAACATACACCTATAAAAATGAGAACCGATCCTTAAAATGAAACTTCAATTTATATTGTGAATTTTTTAATCTTTTTTTAATGTTAGTTAGTTAACAGATCTACTGTATAATTAACCCTTACCAACAAACAATCACAGTGTCTACATTAATGATATAGTTCAATAATAGCCTTAAACACTAGATAAATTGCTTTATCTATACAACAGAATTGTCTGCAATTCATGTTGATCTACCTAATTATTAAACTTAGTTGTGTCACAAGCTTATGTACCACAACTATGTTTTTAATAGCAAACTTAGAAATATATTGTTCACAATAACAACTTAAAGACTTCTTTAGTAATTAAGATAAAAAAATTATATGAAATATGCATAGAAAAAAAATCATTAATCATGTAAACTCAAAATAATTGAAAGAATAAATTTCACAATTCTTGAAATCTGAAGGTTTTTGTGTCCTTGCAACCTAGAAAAATAGTTTAGCCTTGCATATTTTTTGAGCAACTACTATAAAAGATGGAAGAATGTTTGAATTTAGGTTTTTAGGAGGAGGATTTGTGATTTTTCTATTTTGGCCACCCCCTCATCCTTCTCTTCTTTCCTTTATCTTTTTCTTTTTGTAGCCTAGGAAACCCTAGTTTCTTTATAACAAAATAATCATCCCTTAAGTAAATATTTTTACATTTAAATACTTTAATAACTATTTTGCTAGAAAGGAGAATTGTCTTGCATGAAATCTTCAAGTTTTGACTTGTAGGAGCTAAATTTACAAAACAAAGACTTGGATGTTGGTTTAGATGTTTTAAAATGTAATTTGGACTTGTTTCTTCACTAAAATTGTATGTTGGCCGAATTCATATGTCATTTACAAAACTCATATATCTCTCATATAAGCTCTTTTTCTACTGAAATTCGGTACTCTAATAGGTCGTTGAATAAGGAATCCAGTAATATGTTTGCATCAAATGGCCTATGTAGCTCAAAATATTCAAATCGGAATGGCCAAAGGTCAACATTGGAAGAATACAAGATTTGACTTTGAACGTTGCGATTTCCATGCTCTTCTTTCTTTATTTTTCTTGCCATGGATGGATAGAAAGATATGGATATTTTCTTTCTAATTCAACTAGAATCACTTTATTTTGACCTTTAGAGGTCGAGTTCTATACAAAACATTGACTGAAGGTCAAATTTTCTAATTTCCTCCAATCTACTCATTTTTGAATCTTTCATCCAAAAATACCCTCAAAACATAAAACAAAGAATATCAAGAAATTTTATCTATAAAATATAGACAAAATGCTAGATAAATGAGGGTAAAACTATCAAATATTATGATTGCATTATCACATTTAATATATAACAAGTTATTTGATTCTTAAGTCTAGTCCTTGAATGATTTATTATTCAAGGACTATTCATTGTCTTCTTCCACAAAACTGAAAAAAAAGATAATTATTTGTTATATGAAAGTAGTTTGGGTCACATTTCTTACATCTTTAGTGTACCCTTGTTTGATTATATAACCTTGTGGATTAGATCTTTTACTTTTGGGTTAAGGTTTTAAAAGCCTTAAAGCCATGTTTGACATGATATAAATTTCACAAACAAAAAAGAATATATTTTTAGTCTCGAGGGTGTGTTTGATAAAGACACCCAATTTTTTTTTTTATAATTTTTCTTGCTAATTTTTTTATTTTGCCAAACTAACCCCAAATGATTTTCATAATAGTTTTAGCCTAATAAGATAGGGACCTTTTTACTAAAGAGGATCTTTCTTGAACCTTTGATGGACCAATGAATAGAAATATGACTTAAAAGAAAAATAAAATCAATCAATAATACAAGTTATCATAAATAGAGATCACTAGAGGTGATGTGTTATCTCCATGCACAGCTAGTCTCTTTACTTAGACTCTATAAGCCATTAAGTTTGACCATAATATAATGTGGTGACTTCTAAACCCTAATTTTCATGATTTATCCCCCAACTAATCCAAAACATCCTCAATCTAAGAGAAAAACCCGTCTTTCAATGTCATGCAAGCCATGACACCTTTCACAAAAAGAAAACACAATCTATATTTTTAGATTCTTTAAAATTAGTGGAATATGTGAATACTTAAAAATATCTCTATGCAAAACAAAGACTTTTGGCCAAGTAAAAAGTCTCACAACATCAACCTAATTATATAAAATAAGAAAATATCTATGACTTAGAAGAAAAATGAATACTAAATGAGTCCTTGACCTTTTTTTATGAATGAGTTTGGAAAGCCTATCCTCATGTTTGATAACACCCTTTCATCCTAATCATTTTAGGCAAGGAAGTGGAGGTCTAAATTGCCTGAATCTAGGTTTTATCCATAAATTCTACCAAAATATGTTATTTTTATGACTAAAAATTATTTCTTAACTTCACATAGTAGTTCTTGGATATTAGATAATGGATGAGGTTTTCAAATTTACAATAAAACACAAGTGTAAGAGATTATATAAAGGCAAAATGGATCTACATATTAAAAATTGAGTAAAAATTGCTACATTAAATATGAAAACTTATTATTTAACTTGGAAAATTGGTTGATACTAGAACTTGATAATTGTTATTTTATTTAAATACTTTCTTGAAACATTACATTCATTTCTTACTTAGCTTTTAATGAGTTTAAATTTATTATTGAAACAAATGTTATGTTTTTTTTTTTATAATAGTGATGTTTATTATAGAAATGTCCTTTCTATATATAAAAAACAAGAGGAATAAATTATATTATCAAAATATATCTTATTTATATCACTGTAGGTTACGTCATATCAATAAACCTAAGAGTCACCAAGTTATATAAAAAAGGATAGTTTGATCCTTTTGATTATGAGTTGTATAAAACTTGTGAAAATTGTTTATTAGGTACGACAACCAAAATATCTTTTATTGGAAAGATTGAAAGATCTAATTTTATTATTAGGTCTAAAACATATAAATGTTTGTGGATTGTTAGTGGACCAATGATGATTTATTTCATAAGAAGGTATATATATTTCATTATATTTACTTATGACATTCTAGATATAGTTATATATATTTGATAAAGTGCAAGTTAAATTTTTTTAAGAAAGAGTACAAGATACTTTGATCAGGTTAAGGCGGTGATTACTTAAGCCATGAATTTCAAAATTATCTAAAAGAGAATGATATTATCTCACAATAGACTTCTTTGAAATACCATAATATAATGGAGTTTCTAAAACAAAAATTACAACTTATTGGATATGGAACATTCCATAATGAACTACACAGATTTTCCATATTATTTCAAGGGTTATACCTTATAAACTCTTACTTAACTTTTAAATAAAGCTCTAATAAATCTATTGATAAGACTCCATATCACATATGTAAAGGTAGGAGGAGATCAAATTTATCATATTTAAAGATTTAAAGTTATGACACTTAAGTGCAGTGTAATATATCAAAAAACCTAGGGGTTAAGTAAAATAAGTATAAGTTTTGGGATATCTAAAAAACCCTATTAGATATTATTTTTACAATTTGTTTGAGAAAAAAGATATTGGTCTTAAAATATACTACATTTCTAGATAAATAATTTGTTCTTGAAAAGAGTAATAAAAGAAATTCAAACTTGAAAAAGTTTAAGAAATAAAAGCTAACCCAAATATAACTTGAGCATGAATCTATAACATTGATGCTTAGTTGAAACACAAGGAAAACAAGAACTCCATAAATTTGGTAAGATACATCATACACCAATAAGATATTGATTTCTTATAAAAGTTGAAAATAACAAATTGCTCATACTTAAATAACTTACCAACTACATGGAAGAAATTTTAATACTAATTTCAAGAAATAACTTAGTCCATAAAATCTAAAATACAATCCCTTGTAAAACCAAGTATGAACCTTGGTTGATCTACTTAGAAGAATAAAACTTATTAGATGTAAATCAAGGTTATAAAAGAAAGATTGTCATGGATTGTAATATATAAATATACAAAACTAGACTAGCTGTCAAAGATTATATACAAAGATAAAGGGTTGACTCAGATGAAACCTTTTCATCGATAACTATGGTAAAATCCATAAGAATTTTAATTGCAATAAATATATACCATGATAATAAGATTTGACAAATGAATGTCAAACCTACATATCTAAATAGGAAACTTCACAAAGATGTATATATGAAACAAGTTGAAGGTTCAAAATCTGAGGAATTTGTCATTTAAGTATACAAGTTATAAAAATATATTTATATAATTAAAAAAGCTTTATGAAATTGAAATTTTTATTTTCATGATATAATCAATTAGTTTTATTTCATAAAAAGTATTGATGAGTCTTGTGTTTATAAAAAGATTACTGGGAGTGAGTTGTTTTTTAATATTATATGTATATAACATACTATTGCTAAATAACAAAATTTTCTTACTCTAGCTAGTAAAGATTTGGTTATCCAAGAATTTTTCTATGAACGATATAATAGTGCTGCTACAAGTTGAAAGAGTTCAAAATAAGAGACAATAATAGATTCTACAGCTTAAGCTAAATACACCTTATATTTTAAGGGACAAAAATGGTTGTTTGGATCAAAAAGTTCATCACTGAACTATATATTGTTCCCAATAAAAATGATCTAATAGCAATATAATATCATAATAATAGAGTTATTGTATAAGCAAAAATCCAATGTCTCATCAACAATCCTTACACATACTTAAATTATTCTATTTGATTTGCTAAGTCATAGAAGAAAATGTGTAAATACATACTACGTACCCATTGAAGAGAACCTGCCAAAGGAAAGTGGTGTAAAGGCATTATATAACCATAATATTTCCAAAGATGATGGTAATCAAATCTACTAGTCTTCCAAAATTATTAGGTGATAAAATACTTAATAAACTCCTAAACCTTTGTAATAGACAAATCCATTAACCTTTTTTTATCTAAAGATCCCTTAATAACAATGGATTCATGTTAAACTAATTAGTTTAACCTAAAAAAGGTTATTAGCATTTGTAATGACATTTGTATTAAAAAGCAAGTTAAGTAAGAGCAACATTATTTTAAAAAAGAATTAGGATTCTTTATGCTTAATTTGATAATCTTGACTATTAGAGAGAGAAATCTAAGAAAAACAAACCAATTATAAACATAAATCTAGAAGGTCTAGTATTAAGTTGAATCCTTTCCATACTACTAGACCTTCAAACAAACCTAAACCATCTAATAAAAAAAGGCTCATAGACTTATGGTTATCAAGTTTAAATGTCATAAAAAATGCCATATTTCTAAATATAGTTGTGCTTAATAAGTTATATGTTAATGAATATTCCTGGTAGCCAATTAGTTACTTACATGTGACCCTTGACTTTGTTCGAAAGAAAATATATGCTATCTATAATGGCTATTTGTATCTTTATATGTTTGATTAATGAGTTATAGTAAAGATAAATTATTTAGAAAAAAATTGTTATACAAATAAAGTTAAAGAGTAATTATAATTATAAGATTGTTATTGCATCAAAACATTGTTTCTAAATGTTCTAGTCAAAGTTTTATTAAAACTAGTTATTAATTAGAGTTATTGAGTCTAACATATATTATGTTTATAAAAAAGTAGTTGTTTATTATAGTTAGGGTATTAGAGATATTTAAAATTAAGATTTGGGTGTTTGTTAGAAGATATGTACATTAAATTGTCTCATATGAGAATTCCATATAGAAAGATCATTTATATATATGGAAAAGTTCAAATGATAGCTGTGTAAATGGTCCCTAGACTAGGGATTACTAAGTTATCTTATATAGGGAATGCTATACTATTACCTTAACTACATATTGTCTTAATCAAGGGTAACAAAATTGGTGGATAGTGGGTATAACATGAAGTACTTGAAGTTATTTGAGTGATCATTAAAGGATTTGTAACACCTTGCACTTTCCCATGAGTTTTCACTTAATACCCATGACCGAGTACGTAGAAACTCAAGTATTGTTTTTAAGGAAAATCCAAATAGTCTTTCAATAGTGTTAAATGTATACAATTTAGTTTTCAAGGTGCTTGTCTATATTGATCACTCTAATTTAAATATTTTTACTTGAACAAGAATTCTAAACCAAGCTAGCTTTTTGATACATTTTCCTTACAGAAAAATATTATTTGTAGATCAAAGACACAGAGTGCAACTACCGTAAAAATAATAACATTTACAAAATACACCAACTTTAATGGTGATGTTTTTTTTAATAATTTTCATTAAAGTCTCCTTTATATTTTCAATATCAAGTTATTGACTCAAAAACTTCACAATGTATAAATATCATTCATAATATTTGTCCTGCCATATAGAACTTCCATAACTTAACCAAAACATCAACTTGACTTTTTTTTTATTAGGATTAGGCTTATGTCATTATATAGAACAAATATTTAAAACTAATATTAATCAAAGCACATATAACTTAGCTTTTATTATTAGGATTAGGCTTATGTCATTAAATAGAACAAGTATTTAAAGCTGATATTATTCAAGGCACATATCATTTTCTTTTAAAAGTAAGTATGTTTAAATATACATATAAAAGACTATAAATTAACTGTGTGATGATAACCTCTTTAATTTCATTATCCATATACAAATAAAATAAACATTACAATTCTTTAGATATAATAGAATATTATTGGTTCTTTCAAATATATCAATCATTTAACAAAAGACATGTATCCATGCAACTACTTCCTGACTTGAGGGTGAGAGATAAACATATTTTTCATCTGACACATATATATTAGGTAAATTTAATTTTTTTACTTATAAAGTAATAATAATTAAGAACCATTTATTAATGCTCATAAATATATTCATTATATTAGTTAATGAAATAGCCTATCTCTAATATACTAACATCATCATAATTACTTAATACAAATTTTGAATTTCATGAGATACCGAAATTGCCTCTATACAAACCCAAGTGTTTAGCTTCTATTTAATTCATTGAAATTATATAGTTACACATAATTACTTTATACAATTTTTGAATTTCATGAGATACCGAAATTGCCTCTATACAAACCCAAGTATTTAACTTCTATTTAATTCATTGAAATTATATAGTTACACATTAGATAAAGCATTTATCCCATTACACAAGAGTTAATTTTCTCTTATCGCTCCGAGCGTGTAGGTCAGCTGGCAGAGAGCTGTCCTAGCTTAACCAAGGTCTCGAGTTCGAGACCTTGGGTATGCAGCGGCGCTATGTGGGAGAGCTTTGCCGCCCTTACGGGTCTCACCCGGCTCGAATCCGGATTAGTCGGCAGTGGCCGGACACCGGATGGTTATTCCAAAAAAAAAAACTAGGGCATTAATTCCTTTAACCAAAAAAGTTAAATCCCAATTCACTCATTCAACGTGACATTATTCCCATTAACCAGAGAAAATAGTTTCTCAACTCACCCATTCAAACGAGACACTAATCCCTTTAACCATGGAGAATAACTTCTCACCTCACCCATTCAACATGACATTATTTCAATTAACCACGAAATAATTTCTTCACTCATCCATTCAACAAGACATTATTTCTATTATCCAGAAAATGATTTCTCCACTTGTCCATTCAATAGGGCATTCATGTACTTTTTATTTTATAATTTTACAATAGGATATGATCAAATAAAATTTCTTCTAATAATTTTTTATTTATTTAAGTACTTAGTTATTTAAAGGTGTTGAACACCTACCTCATGTATGTGCACATGAAGAGTTTCTGTTATTGTTGATTAAGTTCTTTGACCTCTTCTTCATCAACATAATCAATATATCATTTATCGTTCATCGCTAAATGATAAAATATCATTTTTCAAATAAGTTTCAATTTCTCATTTGAATCAAGTTTTACATTCACATTATTGTCATGCATAAAAGTCCCCCTCTTTTTATTATTTCCATTTTTGAATTGATACAATGTAATACATATTACACCTTTCTTTATATAATTAAATCCAATACCCTTAAATACGCTTGACCAAGTATTTAAATCAAAGAGAATAAAATTCTCCATTTAAATACTTTGTCAATATTAAATTTATAATTCTCATACAATTCGCCTGATTTGTTTAAAACCACTCTCTTATATTAACATAGTCCAAGTGGAAACCCTCATCTCCTTTTAAGAGTTATGGCCAAAACTCTTTAAGGGAAGAATATAAGAGTTTTTCTCTCTTCTTGTAAAAAACAATTATCCATATTACCTATCAAAATCAATAATATATAATTTCATATAATTTTTAAACAATTTATTAAAACTCTAATATCCCAATTTCCTTCCTCTTATTCGAAACCTATTCAAGGAAAGCAAGTGAGAATTCATCTCATTTCTTTGTAAAATTCTTATCTATTCTATCTATTAACATTTATAAACCTAAAAGCTCATATATATTCCAAAAAATGTCCAATTTCCCAATCTCTCAATTCTTCCTCTTTGGCTTAAAATACTAATTATGGGGGGAAGAGATTTGATTCTTACATATTAAAAATTAAACAATTATACAATTGCAATTTATAATTTATAACATGATTCAATCATATTTTTTGTCATTTCCATGATTAAGACAATAAATCTCTAATTTCACATAATCATAACAATTAAATTTCTTCATTAAAACACAAAATCATAGCAACTAACCATTTTGAACATGTTATTTACTTTGATCGGATAATGATTCAAGGAATGAATGGGAGAAAGATCCAAATTCTCTTCTTGTTTCTTTTCAAGCCCTAGCTTTTAAATTTATTCAAATAACCTCCCAACACTAAATCACTTTCTAGATAGACTAATTAGGTTTTGGTAACTCTAATTACACCACTTTCAATGATTTTAGTAAGTAAACAAGTACAAAAATCAAACAGACCCTCCCTCTCTTTTTTGGTTATAAACTGTTGACCAATGAGAGAAGAAATTGGATATTTATAGTTTATTTTTCTTTTATTTGCACATTGACCCTTATTATTTCCTATTAATTCTCCTGCTTACATAAATTACACCATAATACCTTTTATTTTATTCTATTGCGTCACCCTCACATGACTTCAAACAATTTTATGTAATCTATCTTGTACTTTTATTTTTGGATTAAATAAAAATCTCTTTTATTTTCACTTATTATTTTTTATCTTTTTTATTGTTTATTCGAAAACAAAATAAAATTAAATAAAAAGAAAAACAACACGCACACACTTTTTTTTTACTATATTAATCAAACCCTAATAAAATACACATGTTTATGAACACAAAAAAATTCAAAATAATCCAAACAAACTTTAAACATTTATAATAATGTTGGGAACAGTGAATGGAAGCTCCTGGGAACTGCGAAGAGCAATGGTGGAACTATGCGTTGCCGCCGCCGGTAGAAACAATAAATAGGTGAATTTGAAATGTCTTCCCCTTCTCTTTCCTCTTGTACCGATAATGCCACCGATAGAGACTTGAAAAGAGAAAATACACAACAATTTTTGGTTGTCTTTTTTTTCAGATATATATTTTTCTTCTTCTTGGTTGCTGTCGTCGGTGTTTCTTCTCCACACACAGACCCACCTGGAGCATGGTCCACTTTCTTATAAAAAAAAAACATATCTGTATCATCCACAGTTCTATCAAGCTTTTTCACCATCACAGTATCTCTAAGATCGACTATATCATGCCTCGCATATTCAACATCAAGGGAGCTAACAATGATGAATATCGACCAACGACTTCACTATTTAATGAAGTATTAACAGATTTAATTAATAAATCATTAACTTTAATGGAAGATATATGCAATGACTTGGCTGGTTGGGCAGGGGAGACAGTATGGATGTGGTGTGCTGGGGCTGACTGGACAGTGGCTGTCGGCGTTGGAAAAAGAAAAGATTTGGGTATAAAAAAATAGAAAGCAAAGAGGGTGAAAAAGGAAATGAAGAAAGAACAACGAAATAACACATAATTTTATAATTAACTGAACAGAATTTTGACAGCTAAGCGTTGTTAAGATAAAATAAAAAAAAGGCACAGATCATGAGAGAAAATACAGGGGAAGCCAACTAATTCAATTTTTACTAATTTTCCTTTGTTAATAGAACAAATGATCCCGCACACATTTCAATCACCACATATTTAAACTCGGTTGGGCATGAAACCGAAGTTGTTGTTTTTTAATGTATATGTGGCACCTAGAATAGTACTGCCTTTTTTTTTAATTTAATTTTGTTTTTTATTATCTAATCATTGTCTTTTTTTAATAATTGTATTTTAGCAATTCTTTAATCTACATTTCAATTAACACCCCTTGTATTTTTTATTTTGCTTATTTAACCTTTTCGAATAATTTTTTTTTAAAAAAAACTGTTTAATATGTATTTGATTTTTGAAGATATTTTATATAAATGAACTTAATTTTCTAAAATTAAATATAATTATTTTTAGATGATATTTTCATATGTGTATAGTGTTGTTTATTGTGCAAATTCTCATCCTCTACCCCTCAATTTTTTATTTTAATTTGTTTTGGCATTCTAGCTTCAGTTTCCTTCAATTTAATTCTAAAAGGCTGCGATGTTTTTTTTTTTTTGGTCTTGGTTTTTTCATTCATTTTAGATTGCCTTTAATCACCTTTCATGATTTTTAAGACTGTTTCGATACCCGATAACATTTCAATCTGTATGGAAACAAATTGAATACTAATAATAAAATAATAGAGGCTAAAATTAATATTTTAAAAAATACTTTTTCAACAAAAATAATCAAAAACATATTCTGATCAAGGGTTTTGATATTATTCTCCGACACTCATTTCATTAGCTTGCCTTCTAAATTTCTATGAATACAATTGTGGTTGCGGGGAAAAAAAAGAGTTTAGCTTTAAAATGCCATGAAAAAAAAAATAGGAAGAGCTTGTGGTGAAAAAGTAACTTTTGAGTCCAGGTGGATGGTGCATTTTCCATCCACTTTGGCGTGTGTGTTTTTATATATATATATATATATATATATATATAATAGAATAACACAAATTATTTCACTGAGCAGGCAGGAGCTAAAGAAGAGACAGAAGAAGCGAAAGAAGAGACAAGATAGACAGAAGCAAGCAAAGCAAAATTAAAGGTATTTAGATATTTATTTTTAAGAACTAATATATTTCAATTTCTGATTTGTAATTGAAAAACCTTCATTTCTTGAAATTAGGGTTCATGTGAAATAACACAAATTAAACCAATTATTTCACTGAGCAGGCAGGAACTAAAGAAGAGACAGAAGAAGCGAAAGAAGAGACTAGATAGACAGAAGCAAGCAAAGCAAAATTAAAGGTATTTAGATATTTATATTTAAGAACTAATATATTTCAATTTCTGATTTGTAATTGAAAAACCTTCATTTCTTGAAATTAGGGTTCATGTGAAATAACACAAATTAAACCAATTATTTCACTGAGCAGGCAGGAGCTAAAGAAGAGACAGAAGAAGCGAAAGAAGAGACAAGATAGACAGAAGCAAGCAAAGCAAAATTAAAGGTATTTAGATATTTATATTTAAGAACTAATATATTTCAATTTCTGATTTGTAATTGAAAAACCTTCATTTCTTGAAATTAGGGTTCATGTGAAATAACACAAATTAAACCAATTATTTCACTGAGCAGGCAGGAGCTAAAGAAGAGACAGAAGAAGCGAAAGAACAGACAAGATAGACAGAAGCAAGCAAAGCAAAATTAAAGGTATTTAGATATTTATTCTTAAGAACTAATATATTTCAATTTCTGATTTGTAATTGAAAAACCTTCATTTCTTGAAATTAGGGTTCATGTGAAATAACACAAATTAAACCAATTATTTCACTGAGCAGGCAGGAGCTAATGAAGAGACAGAAGAAGCGAAAGAACAGACAAGATAGACAGAAGCAAGCAAAGCAAAATTAAAGGTATTTAGATATTTATATTTAAGAACTAATATATTTCAATTTCTGATTTGTAATTGAAAAACCTTCATTTCTTGAAATTAGGGTTCATGTGAAATAACACAAATTAAACCAATTATTTCACTGAGCAGGCAGGAGCTAAAGAAGAGACAGAAGAAGCGAAAGAAGAGACAAGATAGACAGAAGCAAGCAAAGCAAAATTAAAGGTATTTAGATATTTATTTTTAAGAACTAATATATTTCAATTTCTGATTTGTAATTGAAAAACCTTCATTTCTTGAAATTAGGGTTCATGTGAAATAACACAAATTAAACCAATTATTTCACTGAGCAGGCAGGAGCTAAAGAAGAGACAGAAGAAGCGAAAGAAGAGACAAGATAGACAGAAGCAAGCAAAGCAAAATTAAAGGTATTTAGATATTTATATTTAAGAACTAATATATTTCAATTTCTGATTTGTAATTGAAAAACCTTCATTTCTTGAAATTAGGGTTCATGTGAAATAACACAAATTAAACCAATTATTTCACTGAGCAGGCAGGAGCTAAAGAAGAGACAGAAGAAGCGAAAGAAGAGACAAGATAGACAGAAGCAAGCAAAGCAAAATTAAAGGTATTTAGATATTTATATTTAAGAACTAATATATTTCAATTTCTGATTTGTAATTGAAAAACCTTCATTTCTTGAAATTAGGGTTCATGTGAAATAACACAAATTAAACCAATTATTTCACTGAGCAGGCAGGAGCTAAAGAAGAGACAGAAGAAGCGAAAGAAGAGACAAGATAGACAGAAGCAAGCAAAGCAAAATTAAAGGTATTTAGATATTTATATTTAAGAACTAATATATTTCAATTTCTGATTTGTAATTGAAAAACCTTCATTTCTTGAAATTAGGGTTCATGTGAAATAACACAAATTAAACCAATTATTTCACTGAGCAGGCAGGAGCTAAAGAAGAGACAGAAGAAGCGAAAGAAGAGACAAGATAGACAGAAGCAAGCAAAGCAAAATTAAAGGTATTTAGATATTTATATTTAAGAACTAATATATTTCAATTTCTGATTTGTAATTGAAAAACCTTCATTTCTTGAAATTAGGGTTCATGTGAAATAACACAAATTAAACCAATTATTTCACTGAGCAGGCAGGAGCTAAAGAAGAGACAGAAGAAGCGAAAGAAGAGACAAGATAGACAGAAGCAAGCAAAGCAAAATTAAAGGTATTTAGATATTTATATTTAAGAACTAATATATTTCAATTTCTGATTTGTAATTGAAAAACCTTCATTTCTTGAAATTAGGGTTCATGTGAAATAACACAAATTAAACCAATTATTTCACTGAGCAGGCAGGAGCTAAAGAAGAGACAGAAGAAGCGAAAGAAGAGACAAGATAGACAGAAGCAAGCAAAGCAAAATTAAAGGTATTTAGATATTTATATTTAAGAACTAATATATTTCAATTTCTGATTTGTAATTGAAAAACCTTCATTTCTTGAAATTAGGGTTCATGTGAAATAACACAAATTAAACCAATTATTTCACTGAGCAGGCAGGAGCTAAAGAAGAGACAGAAGAAGCGAAAGAAGAGACAAGATAGACAGAAGCAAGCAAAGCAAAATTAAAGGTATTTAGATATTTATATTTAAGAACTAATATATTTCAATTTCTGATTTGTAATTGAAAAACCTTCATTTCTTGAAATTAGGGTTCATGTGAAATAACACAAATTAAACCAATTATTTCACTGAGCAGGCAGGAGCTAAAGAAGAGACAGAAGAAGCGAAAGAAGAGACAAGATAGACAGAAGCAAGCAAAGCAAAATTAAAGGTATTTAGATATTTATATTTAAGAACTAATATATTTCAATTTCTGATTTGTAATTGAAAAACCTTCATTTCTTGAAATTAGGGTTCATGTGAAATAACACAAATTAAACCAATTATTTCACTGAGCAGGCAGGAGCTAAAGAAGAGACAGAAGAAGCGAAAGAAGAGACAAGATAGACAGAAGCAAGCAAAGCAAAATTAAAGGTATTTAGATATTTATATTTAAGAACTAATATATTTCAATTTCTGATTTGTAATTGAAAAACCTTCATTTCTTGAAATTAGGGTTCATGTGAAATAACACAAATTAAACCAATTATTTCACTGAGCAGGCAGGAGCTAAAGAAGAGACAGAAGAAGCGAAAGAAGAGACAAGATAGACAGAAGCAAGCAAAGCAAAATTAAAGGTATTTAGATATTTATATTTAAGAACTAATATATTTCAATTTCTGATTTGTAATTGAAAAACCTTCATTTCTTGAAATTAGGGTTCATGTGAAATAACACAAATTAAACCAATTATTTCACTGAGCAGGCAGGAGCTAAAGAAGAGACAGAAGAAGCGAAAGAAGAGACAAGATAGACAGAAGCAAGCAAAGCAAAATTAAAGGTATTTAGATATTTATATTTAAGAACTAATATATTTCAATTTCTGATTTGTAATTGAAAAACCTTCATTTCTTGAAATTAGGGTTCATGTGAAATAACACAAATTAAACCAATTATTTCACTGAGCAGGCAGGAGCTAAAGAAGAGACAGAAGAAGCGAAAGAAGAGACAAGATAGACAGAAGCAAGCAAAGCAAAATTAAAGGTATTTAGATATTTATATTTAAGAACTAATATATTTCAATTTCTGATTTGTAATTGAAAAACCTTCATTTCTTGAAATTAGGGTTCATGTGAAATAACACAAATTAAACCAATTATTTCACTGAGCAGGCAGGAGCTAAAGAAGAGACAGAAGAAGCGAAAGAAGAGACAAGATAGACAGAAGCAAGCAAAGCAAAATTAAAGGTATTTAGATATTTATATTTAAGAACTAATATATTTCAATTTCTGATTTGTAATTGAAAAACCTTCATTTCTTGAAATTAGGGTTCATGTGAAATAACACAAATTAAACCAATTATTTCACTGAGCAGGCAGGAGCTAAAGAAGAGACAGAAGAAGCGAAAGAAGAGACAAGATAGACAGAAGCAAGCAAAGCAAAATTAAAGGTATTTAGATATTTATATTTAAGAACTAATATATTTCAATTTCTGATTTGTAATTGAAAAACCTTCATTTCTTGAAATTAGGGTTCATGTGAAATAACACAAATTAAACCAATTATTTCACTGAGCAGGCAGGAGCTAAAGAAGAGACAGAAGAAGCGAAAGAAGAGACAAGATAGACAGAAGCAAGCAAAGCAAAATTAAAGGTATTTAGATATTTATATTTAAGAACTAATATATTTCAATTTCTGATTTGTAATTGAAAAACCTTCATTTCTTGAAATTAGGGTTCATGTGAAATAACACAAATTAAACCAATTATTTCACTGAGCAGGCAGGAGCTAAAGAAGAGACAGAAGAAGCGAAAGAAGAGACAAGATAGACAGAAGCAAGCAAAGCAAAATTAAAGGTATTTAGATATTTATATTTAAGAACTAATATATTTCAATTTCTGATTTGTAATTGAAAAACCTTCATTTCTTGAAATTAGGGTTCATGTGAAATAACACAAATTAAACCAATTATTTCACTGAGCAGGCAGGAGCTAAAGAAGAGACAGAAGAAGCGAAAGAAGAGACAAGATAGACAGAAGCAAGCAAAGCAAAATTAAAGGTATTTAGATATTTATATTTAAGAACTAATATATTTCAATTTCTGATTTGTAATTGAAAAACCTTCATTTCTTGAAATTAGGGTTCATGTGAAATAACACAAATTAAACCAATTATTTCACTGAGCAGGCAGGAGCTAAAGAAGAGACAGAAGAAGCGAAAGAAGAGACAAGATAGACAGAAGCAAGCAAAGCAAAATTAAAGGTATTTAGATATTTATATTTAAGAACTAATATATTTCAATTTCTGATTTGTAATTGAAAAACCTTCATTTCTTGAAATTAGGGTTCATGTGAAATAACACAAATTAAACCAATTATTTCACTGAGCAGGCAGGAGCTAAAGAAGAGACAGAAGAAGCGAAAGAAGAGACAAGATAGACAGAAGCAAGCAAAGCAAAATTAAAGGTATTTAGATATTTATATTTAAGAACTAATATATTTCAATTTCTGATTTGTAATTGAAAAACCTTCATTTCTTGAAATTAGGGTTCATGTGAAATAACACAAATTAAACCAATTATTTCACTGAGCAGGCAGGAGCTAAAGAAGAGACAGAAGAAGCGAAAGAAGAGACAAGATAGACAGAAGCAAGCAAAGCAAAATTAAAGGTATTTAGATATTTATATTTAAGAACTAATATATTTCAATTTCTGATTTGTAATTGAAAAACCTTCATTTCTTGAAATTAGGGTTCATGTGAAATAACACAAATTAAACCAATTATTTCACTGAGCAGGCAGGAGCTAAAGAAGAGACAGAAGAAGCGAAAGAAGAGACAAGATAGACAGAAGCAAGCAAAGCAAAATTAAAGGTATTTAGATATTTATATTTAAGAACTAATATATTTCAATTTCTGATTTGTAATTGAAAAACCTTCATTTCTTGAAATTAGGGTTCATGTGAAATAACACAAATTAAACCAATTATTTCACTGAGCAGGCAGGAGCTAAAGAAGAGACAGAAGAAGCGAAAGAAGAGACAAGATAGACAGAAGCAAGCAAAGCAAAATTAAAGGTATTTAGATATTTATATTTAAGAACTAATATATTTCAATTTCTGATTTGTAATTGAAAAACCTTCATTTCTTGAAATTAGGGTTCATGTGAAATAACACAAATTAAACCAATTATTTCACTGAGCAGGCAGGAGCTAAAGAAGAGACAGAAGAAGCGAAAGAAGAGACAAGATAGACAGAAGCAAGCAAAGCAAAATTAAAGGTATTTAGATATTTATATTTAAGAACTAATATATTTCAATTTCTGATTTGTAATTGAAAAACCTTCATTTCTTGAAATTAGGGTTCATGTGAAATAACACAAATTAAACCAATTATTTCACTGAGCAGGCAGGAGCTAAAGAAGAGACAGAAGAAGCGAAAGAAGAGACAAGATAGACAGAAGCAAGCAAAGCAAAATTAAAGGTATTTAGATATTTATATTTAAGAACTAATATATTTCAATTTCTGATTTGTAATTGAAAAACCTTCATTTCTTGAAATTAGGGTTCATGTGAAATAACACAAATTAAACCAATTATTTCACTGAGCAGGCAGGAGCTAAAGAAGAGACAGAAGAAGCGAAAGAAGAGACAAGATAGACAGAAGCAAGCAAAGCAAAATTAAAGGTATTTAGATATTTATATTTAAGAACTAATATATTTCAATTTCTGATTTGTAATTGAAAAACCTTCATTTCTTGAAATTAGGGTTCATGTGAAATAACACAAATTAAACCAATTATTTCACTGAGCAGGCAGGAGCTAAAGAAGAGACAGAAGAAGCGAAAGAAGAGACAAGATAGACAGAAGCAAGCAAAGCAAAATTAAAGGTATTTAGATATTTATATTTAAGAACTAATATATTTCAATTTCTGATTTGTAATTGAAAAACCTTCATTTCTTGAAATTAGGGTTCATGTGAAATAACACAAATTAAACCAATTATTTCACTGAGCAGGCAGGAGCTAAAGAAGAGACAGAAGAAGCGAAAGAAGAGACAAGATAGACAGAAGCAAGCAAAGCAAAATTAAAGGTATTTAGATATTTATATTTAAGAACTAATATATTTCAATTTCTGATTTGTAATTGAAAAACCTTCATTTCTTGAAATTAGGGTTCATGTGAAATAACACAAATTAAACCAATTATTTCACTGAGCAGGCAGGAGCTAAGAAGAGACAGAAGAAGCGAAAGAAGAGACAAGATAGACAGAAGCAAGCAAAGCAAAATTAAAGGTATTTAGATATTTATATTTAAGAACTAATATATTTCAATTTCTGATTTGTAATTGAAAAACCTTCATTTCTTGAAATTAGGGTTCATGTGAAATAACACAAATTAAACCAATTATTTCACTGAGCAGGCAGGAGCTAAAGAAGAGACAGAAGAAGCGAAAGAAGAGACAAGATAGACAGAAGCAAGCAAAGCAAAATTAAAGGTATTTAGATATTTATATTTAAGAACTAATATATTTCAATTTCTGATTTGTAATTGAAAAACCTTCATTTCTTGAAATAGGGTTCATGTGAACAATTATCCAAACCACCTTCCACCAGACAAAAGAAAGGCATGTTAAGATGATGATGTATGCAAGCAAAGCAAAATTAAAGGTATTTAGATATTTATTAAGAACTAATATATTTCAATTTCTCGATTTAAATTGAAAACCTCTACTTTTGAAATTAGGGTTCATGAAATAACACAAATTAAACCAATTATTTCACCGATAAAAGAAGATTACCAAGATAATAAGAAGCTAAAGAAGAGACAAGATGATTAAGCAAGCAAAGCAAATTAAAGGTATTGGATATTTATATTTAAGAACTAATATATTTCTAATTTGTGATTTGTAATTGAAAACCTCATTTCTTTGAAATTAGGGTTCATGAAATAACACAATTAAACCAATTATTTCACCGAGCAGCAGGAGCCAAAGAAGAGACGTAATAGCGAAAGAAGAGACAGATAGACAGAAGCAAGAAAAGTAAAATTAAAGGTATTTAGATATTATTTAAGAACTAATATATTTCAATTTCATTTGTAATTGAAAAACTCATTTTTAAATTAGGTTCATGAAATAACACAAATTAAACCAATTATTTCACCGAAAAAGCAGAGCTAAAGAAGAGGATGGACAGAAGCGAAGAATGTATAAGATAGACAGAAGCAAGCAAAGCAAAATTAAAGGTATTTAGATATTTATATTTAAGAACTAATATATTTCAATTTCTGATTTGTAATTGAAAAACCTTCATTTCTTGAAATTAGGGTTCATGTGAAATAACACAAATTAAACCAATTATTTCACTGAGCAGGCAGTAGCTAAAGAAGAGACAAGATAGACAGAAGCAAGCAAAGCAAAATTAAAGGTATTTAGATATTTATATTTAAGAACTAATATATTTCAATTTCTGATTTGTAATTGAAAAACCTTCATTTCTTGAAATTAGGGTTCATGTGAAATAACACAAATTAAACCAATTATTTCACTGAGCAGGCAGGAGCTAAAGAAGAGACAGAAGAAGCGAAAGAAGAGACAAGATAGACAGAAGCAAGCAAAGCAAAATTAAAGGTATTTAGATATTTATATTTAAGAACTAATATATTTCAATTTCTGATTTGTAATTGAAAAACCTTCATTTCTTGAAATTAGGGTTCATGTGAAATAACACAAATTAAACAAATTATTTCACTGAGCAGGCAGGAGCTAAAGAAGAGACAGAAGAAGCGAAAGATGAGACAAGATAGACAGAAGCAAGCAAAGCAAAATTAAAGGTATTTAGATATTTATATTTAAGAACTAATATATTTCAATTTCTGATTTGTAATTAAAAAACCTTCATTTCTTGAAATTAGGGTTCATGTGAAAAAAATTAGGAAGAGCAATTGTTGTGGTAGTCCCGGTGGATGGTGCATTTTCCATCCAATTTGACGTGTTTTTTATATATATATATATAATAAATTAACACATAATTCAACCAATTACAGAATCAAGCGTAACTGCAAATTAATATATTTCAATTTCTAGTATTGAAAAACCTTCAATTCTTATTTGATTGTAGCATTGGATTCTCTGTCTATCAATTTAATATTCTACCTTCCTAATAGTGAATTGTAATTGTGTTAGATGACAAAAAACAAAACCCATGGTGAAATGGTAGCAAATAAACCATGCTACAAGTGTGGCCATGACACCTTGCTCGCGTCACTGTCTTTCCAAAGGCAGCATGACTACAATAAGGTGCTAGAGGAGAAGAGGATAAAGGCCGAGAAGGCACAGATAAAAAAAGCATCAATGAAAAAAAAAATGGTAAGTTTAATAAACAAATTATGTTGTTAATTTAGTGCGTGTACACAACTTAATTAATTTATTTACTGTCTTATATCTCAGGATGACACCCCAAAGCATCCTGGTCAAGCACCTCGACCTGCTGGGGCACCTGCTGCTCGTATCTAGAGAATCAGATCAAACTCTTATATTGGCTATTTTGCTTTGTACTAGATGAATTTGTTTTGCTAATTACTGTTAAGACATGTGAATGAATCAGATCAAAGTCTACGTTTTTCATGGGTTCTGTTAACAATAGTGCACCAGTTTCTAATACAGTATGCAGCTACTGTTTTCTTTAAAAAGTAGAAATTAGGAATATAGAAACAATACACCTAAGAAAATTGTTCAAGGGAAATGGTAAGTGATCATAGAAACTTGAACACACACCTGAAAGTCATATAATTCTGCATTACTAGATTCTTCACATTTCTGAAGCGCAACTGGTAGAAGCACTATTTTTTGTGAATAGTAGAGCCTGAGGAATCTATAAAAAACAAATCAAGATTTAGAAACTGGATGTTAATTCCAAAACCTTAGATTACCAACGAAACACCCCAGCCCAGTGACTAATTTAAGGATGAAAACAAATCAAAATCAGATCCTGGTCATTGTTGGTTTGGAATTGATAGATTAAAAAAATGGCAGGTCAAAGACATGGATTTGAGCATTAAAAAGCTTCAGCTGACATGGTTATTATGAACAAAAGGGAATACCTTTAACTATTTCTGTTGTGTCGAGATAACAAAGTGCCTAAAAAAACTCTTACATCTCAAATTTAATTCCTAGGTGAGAGTTGTTTTCGACTTTAACAATGGATGTTTTGTTCATCAAAAAATACAGAACCATACAAATTTTTGGACAAGTTCGAGCAAACACTTGGGCAACCAATTGGTTGTTTTTACCATTTTTTCTGGTAATATTTCTGGATTCAAATCAATCCAGAGCTCAAGGTCTCGAGAACCTCAAACTCTTGTCTTAGAGCAACAAGTGAGGGGTACAAAAAACTACCACTGTATCTGTGGGTAAGTTTCCATCGAGAAAAGAAAAAGAAAAAAAAGATTTCCAATGTTCTGCAATCATTGCTTTCTCTAATACAGGTAAATCTAGGGGGGGAAATGCAGAGCTAAACACCACACAGAAAAGGAAAAGAGGCTCAATAATTAAATAAATCTAAGCCTAAAAAACTTTGATCTATTCCTGGGGTTTGTATTCCTTTGATAAAATAGTAATTTTACTATTCCCATCTACGATGAACAACTAAGCTCTTTGACGTTTTTGTTAATACCATTTCCCCACCGTAACTTTTCAAAACTATAATACCATTTTCTAATAAATTGTGGTAGTTTTCTAACAAAAGAGTAATCAGGATTAGGTTTTAATAAATTAAAATTATAAATTATTTAAATATAATCAATTTTTTATAGATATAATAAACAGGTTTATTAAATTTAAAAATACATGTAAAGACATTTTGATTTTTGTATTATATACTAATCAATATAATATTTTTTATGTTTGAGCGATTTGATTGCAAACAAATTTAGCAGGTGCTTGCAGAAAACAATTACCATAAACTTAATTGCATTTACTTATCTTAGATTGAGAACACGAATGGAGAGTTGAGCAGTAGTTGCCCATTAATTAAAATTTTTTGAATAAGAACTTGATGGTTGTACAATTTGTTCCATAGTATGCCAACAGAGTCAACTACTTGGTGTCATAAATTCTACCTTCCAAGATAAAATATCAATAAAAAAATATTTTTTTTCTTTGACTGTTTTTGAGAGGAAACTTTTATACTAGTGTTGTAAATACAAGATAATTAAAAGATGTGTACCTAAAGAAAATGAAGAGCATACTTTGACATTGTCACTCATTGAAAGTGAGTGGCCACTTTGGTAGAGCAAAATTTTTACAAAATGTATTTTATTGACTTTCCATTTTTAAGTATTTTCTTAACTTTTTTAATTTATGTGATATTTATTAATGAATTATAAATATATTTAGGAAACATGAGATGCCAAGATAATTAAAAGATGTGTACCTAAAGAAAATGAAGAGCGTACTTTGACATTGTCACTCATTGAAAGTGAGTGGCCATTTTGGTAGAGCAAATTTTTACAAAATATATTTTATTGACTTTGCATTTTTAAGAATTTTTATAACTATTTTAATTTATGTGATATTTATTAATGAGTTAGAAATATAATTAGGAAACATGAGATGCCTTGGAATAATATTTTAATGATTGAATTGTTTGATATTAAGAATTTGAAACACATACTTGAGAAGGCCATTGGTATTGCATGAAAGGGTTGGGCATGACTGATAGAAGATGTATTATGGGCTTATAGGACAACTCTTAAAACACAAATTGGAATGTCACCTTATCATTTAATTAATAAAAAAACATGTTGTTTACCTATGGAGTTGTAATAAAGAGTTTATTAGACAATGAATACACTTGATTTTGATTTAAATGTTATAGGTGAAAAGAGGATATTGCAAATTAATTAGATGGATGATTTTTAAAATAATACTTGAATTGCCAAGGATAAAGCTAAAAGATGGCATGATAAGGCCATTTTGAAAAGGGAGTTCAAAATAGGGCATAAAGTTTTAATACTCCATATAAGATCGACATTTGTTTTGGAAAAATTAAGATCTAGGTGGTTAGTGTCGCGACGGCGATTTTTTACGCGCTTCGCGCCCCGTCATCACCCCTTTGATTGGGGGGAGAACGGCGCGCGGTGGAATGTGGGGTTGTTTATAGTCGTAAAATTTACGACTATAATTATTAGGAGTCGCCACCTAGTATTAAGGTCACTAGGAACCTATTGGTCTGCGAGAGTCTTGGGTAAGGGGACTTGTTGTGCAAGGGGAAGACGCATCACCCCCAGTGCACCCTACCTAAGGTAAGCTGCATTGTTGTTTGATTGTTTTTCTAAGTTAAAATTTTTACACTGCATTTTCAAAAATACATTTTTTTTGTCTGCGAGTGTACTTTACAATGTAATTTTACACCGCAGTTACAAATTTTTTTATCTACGGGTGTACTTTACAATGTAAATTTACACCGTAGTAAAAATCTTATTTTTATCTACGGGTGTACTTTACAATGTAATTTTACACCGTAGTTAAAATCTTTTTTAATCTACTGATGTATTATACAATGTAATTTTACACCGTAGTAAAAATATTTTTTATCTGCGAGTGTACTTTACAATGTAAATTTACACCGCGAACAAAATAATTGTTAAATTATTTTTGATATTTTGGCCGACTTCCAACGGATAATCGCAAACTGGTACGGTATCCAAATTTTTCATTTTTAAAAATATGGAAAAAGATGCAACATATTTTTTACGAAAAATACAATGAGAAAAGCTTTGGAATCCGGCCGTATGTCCAAAAAAAACAAATATATTTTTTATATTTTTGAATTTTTTTGTAATAATAATAGTAGTAAAATAAAAATATTTTCTTTTGTTAATTTGTATTTTTTATTTTTTATTTTTTATTTTTTATTTTTTATTTTTATTTTTTTTGGGGGGGCTGGGCTGTCAGCCACTATGGGCTGACAGCCCGCCTGAATGGGCTGGGCTTCCAGCCCTTGCGGGCTGGAAGCCTGCCTTTATTTGGGTTGGGCTGCCAGCCACAATGGGCTGCCAGCCCGCTCTGAATGGGGCTGGGCTTCCGGCCTCGTGGGCTGGAAGCCCGAAGGTCTTTCGGGCTGGGCTTCCAGCATCGTGGACTGGAAGCCCGAAGTCTTTTGGGCTGGGCTTCCAGCCTCGTGGGCTGGAAGCCCGAAGGTCTTTCGGGCTGGGCTTCCAGCCTCGTGGGCTGGAATCCCAAGGTCTTTTGGGTTGGGCTTCCAGCCATCGTGGGCTGGAAGCCCGAACATACATGGGCCGGGCCTAGAGCCCAGCCTATTTCTTCTACCCCTCGGCCCGCATGAACAGTGGGACGTCTACAACGTCCCACTGCATGCAGCCGAGAGGTAGGAGACGATGAATAGTAAAATTTCAAGTGTGATGAAACTTGTAGCTGTTAGTGTCTTTGGGTAGAGGAGGTCGAGGTGGTGATTTCTGTCGTGGTGGTGCTGTCAACGGTGGCTTGTGGTGGCCTGTGGAAGCTTCCAAAGTCTCGGGATTTTTGTTGCAGTCACGGGAAACGTCGCCGGGACTTCGCCTGAGGATGTACTCTTGTTGCTGGTGAAGAGGGGAGGCTCACTGTGAGGGAGAGAAGGCTAGTGGACGGTTAGTTTGGGAGCAACGGTGGAGAGAGAGAGAAGACAGGGGCTGCTTGTAGAGAGAAGCAAAATTTCCAGTTTTTTTCCTTTCACCTTTTTTTTTTTCCTCCCCCGTGTTTTTTTATCTGCATGCTGCAAATCGTATTTATAGGCAAAAAGGCATGCATTTTGTGTGTGTGTGTGTGCTGTGGCCTCTGCAAAAATGCAGAGGGCTGAGGCGATGCAGGGCTGCCTCTGCCTCTGCAAAGGATTTGCAGAGGTGGGTTGCAGAGCTGTGCTCTGCACTGTTCCGTTGTCGGAACAGTGCAACACATGCAATTTTGGCTTTTTGCAATTTAATCCTTCAATGTTTGATTGGTTCAATTGCACCCCCAATTAGTTTTAAATTATTAATTTTATGCAATTGTATCCCCGTCAAAATTTCAACAGCAACCTTAAATGTGCGCGCCTTTTTTATTTTGGTCTTTGGTTTCCGATTTCCGCGATTTAACCCTCAATTGACCATTAGATTCTCAATTCGTTCAATTCGGTCCCTGATTTCGCATATATAACTTAAAAATTCAAATCGGTCTCCAAAAATTCCATTCTCATCAATTGAGCCCGAATTAAATTCAAGAAATTGATTTCTCATTGACTAAGCCCTTAATAAAATTAATCTGACCAATTTAAAGTATAATTAAGTCCTTGCACTTAATTAAATCCTTCAATTGGACATTAAATTAATTCCTGATCATAATTAAACTTTAAATTTGTAGATGATTGAATCGAATCAACCCATAAAAAATATAATGATGTCATTTAACTTAGTTTTTACACAGATTCATCCAACGATAAATTATTTTTGCCTTAAATCTGTATTTTTCTCTATTTTTGGAACCAAAGAGATACGATTGGACTCGCGAAAACAACCAAAATTTCCATATTGATTTTTCTACCCACGCCGGCTCCTATTATTTTATTTTTGTTATTTTTATTTTATTTTAGGGAGTAACCCAAAAATTGGGTTATGACAGTTGCCCCCCTCTTTACAATGCTTACGACTAAAGTCTTGTAAAAGACTTTAGATAGTAAGTGTTGTAAAGAAAAGAAAAGTGGATTTATCAGACCAAGAAATGGTTGATCCATCCAGAAATGAGAATGGTGAAGATGATGGAATGGAAGATAGGGCTAGAAAGCAGGCTATCTAGGATCTATGGTTGAGAGTTAGAAAACTCACTCAAAAGAGGAAGAAAAATAGTGTTGGAAAAACACTATCTTAATTGATGGTCGAGGGTTGGAAAACACACTCAAAGAGGAGAGAACATAGGGCTGGAAGGCGCACTATCTTAATTGATGGTCGAAGGTTAGAAAACAAACTCGACAAGGAGGATAAGGATGGAAAACGCACTATATTGATTGGTGGTTGGAAAACGCACACGAAAAGGAAGAGAAATAGGGTTGGAAAACTCGCTATTTTAGCTTATGATTAAGGGTTGAAAAACACACTTAAGCAAGGGGGATAGAGATGGCTAAGAAGCGCATTATCCTAATTGATGGTTGAGGGTTTGGAAAACGCAATCACATGAGAGGAAAAGAATGGCTAAGAAGCGCACGATCCTAATTGATGGTTGAAGGTTGGAAAACTCACTCAAATGAGAGGAGAAGAATGGCTAAGAAGCGCTCGATCCTAATTGATAGTTGAGGGTTGGAAAACTCACTCAAATGAGAGGACAAGAATGGCTAAGAAGCGCATGATCCTAATTGATGGTTGAGGGTTGGAAAACTCACTCAAATGAGAGGACAAGAATGGCTAAGAAGCGCACGATCCTAATTGATGGTTGAGGGTTGGAAAACTCACTCAAATGAGAGGAAAGGAATACCTAAGAAGCGCACGATCCTAATTGATAGTTGAGGGTTGGAAAACTCACTCAAGAGTGGAAGAGATAGGGTTGGAAAGCGCACTATCTTAATTGATGGCTAGAGAGCTCATCCGAATTCTGGAAAGAGATAGGGCTAAAAAGCATGCTATCTGAGTTGGTTGATGGCTAGAAAGCTCACTCAAATAAGGAAAGGGATAGGATTGAAAAACACTCTATCTGTTCTGATGAAAGGCTCGCAAGCGCTCTTAGGGAAGTGAAAGTGGTGAGGGCTCGAAGACGCACACAAAATGATGAGTAGAGGTTTGTAAATTACAATTCCTCTAAAACATTTCTTGGATCCCTAGTGGAGAATGCAATGCATGATGACATTCAAATTTAGGGAAGAGGCAGGGCTGAAAAGCACGTTATAGGATATGAAAGAGATGAGAGCTCGAAGGCGTGCACAAAATAATGAATGAAGGTTCGTAAATTACGATCCCTTTAAAACATTTCCTGGATTCTCAATGGTAATGCAATGCATGATGACACCCAAAATTAGGAAAGGAATAAAGCTGAAAAGCATGCTTGAGGAAATGAAAGAGGTGAAAGCTTGAAAGCGTGCACACAAAATTATGAATGAAGGTTCGTAAATTATGATCCCTCCAAAACATTTTGTAGATTCTCAATGTGGATGCAATGCATGATGACACCCAAAATCAAGAAAGAGATAAAGCTGAAAAGCATTCTCAAAGAGGTAAGAGCTTGAAAGCGTGCACACAAAATGAACGAAGGTTCGTAAATTACGATCCCTCCAGAATATTTTTTAGATTTTCAATGGGGATGCAATGCATGATGATGCATGTATACGTACCTGAGAGATATAGGTCCCCTTTCTTCCTCCAGGCCTTCTTTTCCGGGATTTGGACCTCTGGATTTGATGGCTTCTCGCTTTTGCATACTCAAGCCGCAACTTGTTGATTTTGACCATTGCAGATGATAGATTTTCCATATCATCATGCCGCTCGAGTTTGATCCAGATTCTTTGAAAAGGAATTATGGAGTCAACTTCATGATTTGACGGCTTCTCGCTTCTGCATACTCAAGCCGCAACTTGTTGATTTTGACCACTAGAGATGATATGCCCCCCTGAGTTTGATCCAGATTCTTTGAAAAAAATTGATGGAGCCAACTTCAATTGCATTTTAGATTGCCCCCCTGTTTGGTCATGCCCCAAAAGTGTTTTGGGCTTCAGGTGTTTGCAGGAAGGGGTTGGTTATTTGCAAAAATGGTGTTTTCATGTGGGATTTTTGGAATTTCAAAGTCATTCCAAGCATAAAAACCATTTTGATTGCCCCAGTCGGGTCATGTCACATTAGTGTTTTAGGCTACGAGTGTTTGCAGGAAAGGGATGGCTATTTGCAAAAAATATTTTCATGCAAAACTTTTGGAATTTCAAAGTCATTCCAAGCACAAAAACCATTTTGATGTTTGTTTAACAAACTTGTTCTCGAAAGAATTCAAGTGATCTCATTGTCAGGTTTTATGTTGACTTTGACAAGAATGTGAAATGATATTTGCAAGTCTCGTATGTGAGGAAGGCTTCGATCAGGTCGTGTAAAACATTTGTAAGGATTGTTTCAAATGGAAAAGCATTGCTTATCGATCCAGATAACTCGTATTTGATCAGAAAGGGCTTTATTAGGCTTGTAACGTAGGCTTAGGTTACTGGCTACAAAAAAAAGATATTTGTAGGCTCAAAAAGTGTTTAAGGGTTTTTTAGACTAAGGATCACTTAGTGCTTACTCTTAGAACTTCATTTAGCCCTCATGATTGATTTTCATAGTGACCTAGCATGCCCCCAGTGTTGGTTTGGGCTTTGACCTTGACATGCCCCCCGGTATTTGTTTGGGCTTTTTCATTGGTATTTGGCACTAATGTTGTGCTGACTTGACATGCCCCCCAAGTATTTTGTTTCGGCTTTTTCATGGTTTTTGGCACTAACACCATGTTGACTTGACATGTCCCTCAAAGTATGTTGTTTGGGCTTTTTTTCGCGACAGGCCCCCCCAGTATTTTATTTGGGCTTTCTATGTTGGGTTTTTAGTACTACCAAAATGTTGAATTAATTTGCTATAGTGTACTAAAACCCTTTTTATGTTTATGCCCCCCAACTTTGTTCGGGCGTCACTTGTCATTGAGGATTTTTTTTTTATTTTTTTTTCACTTGCCCCCCAGTGTAGGGTGTAATCCTAGTCAGGGTTAATTATCAAGAAATAATTGTTAGGCTCAAATAAGGACTGCAATGGATATTTGAGACTTTGTGAAGGCATATCAAAGATGGCCTTTCCTCATTTCAAAAACATGCAATCTGAATCAATAAGCTTTGCTTTTCCATGCGAAACAAGTTTTTGATTTTTTGGATTATTTGTTTGGCTAAGAGATTAGCTTTATTATGTGGGTTTTGGTGGTATGAGATCACCTTTCAAAGAAATCCTTTGAATTCCCAGAACACATTTGTTAAACAAAAATCAAATTGACACTTATTTTCGTACTAGAATTTGATTTGCCAAAAATCTTGATGAAATCCTGAGATCATGTATAATTTGGATGAAAGGGATATCAGGTGTGTTTGTGTTATTTAAACAATAAGCAAGAACACATCGTAAACACAAGCAAATACATGATCAGTGAAGAGAAATATTTGCTTAACAAAAGTCTTGTGGCGTTACAAGCAAAATTGCCGACAAGTCAAAACAGGATTATAATATGCGGACATGACCAAAAAAAAAAGGAAATCATGGAAGTAGACTTCATCTCCTGATATCGGCACACTCCCTTTCAAAAGCTTTTGCCGACGTCACTTTAATGGTGCGGACACTTGATATCCTATTTCCGTGAAGCCTAATTGGATGCAGGACCTGAATTTTCTTCGAATGTTATCCACCCCGCTTTAATCAATTGCATGAGCTTCTTCTTGAAAGCACCACAAGTGTGAATGCTATGCCCTGCAGCTCCAGCATGGTATTCACAGGTGAGATCGGATTTGTACCAATCAGGGTAAGGTGGTTGCAAAGGTGCCTGAGGTTCAGGAGCTACTTGCTTAATGCTTACCAATTTTTCATACATCTCATTCAAAGGCAATGGTAGCGGAGGTAGTTGTTCTTGGGTTTTCTGGTAATTTCTTTTTGGGAAGTTTTTAGGTGGATCTTTGGCTTGAAGATTGATGTTGGCAATTTCAGATGAAGGGTTATGGTAGTCTTGGAACTGGTTGTTCCTACCCTTATAGTCGTCTTCAAAATACTCGACATCTTTTGTCTTGCCTTCAAAGCCTTTTTTCTCCGCAGGTGCAGATATTCTACCACTTCTGATTCCTTGCTCTATTCGCTCTGCCACGGCTACAGCATCCATGAATTGCTGAGCTGAACTGCCCATCACATGTTCGTAATAGGGCGCTCTTAGCGTGTTGGCGAATAATGTCACCATCTCTTTATCTAGAAGTGGAGGATGTACTTGTGTAGCGAGATCTCTCCATCTTTGAGCATATTCCCTTATGCTTTCTCTATCCTTCTTCTCCAAGTTGGATAAACTTGTTCTGTCAAGAGCAATGTCCATGTTGTACTTGTATTGCTTGATGAAAGCATCTACCAGATTTTTCCAGCTACGGATCCTGGTGTTGTCTAGTCTCATGTACCAATTCAAGGCTGCCCCACTTAAACTGTCTTGGAAAAAATACATAAGTAGTTTTTCATCATGCACTACTTCTGCCATTTTGTTACAGTATGATTTTAGGTGAGTGATAGGGCATTATGTCCCGGTGTATATGATAAATTCAGGGACACGAAACTTCTTCGGTATTACAATATTCGGGACTAGACACATATCTGCAGCTTGCACTGGGTCATATAAATTTGCCCCTTCGATGACCCTTATCCTGGCTTTCAGTGTTGCCATCTTATCTTGGTCAAAAACCTCTGATGCTTCTATAATTGTTGGGGTTATCGTAGGTGTTGGCACTGCTGATTGTACCAAAGCTGGAGTTTGTTGCGGATCCTGAACTCTTTCTCCTGTCACCTCTTCTTGGTGGTTCATTCCTTGTGTTTGAGTAGCCGCTGTGGGTCTAGTTAAAGGACCCTCGCCAGAGGCATTTCTCAGTGCTTGCTCGAGTAAGCTGGTGAGACTAGCCACACTAGCTTTCAGAGAATCCAGTTCTTCTTGGAAATGAGCATCACGGTGTGCACGCTCTTCGTCCTCCATATTTCTCTGCTGGGGTCGAGTGGTAGGAGCTCTTCGGGGACCTATATTTTGACCTGCTGATGATATGTTATGCACGGTGATGGATGCATGTGGATGCAAATGTATGTACATGCACATCGGCTAATTATCGGGGAGTTTGTAATCAAAGGCAAGTTCTAAGTCATTATATGAGGGGTAAGCTTTCTATCTGGTCTCAAAAGGTCTATGAACTGCCCAGTGACCGCCTCACGTGAAGGTGGTGTAGGGTTTTACAAGAAATGGTTGGGGCACAGTATGACCGCCATTATCAAGTAAGCACTCAGTTCATAATTGGATGTTTCACGAATCTGAACCCCGACTGAAAGTCATGAGGCAGACCGTTAATCCCCACCTAACCTAGAATTGGGTTTATTTGCAAAATTAAAATGCATGATGAAAATAATTCACATCCGATGATATGCATTGACTAAAATTAAAATTGCATGCTAAAGCAGTAAGAATGCGACTAAAAAAAATGAACTCAAAAATAACAATCAGACAAACAATGCTCAGTCCAGCAATTTCCCCAGTGGAGTCGCCATCTGTCGCGACGTTGATTTTTTTGGACGCTTCGCGCCCCGTCATCACCCCTTTGATTGGGGGGAGAACGGCGCGCGGTGGAATGTGGGGTTGTTTATAGTCGTAAAATTTACGACTATAATTATTAGGAGTCGCCACCTAGTATTAAGGTCACTAGGAACCTATTGGTCTGCGAGAGTCTTGGGTAAGGGGACTTGTTGTGCAAGGGGAAGACGCATCACCCCCAGTGCACCCTACCTAAGGTAAGCTGCATTGTTGTTTGATTGTTTTTCTAAGTTAAAATTTTTACACTGCATTTTCAAAAATACATTTTTTTTATCTGCGAGTGTACTTTACAATGTAATTTTACACCGCAGTTACAAATTTTTTTTATCTACGGGTGTACTTTACAATGTAAATTTACACCGTAGTAAAAATCTTATTTTTATATACGGGTGTACTTTACAATGTAAATTTACACCGTAGTAAAAATCTTTTTTAATCTACTGATGTATTATACAATGTAATTTTACACCGTAGTAAAAATATTTTTTTGCGAGTGTACTTTACAATGTAAATTTACACCGCGAACAAAATAATTGTTAAATTATTTTTGATATTTTGGCCGACTTCCAACGGATAATCGCAAACTGGTACGATATCCAAATTTTTCATTTTTAAAAATATGGAAAAAGATGCAACATATTTTTTACGAAAAATACAATGAGAAAAGCTTTGGAATCCGGCCGTATGTACAAAAAAAACAAATATATTTTTTATATTTTTGATTTTTTTTGTAATAATAATAGTAGTAAAATAAAAATATTTTCTTTTGTTAATTTGTATTTTTATTTTTTATTTTTTATTTTTATTTTTTTTGGGGGGGGCTGGGCTGTCAGCCACTATGGGCTGACAGCCCGCCTGAATGGGCTGGGCTTCCAGCCCTTGCGGGCTGGAAGCCTGCCTTTATTTGGGTTGGGCTGCCAGCCACAATGGGCTGCCAGCCCGCTCTGAATGGGGCTGGGCTTCCGGCCTCGTGGGCTGGAAGCCCGAAGGTCTTTCGGGCTGGGCTTCCAGCATCGTGGACTGGAAGCCCGAAGTCTTTTGGGTTGGGCTTCCAGCCTCGTGGGCTGGAAGCCCGAAGGTCTTTCGGGCTGGGCTTCCAGCCTCGTGGGCTGGAATCCCAAGGTCTTTTGGGTTGGGCTTCCAGCCATCGTGGGCTGGAAGCCCGAACATACATGGGCCGGGCCTAGAGCCCAGCCTATTTCTTCTACCCCTCGGCCCGCATGAACAGTGGGACGTCTACAACGTCCCACTGCATGCAGCCGAGAGGTAGGAGACGATGAATAGTAAAATTTCAAGTGTGATGAAACTTGTAGCTGTTAGTGTCTTTGGGTAGAGGAGGTCGAGGTGGTGATTTCTGTCGTGGTGGTGCTGTCAACGGTGGCTTGTGGTGGCCTGTGGAAGCTTCCAAAGTCTCGGGATTTTTGTTGCAGTCACGGGAAACGTCGCCGGGACTTCGCCTGAGGATGTACTCTTGTTGCTGGTGAAGAGGGGAGGCTCACTGTGAGGGAGAGAAGGCTAGTGGACGGTTAGTTTGGGAGCAACGGTGGAGAGAGAGAGAAGACAGGGGCTGCTTGTAGAGAGATGCAAAATTTCCAGTTTTTTTCCTTTCACCTTTTTTTTTTTTCCTCCCCCGTGTTTTTTTATCTGCATGCTGCAAATCGTATTTATAGGCAAAAAGGCATGCATTTTGTGTGTGTGTGTGTGCTATGGCCTCTGCAAAAATGCAGAGGGCTGAGGCGATGCAGGGCTGCCTCTGCCTCTGCAAAGGATTTGCAGAGGTGGGTTGCAGAGCTGTGCTCTGCACTGTTTCGTTGTCGGAACAGTGCAACACATGCAATTTTGGCTTTTTGCAATTTAATCCTTCAATGTTTGATTGGTTCAATTGCACCCCCAATTAGTTTTAAATTATTAATTTTATGCAATTGTATCCCCGTCAAAATTTCAACAGCAACCTTAAATGTGCGCGCCTTTTTTATTTTGGTCTTTGGTTTCCGATTTCCGCGATTTAACCCTCAATTGACCATTAGATTCTCAATTCGTTCAATTCGGTCCCTGATTTCGCATATATAACTTAAAAATTCAAATCGGTCTCCAAAAATTCCATTCTCATCAATTGAGCCCGAATTAAATTCAAGAAATTGATTTCTCATTGACTAAGCCCTTAATAAAATTAATCTGACCAATTTAAAGTATAATTAAGTCCTTGCACTTAATTAAATCCTTCAATTGGACATTAAATTAATTCCTGATCATAATTAAACTTTAAATTTGTAGATGATTGAATCGAATCAACCCATAAAAAATATAATGATGTCATTTAACTTAGTTTTTACACAGATTCATCCAACGATAAATTATTTTTGCCTTAAATCTGTATTTTTCTCTATTTTTGGAACCAAAGAGATACGATTGGACTCGCGAAAACAACCAAAATTTCCATATTGATTTTTCTACCCACGCCGGCTCCTATTATTTTATTTTTGTTATTTTTATTTTATTTTAGGGAGTAACCCAAAAATTGGGTTATGACAGTTAGGACCATTTGTTGTGACTCATGTTATTTCATATAAAGTGATTGAAGTTTAAGGTAGTCAAAATGGAAATCAAAGTTCAATGGAAAGAGTTTAGAGCCTTATATGGATGAAGAATTTATCACATAAAAGGTTTTTTTTTTTTTTTATATCATTCTCATCAATTCTAAATAATGATTTGGAGAATGTCTAACTATGACATTAAACAAATGATTTTTTTAAGGCAATCCAATTTTTTTTCTTTTATCTTTAACTATTTTTTTTGTTTAGTATTTTTTTGAAGGAAAGATAAGTTTAGGAGCTCCAATGGGTTATACGGTTGCACTTCCAAGACCAATATTTAATTCAAAATCGGGAGAGCATTTCTTACCTTTTCTCACTATTTTTCATTCTTCTGCTTTTTCATTGGGGACAATGTGTTCTTGTTTAAAACACCAAAATAGAATAATTGGTTTAATGAATAAAAAAACTATAATAAGAATATGGTTGAAATTGATTATAATTTTTAGAAAAATAATCTTATTCAACATTGAATCCTTGAATTAGCATTATCTGGATCAAGGCCCATGGTATTGAGAAAGTCTATTTAGATTCCAATTCAATGAGAAAAAATAACTTGAAGAGGTGAAGTTGACTTGTGTATGCATTTTGGAAAACAAGGGAAGGAGGAAGGTGGACTTGAAGAGGTTTTATAACTTTGATGTTTATGAATTTCTCAAAATAAGTTTATCTGGTGACGAAAATAAGGCTAAAATGTCAAAATCTACCTTTTTAAGATTTTGATGTAGTCTTGTTCTTATTTCAGAATTTCAATTCTTCTTTATTTTATTTCCATTTTTTTCATGTTTAGTTTTTATATTTGATCTTATATCTTATATTTTTTTGGCTAGTTATTACTTGATCTATTGAATCATAATAAAGCCAGAAAGTGATTTATGATTAAAAACTATTAGTTAAATGAAAGAAAAAAAATATTTTACTGCAATTAGTGTAATTTTATATTAAGAAATACAGAAATATTAAATACATCTTCAAATATTTTAATTTACATAAAGATTAGTGTAATTATTATATGAAGATATTTTCTAATATTATTGACGAAGAATATTGAATAATTAAGTGACTTATTTTTATAAACCTGAAAATTTGGAATTTTTTAATGAGAAATTAGAAATTATATGGAATTAGCTGACTGCTACTTCCTCTAGATATATTTTATTATCTCTACAACCTTAAGTTTTATTCTTTGTTATTTTAATTTATTTTTATCAAACTCTTTAGTTTAATTTAGGTGGTTAATTATTCTGTTTTTATTAATTTACTTTAGTCAAATATTTTTGTTTAATTTAGGAGATAAATTCTTTTACATTTAAGTTTCAATTTTAAATAGTAAATATTTTGGTGGATTTCAATACTAGTTAGTATATTAGATCATTTATTTTTTCAAAAATTCTAACTCTTTTTTGGATTTTATTCTCTTGCAAATTTTATCATATCATCAAACAATTTTTCTATATACGGAAACTTTTTCTTTCTAAATTTTTGAGCGCTATAGAGGGAGAAAACTTCATTCTCCTCTGAAGCTAAAAACTTAAAATACCATTTTCTTATACCAATATACTCTAGCGATAAATAGTATTTTATTTCAATTATATTTACATTTAGTGGTTGGTAATGTCGTCCAATTTATTTTAACTCGATCGCATTTCTTTGAATTTTATGGTTGACTTTATTATTCAATTTTAATGTATATTTCAAGCATTGTATCTACTTATTAAGCTCTACCACCCAATTAATATTTATTCTCTTTATTTACTTAAATTTTCAATATATCTATGAAATGAGATATCACCTTCAAACATTAACTAATAATAAATTATTATTTTAATTATAAATATTAATTATTTTTTTAATATAATATATATAAGTAAATAAAATATAAATTTATTAAATTTAAAAATAAAATAAAAATAATGCTAAAGAAATATCACATGAATATTGACCACTATATATGCGTGAGATGGAGGAAAAGAGTGGAAATATGTGTTATCTATATGGATGAGATATGAATGCGTTCTATTTCTCTTTATATGGTCATCAAATTTAAGCTTCTTTTTAATTTTGAAGAGAATAATCAAAATTTATTTTTCTTCTATTTTTTCCTTTTTCATTAAGAAATATATCTAAACACTTAGACAACCTAAGAAAAAAATATAGGCTCTATGATTATTTTTAAGCAGCCAATTAAATTAAAACTTGAATTTAATTTTTTTTAATATAGAATTTCAAGTCAATATATCTTTCAATTATGATAATAAAATAGTTTGATTTTGTATGTTTATTAATTCAGATCGTTTATTTCAAGGTTGGTTTTGTGGCTACATATGGTCACTAATAATTTTCTCTTTCCTATCTCTATCTAATTTATTTTTCCTTATTTATTTTATATTTAAATTTGTTTAGTTTGTATTTTCTTTGTTTAGGTAGATCTAAAGGTGGAAAATTATTCAAGTAAGATGAATGGTTAAGATTGTTAATAGAAGGGTGTGGTTTGGTATATAAAAAAAATTATGACATATATTCATAAAACAATCAACCTTAATCTATGTTTCGTTTGCCCCCCTATTTTTTTTATAAGCATTTCAATGATTGTTATCTTGAGATGGAGATAATTTTATATTTTCTTGTATTTATCCCTTTTATGTTATACTTTGAACCAAATGTTAACTTATGATGCTTGTTCCTGTGACTTATTTTATATGATTCTTGTTATTATGTGGTCATGCAACCTATAACAAGATTGACAATAAATCCTGAAGAGCCAAAACATGTTTGATATAAGTGTGACCCACCAAAAACTTGTCCCAAGACACCAATATTATTAGAACAAGATATCTTACCCTACAAATACTAATTTGAAAACAAGAAGTATAAGGAAGATGAAAAAAGGTCAGTTGATCTTTAATAAGTCAATTAATTTTTACAGTATAAAAAAATAAGAATTTCTCTCACATAAGTTGAATATATTTAGCAGCAATAGTATTGTCACGTCTAAATTTGGCTAAATTAGCTCACTTAGAAAACGAACCTGAAACCTATACTAATAAGCAAAAACAAGTGTATGGAGCCAAACAAGTCTTGGGTCTTAGCTAATTTATCAATATAATGGTCTAGAACAAACCTAGGTTATATTTAATTATTCATAAATAAATAAACAAAATATGATAATAAAAATAAAGTTTTCATGCTAAATTCCTCTATAAAGCTCGAATCTCTATTTTTTGCACATTCTTGGTAGATTTCAGTCTTAACTTCAAACATGTCATTTTCTCTCATATGGATGGATTATTGGGTCTACCGTATATTGTTGGAAAATAAAGAAGCCCAGTTTTCATATCAACTTGAATCATATAAACATTACACCCTGTAATTTAAGATAAATCATAAACAGTATATAAAGATATAGTTTGAAAGATTTGACAAGATTCATCTAGTAACTTTGATCCTCTTAAAAAAAGTGTTTTCAAAATCCATTTCACTTGAAAATTTACCAAATTATAGTTCCATATGCCTAGTGTTTTCTTTTAAAATTTCAACTTCATCCCATGAATAGTTTGAGATATATGTTAGATCATACAAAACTAGTCAACATATATTTTAAAGCGAAATTCAGACCTGACTTGGTTCATATCAAAATTTTATCTGAATGTGAAATTAATTTTGTCGCCTCTTGTTTTTCCTTGTAGATCCATGTTTATTTCAATTACTAGGAGAATATTTGTTGATTAGAATCCTTATAACATTAAAAATCTTTCCATATAATTTTCTAATAGCATTAAGAACTCCTTGTAGTGATTGGAATCCATAAATTGTAAAGAAATAATGTCTTTTAAGTTTTCACACTTTGCTAGAAGATTTTACATCCAACATGAAACACATTTTCTCTCTTTTCCAGATGAATTAGCGAGCCTATATATAATTGAAAATATATAAATTTCAAGCTTTTAACCTAATTAGAATCACATCTAAACTCCTCCTATAACTTCTGGTATGACCCAAAAAGTAGACAAAACTTAGGATTGGTAGATTTGAAGCTTTTTAACTAAAATCTCTTAACTTAGCCCACTGAAATCCTCTTGTAACCACTTTTTTTTATACACTAGAATACACTCAATGGACACTTGTAATGGATCTTTTAATGTCATAGATAAGATCACATCATCATTTCTCTTCTTAAAAGTACTCGACCTCAAATCATCATCTATATCAAGCAAACAAAGATCAAAACCTTTAAATATAGCATTAAAATTATACTCTCCTTGTATATCCACTTTGTATGCATTGACTCCAACAAATTTGAATAAACCATTTTATCTAACCATCAAACTTTGATTTTCTATGTCTAGGAAATCTCTATTTACACATATGTATCCAAACTCGATCTTTGGTTTGAAGATAACATTTTGTTGTATTTTTTTTTCATGCAATGCAAACTTCTCATTCTTTTTCTCAGCATGTTGTTGTACATTCTTAAGTAGTGCTTTCATCACATGTGCTTTTCTATTACTATCAAGTCTAATACTTCATCAACATGTAAAAAAATCAAATCTAGTATAATTAAACTATAAACTATTTTAAATGGTGAATATTTTTCCCAATTTAATAAATTAGCAAATAACAATTTTTTTGTAAAGTATTAAACAAATATCATAAATACTCAATATTGTCACCTAGATTTTTATTATGAATATCATCAAAAGTGATCATTAATAAATCTACCTATGAATTCACATAATATATGATTCATCAATCTTAATAAATTATTATGTGCAATATCAAAACTAAACACCATGACTAGCCATTCAAACAACCCATATTTAATCTTAAAGTTATTTTCCTCTTCATTCCTTTCTTTCATCTTAATTTGGTGATAACCAATTTTTAAATCAATTTTACCAACTTTAGGGACATGATGTCCATAATTTACCATACTATTGTTGATTGCACTCGTTATGAAAGGCAAACCATATGGATCTAATCAAGAAATATATAGAAAAAATTGGATAACCATTTCGAACCTTTATCAAAAAGCCTTACCAAACTTACATCATTAATATATTTTAACTCAAGATAAATAAGATCTTTGAAAACTTTTAAAAAAACTTTAGCATAATCTAAAGTTCATATAAAAACTTATGCTTCTTACCGTAACGCTATGTGGTAGGATAAATTAAGCTCAAATTTAAATTTGATTGTCCTATATCATCCTAAAAATCCTATAAGAAAGATATAGAAACAGTAGGAATACAAAAATTAATATTGTTAGTGTCAAAATATGTCTCCTTATATATAAGAAAATCATAGGCATGTTAGAAAAGTAAGCACTCTTGATCTTCCTCTTCTTTGTACATAAATTCAGATGTTTATTTATATTTTCTACACTTATTTTATTCTCATCTTAATTTTCTTCTCTCCATTCTTGACTTCAACTGTTTTTTTTTCTTAAGTAGCCGAATTCAACTCTTTTCTCTCATCCCTTACTTTTTATTGAAGTTTCACTTTATTTCCACTCTTTACTAACAACCATATATGGTTTATATCTCCTTAGCTTTTCTTTCTTTTTCTAGCTTTAATTGGTATTGTTTAAGCCTTCAAATACTCTTTTTTCCCTAACTTTTGCCTTCATTAACACTATATGAAAATAATAGTTGCTAATAATTTTATATATGTACACTTTACTACCCACTTTTGAACATATTTTTGCATGGTAACCATTTCCTCACATTGTTGTCTTATCACTTTAACTTCAGTTTTCTTTTTGAAGTTTTATTGGTATTATAAATCTATCTAGGTGATAATGATTCAAATGTGTATGTCTTTCCATCATTATCAAGAGAATGCCTATTTTTAAATCCATCATGCTTAGCTAATATATCAAATTGCCAAGATCATCCATACAAGATATGACTTGCAAACATTGGACCATATCACACGTAACCTTATCAACATAATTCCTAATAAAAAATAGAATCAAGACTTTCTTAGTCACTTTTACCCCTTACCACAATCATTCAACAATTGCAATTTATAAAGTCTATTATGCTAAATTATACACAAGCTCATTTTACTAAAAAAATATAGTACTGACTTAATTAACATAACTTCTACTATATATAATCAAACTATACATGCATATGGAAGATATTCTTCTTTTAGCTAAAAGTTCTACCATGGTCAAAACTAACATTCTTCCGGCTTCAATTCTGGCCAAATCAATCTTTATGACATATGGATGCAAAGTTATGGTCATCATCATCATCTATATTTGCGCCTCCATCATAAAATCAACAAAGTCAGTTTTAACATTCTATATGACCTTACATATAGTGTTTCCTCTCTGATTAGCCCACATTCTTAATTTATTTGTCACATTATTTTATTGTTAAGCAAAAGTTTGCATTTGAAAAGTGTTTTTTTCTTTTTAGTGTCGCGTACTCATGCTTTTTAGGCATTTTTTAATCTACACAAATTGATTACTAGAAAGAGAAATATATCCTCAAAATTAAATTCAAGGCTTTTCACTCAATTGCTCTCACCATTAATTTTACCTTCGATTCATCTTCATGCAGTTCTTTTAACAAACCAAAGTCAATGGTTAGTGGAATATAATCCATATATATATATATATATATAAGGTGACTTAAGAATCAATACGATAGTAAAACCAAACAAAGCAAAACTACAATTATGATTTCACAAATATAAAAACAAATTCATACAAAAAAAATGGCTAATACGAAGTCTCGAAACAAAATAGAAGAAACAATTAGTTAAAACAATTATTTGACTTATAAAAAACTCTAATATAATATAAATAAACTTAATAGGTGAAAAAAATAGTAGTAAACATGTTTTTGTGACTCTATGCAAATTTGATGTATTACTCATTTTTTAAGCACCATAATTAAAGATTAGACTAAATGATATCGTAACAACCTCGAATTTTATATGTCATACCCTTGTACTCAATAAACAATATATCTTAATTTATAGACTGTTATCTTATTTCTATGTATAAAAAACTTGTGTATGGTCAAGTTGTTAGAGAATTGAACTTAGAATTGAAACCCTAGTAAAACAATATAAAAAAAGATCACAAATTTAATATGTAGTGTTATTTCACACACAAAAAAACATTATATCAGTTTGAAGTGATTTCAATATGGTATTTCAGTTTCTTTATTGTTTTTTCTTCACAATAGAATTGAAACTAGTTTTAATAAACACACACACACATACACATACTTTTTATCTTAATGATATGTTGAGGAATAATAACAAAATGAAGCAACTTTTATAAGATGCAAAAAATAAAAAGATAAGGAGACTGAAAAACACAACTAAATTTATGGCACACAAATAAAATGAAGTTTTTAGAAAGATATGATGTAATTTTGGAGTCTAGCTTTGATACAAACAGATGCAAACCTCATGATCACACAACTCACAACAGGGTTGACAACGAAACTAAAAAAGACAACATAAGTATGATAATATCGTGACACTATTCAACTTGTTCCAAAGTACTAACACAATTGGAATAAGAACCCTCACCCTATCAATACCAATTCGCGAGTGAAAAGTACAAGGAAGACACCATAAAACCAATTATATTTTTATAAGTTAATTTAGTTTGTTAGAGAACCAAAGAATATGAGAATCTCTCACATATGCTGAATAAATTCAACAACAATAGTGTTATCAAGTTTCAATATTTTGTCTTTATAAAAAATATTTATACTCTAAAAAATAAAAAATCAAATCAAATGGATCTATCCGTGTGGACTAAACTGACCCACTTACAAAACTGACCCAAAACTATATAAATAAACTCAGTGTATGGACCCAAACAAGCCTTGGACCATCATTGAGAACTAGTTATTAATTTAGCCTAAACAAGTCTTGGGACTTAGCTAATTAATTAATCCCAAAACATTTAAGAATCAAAATATAATAAAGGTTCTCTATGGTACCACAAATAAGTAAATATAAGTCTTATTCCTTTTAGTTTAGAAATATGTAATAGCCAAAATAAGTCTTCATTGTAACTCTAGGAAGCGTTGTTGCCTCTGGATGTCCTAAATAAACTAGGAAAATATAATTTCAATATGGAATTAATTATGTCATCTTTTTTTTTTTGTAGAGCTAGGTTTTCTTGATTAAATAAGAGAATATTTTCTGACTTGGAATCCTTATAACATTAAAAAAATCATGTCCATACAAGACTTCTATATAAGTTTTCAATAGCATTAAAAACTTCTTATAGTGAATGAAACACATAACTCTTAAGAAAACAATATTTTTTATGTTTTTCCACTTTGTTAGTAGATTTTATGCCAAACTTGAAACATATTGTTCTTTCTCGTCTAGATAAATCAGCAGGCTTATCATATATTGTTAGAAACGTACATATGTCTAGTTTCCATCATGATTGAATTTAAGTCCAAAATCATCTTGTAACTTCATATACATCCCTTTTGTTTTTATGAAAAGTGGCTTCTTGAAAATTATTTTCTAAACTTTTCTATTTTTGTTTACCATTATAAAAGTTTGTCAACAAAAAATACTTTCAAGTCAAAGAAAAATTTGACTTGGTTTTCATGAAATTGGTGGAACAACAATCTACGAGGAACATAAAAAATTCCATTAAACCCTTGGACTGCACGCATGCTAATGGCCATGCGTTTCAAAAATATTTTTGAAAATAATTGATTTTTATTTTATTTTTTTTACTTTAAATTATTTTATAGTATTTTTAGATCATCTTTATATGCTGATGTCAAAAATAATTTAAAAAAAAATTATTTTGATATTTTTATGAACAAAAATCACTTTAAAAAATAGCTAGAATCACATTCATAAACAATCACAATGATTAGCTGGGCTAAATGATTAAGACATCGCCAAAATAAAATAAAATAAATTCCCAAATACCTTCAATGTTCACATAAAGTAGCATTCATTCATGTATAAAAGCAAACCACATCATGAAGCGTGCAGTTTGTTGATCTAAATACCGCAGCTGCTCTTTTCCAAAGAAAAAAATAAAATATAAGAGAATTTATCATAAGCCATGATCACTCGTAGAAATAATAGCAGACCAGGTATGGCCCAAGATATATTATACAGAGAGAGTGATTTTCCAAAAAGTGGACTCGATGGAACCCCTTGACTATACTGAGAGACAGAGAGAAATATCCTTATTAAAAATTCTTATATTTATTTAAACATGTAAAGAAAAAATAGTATAGTATAGCTGGCTATACAAGGAACAAGATGGAGCAGAGATTTAACCAAATCAACATATATATATATAAAACCATGTGTATGAAGGACAAATAAAAAGGAAATATATATATATATATATATATATATATATATATATATATATATATATATATATATATATAAGAACCCAACTCTCTCCCTTCAGTGACCGATACCTGGGCTTGGAACATCACCATACCTTCTATAGTAATCATAATCTCCATTTCCATCTCCTGAATCATCTTCCATATCTGCAAGCTTTTGTGTTCTTGTTCCTTCATCAACACGACAAGCAAGACAATTCGTGCCAAACCTGGAAGCCGCTTTGCTTTGAAACATGAAGAACAGAAGAATCGCTAGCATCAGCAGATGAGTAGCGGACTTGGACTCCCTCCTAGCCATTTCTTGAGCCTGATAATCTCTAAAATTAAGGAGAAGCACTTTTGAAGGAGGTTAGACAATACGAACCCTAATTATTTATAGGGCATTCTCCTGGTGGAATAAGTTTTGGAAAAGTAAAGTAGGCTTAAGAGTTCATTATTGTAGGGTCAACATGAACCTTTTTTTTTCCTTTTGGTAATGAGCACTGAATGTATATTATATTAATTATGAGGGAAAAGAAATTACATCTTCACAGATTTCATAACTGTTTTTTTACCACAATGCTATCCATGATAGATATATAGGATTGCTAGAAAGATAGTGGATTTGAAGGCATTGTCGACGATTATCTTCATGATCTTCATGGAGACACATGCAAATATTTATTTCAATCAACTTTAGCTCGCCAAGAAAACTATATATGTTCATTTTAACAAATGCAAGGCTCGAGAAGGTGTGACCCTCAGGTCTTGCTAAAGATGTTTGAGCCACGTACGATGATTCACAAGTAAGAGAAGCCATGGATCTGTATTCTGATTCTTGCAAGGATTGTGTATGACACGATTGATTGTTTCTTACTTTTTCAAGATACGGGTGCTCCTCCAAAGAAGATGCAAAATAGTATAGCAGATCATCTGGTTGTTGGGCAATTTGGCCAATCAACATCGCAGTATCCTTTCAATTGTAGCTTACCATATGATGGGAATAAGAAACCTTGACCTCGTGCTTTCTTAAAGTGATGGAGCACACGATATGCTACCTCAAGGTAGGGTTTCTTTGGTTGTTGCATGAATTGGCTGAGAAGGTGATGTCCGATCATGTGATGGCGAGGTACATAAAACGACCAACAATGCATCTATATTAATTATGATGGGACTTTGAGTAGTTCTGCATATGAAGATGTGAGCCTTTGATTTTGTTCTATTAATTGGGATTTTATATATTTGGTTTTCCCAAATCATCCTCAAGTATATCCAAAGTGTATTTATGTTGAGAAATAACAATGTTGTAGTTGTTGTTGTTGTTGTTGTTGTTGTTGTAATTTAAGATAAAGAAAGACAGAAAATAATGTTTCAGACAATTAAGATTAAGAATAATGTTTGAAACTGAAGACTTGAATAATTTTACTATCTTCAACAACCCACTAAAATCATGCTCCTAAGATCATGTCATGATAGATAATAAAGCAAATAACAGAAGCTCCGGAACAGCAGCAGCAGAAACTAAGAAATAGCAACAGATTTGAATGCTAGCAGCGTGATGTTTGGCTTTAATCCATGAATTGTTCTTCAATAAGTTGCGTGTATTCGGACAAGCTCGATACTTAGGATCCTTTCTCTAATGGAGCTACGATTTTCCAGTCAACAAAGCCAAGCTTGTTCTTGGTTTCAAGAGACATCATCATAGCACGGCTAGTCCATATTGCATAGTTGTCACCTTCCAAGAGTTGAGTGATGAGAGCAATCCCAATGTGATTTGAGGGGAGAATATAATAGGGATTAATTGTTGAAATTCGTAACCTTTATTTGTCGACTTCTTTTATGATGAAGTTTCTGTCATGGTGGTTAACGATATTGGCCATAGCAAAGGTGAGCTATATCAAGCACAACAATGGTTCAAATTGGAGAAAAATAGGTAAATTTTATTTTCTTTCTTGTCTTTATACAACTCCCTCTCTTATAAAAAGAAAAACATTTAGTGTAGCCAGCAGGGTCTTGGCCTGGTGGTCAAGAAGGGTTTCTCTCTTCCTCTCACCCCAGGTTCAAGCCTTGTCATCCCCGCGGTGCCTTACATGCTCATTGTGTTTGCAGGATGTTCAGTGGGTCCGGAGATTTAGTTGTGGTGCACGTAAGCTGGCCCGGACATCCCGGTTATCAAAAAAAAAAATCTAGTCTAAAAAGCAATCCGTCAAACAAACATGCGTTTTAAACCGAGTTGCCCTATATCTCAAGGCTTGTGAAAATCACGTACGATAAAGCTAGAGCTTAACTAACCATAATAAATCTCCACTACAGGTGCTTGAAAGTAAATGGGAGATACTAAATAAATTGGAATTCGGGTCTGTGGAATTGTGACAACTTTATCAAGATCATAGCACTCGATAACTTCCATGACGCCTGTGAAATCGGTTTATGGCTTTAAATCCGGACAATAGGGACCCAATTTAATCTACATAAATGGTGATAATCATGGCAGGACTTGCCAGGGTAACTTACCATGCTTATTAAATTGGAGTGGATTTGTGGTTGTTTTTCAAAGTATTTTTATTTAAAAATATATCTAAATAATATTTTTTTATTTTTAAAAAAATATTTTTGATATCAGCATATTAAAATGATATCAAAATATCAAAAAAATAAATTTAATATCAAACAGGGACTTAACAGTCTTTCATTCCATGCGTATTCATGCAGTCCTCTTTAGAATTAAAAATTAGAACAGAATGAAATTTTTTTTATTAATATGGATGGTCGAATTAGTTTATGCGCATCTTAATTAATCCTACAAATCCTAAAATCAATAACTATATAAATATCTAGTAACTATTATATTAATAATTATAAATCTCATAATAAAAAAAATAAACTCCTCAATTCTAAATTTTTTCCACTTATCAACTCCTACATGATTTGGAAAGAAGCTTTTTGATGTGATTGGTGATGCCTGAGCATTTGACTGACCAATCCAGTAAATTACGTACTATATGAATATGAAGTAATCTCTCATTTACCAATTTTGACTTTTGGTTTAGTGTTGATCTCCTCTGCAAGACGCGGAGAGGAGGCCTTCGACTCGAGTCCCTACTCGTACTACTTTGCTTTAGAATTCAAAGTGGACGACGAGATTTGCAACATTTTTCATTTATATAATAAAGAAAATAAAAATTTCCAAGCCTTGCTACTGGATAAGAGAACAAAAGTAAAGATGTCAATGTCGGGATCAATCACCAATTCGCCATGTTCATTTGTCCCCACGAAATGTTGAAATTTAATGGGGTCTTTTTCTTTATTTACGTTGTTTTTTAAAATATTTTTTATTAAAAAATATATTAAAATATTTTTTATTTTTTAACAAATTATTTTTGATATCAATACATGAAAATAATATAAAAACATCAAAACAGTTTAATTTGAAATTTAATTAATTGTTTTTAAAAAACAATTATATTGTTATAATTGTTGGAATTAGGTTTAGGGTTAAATATATTATGTGTGTATATATATATATATATATATATATATACTTTCGATAATGCGACTAATTAGACCAGTGACACTGAAAGATTTATTCCTTCCAGTAGTGTGTCATGTCAAGAAAAGTAAATTTTTTATTTATTAATTTCTCTCCGCTTGCCATGATATATATTGACTAGATCATTTGGATCATTTGACAATTTAGTGGCGTCATCCTTGCGTCTAATGCGTCCAAATTAACCCATGATACAAAATCACATGACATTGCTATTAACAATTACTAATGGAATCACTGGTAGACCAGGTCACTTGGGAAAAAAATGATAGAGAATTGAGAAAACAATTATATTACATTGTCACTTACAATTACATACATTATCAAAATATCATTCCACTAAGATGGTGTTTGAGAGTGCTTTTAGAAAGTATTTATTTTATTTTTGTTTTTCATTTTAAATTAAATTTTTTTGGTGTTCTTAAATTATTTTGATGTGCTGATGTCAAAATTAATTTTTTAAAAATAAAAAAAAATCATTTTGATGCTTTTCTAAATGAAAAACACTTTGAAAAGCAACCGCAACAACACTCTCAAATAGACACTAAGACTTGCAGACAAGATTACTAAAGGATGGAAAATTACAAGAATTTTTCATTAAAGATCAGTGACATAATGAAATTTCATTGGATAATATATTTTTTAATAGGGTTTGGAAAATTTTGAGCTTTTTTAATTACTAATGAAATTACCCAGACTATAAAAATTAATACATATTCAATTATTTGTCGGTAAAAAATCAAAATATTTAATTTCATTTTTTGTGTTTTCTTTTTTCTTCCTTTTTTTCTTTTCTTCTTCTTGACAACCTCTTTTTCTCCATCTTTTTACCTTTTTGTTTCTTTATGTTCTTTTCGCTATATCCCTTCTCCTTTTCATCCTTTTTGCTTCCATGCTAGGTAGCTCATCTTATCTTCTTATTTTTTCCATTGTTTGTTGAGTCATCTCTCCTGTTTTTTAATGTAATGGAACGTAGGGTTGATTTGTTAAGAAGATTTAGTTTATACAACATTAATTTGTTACTGGAAAGTTCTTTTTTTTTATTGTTTTATACTTGTTTTTGTTTTTTATCTTTAATTGTTTTATATGTTTATGTTAATAGAATTATTGATTTTTTTATTTTTATATATGTTTGTTTTTTGTATAGATGTTTTGAAGCATGAGTTTTGATGGGTAAAGATCATCACTTTTAAAACGTAATATCAAACATGAACTTAATCTTTCATTCCAAGCATATCAGTGCTCCTTAGAATTAAAAATTAGAATAGAATCAAGTTTTTTTTTAATTAACGTGGGCATCTGGTCAATTAGCATATATCTTAACTAATTCTATGAATTTTAAAATTAATAACCATATAAATTTTTAATAGCTATCATATTAGCAACCATAAAATTTAAATTTAAAAATAAAAAGGAGCAAACTTTTAATTCTCACGCCAATTGGAATGAAGCTTTTTTACGTGCTTGGAGATGGCTGAGCATTTGACAGATCAGTCCGGTAAATAACGTGCTATATGAAGTAATCTCTCATTTACCCATAGTTATTGATCCCGTCCCGGGTACCGTTCCGGTTTTGTGTTTGGAACGGAACGTTCCGGTTTCGGTACCGTTCCGGGTACCGTTCCGGGTACCGTTCCGGTTTTGTACTATTCATTTTTATTTAATTATATATATGAAAAAAATAAAATAGTAATTTAACAAGTATAATTTAAATTCAAGATAAATGAAATTTAAATTATACAATACAAACATAATCTCAAAATTAGAAACATCTTTGAAATTCCAAAATATTATGAAAGTAAAATGTTCTAAAATAAAAGAAAAATACATCAAACATCTTCTACATATTATTATTATAATTAATAACTATTATTATATAATAATAATAATTATAATATAATAATATTTACTATAAAAAGTAAAACCCACCCACCCCGTTTTTGTCCCCTTCACTTTCATTTCAAACTAAAAAACCCTATCTTTTTCTCTTCACCGCCGCCCCCCCTCGCTAAAAACCCAATCTTTTTTATTCCTTCAGGCTTCAACCCCTCTGCTCGAGTGTTTTTGGCCGAGTGTTTTTGGGTTTATAATTTATTTATATTTATGCTGCTGCTGCTTCACTTTTCCTCACTTTATATCTTTACTTTTACTTTGTTCTTCCTTCCTCTTCTTCTTGATCGTCTCTCTACTTCTCTTCTCTTCTCTTCTCGCTTTATCTTTTATCTCCGTGGTTTTTGTTCTGGTTTCGAGAATGGCAGACATTATTAGCCACCCTCCCATGGATCAACTCCAAGACCTTGAATACTGCATCGACTCTAACCCTCCTTGGGGTACGTGCCCTCCCCTCCCCCTCCCTTTTTTTTCTTCTTCCTGTTTCTGGAGTTTGTTGGAGCAGCATGAGATTATGGCTTGGCAACAAATGCAAATGAGCTGAGATAACTCTACCGCATTACGAGCCTGGACCCGGAACGGAACGCCCGGTACGGAACCGGGACGTTCCGGCCGGAATTCGGCCGGATTTTCCGGAACTGGCCGGGATTTTTACCGGGACAAAAACGTCGCCGTTTTGTCCCGGATTTTGCAACGGGCCGTTCCGGCCGGAACGGGACGGGATCAATAACTTTGCATTTACCTATTTTGACTTGTGGCTTGATGTTGATCTCCTCTGCGAAACGTGGAGAAGACTTCGACGTGGGTCCCTACTCGTCCTACTTTGCTTCAGAACTCAAAGTGGATGACGAGATTTGCAACATTTTTCGTTGATCCAAAAAGAAAATAAAAATTTGCATGCCTTGCTACTGGATAAGAGCATAAACTAAAAAAAGTAAAGACGTCAATATCACCATTTCGCCATCTTCATTTGTCCCCATAAAACGTTGAAATTTCGTTGGGTCTTTTTTCTTCTTTTTTTAATGAGCTGAAGTTGTTTTTTAAAATAATATTTTTTATTTTTATAAAATTATTTTTGACATCGGCACATAAAAATAATTTAAAAATATTAAATATTTTTTTAAAAAAAAACACTTCTAAAATACAAAAAATTAATCGGTGGAAATTAGGTTTAGGGTTAAATATATTTTATATCTATATATATATTTGTACTTTCAGCAATGCGGCTAATAAGACCGGTGATACTGAAAGATTTATTCCTTCCAGTAGTGTCATGTCAAGAAAAGTAAAAACTTTTTTCTTAATTTCTCTCCACTTGCCATGATATATATATTTATATTTACTAGATCATTTGACAATCTACTGGCGTCATCCTTGCGTCTAATGCGTCCAAATTAACCGATCCATATTAGGGGTGTTTGTCATTGTGTTTTTTTGAAAGCGTTTTTTAAAAGAAAAAAAATATTTATTTTTAATTTTTACTTTGAATTAATTTTTTTTGGTGTTTTTAGATTATCTTGATGTGTTGATGGCAAAAATAATTTTTAAAAAATAAAAAAATATATATTATTTTAATGTATTTTTGAACGAAAAACACTTAAAAAAAACTGCAACAACACTATCAAATAGGTACTAACGCTGCGATAAATAGAAAAATTGTAAATTAACTTGCCAAAATTAAATATTAACTTGCTAAGACTAAAAAAGAAAATGCTAAAAGATCTCATGAAAGTAAGCCATGATACAAAATCACATGACATTGCTATTGACAATTACTAATGGAATCATTGATATACTAAGGCCTTGTTTGTTTCAAGAAAACTGAATTCCAGGAATTCAGTTTCCTCATTTTCCAATGTTTGGCAGCCATCCGGAAAGTTAGTCAAAGTAAAGTTAATTTCTTAACTTTCCGGTCAACAAGGAAATTACTTTCACCCGCAGGAAAGTGTTTTCCTTTCCTTATTAAAAGGAAAACACTTTCCTTTATTGATAAAACACATCTTCTCCTCTCTGTGTCCGAAAAGCAAAGAAGATAATACTAGAAAGGATCAATGGCGACAGCAGCGTGAAGAAGAAGAAAGAGAAAGGCCGATAAAGATTGACCCCTACCACCCTCGTCGGCTGGTGGTGTTTTGCACCTTCATCTTCGACTCGACAGGTGGAAAAGATCGCAATCCATCATCTAACGAGCCGGATCCCTCGTTGGAGACTCACCACGGGCGGTGGCAGTTGGCCATAGCTTTCATTCAGCTCTCGAGGGTATTTTCGTCCTTCTCTTTCTCTTTCCATACACTTAATTTTTTGTGGTTGATTTGAAGTGTTAGGTAAGGTTGGTGCTCAACACTCTTTCGGAGCTGGGAGGAAGGGATGAGTTGATTACATAGTTGTTTTGAGACGTAATGGTTGGTCTCCGTGTGCAATTTATTGAACTGCTTTGAAAACATGCTAAGCTGGGATTTTTTTTATGTGATTGTTGAATTCAAAATTGTGTGCATGTTTATTGTTTTTAGTTTTGAAACGTAATTTTAAAATTATATGCATGTTGTGGTATTTTGTGTTCTTAGTGCGTGATTTGCCTTTGGTTTTTTTTTTTTATGTCGAATACATGTTAAAATTAAGTTCTTACTTCAAGATGCTTGAATTCAATATTTGATTCTTGAATTGTTTTTCACTTTGCTCTGCTAGTATCCACTAGGAAATTCATTAAAGAATCTTAGCGGAAAAATCTAATGCAACTAAGCAAGATACTTAGCAACTTAAAAACTTAAGCACTGCTGAGTTAGCGATATTTTATACAATGAGCACATTCCTAACAATAAAGCATCCAATGATTCACAATACAAACCTCTTTTGCAAATCAATCACAACTAAGCTACTGAGAATCTGATGAAATACCTCAACGGTCCTTCACATACGAAAACAGGACCTTCCACTCCATGTACAAAAGACTCGTTGTACACCTTCCACCTTTTAAGTAACTAGAAACTACTATTTATACCCAGGCCAACAAGGACACTCCTTGAGGAAGAGATATAATAAACTCAATCCCAGAATCATTATCTTTTGCTAATGTATGCAATGCTGAAGCTGTGGAGGAAACCTCATAAAATCACTCCCAAGTAGGAGCACCATAGGACTTTGGTCTCCAAAATACTCGTGCTGAAATCATTTTGCCATCAAATCAAAACATCCCAGTTCAACAAAAGACCATTCTCTTACTTTAAACGTGAGTTTCATGCAAAGGCATCATTCAACTAAAGTACATATCTGTCCATCACAACATATTATGGCATGCATTATTGCTGTCAGGTCCTCTAATGTTAATGTCATCTATGAAATTAAGTCCTCTTGGATAGGGCTCATTGCTACCGCACAAATGATACTACAGAAAAAGTCTTCCTGCAAGATTTCAAAACCTGCTTATGATCCAAGTGACTGGATACAAAAACCAAACCATTCATCAATATTTTTTATAAGAAAAACTACTTAACTTCAGATTCAGCTTTTTGGAACAAGAATCCCGAAATAAAACATTAAAAGTTCAATAAGAACTAGAAAGTGAACATGAACAAAATTAAATATATATTTTTTTTGCTTAAAAAGACCTTTATATAAGTGATGACATTGCACGTTGTTGTGATCAATTGTTGAGAGATTGGGGAAGAATTAGGAATAAGTAATGGATTCTTTTCATTTTGTCATAAAGTCAAAGAACCCCAGTCCAAAGGTAACTAATATATATATATATATATATATATATATATATATATATATATATATATATATATATATATAGTCTAAAAAAGATACCAGTAATGCTAAAAGGGGTATCCCAAATAGGTGACCAATCAAGTGTAGACAAGATCCTTTGATGTTTCACTAAAAATATAAAAATTCTATTATAGGCTGAACTAGTGCAACATAGAAAGAGAAACCGCATGTATGAAGATGATGGTGTTGAAAAGTTGTCTAAACAGATTGGAGATGTAGCATTTGCAATTCAAAGTCTCAGCAAAAATCAACTTGATGTTAATGCGTTGTATGCGGAAGTGATGAAAGTTGAAGGCTTTGATGAGATAACTCTTGGAGATGCATTTGATCATTTGGTCCAAAATGAAATGTTGGCAAAAGCATTTATGGCAAAAAATGCTAATTTCTACATAAATTTAGGTTCAAAACTTTGTGACCCAACACTACTACAGGCCTGCTTGCTAAGATGGTTTGAATATGTTCAAAATTTGGATTCAAACTATGTTTGTTATTTGACAAGAATGTTTACTTGTTTAATTCGGTCTAGTATATTTATGTTTGTAATTTGAACTAATATGTATGTATATGACATTATACTTTTTAGATTTCATTTTTTTATTTTAAGTGATTAAATATTTTATATTAAATATTTTATATTAAATATTTTATATATATTAGATAAACTTGAAAAAAAAATTAATTTATTAATAAATTATTTTCCAGTTCATTTTCCATAACACAAACAAACACTGGAAAGTGTTTTCCAGTTCATTTTCCATAACACTGCCAAACATCAGAATTCACTTTCCAGGAATTCACTTTTCCCGTAATTCACTTTCCAAAAGGAAACCACTTTCCTGCAAACAAACGGAGCCTAAGTCACTTAAAACATTTCAAAGAGTTGGGAAACAATTATAGAACTATACTACTAAGCTTTATAGAATAGAATCACCGACGAATGAAGACCCTTATAAAGTTCTAGAGAATTAAGAAAACAATTATATAACATTGTCACTTACAATTACATACAGAATCATTGACACACCAAGTATCTTAGAAAGTTCTAGAAAATTGAGAGAAAAAATCAAAGGACCATTCTAGAAAATTGGATGTTTATGTTAATAGAATTATTGATTTTTTTAATTTTTATATATGTTTGATTTTTGTATAGATGTGTTGAAGCATGAGTTTTGATGGGTTAAGACCATCTTTATACTTTTAAAATGTAATACCAAACAGGAACTTAATCTTTCATCCCAAGCATATTCATGTAGTGCTCTTTAGAATTAAAAATTAGAATAGAATGAAGCTTTTTTTTAATTAATATAGGTATCCGCACAATTTGTGTATATCTCGACTAATCCTACGGATTCTGAAGTTAATGACCACATCAACTTTTAGTGGCTATCATATAAGCAACCATAAGATTCAAATCTAAAAATAAAAAGGAGCAAACTTCTTATTCTCATTGGAATGAATCTTTTTGATGTGCTTAAGATGCTTTAGCATTTGACAGACCAATCCGGTAAATTATCTAAAAGCTAAAAGAGCTCACGGTTTTGAACAGTGTTTTACATTGTTCATCTAAACTCAGCGCACTGTGGACTGGAACACTTAAATTACTTGTTCATATTATTATTATTTGTATGCTAGAATTGAACAAAAAAGTCGCTTGGCCGAGTGGTTAAATCGTGTCCAAGCGGGGCACGAGAGTTCGAGCCTCTCTAGCAGCGAAAACATTTTTGGATTATGGACTGGAATAGTTAAATTACATAATAATATTATTATTATTTGTATACTAGATTTGAACAAAGAAGTCGCTTGGTCGAGTGGTTAAAGTGTGTCCAAGCGGGCGCGAGAGTTCGAGCCTCTCTAACAGCGAAAATGTTTTTGGATTAATGAACAGTGATTTTCAGTGTTCATTACCGTTGCTATTTTTTTCTGGACTTTTCTTTTTTTGTTTGTTTTTTTTTATAATCAGGGTGTCCAGGTCAGCTTACGCGCATCATGATAAATCTCTGGACTTACTTTTTTTTACAATTTTCACTATTCATTACTGTTTGAAAATGTGCTTTCCCCTTTTTTTATCCAGCTTCCTTTTTTGTTTTTTTTATAATCGCGATGTCCAGGGATTTTATGCGCACCATGATTTTTTTCCCACGTATACATTTTTTAATAATGGGGTGTCCGGGCCAGCTTATGCGCGCCATAAATAATCCTCGGATCCACTTTTTTTATATATATTTTTACCTGTTTTTTCCCCATTTATAATTTTTTTTTATAACAAGGTTGTTTGGACTAGCCTACGTGCACCACGACTATTATTTTATAAAATAGCGAAAGGAGATCGCAATTTGAAACAGTAATGAGCAGTGATTTGAATTGTGGCTTTCGTTGTTCATTACTATTTAAAAAGTGAATTGAACTGTGGTTCTGGCGGGAGATGGCAGGACTGTTTGAGAATGCGTTTGGAAATCGCTTTTGAACAAATTTGAAAAAAATTATTTTTATTTTTATTTTAAATTAAAAAAATTTGGTGTTTCTAGATGATTTTGATATGCTGATGTCAAAAATAATTTCTAAAAAATTAAAAAAATATCATTTTGATGAATTTATGAATGAAAAGCATTTTTAAAAGCAACCTCAATCACTCTCCCAAAAAGGCACGGCATGTGGTGGAGGTGGACGGTAAAAGGCGAATTAAAGTGCTAGCTAAATTTTGTCCTTTAAATGACATTTATTATATATGTGTTTTTCATTTTGGTCCTTATACTTTTAATCTTGGATTTTATTTTAATTCCTTTATTTTTTATATATATTTCTTAAATGGTTCTTATTTTGTCTATGTCTATATGTACATGCTCTTAGTTTTTGTTTTTTATTTTCATTATTTCCATTGTTATTAAGGTTTTTTTATTTAATGTTTAAATTTTAATTTGTGTTGGTGATCATTTGAAAATTGATATTTATTTTTTTTTCTTTTATTTTTATTTTTATTTATCCTTCGAGTCACATAATTTTTTAAAATCTAATAATATTTTTTTTGTCATTTATTTTTTTTAATTGCTTTTTTGTTAATATTTTTAGGTGTTGAAATTTCTAATTATTATAGATAAGGCATTCTAAATAATGATAACGATTATTTGTAAATTTGTTTCTTATAAAAATGTTAGACTAATTATATATTTTGATATTTATTTAATATTAGTGTTTTAAAATATATATAATATATATAAATAAATAAATTCCCTAGGTTTTTTTTTGAAAAAAAATAATTAATATCAGTATTCTGAAATACTTTTAATATAATAATATGAGGAATAAATCTTATAAAATAAAAAATAATTTAATTTCTTTTTTTAACAATAATTATCGTGTCATCGATAGTATGAACAATAATAATTATAATATGAATTATTTATAATGATAGCTACAGTAATTGTGTCAATTTAGCAATCATGATAATAACAATGACACTAATAATTGAAATAATTCATCCGTTGATGTTATTTTTCTTAGAGGTTGACTTCTACTCTTTTTTATGTATGATATTTCATATCTAATATCACATAAATAAAAAATATACAAAGTGACACGTAGACGAATTTGGTAAAAAAATTTGGGCAATTTATCTATAGTGAAATAATATACAAGTCAATTGCCCTCCACTTCACCGTAGCCATAAGCAAAGTGTTTAACATGCAAAAAAATGTTAATGGTCTTAGATTTTTCTTTTATAATGCTATATATCTGAGCAAAATAATCAGCCTACTAATTCAAAGATAAATTCTAATAAAATTTAAAAGTCAAAACTAAGAGTATAGATACATAAATACAAACAAATTATTTAAAATTATATGAAAATTACTGAAAAAATAAAGGGATCGAAGCTAAAACAAAAAATAAAAGAATTATTTATTTTTTCCTTACAACACTTTTAATTTTTTTTATTTAATCCTTCCATTTAAATTATTTACATATTTTGTTTTCATTTTGGCACATATACTTTTAATTCTTTATTTTAATTCCTTTATTTTTTAAGTATATTTCTAAATAGTCTCTATTTTTGTCCATGTTCACCGTGACATAAATCACTGTGGACGACAACAGTAATGCTCAATTTTTGGTTCGGTTCGGGTTGATTCAGTTCATTTGGTTCATCAGTCTGCTGTTTTTTCCCACTGTGAAATAACATTTTTTTCCCTCAAAAAAGACAAAAAACAGCTTCTGGATGGAGGGATTCCACGGTAATTGCACATTTTCACACCGGTCCGGTCCAGTCCGGGTAACCGGTTTATTTATTTTTAATATTTCTTCGCACAATCCAATAACCATTTTGCCTCTCAATAATGACAAAAATTAGCTCTGACCGAGAAGGGTACCACGATAATATCACATTTTTATCAAAATGGCTAAATACTGATATGCCCCCCAATAAGACAAAATGGAAGAATTGGATGCAGGGGTGTCATGGTGATTTATCTATTTTTTTAATATTTATTTTGACGCAGTACTGTTGGCACGTCGTGTTCGTGCTCAAGCGTTTTTCGGACGGCGCGTGCGGCATTCTCCGGCGTCAAAAAATATTCAACCGATATCTAGAATGATTTTAAGTCATGTTCTCTTACTGCCGGTGTGGCGCGTTTCATCAACTGGTGGACGTAGACGAGTCAATGGTCGTTTGACATTTTTCTTCTCTTTTCTCTCTCCTGTTTGCGCACTCACACGTTAGCGCAACTCTTTATTGTGATATTCCGTTTAGTCTCTCAACTTTCGTTTGTGTTTTCTGGTCTTTATTGTCATTATATATGTTTTGATTTGTTTCAATTGGGTTTTTTAATTGAAATTGATTGTATATTGTAGTTTTATTTAGGTCCCCATTCTTTGAATTTTTGAATTGGTTTGAAATCCTTAATATTTTCAGTATCAAAGTTTTGAATTATTTCAATTTTATCCTTCCATGCAAATTTATTAAAAATCATTAATTTTTTTGGTATTAAAGTTTTTTTTTATCAATTGTATCCTTGCATGCAAATTAATTATATATTTAAGTTTTATTCTGGTCCTAATTCTTTTAATTTTCGGTTTTGTTTTAAATTATTTAATTTTATCGGTATCAATGTTTATATTTTTTTTAATTTTGTCCTTGAAATTATATTTATTATATATATATTTTTTCATTTTGGCCCTTATACTTTTAATCTTGAATTTTATTTTAATTCCTTTTTTTATATATATATTTCTTACATAATTCCTATTTCTATCCATGTTTATATATACATGCTCTTAGTTTTTGTTTTCAATTTTTATTTATTTTCAATGTTATTAAGATTTTTTTATTTACTGTTCAAATTTTAATATGTGATGGTGATCATTTGAAATTTAATAATTATTATGATTTCTCTTTCTTTTTTCCTTCAAGTCAAATAATTTCTTAAAATCTAATAATATTTATTTTTATTTTGTCATGTATTTTGTTTTTAAATTGCTTTTTTGTTAGTATTGTGTTAGTTTTGTTTTCTTTTAAGTATGTCAAACTAATTATATATTTGGATATTTATTTAATATTAACCTCTTAAAATATATATATATATATATATATATATATGTGTGTGTGTGTGTGTGTGTGTGTGTGTGTGTGTGTGTGTTTGATCTAGTTTTTTTTGAAAAAAAAAAATCTTTAGTCAATATCATGAATTGCGTTTTGCTATCTACGAAATTAAATTATTACCAAATTAGTTTTAAAAAAACACCAATCAAATTATTTGGTGCATAAAACAAATCACTCATCTGTGCTAAAATTTAATGACTGTAATTTTACTATTTGTTAATTAAAGAATTCATGAAACAAATAAAATATACATAACAATCAATCAGTATGTTACACGAAGCACATGACTCATTTTAAAAGAATTTTTGCGATTCCAACTGCAATCTACCGATACAATAATTATCAAAACAATTTTAATAGTAGCAATATTCAATCACTTTTAGATGGAAAAAAAACATTTTCTAACATATTTCATTAATTACAATTTTACTAATTAAATATTAAAATAACCAGTTACAACACGTATAAAATCATTCAATTTCCTACATAGAAAAAAGCCTAGATAAAACATTCAAAATAATGATAATGATTATTTTTAGATTTGTTTCTTATAAATATGTGAGACTAATTATATGTTTTAATATTTTATCTATTATAATTTTACTAATTAAATATTAAAATAACTAATTACAACACATAGAAAATTTATTAATTTTCTACATAAAAAAAAGCGTCGCGCAATACGCTGGCAAGTCAGCTCATCTTATCTTAGAGGAGCTTCCCAATGCTGTTTTTAAGCAGCCCATGCATCCAATCAATGAATTTATAAATGAGTCAAATTGAAGCTTAATTTTACATGATTTAATAATAATAATAATAATAATAAAATAATAATAAAGCTCAAGATTCGTTTGTTTATAGCATAATTTAAACATGGAGGATGGATTCATCTGTCCAGACAAAACAGAAACACAAAATTAAAAAAAAATATTTTAAAAAACAACAAAGTTAACCTCTAAATATTCAGATAATGAGAAATGCTTTTCGGAGAAATAAAAAATAATCATCACACAAATGCATTGCATCGGGTACTAGGACAGGACACGTGGTGCCCTTCAACTACCTAGTAACGTGCTATATGAAGTAATCTCTGATTTACCAATTTTGACTTTTGGCTTGATGTTGATCTCCTCTGCAAAACGTGGAGAAGACTCCCTACTCGTCCTACCTTGCTTAAGAATTCAAAGTGGATGACGAGATTTGCAACATTTTTCGTTGATCCAAAAAGAAAATAAAAATTTGCATGCCTTGCTACTGGATAAGAGCATAAACTAAAAAAAGTAAAGACGTTGATATCACCATTTCGCCATCTTCATTTGTCCCCATAAAACGTTGAAATTTCGTTGGGTCTTTTTTCTTCTTTTTTTTTATAAATATTTTGAAGTTGTGTTTTAAAATAATAATTTTTATTTTTATAAAATTATTTTTGACATCACACATGAAAATGATTTAAATATTTTTTTTCAAAAACGTTTTTTAAATATAAAAAATTAATCGGTGGAAATTAGGTTTAGGGTTAAATATATTATATATATATATGTACTTTCGGTAATGCGGCTAATTAGACCAGTGATACTGAAAGATTTATTCCTTCCAGTAGTGTCATGTCAAGAAAAGTAAGAACTTTTTTCTTAATTTCTCTCCACTTGCCATGATATATATATTTATATTTACTAGATCATTTGACAATCTACTGGCGTCATCCTTGCGTCTAATGCGTCCAAATTAACCGATCCATATTAGGGGTGTTTGACGCTGTGTTTTAAAATCGTTTTTGAAAAAAAATAAAAAAAATTATTTTTATTTTTCACTTTAGATTAGATTTTTTGGGTGTTTTTAGATTATTTTGATGTGCTGATATCAAAAATGATTTTTAAGAAATAATAAAAATGTTATTTTTATGCATTTCTGAACGAAAAGCACTTTAAAAAACAACCGCAATTACACTACCAAATAGACACTAACACTGCAATAATAGAAAACTTGCAAATTAACTTGCCAAAATTAAATATTAACTTGATAAGAAAATAAAAAAGAATACGCTAAAAGATCTCATGAAAGTAACCCATGATACAAAATCACATGACATTGCCATTGACAATTACTAATGGAATCACTGGTAGACCAAGTCACTTATAACATTTCAAAGAGTTGGGAAACAATTATAGGACTATACTACTAAGCCTTATAGAATAGAATCATCGACACACTAAGGGTATGTTTGCTTTTACTTTTGTTTTTGTGGTTGAGAATATTATGAATATTGTAGAATTACAACATTATATGAAATTAGAGGACATGGTTTATACTGAAAAAGAGGTGGAGAGACAAATAAAGAGAAAGGGCAACACATGTTTTCAGACCAATTCAGTTTCATATTCCTCAACATGGACGCTAAATCTGAAAAGAGAGGGGTTGTCTAACTAGAGCCTTATATGTATGTGAGGGTTGAACCACCTAATGTAAAAAAGAATGCTCATATGAATGAGATAGGTAAATCTAAATCTGAACTTACTTATGATAGAGATAATAAATGTCTTAAGTGTTTATGGAAAGGCATATTGCATATCTAAACCAAAGAGTTATGCTTACAAGAGATAATTGGGAGGTTGAATATGAAAGTGAAGAGATACCATATTTGAAGGATAATAATGATGAGGAGATTGCATATACTATTGAGGGGGAGGCCTTTGTTATAAGGTGTGTGCTGAACACACAAATCGAAGAAGAGGATGTAGAACAGCAACAAGAAAATATATTTCACACTCAATATCATGTACAAAACAAGGTGTGTAACATGATAATAGATGGTCGTAAATGTGCTAATATAGCTAGTGATACTCTAGTGAAGAAATTGAATCTAATTTGCATTAAGTATCATAAGCCTTATAGATTGCAATGGTTGGATAAATATGGTAAAGTAAAGGTTACTAAGCAAGGGTCGATTGTATTTGTTATTTGGAAGTATACTGATGAAGTTATGTGTGATGTACTCCCAATGCATATTAGTCACCTGCTATTAGGGCTTCTATGACAGTTCGATTAGAAGGCGATTCATGATGGGTTTAGAAATATGTTTATTATTGTAAAAAATGGTAAAATCATCACTCTTATACCTTTATCTCTAAAACAAGTATATAACGATAAAATAAAATTAAAAAGAGAATGTGAGGATGGGAAAAGTGAAAATTCACGTGAGGACATTGGTGAGAGAAAATCATTAGATTTGAATGAATCCAAATCATTAATTAAACCGGCTGAGAGTGGAGGTAAAAGCCCAATGGGTGAAGAAAGTAAGCTTGTGTGATGATAATAGTGTGGAAAAACTAAAGAAAAAACCAAATATTTATGCAAAAAGAGCTCAAATCGTATCTATGTTTTTCACTAACAAGTTGATGATTTTACTTATATATAAGGACACTTATTTAATCACTAACAATCTTGATTTTTCCATTCCTAGTATGGTTATTTCTTTATTGTAGGAATTTGATGATGTATTCCTTGGAGAAAGTCAAAGAAGTAAATGTCTTTTCATTAATCTAGAACAAAAGTTTATAAAGCTTGTGTAATACAACATAAACTTTTATAAGAAAATTATTGTTCTCACAAAACTACCCTACTTTATTTTTCAGCAACCTCAAATAGGGATTTGTTGTAACCTTATTGATGTAATCTCAAATCTAACCAAAGAAGTGTACAACCTTATTTTTTAAAGTTGATTTGTCTTTGCTACATATTAAGGTATGCCTTTAAATGTTATGGCATAACTATTGGCATCCCCGACTTGCATATGATAACTTATAGTCTCATATGCCTAATGCCATTCTTTTCTTCTTACAACACTCTTCTTAATTAGAGTTTGCTCTATATAAGCAAAATCATCATTTTGACTAACTAACATTCTTAGATAATCATCAAGTTATGTGATTAACTCTGCCTGCTATTGAAATCACTCATGTAATGATTTTTTCATATGTTCTAAACCATGTATCTTAGCTTGAGATTATTTTAGCTTAATCTCTATTTTTTCTATAATCTTTTCCTTAGTTATGGCCGAATCAACAAGTTAAGCCTTTTTCTTTCCACTATAGTTAATGTTTGGTTTTAGGAGGCAAGTTAGACTTTAACTTTCTTTTCTTAGACACAACTTCTCTAATCTTAAATTCAGACAAGTATTATAGGATTCATGTTATGCTTGAATCTCCTTTTATACATCCTCTATAGTCTTAGTCATTGATTTTTATAGACCCTCAAATGATGGGACTTGATAATCTTTCCATCTAGTCTTCTATCATATTGGATACCTAGGGTAACTTTCCCATTAACCCTTCTAATAGTTATGACTATGTCATGATGATTCCAAGATTATCTTACAGATTCAAACAAGATATTAAAAATTAAAAAATCCTTATAAATCTACATCACCTCGATAGTCTTTAGAGTATAATACTCAAATCATAGTTGTTGTAAGACCATATTGGGTTTTGTTAACAAAACCTAGGGATAATAACCATAATATGTCAGATAAGACTAGAAAAATAGGCATATTGAGTCCTTCAATGAAATGGATATTTTCTCAAACTCAGAAACATTAACTCTTAGGTGGCATTACATACTTCTTTATAGGGTTGGTCAACAAAGTTTTCTAATCTTAAGTACAAATGTCATGGAGCACTAAATAGATTAAAACAGTTTCCCTAAAAACCATATGAATCATTGTTTAAATGAATAAGAACTACATACATTATCTCAATTAGTGGTATTTTCTAGCTTTTCTATATTGGTTCAAAGATGTAAAGGTGTTTGCTAACACAATTGCTCCTCGATTAACCTCATAAGCGATTATGCTCTAGAATATACTAACAATTGTGAAATCAACCATCCTTTCTAGTGACATGAAAAAGAACTAAACCATAGGTACCCATAACCATAATTCGTAAACAAACCTCACTTTCCTTATCATGAAGTCTCTTTTTAAACATGGACTTGAATATGATCCAAAAGCAACTCCTGTAGTACCTTGCCTGGTCATCTACCCTTTTACCTTCTTATGATATCAGGGAGTCTCACTTGATGAGGGTTATAAATATCTTCATAGATGTGTTCATAGGTTGACCTCCCTTCAATATTTTATTTGCTTAGTTCTCATGAGCTTATGTATTCTGGTGCAGAACGAAGAGATTAGTAACTGCTATCCATCCTATGATAATGAAAAAGTAACATGCCTTTGAATATCCACTTTGTGTAAGGGTATTATGATGATGAAAACAATCCCTCATGGTATTTACTGAACATTAAGGTAAGACACTTTCTTGAATGTTGTTTTTCCCAAACTTTTCAGAGTGGCATGACTTCCTGTAGGCACTGTCATAACCCAATTTTTGGGTTATTCCCCAAAACTACCCGAAAATAACAAAAAATAAAATAAAAAGGGATGGTGTCGATAAGAAAATCAAAGTGAAATTTTGGATGTTTTTGAGAGCTCGATCGTACCTCTTTTTTGCCCAAAAATGAAGGAAATCATAGATTCAAGGCTAAAGTAATTTATTATATGATAAATCTGCGTAAAAATTAAGTCGAAAGATATAATTATATTTTTATAGGCCAGTTTGATTTAATCATTGGCCAATTTAAAAGTGTAATTATGTTTGAGAATTAATTTAGGGTCCAATCGAAGGATTTAATTAAGTTCAGTGACTTAATTATACTTTAAATTGGTCAAATTAATTTTATTAAGGGCTTAATCGATGAGAGATCAAGTGTTTGAGCTTAATTCGGGTTCAATTGAGAAGATTGAAATTTTTGGAGACACAATTGAATTTTTCGAAGCCAATTGCGCGAATCAGGGGTCAAATTGAAAACGATTAAGAGTTTAATGGTCAATTGAGGGTTAAATCGCAGAAATTAGAAATCAAGGACAAAAATAAAAAAGGTGCGCAAAGCTAAGGATGCTCTCAAAATTCTGACAGGGATACCATTGCACAAAATTAAAAGTTTAAAGCTAATTGGAGATGCAATTAGAACAATTGCAAATATAGGGACTAAATTGTATTTTCTCCCTCCCAAAACTGAATTTTCATGTGCCTGCACTGTTCTGACACCTGAACAGTGCAGGACACGGCGTCGTAGTCTCTGCAGATTCAGAGACAGATGCAGAGGCAACAACCTCATGCAATGTGCATGAGGGGTGCCTCAGTCCCCTATAAATAGCATCCATGGACGCTGCATGAAAGAGGGGCATGCAGAGAATAGAAAACAGAACCGAGAAAAAATGGCAAAACAAAGGGAAATAGAGGAAAAACAGAGGAGAAACAAAAAAAACAGGGGAGAAACCACAGAAAAACGGGGGGAAGTGTTAGAGGTTCAAGGAGATTTTTAGCTAATAAAAACAAAGAGAAATCACACAAAATAACACCATCATCTTCATCTTCCTCGGAACCAGCTCTCTCTCTCTCTCTCTCTCCAGTTTCACAGCCCGTCTCTCTCTCTAAAACTGCCCCGTTGAGCTCTCTCTCTCTCCACCGTTGGAGGCCATTCAACCACCCAAAACCACCCTTATCACCACCGTGAGTTTCCCCTACACACCAGCAACTTAAGTAAACTGTCAGGCAAAGCAACGGCCACGGTTGCAGCAGCTGCAACGTAAGCTCCGGCGACTTTGGAAGCTTCCTCCGGCCACCACAGGCCACCGTTGTCGACGCCGCCACCACAGGAATCATGACCTCGACCTCCTCTACCCAACGGTACTAACAGGTACACCTTTCGTCATAGTCAAAAAATCGACTGTTCATCTTTTTCGTCTCGTCGCCTGCATGCAGTGGGACGTAATTCACGTCCCACTGTTCATGCATGTCGGGCTTGGGTGAAATGGGTCGAGCTCTGTGCCCGGCCCATATGCATGGAGCTGGGCTTCCAACCCACCTGGAATGGAGGCCCAGTCCACAAGAAGTGGGCTGACAGCCCAGCCCATGTATAGTGGGCTGTCAGTTCGGCCCATCAGGGCTGGTAAGTTAGCCCATTGATTTTTTATTTATTTATTTATTTATTTTTGCTTTATTTTATTTTAAAAAATATAAAAATGCAAAAAAAAAATATTGTTTTCGTGCATACAGCCGGATTCCAAGATTTTTTTCCATCATATTTTTCGTAAAAAAATATATATATATTGCATCTTTCTAATGTTTTAAAACGAAAATTGGATATCGTAACCGGTTTACGATTATCCGTTGGAATTTGGCCAAAATATCAAAAATAATTATAACTATTTTTGTTTTATCTATTAGGGTATAAATTTACATTGTAAAGTACATCCATGGATAAAAAAAAGAGGTTTTAACTACGGTTTAAATTTACATTGTAAAGTACATCCATGGATAATAAAAAGGATTTTCAGATACGGTGTAAATTTGCATTGTAAAGTACATCCGTAGATAAAAAAAGTTTGTAACTGCGATGTAAAATTACATTGTAAAGTACACCCGCAGACAAAAAAATGGTTTTTGAAAATGCAGTGAAAAAAAGTTTAAATTAGAAGAATAATCAAGCAACAACGCAGCTTACCTTAGGTAGGGTGCACTGGGGGTGATGCGTCTTCCCATTGCACAACAAGTCCCCTTACCCAAGACTCTCGCAGACCAATAGGTTTCCTAGTGACCGTAATACTAGGTGGCGACTCCTAATATTTATAGTCGTAATTTTGCGACTATAAAACACACCCCTCATTTTCACTGCGCGTCGTTGTCTTCCCAAATCCGGGGATGGCGGGGCGTGAAGCGCATAAAAAAAAAATCATCGTCTCAACATGCACCAAGAGTGACCTTTCACGGTGGTATCGGGGCCTCTAATGTTACCGAGGGTGTCGAGACTTGCTGGGGGTAGCATAGATCGATTTTGCTCCTAAGTAATTAGCATTGTTTGAGTCAAATGTTGTATTTGATTAATAAGTTATTGGAAGTCTAGTTAGGTAAAAGTACCTGTATTATCATGTTGATTTGTTGAGCATCCAAGTCTAAATGTGTTTTTGTTATTTGTCATGGAATGATATAAAAATCTCAAAAACAAGTTATAGAAAAAAAAACTTATGGCTTTTTTAGCGTTTTCTCATAGACAACACCAATTGATAATATTTCAAAATTTGATGTACTTGAGAATAAAAGCTTTGATGGTTAAATTATAGGTTGATGAAATGTTCATTCAAATAACTCTATTCTCTAAAGTAAAGAAAATTGTTTCTTGATACCCAATACTTAAGCTCATAATTATAATGAGTTTACAATAATTTTCTTACAAATATTAAAAAATCATTCACCGAATATATACATGATTATTTTCTTTTGTAAAATAGATTATTCCCGCAGATTCTTCATATGCCGAACATATTCTGGTCAGCTCATCCAACTACTGCCCTGTCACTTTGTGTGTATGTCCTGTCCGAATAAACTGACTCAGTCAATCAAGCATCCTCTCTACTTTGATTACAGAACCAAAAGATCATAGGATTGAATAGAAAAGTATTTTGTTTGATTACATTAGATTAATGGGAAAGAAGATTACTGGTTACTTCGTATTGTTTCTATTAGGTTCAAGTTTATCATGGGTACTTAAGGTGGCATTTGCAGGGAGGATAGCGCCTCTTTTGCAGGGATATGAGGGAGGGAGTTATGGGTATAGCAGATCATTCAATAACCTTTTTTCAACTTCAAATTATGGGATTTTGCAGCTCAATAATGGATTGGCTAGAACTCCTCAGATGGGGTCTCTCTCTAACGCCTTTTTCCTTCTCTATATTTTTTTGAGTATTTTGGGAGTTGGATTTTATTTGATGCCTATTTTTCTGGGGATGTACAGGTCTCGGGTTTTGCTAATAATCAGGAGGGACATTTTTTCTGTAATTTACTTTATTGATGCGAGCGGGAAAACTGTCATTTTTGTGAAATTTTATTTTGCGTGCTGATTTTGCGTGGTTGTGTGATGTGGGTGTTTTTGCAGATGGAATAGCTGGAATTTCTTTGCCTGCAATATCAATGAAACCGTCATCAAGGAAACAGGTGCTTTTGTCTTCATCCTTTAGTTTTCCATTTTGTCCGTACAGGTGCTCACATTACATTCATTCATGGTTCTTTCTTTGTTAAAGATTATTAATGAGAATTGGCTTGAATCAGAAGTTGGGACTAAAATTGCAGTTGAGTGCTGATAATTGCTAGCAAAATCCAAGGAAGTTGAAACCTAGTATTTCCGTGTTCTGCATAAGTGGTGAAAAATAGAGAATTGTTCTTCTTGCTGGGTTGGTGTATTAAAAAATAGAAATCTGTTTTAATATTGATACCTTGCATTTTATAAAATAGATTAGACCAATCATGCATTAAAATCCTTTTGTTTTCTTGAATTAGTGAAAGTTTGCTTATGTAAATTGATGCCTACATGTACAAAAGATATTTGAACGTGTTATCCATGACAGCTCCATGGGGTTTCAAAATCAGATTCTAGAGGATCCCAAAGATTGTGCACATCTCTTCTTCTTTGGTCGAAAACTACACTAAAAATACTGACGTTTACTTCCATGTTTAACAGCTGATGCACTTATTTCAACCGGCTTGGCTGAGTTAGGTTATGTGTATGTCAACATAGGTATTCATCCAGCATTTTCACTTATTTTCCTGAACTTCTCATTTGGTTCTTTTATATACTAATCTCAATTCATTCAATGCAGATGATTGCTGGTCTTCCACTACACGAGATTTAAAGGTCAATGGGGTTTTTTTTTCAATCTTAATTGGTCTAATTTGTCTATGAGCTATCTTATGGTTCACGGGAACAAATCTCTATCTTCTTAGAAGATAAAACACATGCGCTGTGCAGAATAGACCCACAACAAAAGGAATTGTGTGTGTGTGTGTGTATATATATATATATATATATATATATATAGTTACAGTTCCACCTGTTAGCTTAATAAAGCCTTCTTCTGCGCTTCAACAAAATCTATTAAATAAAAAATAGGTATAAAGAAATATATCTATGCAGCAAAATCTATTGAATAAAAAAAAAGGTATAAGGAAAAATATCTATGCAGCTAATTATGTGAAATGCCTACTTTTTTATGCAACTGCTACAAGTTCAACAATTCCATGAAATTCATATGAGCTATCTTTTGTTTAACGGGAAGAAATGTATATTTTCTTAGAAGATACATTCACTACTGTTTGCTAGCTTTATTGATTTTGTTTTTTCTTTTTACCCTCATTTTTCTGTGAGATTTTGAATTAATGCTTTCAATGGTACCAGAACTTAATAATTAAAAGAAGACCCTGGTCCCAGTTTAATATCAGTACTTTCTTCTTTCTAGGAATGTGTTTATGTCAATATGATCCTACTTTGTGCACAAGAAAGCAATGAACTGATGAAGTTTTGATGTTGCTAATAATGCTAAGTTTCTTATTATGACTTTTTTTCTTTCATAGGGTCATCTGGTCCCTGATCCAAAAGCCTTTCCATCGGGAATTAAAGCTCTAGCTGATTATGTTCACGAGAAGGGCCTCAAGCTTGGCATTTATTCTGATGCTGGGTAGGATGAACTCTCTTCTGCACTTGCTTGGAGGCCTAGAAGTTAGATCATAATAAATGGACACTTATTCTAAAACCAAAAGTGTGTTACTGCTATTCCAGTCTCCATTCACTGCTGGACTCACCAAACTCGTTTTTACAGGGCTTTTACATGTGAAGTTCGACCTGGATCACTTTTCCATGAAAAAGATGATGCAGAACATTTTGCTTCTTGGGTGAGTTTTTGCATCCCTTGTGATCAAATGCTTCCTAATCTGCTTGGGGGTGTTTGTGTGTGCATTGGAGTTGAACTGCTTTTTTCCGTTGTATGTATCTTACAAGGCTTTATTGAAGAAAATGAGGAGTCAAACCATTATTAAAATAATCACTTCAAGGACAATAAATAGTGGAATCGGCTAACATCTTGATTCCTGAGTCATTACATGATCAAAGATGTAAAATGTAAATTATTTATTTGCTTAAAATGTTTAATTGACCTTCTACTTGTTAAATGTAAATTAAAACTAGTTGAACATTCACTTCATTGCTTCTTTCCTGCTGAAGTATATATATTCCGTGTCTAGTCACTTGTGACGTGAGTTTTCATTAGTTATTACATGGTTTTCTTTATTTTGACAGGGGAATGCTATTTTAAGTTAACGATTTATTTTTAAGTTAACGATTTATTTTATGTCCTCAGGGTGTAGATTATTTGAAGTATGATAACTGTTTCAATTTGGGCATCAAGCCAGAAGAAAGGTTTTATTTCCTTCACCTTGTCATCTAACTGCTAAGTAATCATCATCAATTATCTCTAGGTTGATCTCATGTGATCTGATCTTTTTCAGATATCCACCAATGCGTGATGCTCTAAACACAACTGGACACACAATTTTTTATTCACTTTGTGAATGGTAAACCTTGTACTTTCTTTACTTGTGTGATTGTCCTAGTTCACTGTGACATTGAGTGATTTTGGCCCTCTTATTTTGGTTTTGACAGGGGAGTTGATGACCCTGCATTATGGGCTGATAAAGTTGGAAATAGTTGGCGTACAACAGATGACATCAATGATTCATGGGCAAGGTTAATCTTCTGACTCCAGTGCTTAGTATATAATTCGTACAGCACATATCTTGCTAAGTGTACTTCATATATATATAACTAATTTGTTTGGTTTATTTAAGCTTTCTCAGCATGAGTCCCTTCCTCACTCCTGACTGAAAAGAGGAATGGTCCTTTCTTATTGAAATCTTAGAATTACTCTGAAAAAAATGCTTGATTTCCACTAAATGAAGGAAAAACAAATAATTCTAACTTTACAGTCACACGCTCTACCAGCAGCCCTGTAATTAAAATGTTGAATAAAACAAAATCATTTTGCTAAAGGATAAATTGTAAGGGTTACCAGGATCATCAGTTATTTGGGACTAAATCATGTCAAATATACCCTTTTAAAAGAGTGAGCTCTGGTTTAGAAATTTGGTTGAGAATGTTTCAACAGCAAACTCTTGAGGTTCCTGTAGCATCTACTATTGCAAATTAAAAAAGATAAAGAATATGGTTAGACATTGATATCAAGCCTCATTGCATGTTTTTCAATTTTGTATCGTCTTCAGTTACATGAGTTTACAAAATGCATACCCTTAAAGGTTTCTTTTTCTGAGGACTAATGCAGAGTTTAAATGCCTGTGCGCGTCATATCCTGCTGTTACTAAATTCCCATCTCTTTCTAAGATCTTGAACATATTTTGCTAATGAAGTGTTGGAAATATATAAATTTCTTCCCAATATATTGTTTCTCGGACTGATTGAGTTATGTTCCTTGTTGTTAAGCATGACTACCATAGCCGATCTGAATGATAAATGGGCATCCTATGCTGGACCTGGTGGATGGAATGGTAAAAATGCGATCTTTGTGAATATGATTACATGAAAGTTTTGGCATAGTGCTTCAATGGATTTGGCATATTTGCCATCTTATTTTTTTCTGGTCAGATCCTGATATGTTGGAAGTTGGCAATGGTGGCATGACTTACCAGGAGTATCGTGCTCATTTTAGCATCTGGGCCTTAATGAAGGTCTGTCCTTCAAATTCTTTTTTCTATATCCCAATCCGGCTTCAAATATTTGTTTCCTTTTGCAAGCCAGAAAGATAATGTCCACAATTTTGAAGTTATTTGATTTTTGTCAAGTGTTACATGAATTTTATCAAGATAGCACTTCAAATGGAAAATATCATCAACAGAGCTAACCAACAAGAAAAGTCATCTAATTCATCCCTTGCTGATCATGTTAAGGCTTTTTTGAGTCGGGTGCGAGTTGTGTGGTTGTTTATAATATGCTTAAGGTTCCTTTTGACCCTTGTGTCATATTCTGACAACATTATGTCAATGTGCAGTAGTAATGTTTTTGCTATAAATGCTTTTATCAGCTGTGCTTCTCTGGGAACCTCCTTAACACTCCATGCTGAGGAATTTTGCTTCCTTTTGAGTTTGCATGAACATAGTGTCATATTTGTATGCCAGGTCTGACTTTGTGTCCTTTATAAACTTATCGTGAACTTGGTTGTGCAGGCCCCCCTTTTGATTGGTTGTGATGTAAGAAATATGACTGCAGAAACTATTGAAATTATAACCAATAAGGAGGTCATTGCTGTAAATCAAGGTGAAGTTCATCATCTCTCTGTTAGTTTGTTGGGGGCTAGGGGGGGTGTTCCATTTTGTTGCTGGTAGTAATAGTATATTTTCTTATCATTTATCTTCAAATTATTGTGTCTGGAAAAATAAGCAAGGATATTGATTTCTTTTACAGATCCGCTAGGGATTCAGGGAAGGAAGGTTTATTCTACCGGAACTGATGGTTGCCTACAGGTCCTGCTCTCTCACACCAATTTGTAGCCTATTCAACCAATATTTTACTTGAATTATGGGAAAGTAATTGAATGTTTATGGGTCAAATTTACATTTCATTCTGTATATTGTCCAATTGAAGAGGATCCTTTCTTGCTTGGGGCAGCCATGGAAAAGAATCTTCACCCACCCATGCTATCTATAAAAGTAGTAAAGATTGCTCGCTGCAAAAATAAGCAGAAACAACATCATAGTTTGCAACATTTTTGGTTGACAAAAATTTATATGGTAAAAACTAAATGTCATACTGGATGAGTTTGTTGACAAGTAATTGTGATAGTGTTTTACAGGTATGGGCAGGTCCTTTGTCTGGACATCGCATAGTTGTTGCTCTCTGGAATCGATGTTCAAAAGCTGCAACTATCACTGCTGGATGGGATGCACTTGGGCTCGAATCCAGCACTAGCGTCTCTGTAAGAGACCTGTGGCAGGTGAGGAAATTGAATCAGGCACAGGTTTTTGATATTAGAAGACCTAAACAATAGCTTCAATAATGTTTTAGAAACTAGTTTTTTTTCAATATTGCCTAATCAGGTAGCAACTGCCACTTTGCTGCATGATCACCCTCAACCATGTTTAGGAATCTGAGTTTGTTTGCTTGACTTCAACCCATGCCAAGATTTTTGCAAGCTCTTCAAGGTTTTTAAGCTTTAAAACTAAACATAGAACATTAAGGTTATTGGGTATATTAACAACTGTTTATGGGGTATTGGCTTTTGGTGGTGTTCTTACACATCAACTATCGCCTGCCGCACTGGCTTGATGTCCATTTTGTTCGTGCATTTCCTGTAGTTTAACTCGGTGCACTTTAGGCAATATGCATCAGTGTGACTGAATTCCAACATCTCCATATGAACATGACCCGTTATAGAAATTTCTACAAAACCAATTTCAGGCATTCAGTGGTCCATTTTTCTCAGTTATTTGTTCTGGGGTCTTGGATGGTTCTTATTGAATTTTCAAGACTTGGTTGAGCTATTATTCCCTCAAACTTCTAATTTATCCTTTTTGGCTTGCAGCACAAAGATATAGCAGGAAATGCAGTGGCATCATTTGGAGCTCGAGTCGATGCTCATGACTGCCAAATATTTATCTTCACTCCTCATTCAGTTGACCACTCTGAAATTTAGATTCTGTATGGACAACCGTGGTTCAAGATCGTGGGGTGACTTTGCTCTGCCATGGAATGTAAGTTGATCACATTGAAGAAAAAGTCTTTTTATACCCGTATGTAAAGCATTTGCGGGTTGTGAATTATCAAGCCGTACAAGCTTTGTAAAAATAGTGTGGACCAAAATAAAGAAATTACTGTTGCCACTGTTTTCCTGGAGTGCTATTGTTCAATAACAATTCTGCTGGGAATATTTCTCGCTTCAAATAGGTTCGTATATGATCGAGAGGCTCTCTAAACGATGACCTTATTTGACCAATGGCTTGTTGTGCTGTTCTGTTTTAATCTAAAATGACAATTATTAAGGGCATCAGCAGGTTACAAGTGTTTTTTTCTTAAATAATTTTAATAACTGGAATTTATTGTTATTCAATGGTAAGAATATATAAATCTTTGCAAATTGAACATCATCATTAACGTTCATTCAAAAAAAAAAGAATGATTTTGAAAAAAAAGAATGATTTTGAAAAAAAAAGAATTTATTAGGATTTTACTAGCTAGATTTTTTGTGCTCCTAAAAGGCTATTTTTGAAGTTTCTTTTTATTTAATTTTCGATGTTCAAAATAAACTTATTTTTAGTCACCAAATGTTTTTTTTTTACTTTAAATCAAACAAAGCAAAAAAATAAAAAAGCTTTATACTGTTTTTTTAAAGGAAAAATATTAAGAAATGGAACCTTAATTCCCTTGCCAAACACGACTTTTTAGTGCAAGCAGACACATTGGGCAGGTAAAATTGTGTTTCAACAGAAAGCACCCACATACAAGTAAGCTTTAAAAATTCCATAGGTTTGGCGAGAATGAGAGGATAGAAAAGTAACCATCTTTCCTGACAAAAGTTCCATAGGTTTTTCAAAAGAGGTGGAAAGGATGAGAGACCCATCTAAGGACCCCCCTCAACAAAAAATGCTTCCATTATTGGGGTTTGACAGGAGGAAAATATAATCAGAAATAATATTGTATTCCAAGCCTTCCCAAGGCAAGGCAGATTTATTTCTATGTGAGCAAAGATCCATGTCAGGTTAGGTATCAGCATTTCTGTTGAGCTTACATCTCCACATGTGAGTGTACTGGTGGTCAGAGAGGGGGAAAGTCTGCATCATTCTTCACTTGAAAATGTTGTCTGTGAACCCTGTAGTGCACCAAGCAGCAAGAATGAAATGCAGAGAGAATTTATATCACCATCAAAACCTTAATGTAAGAGAAAATACCGTACATTTTCTCAGGACTCTCCAAGAACCCTTGTTGCTTATGCATTTTTATCCTCGGGACAGATGGCATTCTATCCATAGATGTTGAAACTCCTGAATTTGCTTGCTTCTTCGCCACTGACGAAGGCATTCCTGGCAGTAATGGTAAGGATCCAAACTGGATATCCCCCAAGGTGGCAGAACAGTTATTGGCCTGGCAAGCCTTTGTGGTGGTGTCATATGAATGATGGATTTCTGATGACATGGATTTTTTACTGCAAGGAAGAAGAGGGTATTGACCCAGTGAAAGATTGAGGCAGCTGCCATTCTCACTCTTCTCCGTCCCTGGTGAGATTTGATCCGGTGAAATATTAAGGCAGTTGTCATTCCTTCTCTTAACCGTCTTTGAGGAATCTTCAGCATAGCCAGTCTTTAGAGGTGATTTCAACAATGGCCTATGACTAGAATCTGGATTGCTCTTTGTCATCCATAATAGCAAATCTTTGTAACGATTATGGCGCTGCAAAATTTCAGCAAAACTAAGATTCAGTGACTGGTCATCCATTTTGTTTTCACTGCAGCAAAACTAAGTCATTTGGTCATATTAGCAAGAAAAACAGCACAGAACAGATATACCATATCAGGGATGAATGTGCCTGTTCCTCTTGACTTCCTCATTGTATCAATACCAGAAATAGCCACATGGACTGGCGAAGCATAAGGGTGACATTTTTGCCTTGGGAAGAACACCTCTGTGCCTCTTTGAGAAAAAATATTCTGCTTGCTTTGCAGCAACTGAGGCAGCACATCCCTAGAACTTTTCTGCTTGATTTGTGAAGGTGATGATGGAGAACCGGGCTGAGGAGGTACATGCAATGCATAATTGTGATACCACTGGCCATGTAGGAGACCACTGTCATAGTCTCCATTGAGGTTAGACGCCTCCGATCTTCCAGTACCAAATGCAGGGACAGGAACATCTGCATCAGGCCTTTGACCCCTACCATTTCTGTCCAAAGTGTTCACAAAGAACTTCTCAAGTCTACCACCCATTACTTCTCCTGGTAACGCAATTATTTCTCCAAGCCTTTGAGCTCCATAAGAAAGAGCAGCTCTAATTCGATGAAAATTTCCTAGTAAGAAATAGATGGGTCATCATCAGCTAGGTACTTACAATAAGTACTTACTTAACAGACAAAGCGTCTACAGTCTCCAAATATGTAAACAAATCCAGATATTAATTCCACCTTTTAGGTGCATATAAATATAGCAAACAATATAATCCAAAGAATATACATGAACATACTATTACTATGTAAATATATTATTTAAGATGGAAATCATGTAATAGAGCACAGACTTTCTTACTTCTCCTAGCATGGACATTAAAATTCCAACATTTATTGAGCAATGAAATTATTTTTATCCCATGAATGCATGGTGTGAACTAGTTGTTTATTTTCAGAATTTAATATGGAAAACACTATCCCATTCATGATACCAATTACTGTAGGTCACCATGGAAAGTCCAAATTTTACAGATACCATATGCAAGCCCTTATGCTCTAGATTTATAGAGCAATGTCCAAAAACAGCTGCTTCTATACTGTTAAGCATACCTTTGTTAACACTACGTCCTAAGTTATTGCTGCTCTTAAGAGGATCCACTATGTTGAGATGCTTAATGGGAAATTCATCGGCACCATTCTCAAGTTCTTTCATCGGAAATGCAAACATGTCTCTAAAGTTCCTCAGAAACTCCTGGCTGAGAAGTGACTTGTTCCCATTGTTATGTGTTGAATCTGTTAAAGAAAAAAGGGAAAAATCAAGCAATCAAGCAATCAAGTAAGCAAATAGGATGCTATCAAACACATTTACATGCTCACCAGTTTGCGGGAAGGATGATATGGCAATGGGGCCATTTATACTGACACAATAATTGTCCCAATCAAAGGCATTATAATAATCCAAAAATTTGTAAAGGACCTGCAAATATAACATTAAGTTAGCTAACTTGTGATTTCTGATGCAAAAAGGATTGCTGAAATGAAAAGTACTCACCGCTAAAGGATCAGGTAGAGATGAATGGAAAACATTAATGATATTCAAAACCAAGATTTGTAATGCATATGTCGAGATTAAGCCATGGTGTGCACCGAGAATTCGGCTCTCATAAAAACACCATGCTTTGATCAAGATACTGCTGCGTTTGAAAAGATGATCTTGCCCAATAAGTTGGTCAACCTGAGAAACAATTAGCAATAGAGAGGTCAGCATGTACGGGATTCTATGTTACAGTTGAAGACTAATTTCATATATGCAGAAAAAGAGAGAGAGAGAGATATCACTTAATGGATGAAGCTAGGGTTTGGAAGAACCCACACACAGTAAAGGGGACAAAAAAAAGAATTTAGTTAATTTTAAAAGCTCAACAATCAGATTGTTAATAAAAGCCGAGAAAAAAATTAGGAAGAATGAGATGGTAATTTTTACAGAAATGTTGAAGAGTTCTTGTGCAAATGAAGAAAAGTAAAATAAAATGGAGAAACAAATAGGAATGTTGATAATGAAAAGGAGAGATTCCAATCTACCAACCAGATGATAATAATAAGAACTGAAAAGTACAAAGAACTTGAAACAAGAATAAAAAGACAACTATTGTGAGGAAGGGAATCCGTCAACAATGCCAATAAAAAAAGAAAAAGATAAAAGGTTTAAGTCTTAATCATACTTATAGTAACACCACTTTCATACGCAAAATTAGATTATATTACATAGGCACGATTGCTTACAAGACGGAAGGATGGATAAAAGATATGTCATCAGTAAAGGATTAAGCTATTTGATTTGAGATAGAATCAGAATAAAGAGTACTATTCTAATAAGCTGGATAGAAGATAAAATAAAGAAGAAAAAAAGAATCCTTTACAAGCAGAGATAGGAGTTTCAACGCCATCAAAATAAGGCAGAAATATGATATAATTATGGTCTACGAGGCAGAATGGACTCGCATTTATGTTACATGTGAAAGGCTCAATAAAATGACAGATTTTATATGTGTGCCACATGGCTAGTATATTTATAGAAGAAAGCAAGTTTCTGATCAATTCTGGGGCTGGGGGACAATGTACGATCATACCTGCTCTAAAAAGCATAGAGCTGAGGGCCCTGTCATTTGATTGAATGAGATATCGACGGAGATATTCTTCACAGAACATTTTACGAGCTTAACCTGCCATCCAAATTCCCAACATTGAAGCAACATGCACAAGAAAAGAGCTCCATTTTGATTCAGGAAATCACTAAACATTACTTCATTTATGATTACGTGAGGATGATATAGAGGTCATTATCGGAACAAAAGGATAATGATTTACTTTTTTATTCACAGAATAAATAGAAAAATAATTATAAACAGTTTCTACCTATATATCTCGAATGAAGCATGGGAATTGTAGATAATTGAATTCACAGAGGACGCATCGCTAAAAATAAAAGAAAAAAATAATGAATAGTGCCAAGCTACACACAATAATGAAAAGTCGTCACCTGAAAATAAAACTATTGCATGAAAAAGAGCCTTCTGTTGATTGATATGGTAAGTAGAACAGGATAGTAAATAGGCATATTGTGGCACTTAAAATGGAACATATTATAAAATGTGTACTTGTTGAGTTATAAGGATGAACATAATACAGTCATGCAGATCACAAGAAGTCATTTCAAAATCATATAATGAGATAATATAGTCCCATAACTTGTTTTCAAACATCACCTTAACTCAAAAATGTATTCTAGCAACTGAAAATATTCAAAACTGAGTTATTCTAGCCTAAAATATTACTTATACATGCAATCAAAGGATGAGAAAATTGTGTTTTATTTCGGAATAATTGTTTCCCTTAAATTAAAATTTCAAATCGAAAACATCCCACGTGTTGGAACAGAGATTAAAATTGAAAAACACTAGGAGTGAGGATTTATATTAACTGTGGTTTTTACACAACTTAATATAGAATTCACATTTCAATTAGATAGTAGATACACAATTGAGAGGCTCTTTTACAAGAATTTTCAAGAAATTAACTACAAGCAGAAACCTTAAAACTCCATTAAAGTCAGATTCCAAACTCAGGCTATAATGAATTCTTTCTTATTTTACCAGCTACCAAAGTTTTAAGAGACATGAAAAATTTGATTCTGTACACATTGGAATGAACGGGTTGTGGAAATCAAGTTTTTTGTTCACTTCTATTAACTCCCTGGCATACAAAATAATGGTTGTTATAAATTTCACTGACTATCCACCAGGTTTTTGATACATCCTTCCCTGGCTCCTCTGAAATTGGATGAGGTTCTGCTCACCCTGTTATCACATATGAGTTGATACAAGAAAATTGGATGAATAGGGTGTGGAGGGTAATGGTACCAATAGTTGTGGTTGTCAACGGAAAGCTTGCTGCCAGCAAGCTTTCCTATTTTATAGATCCACAATTTTATTTTCCTCTTTAATGTATTTCTTATTTTGTATATATGACAACCTATAATTTACATGTATAGGATTATGCTAATTGTCTTTCTATGTATACATCATTGTAATCTCTATATAAGTTACAGAAATCAAAGCCAAAGGCACAAATTCAGACAATCTTTCAAGCTATTTTGACAGTGGTATCATAATTAGGGCCTGTATAGGAGTGTGGTTACGGTTGCTTTTGAAAGTACTTTTCGTTTAGAAACACATCAAAATGATATTTTTTTATTTTTTGAAAATCATTTTTGACATCAGCACATTAAAGAGATCTAAAAACACCAAAAACATTTCATTTAAAATGAAAAAAAAAAAATGAATTTTCAGCAACCGGCGGTACAACCGCAGTGCCAAACGGGCACTTAATGTTGGCAGAAAGCAAGCTGCATCATTTGCTAAGATTCAAGAAATGCTTTTAAGATTTTTTTACTACTTCAGATCATCATTTATCATTGTAACAAAAGCAGGTAACCTCATAGACATCTACCCCAAAAACTAAACATATATGCACATATGTGCATGCTCAGACATTAATACACTCACAGAATACAAGTGTGTGTGCTCATGTGTGTGCGCATTATGCTGGTAATTTATTAAGATGATCAAATCAGCTGTCATCTGAATTTTCAAGGAAGGTTTTAGAAACTTAACCAATTGAAAGCTACAATTTCATGCACAAAATTTCAAAACAAGAAAACATAATATGCTTGGTTGATATGATCTTGGAAAAAAGTAGATATGTTCTTGTTTATAATTTCCAAGAGTTTTTGGACATTATTACAAAGATTTTCTCAATAAATGATGAATACAGCAATGCAGTCTTTGGTGTGGAGAAGCATGCTATTAAGTCCCATATTATTGGAGTACCTAGAAAAAATTGGAAACTAAGTATTGTGAAGAGATGATTTATTGACCACCTAAATTCATACTGTCATAATCAACAGTATCAGATTGCAAGTACATGATAAAGCTCGTGTTATACGTGATAGTTAGATAAGGCAGGATAAGCAACAATCTTTTTCAGCTTCCGAACACAAGCACATTACAACAACAACAACAACAACGTAATCATAATCATAAATAAATAAACAAATAGCTCATTGTGGAGTAACTGAAAGAATAGACAATGAAAGACAACTAATGTGGTGGGGGAAATGTTTATGGGCCTTAGTACCATCTCAATATTTGTCTAGAGCACAGAGGCATCACTTTCAAAGTATCAGAGCTCAAAAAGTTAACCTGAGCGTGAATATATTGGACATCATTTACTTGGAATTCAGGGTCAAGCTCTTCACGTTGGAGGAGAGTGCAGACATCCCTGGCCAACTCTTCCTCCATGCTTTGATGGCTAAGGACCATCAGATCAATATCTCCATCTGGAAGATAGGTTTTCAGTGGGACCGAACCAAATGGAAAGACCTATTAAAATAACATGCCAATGCAGGATAAGTTGATGTTAATTTCACTTCAGGGAAAGATTGCTGCCAAAAGTCCAAATCAAGAAAAGCAGTCCAACGAAACTTTTTGTATATATGCACATGTTGATGCATTAAAATTTCAGATTCACGCACGTGAAGGATAAAGCAAGTGTACATGAAAGCATCAACTTTCATATCCCAAGAATAAGTGTCCAACAAGGTGGCATTGCTGAGAAGATCAAGCAACTCTACATGGAACACTGCTGCATGCTAGTTAAACTGAATATTAAAAGATGGACTCATACAAATAACTATTGAGCTTTTAAGGCTAAACATTCATCACAACATCCAAACAGGCTACAACAGCATGCTATATGATGATATGTGTGGGCATTGCTAGTTTTTCCCTGAAGAAGAAAAAGCAAATTAACCAGCAAGAGATCTCTGATTTTAGGAAAATACACAAGTTTCTCTTCATAAAGAAACCAAACAAATCTAGGAAAAAAACAGCAAATTCATCTTACAGATGCATAACTTGAGATGAGCCCAGTAATCAACCATTGCAGTTCAAATAATCATGGTTCCAACACTAAAAGCAGATAGGAGTCCCTAATGCATAAATTAGTTTATTTCCCATTCCGAAAGGAAAACACTAAAAGCACGTGATGGCGGATACTAACAAGAAAAGGAAGCGCAAATTTATACTGCTATGCTTTTGCAATAAATGTTGGGATAAAACAAAAACAAAAAGACAAGAAAAGAAAAGCAAACTGCTTTGTTCAACATTTCTGCCAAAAAGAGAAACATCTAGAAAAGGTAGTGGATGATTCTCACTTCAACTGGAAAATAATCTTTAATTAAACTCTGAATATAATTGATGATTTCCATCCTTTTAAGCTCAGAAGCGAAAGCAGGTTGAATGGTATATAGTATCTCTTGGGTCCTTTTTTCAGCCATTAGCCAGAGTTCTGGATCAATTTGCAATGGGTGTGGACCAAGTGAAAAGGAGGAAGAGGTGGAAAGGGAGGAAGGCAACAAACTCCTTTGAAGATTTCCCATATCCAGATTGTGAGATAGAAGCTTCAGTTCCAGGAAAAGCAGCTTATGAACACCTACCAAAGCAATGCCCAAATGAAAATTTCAAATCTGACAACAGATAATTCAGTACTGCAAAACACTGAAAGCAAAAAAAAAAATTCAAATATGAGGATAAAAGTTTTGAGCAGAAAATAAATGGATTAATAGAAGCCAGTATCAACAACAGATTAGGGAACCCATGGTGAGTAGTGATGGAGAAAACCAGAAGAGCATTAAAAATAAACCAACTAAGCAAGAAATTGGCACCAAGCTGAGAAGAAAACCAACAATTTCAATGCTTCAGGACAAGTTGAAGCTACTTTCATATCAGCCCCAGACTATGGCACTGCATACCATTTTCTGAAAACTTTTCACAGGCCTTCTTATATGAACAAAGAAGAGAAGAGCTCCCCACAAAAGAAAAAATCAGGAGCAACCATAAAAAATGCTAAGCATGTTCTGGTAAAATGAAAAAAGGAGCAAGGATTTGAGAAAGGAATTCTAACATAAATGAAATAGCACTATCAAGGAGAATGGTCTCTCCGAATATGGAATGAAGAGATGAGCACAGAAGTGAAAATAACAAAAAAAATGTTCCTGCTTCCACCTCTCTCCCTTCTTTTTCAACTTGAAGGGTAACTCAACAAGTGGGTTAGTAAATGAGCATAGATAAATTAAAAATGTTGAAGAGATTACACAAGTAAAAGATCGAATGAATTTTCTTGTTGATGGGTGTTCTTGCTATCCAAATGTAAATACATGAGTGAGGCTTCACAGCCAAAAAAGAGTCTTGCCTGTCATAAATTTACTGAGATTCTCTTGACAAAGTGGCTTCTTCTTCATTAATGGGCCAATATAGAAAGTAAGGATGTTATGATACTAAAGTTGTAGTTTCCATATTTGCACATAACGCATTTAGTGTTGACCAAAAATCAATTTTTATCCACTTCTAATTACATCTCACCTAATGCCTATTTTTCTAGTTCAAACTATGCAGTAGGTGCATATTTGTAACTCCCTCCAATGCTAAATGTTTTCACATCTTCCCAGATATTGCCTAATTACATTCATCGCATAGAGATGCAATATTGATCAACTGACTTAATTTTTTAGCCTTTTTTGGTAAAATTACCTGATACCTAGCATAAAGAAAGTTTTACAAGTCTATGAGATGTTTGAGAATGTTATTGTTTTGCGTTCGAGGAATTTAACTATTTTCTGTAGAGCACACAAATGTGTAGTTTCCATATTTGCACATAGCGCTATTAGAAATCAGAGTTGCATATCTGTAGAGCTCAAGGCACCCAAATGTCTCAGGATGACCAACAAGGCATGTAGCTAGGACCTTATTCATGAAGTCGATACAGACAAATTTTGGATATTTTGAAAACAAAAGGCATATAACCAGAATATATCCACCAAAGTATCACAGGAACCAAACATAAAAGAGCATTTCTTTTCAAAGCTATTATGTCCATTTCCAATTACAACACCTAGTTTGAATGAGAGACCATCCTGAGTAAAGACGATAAATTGGTGAACCACAATAATTTGGCCATTATTCAGACCTAACAGCATGAGGATGCCGAACTATGAGATCCAGACACATGATAGTTGAGAACATTCCATAGTATAAAAGAGACCTAAATTACATTGTGCCTGCATGTAGCCTTATAAGTTACAAAAAACTACATGGTGAAGATATTTTGTCAATCTAAAGGTCTGGCCAAATGGTTGGCATAGTTTCGAGCTCTAGTAGCAGACTTTGCTAAGCTCAACTACGTGATGTTCCTAGATCAAAAATTGATATAATAGCTCACAGCGTTCATAGCCAAATTGAGCAAATATCCCACTGTACCTTTTCAAAAGTAAGAAAGCAAACATGATGCTGCTACCATAGCTATGTTGAGGCATCTTCTGCAGTTATATTGAACAGCCATTGTGATCATTATTCCATGGCTTATAAAAATCACTAATTATCATGCTGGAATGATTCTTCCACACAACAATCATGGAAACAGTTTGATGATATATACCAGCTTTAAGAACCAACCCACCAGCCCAGATCCTTCCATACCAGGGTAAAAGTCCAGCAGTCACAGTAACAATGTGGGTATTGACCATGTAGGATTTACTGATTCCGGACAAGACAAGCAAATTGGCGAAGAAAGGTAAAACGGGAGGAGGAGAAATAACTGCTCTTAGACTATCACCATATTCTAATAAACCCTAAAACCGTACTAGGAATAAATTTCTAAAATAGGAAAACTTGAGAAAATGCATCATATAGTAAACATGAATAGGAAATAGGAAATGCAACGAAAAGTCTAAATTCCCTAATAAACACAATTCATGAATAGACAAATAACAAAACCCCGCAGTTTTTGTTCCCTCTCTATCTGTTAGAATATACTAAAACTGAAAGCAGCAGCAGAAAGATTCTTAAAACTTGGGAAGAAGTTCACCTCGATAAAAAGAGCCAAAATGGTTTCTTTCTTCTCTTTTGCCTTGCCTTATTGCTTCCATTAACTTCCAAGTCTTTCTTGTTCTCATTGCTGGTGGTGCTGCTGCTGCTGCACTCATGCATGGAGTACAAAAGGCACATCATCTCCGTTCAAAGTCTCACAGAAACACAGAAAGAACTTTTGCACAACCACAGGGCAAGCCGCGGCCCCTGGCCTTTCAGTTCCCTGATGAAACCAAGACTTGGACAACCCTTAAACCACTGTAGAATAGTACCTCTCCACTACCCAGAACTTGGGGGTGATGATGACGTGGTAGAATCTTGGTGGGGCTAGCTTCATTAGTTCAAAAGAGATCTGGATCGTTCATATTTACAGTTCATTAACTGATCCATCTAACATATGTGAAGAAAACTCCACTAAAAGTAAAAGGACCTAACCCAAACCCGTTCCCCATTTCTCCATAAACCCAAAATTCAACACTATAAACCACGGATTAATGGAATTTACTGCCGATCGGAGCTTCAAAGCGAAAGGTGTCTCAATTTTGAGACCGGAGAGACCACCTTTCGCCATGAAAGTGCAAAAGGTAGAGACTTGGGGGAGTTAGCAGCATCCCTGTACAAGCAATCCAAAATGCGATCAAGATTTTAACATAAACATAAAATTACCAATTAACTGACTGAATAGTAACTTAACAACACATGAAAGAGAACAAGCATACGAAAAGAACAAAAAACTGCAGGCTTCTCTATACAAGGCATGCTATAACCGAATTACATAATAAAATAAACATTAAAATTTAGGATAAAACTAGTTTATTTGTATGCAGTTAGTTTTTGTTCATAATATAGTTATTCAGTTTATTTTTTATTTTGTTTAAAAATATATTAAAGTTATATTTTTTTATTTTCAAAAATTATTTTTATATCAGCACATCAAAATAATTTAAAAACATTAAAAATTAATTTAAAATAAAAATAAAAAAATTTCAATTATTTTCAAAAATACTTTTGAAATACAAAACCAAACAAACATTCGGTCGTAAATGAAACTATATTCTTAAAAATATTAAAAAGTAAGTTTTATTGCAATATTATAAACTAGGTAAAATTATAAATTTTTAAATTGTTTATCTTGTATTTTTGTTTGGTGTGAGTTTTCAATAAAATATATAAAAGTTAACTCGATATGAATTGATTTATTTGATAGATTTAAATAGAATTCAGATGAACTTTTTTATTTTAAAAAACATTATATTGAATTATAATAAAAAGATAAGATAAAAAATAAAATAAAAATTGTTAAGCCATATCAACTTTTAAAATCAATAATATAGGATATTATATCAAAAAAAATATCATACATGAATTAGCATAAAACTCAATTAATATTGAATGATGAACTCACTCTATTATTATTATTATTATTATTATTATTATTATTATTATTATTATTATTATTATAAAAATAATAATTTAATTGTTTTAAATTATCATTGCTAATACTGTCATTATCATCAATATCATTACAACTATCACATTATTGCTATTATCAATAAGAAATATCATAAATATTATTATCGTGGTCACTAATAATAATAATAATAATACTTATATTATTGTTATAGTTATTATCACTGTCACTATAACTAAGAAAGATTATAAAAAATATGTGTTAAGAAGGAGGAAAACACTATGAAGAAAGAGGTCAAAAGTTGTTTGGAAGTGATTAAGAGAAATTATAAATTTCAAAAAAGAAAGAAAACTATGAAGAAAAAGGTCAAAAGATGCTTAAATTAAGCAAAAGAATCAGAAATCAGTTACAATAATCTCTTAAGAGTATATTATTTTACTGATGGAGGGGTACAACTCATTGAAAACACCTCTTCCCTTTGTATTTTAAGCTTTAATTTATTCATTCAAGTGTTGTTCATGATGTTTTTTATTTGATTCAACCATGTTTTGTTTTGTTTTGCATATATGTTCAGTTTGTTTTGAATACTAGCAATAAGTTTGTTTGTTTTAGTTTATAATTAGGTGTTTTATGATATTTAATAGATTATTACCAGTATATTTTTAATGTTTGAATAGTTGTTTTATACATGAAAAACATGTGTGATGGCTTAATGATTAGATGCATAAATGATAAATATAACAACGTTTTCATATTCATGTGTGTTTATTCATTTTTTGAAGTTCTTATAGGTCATTTTGGCATTGATTTGATGTTGAATGAGCTTTTGGATTTATAAGATCACATGTGCATTTTATATATTGACAATTGGTTATAGGTTTTGAATCTTATGCATTTAAAAGTTTTACATGTTTATTGTTGATTATAAAGGCTTAAGCATGAGTGCATAGGACTTGTTTGACTTGGCTATAATCTTTTATTATAGGCTTTGGTGCATTTTTTGGGTTTAAGTCTTTGCTAGGTTTTCAAGGTTTTTGGGTTTAATATTCATTCGTTAAAGATTGTCTTGGGTCTATGTTTTCAATGTCTTATTGATCAATTGTTGGTTCTTACACATGCACATAAGTTTGTTATCGTCTATTAAGATTTGACTAAAATTTAAAAACACCATAAAAGTCATTTTGTTTAAATTTTGGGATATATATTTTAAATAATATTTAGGTTTTATAATGGTTAGTTTTTAGCTTGATAAGGTAAGAATCTCTTTATAATATTTTGGATTATAAAAAGAAAACTTGAATAAATTTGATATGTACTCATTTGTTATAATAATGTCCATCATATGTTAATTGATATAATTGTACTTAACAAACTTGAGTTACACCAAATGGATGTTAAAACTTCTTTTCTAGGGCTTGAATAAAATAATCTACATGGAACAACCAAAAGAATTTAAAACATTAGGACTAGAAAAGAGGTTATTAAATCTCTATATGTTTTAAAATAAGCACCAAAACTATGGCATGAGGAATTTGGAAACATAATGTTATTAAATGATTTTAACATTAATGAATATGATAAATATATTTCTAAAAAAAGATAAGAATACAATATATGTCATTGTTTGTCTTTACGTAGATGATATGTTAATCTTGAACAATAATACTTATATAATTAAGACTACTAAAATGTTGATCAGTAAATTTAGGATGAAAAATATAGGTGTAGGAGATGTTATTTTCAAAATATATGATGTATTAACATTATCTTAGTGTCATTGTATTAAGAGGATTGTTAACAAATTTATCAAAAAATAATAATAGTAAATTTGATACACCGGTTAATATAAACTTATATTCATTGTTTCCATATTTGGATTGGAGATGAGAAATGACATTTGATATATCCTTAACAAGTGAAAATTTACTCATTGCCATCCTATACTATAATTATATCTCACACTAGGGTTATGTTTTGAAAGTTTTTGAAAGATTAATGAAACTTCTTAAATGGAAAAAAAATATATGGAAGGCACAAATAAAGATGAGAATTTAATCCAATCTCGATAAATACTGACCGGGATGAGAAAGTTCCTTACGATAATTACCTTATTTGATTAGTAATGGATAACATATGGATATTATCAAACTCGATCAAAACCTATTTGATATATATATATATATATATATATATGGATACTCAAACCTGATGGACAGGGTATGTATTTTTTACTTGATAGGTAATGGGTAAATTATGGATGTAGACAAACATGACCTATGAATACCTATTTTCATCCCTATGAAAAAAAATATTATAAAAAAGAAAAAAAATGATCAACATATGAAGAAAAAAGATAAAAATCTTTCGAAAGCATTCTTAATGATGATTGATAATCCAACATAGAAGAAAATATTCAATGCCAAAACACGATTTCAAACTTGGAGATTCGAGGTTGCAGTGAGATTAGTCTTTAAGATGTCCAAATCAAGGTTATGAGCATGAAATATCCTCATATAATAATAAGTGATCATATGTTTTCGCACCTTTAAACATCATTAAAACTACTAAAATGTTGATCAGTAAATTTAGGATGAAAAATATAGGTGTACTAGATGTTATTTTCAAAATATATGATGTATTAACATTATCTCAGTGTCACTGTATTAAGAAGATTGTTAACAAATTTATCAAAAAATAAGAATACTAAATTTGATACACCGGTTAATATAAACTTATATTCATTGTTTCCATGTTTGGATTGGAGATGAAGAAATGGCATTTGATATATCCTTAACAAGAGAAATTTATTCATTGCCATCCTATACTATAATTATATCTCACACTAGGGTTATGTTAAGTTTTTGAAAGATTAATGAAACTTCTTAAATGGAAAAAAAATATATGGAAGATGGGAATTTAATCTAATCTCGATAAATACCGACCAGGATGAGAAAGTTCCTTACGATAATTACCTTATTTGATTAGTAATGGATAACATATGGATATTATCAAACTCGATCAAAACCTATTTGATATATATATATATATATATATATATATATATGATACTCAAACCTGATGGACATGGTATGTATATGTAGATTTTTTACTTGATAGGTAATGGGTAAATTATAGATGTAGACAAACATGACCTATGAATACCCATTTTCATCCCTATGAACAAAAAATATTATAAAAAAGAAAAAAAAATGATCAACATGTGAAGAAAAAAGATAAAAATCTTTCAAAAGCATTATTAATGATGATTGATAATCCAACATAGAAGAAAACATTCAATGGCAAAACACGATATCAAACTTGGAGATTCGAGGTTGCAGTGAGATTAGTCTTTAAGATGTCCAAATCAAGGTTATGAGCATGAAATATCCTCATATAATAATAAGTGATCATATGTTTTCGCACCCTTAAACATCATTAAAACTACTAAAATATTGATCAGTAAATTTAGGTTGAAAAATATAGGTGTAGTAGATGTTATTTTCAAAATATATGATGTATTAACATTATCTCACTGTCACTGTATTAAGAAGATTGTTAACAAATTTATCAAAAAATAAGAATAGTAAATTTGATACACCGGTTAATATAAACTTATATTCATTGTTTCCATGTTTGGATTGGAGATGAAGAAATGGCATTTGATATATCTTTAACAAGTGAAAATTTATTCATTGCCATCCTATACTATAATTATATCTCAAACTAGGGTTATGTTTTGAAAGTTTTTGAAAGATTAATGAAACTTCTTAAATGGAGAAAAATATATGGAAGATGGGAATTTAATCTAATCTCGATAAATACCGACCGGGATGAGAAAGTTCCTTACGATAATTACCTTATTTGATTAGTAATGGATAACATATGGATATTATCAAACTCGATCAAAACCTATTTGATATATATATATATATATATATATATATATATATGGATACTCAAACCTGATGGACAGGGTATGTATATGTAGATTTTTTACTTGATAGGTAATGGGTAAATTATAGATGTAGACAAACATGACCTATGAATACCCATTTTCATCCCTATGAACAAAAAATATTATAAAAAAGAAAAAAAAATGATCAACATGTGAAGAAAAAAGATAAAAATCTTTCAAAAGCATTATTAATGATGATTGATAATCCAACATAGAAGAAAACATTCAATGGCAAAACACGATATCAAACTTGGAGATTCGAGGTTGCAGTGAGATTAGTCTTTAAGATGTCCAAATTAAGGTTATGAGCATGAAATATCCTCATATAATAATAAGTGATCATATGTTTTCGCACCCTTAAACATCATTAAAACTACTAAAATATTGATCAGTAAATTTAGGATGAAAAATATAGGTGTAGTAGATGTTATTTTCAAAATATATGATGTATTAACATTATCTCAGTGTCACTGTATTAAGAAGATTGTTAACAAATTTATCAAAAAATAAGAATAGTAAATTTGATACACCGGTTAATATAAACTTATATTCATTGTTTCCATGTTTGGATTGGAGATGAAGAAATGGCATTTGATATATCTTTAACAAGTGAAAATTTATTCATTGCCATCCTATACTATAATTATATCTCAAACTAGGGTTATGTTTTGAAAGTTTTTGAAAGATTAATGAAACTTCTTAAATGGAAAAAAATATATGGAAGATGGGAATTTAATCTAATCTCGATAAATACCGACCGGGATGAGAAAGTTCCTTATGATAATTACCTTATTTGATTAGTAATGGATAACATATAAATATTATCAAACTCGATCAAAACCTATTTGATATATATGTATATATATATATATATATATATATATATACTCAAACCATATGGACAGGGTATGTATATGTAGATTTTTTACTTGACAGGTAATGGGTAAATTATAGATGTAGACAAACATGACCTATGAATACCCATTTTCATCCCTATGAACAAAAAATATTATAAAAAAGAAAAACAAATGATCAACATGTGAAGAAAAAAGATAAAAATCTTTCAAAAGCATTATTAATGATGATTGATAATCCAACATAGAAGAAAACATTCAATGGCAAAACACGATATCAAACTTGGAGATTCGAGGTTGCAGTGAGATTAGTCTTTAAGATGTCCAAATCAAGGTTATGAGCATGAAATATCCTCATATAATAATAAGTGATCATATGTTTTCGCACCCTTAAACATCATTAAAACTACTAAAATGTTGATCAGTAAATTTAGGATGAAAAATATAGGTGTAGTAGATGTTATTTTCAAAATATATGATGTATTAACATTATCTCAGTGTCATTGTATTAAGAAGATTGTTAACAAATTTATCAAAAAATAAGAATAGTAAATTTGATACACTGGTTAATATAAACTTATATTCATTGTTTCCATGTTTGGATTGGAGATGAAGAAATGGCATTTGATATATCCTTAACAAGAGAAATTTATTCATTGCCATCCTATACTATAATTATATCTCACACTAGGGTTATGTTTTGAAAGTTTTTGAAAGATTAATGAAACTTCTTAAATGGAAAAAAATATATGGAAGATGGGAATTTAATCTAATCTCGATAAATACCGACCGGGATGAGAAAGTTCCTTACGATAATTACCTTATTTGATTAGTAATGGATAACATATGGATATTATCAAACTCGATCAAAACCTATTTGATATATATATATATATATATATATATATATGGATACTCAAACCTGATGGACATGGTATGTATATGTAGATTTTTTACTTGATAGGTAATGGGTAAATTATAGATGTAGACAAACATGACCTATGAATACCCATTTTCATCCCTATGAACAAAAAATATTATAAAAAAGAAAAACAAATGATCAACATGTGAAGAAAAAAGATAAAAATCTTTCAAAAGCATTATTAAAGATGATTGATAATCCAACATAGAAGAAAACATTCAATGGCAAAACACGATATCAAACTTGGAGATTCGAGGTTGCAGTGAGATTAGTCTTTAAGATGTCCAAATCAAGGTTATGAGCATGAAATATCCTCATATAATAATAAGTGATCATATGTTTTCGCACCCTTAAACATCATTAAAACTACTAAAATGTTGATCAGTAAATTTAGGATGAAAAATATAGGTGTACTAGATGTTATTTTCAAAATATATGATGTATTAACATTATCTCAGTGTCACTGTATTAAGAAGATTGTTAACAAATTTATCAAAAAATAAGAATAGTAAATTTGATACACCGGTTAATATAAACTTATATTCATTGTTTCCATGTTTGGATTGGAGATGAAGAAATGGCATTTGATATATCTTTAACAATTGAAAATTTATTCATTGCCATTCTATACTATAATTATATCTCAAACTAGGGTTATGTTTTGAAAGTTTTTGAAAGATTAATGAAACTTCTTAAATGGAAAAAAATATATGGAAGATGGGAATTTAATCTAATCTCGATAAATACCGACCGGGATGAGAAAGTTCCTTATGATAATTACCTTATTTGATTAGTAATGGATAACATATAAATATTATCAAACTCGATCAAAACCTATTTGATATATATGTATATATATATATATATATATATATATATATATATATATAGATACTCAAACCTGATGGACAGGGTATGTATATGTAGATTTTTTACTTGACAGGTAATGGGTAAATTATAGATGTAGACAAACATGACCTATGAATACCCATTTTCATCCCTATGAACAAAAAATATTATAAAAAAGAAAAACAAATGATCAACATGTGAAGAAAAAAGATAAAAATCTTTCAAAAGCATTATTAATGATGATTGATAATCCAACATAGAAGAAAACATTCAATGGCAAAACACGATATCAAACTTGGAGATTCGAGGTTGCAGTGAGATTAGTCTTTAAGATGTCCAAATCAAGGTTATGAGCATGAAATATCCTCATATAATAATAAGTGATCATATGTTTTCGCACCCTTAAACATCATTAAAACTACTAAAATGTTGATCAGTAAATTTAGGATGAAAAATATAGGTGTAGTAGATGTTATTTTCAAAATATATGATGTATTAACATTATCTCAGTGTCACTGTATTAAGAAGATTGTTAACAAATTTATCAAAAAATAAGAATAGTAAATTTGATACACTGGTTAATATAAACTTATATTCATTGTTTCCATGTTTGGATTGGAGATGAAGAAATGGCATTTGATATATCCTTAACAAGAGAAATTTATTCATTGCCATCCTATACTATAATTATATCTCACACTAGGGTTATGTTTTGAAAGTTTTTGAAAGATTAATGAAACTTCTTAAATGGAAAAAAATATATGGAAGATGGGAATTTAATCTAATCTCGATAAATACCGACCGGGATGAGAAAGTTCCTTACGATAATTACCTTATTTGATTAGTAATGGATAACATATGGATATTATCAAACTCGATCAAAACCTATTTGATATATATATATATATATATATATGGATACTCAAACCTGATGGACAGGGTATGTATATGTAGATTTTTTACTTGATAGGTAATGGGTAAATTATAGATGTAGACAAACATGACCTATGAATACCCATTTTCATCCCTATGAACAAAAAATATTATAAAAAAGAAAAACAAATGATCAACATGTGAAGAAAAAAGATAAAAATCTTTCAAAAGCATTATTAATGATGATTGATAATCCAACATAGAAGAAAACATTCAATGGCAAAACACGATATCAAACTTGGAGATTCGAGGTTGCAGTGAGATTAGTCTTTAAGATGTCCAAATCAAGGTTATGAGCATGAAATATCCTCATATAATAATAAGTGATCATATGTTTTCGCACCCTTAAACATCATTAAAACTACTAAAATGTTGATCAGTAAATTTAGGATGAAAAATATAGGTGTACTAGATGTTATTTTCAAAATATATGATGTATTAACATTATCTCAGTGTCACTGTATTAAGAAGATTGTTAACAAATTTATCAAAAAATAAGAATAGTAAATTTGATACACCGGTTAATATAAACTTATATTCATTGTTTCCATGTTTGGATTGGAGATGAAGAAATGGCATTTGATATATCTTTAACAATTGAAAATTTATTCATTGCCATTCTATACTATAATTATATCTCAAACTAGGGTTATGTTTTGAAAGTTTTTGAAAGATTAATGAAACTTCTTAAATGGAAAAAAATATATGGAAGATGGGAATTTAATCTAATCTCGATAAATACCGACCGGGATGAGAAAGTTCCTTATGATAATTACCTTATTTGATTAGTAATGGATAACATATAAATATTATCAAACTCGATCAAAACCTATTTGATATATATGTATATATATATATATATATATATATATATATATAGATACTCAAACCTGATGGACAGGGTATGTATATGTAGATTTTTTACTTGACAGGTAATGGGTAAATTATAGATGTAGACAAACATGACCTATGAATACCCATTTTCATCCCTATGAACAAAAAATATTATAAAAAAGAAAAACAAATGATCAACATGTGAAGAAAAAAGATAAAAATCTTTCAAAAGCATTATTAATGATGATTGATAATCCAACATAGAAGAAAACATTCAATGGCAAAACACGATATCAAACTTGGAGATTCGAGGTTGCAGTGAGATTAGTCTTTAAGATGTCCAAATCAAGGTTATGAGCATGAAATATCCTCATATAATAATAAGTGATCATATGTTTTCGCACCCTTAAACATCATTAAAACTACTAAAATGTTGATCAGTAAATTTAGGATGAAAAATATAGGTGTAGTAGATGTTATTTTCAAAATATATGATGTATTAACATTATCTCAGTGTCATTGTATTAAGAAGATTGTTAACAAATTTATCAAAAAATAAGAATAGTAAATTTGATACACTGGTTAATATAAACTTATATTCATTGTTTCCATGTTTGGATTGGAGATGAAGAAATGGCATTTGATATATCCTTAACAAGAGAAATTTATTCATTGCCATCCTATACTATAATTATATCTCACACTAGGGTTATGTTTTGAAAGTTTTTGAAAGATTAATGAAACTTCTTAAATGGAAAAAAATATATGGAAGATGGGAATTTAATCTAATCTCGATAAATACCGACCGGGATGAGAAAGTTCCTTACGATAATTACCTTATTTGATTAGTAATGGATAACATATGGATATTATCAAACTCGATCAAAACCTATTTGATATATATATATATATATATATGGATACTCAAACCTGATGGACAGGGTATGTATATGTAGATTTTTTACTTGATAGGTAATGGGTAAATTATAGATGTAGACAAACATGACCTATGAATACCCATTTTCATCCCTATGAACAAAAAATATTATAAAAAAGAAAAAAAAATGATCATGTGAAGAAAAAAGATAAAAATGTTCCAAAAGCATTATTAATGATGATTGATAATCCAACTTAGAAGAAAACATTCAATGGCAAAACACGATATCAAACTTGGAGATTCGAGGTTGCAGTGAGATTAGTCTTTAAGATGTCCAAATCAAGGTTATGAGCATGAAATATCCTCATATAATAATAAGTGATCATATGTTTTCGCACCCTTAAACATCATTAAAACTACTAAAATGTTGATCAGTAAATTTAGGATGAAAAATATAGGTGTACTAGATGTTATTTTCAAAATATATGATGTATTAACATTATCTCAGTGTCACTGTATTAAGAAGATTGTTAACAAATTTATCAAAAAATAAGAATAGTAAATTTGATACACCGGTTAATATAAACTTATATTCATTGTTTCCATGTTTGGATTGGAGATGAAGAAATGGCATTTGATATATCCTTAACAAGTGAAAATTTATTCATTGTCATCCTATACTATAATTATATCTCAAACTAGGGTTATGTTTTGAAAGTTTTTGAAAGATTAATGAAACTTCTTAAATGGAAAAAAATATATGGAAGATGGGAATTTAATCTAATCTCGATAAATACCGACCGGGATGAGAAAGTTCCTTACGATAATTACCTTATTTGATTAGTAATGGATAACATATAGATATTATCAAACTCGATCAAAACCTATTTGATATATATATATATATATATATATATATATATATATATATACTCAAACCTGATGAACAGGGTATGTATATCTAGATTTTTTACTTGATAGGTAATGAGTAAATTATGGATGTAGACAAACATGACCTATGAATACCCATTTTCATCCCTATGAACAAAAAATATTATAAAAAAGAAAAAAAATGATCAACATGTGATGAAAAAAGATAAAAATCTTTCGAAAGCATTCTTAATGATGATTGATAATCCAACATAGAAGAAAATATTCAATGACAAAACACGATTTCAAACTTGGAGATTCGAGGTTGCAGTGAGATTAGTCTTTAAGATTTCCAGATCAAGGTTATGAGGATGAAATATCCTCATATAATAATAAGTGATCATATGTTTTCGCACCCTTAAACATCATCCAAACCTTATTCATATTATATTATTTCATGAACACAAACTTCAACACACATTACTTGATTTTAAAAGTGTTTTTCCTATCAAAATAATTTGTTTATGTTGATATGTGTTTAGCCTCTAAAAAGAGGAAAAACATATTTTCAAGAAAAGAATCATGACTTGTTTATGTTTGCATATCATTCTTTATGACATTTAATCATGGGATTTAAGCAACAAATAAGCTAGATCAATATAATATGAAGCAAAATGCTTTCCTTTTGGAATACATATCTTCATTCTAAAATAACCTTTGATTTTTTTTAATAATCCATCCAAGCCATTTATTTTTCAAAAATTAGCCAAAATTCTGGGATAATTATTTTTTATAGCCAACACTCATTCCATAATATCCCAATTAAAACATCTAAAATTACATTATCACACTTGAATGACATGTTTTAGACTCTTAACCAAGGAAATTTAAATGTCTATTTGATGAGAATACATTTAAGTTCATATATCAATGATTTCATTTTAATAGTTGGAACTATATAAACACAATCATTAAAATTTATTACTTGAACCTAGAACACAAGAGATGATTTCAAAAAATATTAACTATAATTTTTCTTCATTGACTAAATTTCCAAAGCTCTTAATAAAAATAATGATGATGATAAATAAGTGCTTATAAGATTATTGAAAAGATGAAAATAAATGGAAATAACTTTGTTTGAAATATTTATTGTGAAAATAATAACTGAATGATTATTTGAAGAACTATATTATAGGATAAGAATGTAGTATAACCTTTTTCATAATTATTAAAATGAACAATAATAAAAATATACATCTGAAGAAATGACAAACATAGTTAATTTGGACCAAGATAAAATGATGGGTGAATTATATTGATTTTATGGTCAAAGATAGAGACTATAGGAAATGAAATTCATAGTGAGCATTGAAGGTATTCAGTTCACTTAAAACAATTCAAGAAAGTTAGTGGTTAGTTCTTGACACTTCTAAATCTAAAGGTAATTGAAGGTATAGATGACATAAAAAAAGAATGAGATTTCAAATTGAATAAATGTTTTTCTCCTATGGATTATAAAAAGTATACTTAAGAAATAAATTCAAAATAAGTTGTTACTACAAAACATATTAAGTTTAGACTCTTCTATAAGGAGAGTTTTGGGTCAAGTTCTGCAATGAAGAAGTTTAAGCCTATTAAAAAATTTAAGCCTTGTAATTAGGAAGTTCAAGCCCTACAATAATAAATTTAGGTCTTGTCATTAAGAAGTTTTAAGCTCTGCAATTAGAAAGTTAAAGTTTTATTATCAGGAAGTCAATGCCCAACAATCAAGAAGTTCAAACCTTGTCATGAAAAAATCTATAATTAGAAAATCTCAAGCCTTGTCAGAAGAAAGTTCAAATCCTTACATTAATAAGTTCAGGTCTTACCATTTAAGAGTTTGAGAGCTACTATAAAGAAGTTTGAGATTTATCATTAAGAAGTTTCAAGTTTTTTAGTTCAAGCCCTTCCACCAAAAATTTAGCTCTCACTACAGAAAGTTTGAGTCTTACCATTAAAAAGTTTTTGTCTCTACCATAAAAAAAACTTTCAAGCTTTATCATCAAGAAGTTAACATTATTTCTTGATTAAGACAACATCAAACAAATCTTATAGTAAGGCAAGTCAAATTAAACATTATAATAAATATAGCATTTCACTTTTAATTTGAGGTTTATCACCCAATAATTTTGACCCACTTTAAATTTATGTTGTGGTTGATTACTTATAAATTCCGATCCATTTAAGTTTCATGTAGAAGTTGTTCACTTAATAATTTTATCTCCATTTAAGTTTTCATGTGTTGGTTACCTTTTAATCAAACCATTTTGATTTTGTCATCAATATCATCATCATTGAAAGACAACTTTCTTTTGAGGTGATATTTTTCTTTTTTTTTTCACAAAATTATAATACAATGCCAAAAGGAAAATAAATTTTTAGTTGTCTTTGTACTTTAAATTTTGTTAAAAAAAAAAGGGTAGCTGTCATAACATATTTATTCACTCCTATTTTCAAATCATCATGAATTTCTATAAAAAAAAAATATTTTCAATGCAATCAACCACTTTATGGTTAGTTCATGATTTTTGAAACCTTTCTTTATTTTATTTTGTATGAAAAGTCAAGATAGAAAAATATAAAAAATTAAACTAAAAATCATAAAAAATTAGGGGGTGAAAAGATGAATAAGGTCGAAAAGAAGACTATAATGATGATGTATAAACAAATATAATATAAAATCACAAAAATGAGAAAAGAAAATATATAAAGATTATTTTCTATAAAGTAGAGACTCAAGTAAAACTATAAGTATTTTAGGAAGAGATCTTGCATAGTCAAGAAAAGGAAAACATTAATTAATATTTAACCATATAGTTTCCCATATCTTTATTTAGGAAGGAAATGATATAAAATCTTTTAATTTTTTTCAAGATTTTATTTTCCTATTTTTAATATAAACACCAACACTATAAATTAAAGCCTGATGAAAAGAAACAAACAAAAATACTCTCTCTCTCTCTCTCTCTCTCTCTCTCTCTCTCTCTCTCTCTATATATATATATATATATATATATATATATATATATATATAAACCAACAAAAACTTGTTTCTACAAAATAAATTACTCCCACATGAATAAAAATAAGATAAAAGAAGAAGAAAAAAACATTTTCTCTCTCTCTTTCTATTAAAAAAAAACCCTTATTGTTTCGCTCAATCACAACCTTTAATTCACCTCCAATGACAAACTCCACCATTGTCCAACCTATAACTAGCATTCCTAACCTTTCTTTCCATCTAAAGTCACAATATATTATCATTTCCTTGTTAAAAAAACAAAATTAGTAACAGTAACACAATCACTCAAAGCAAAATAAAGTTAACTTCACTGTCAATGAACTCCTAACAACCAGAAACAAATAGCCTTTCTCCCATTCCTCACTAACTAATGAGAAACAATAACAACAATAAATGAGAAGGCATGATGAGAGACAAAACAAGAATACATGAATCTTCACTAAATTGATATTTCTCCTTAGTTGGTGGTAGATATAGACCACACTCTAACATTATCTAATCAATTTCTAAGCAAATTTAAGCCAATTATTCCAACTATTTAAGGTTAATTTTTAACCCAAATGAAGTTTTATGTATTTTTGAATTTTTTGATACAATATTAAGTTTTATATATATTATGAATATATGAATACGTGTTGCATGACATCCTTGGGGTATGAAGTCATCAAGATTTTTTTTTTCTAATTTGTGATAAGGTAAGAATCAATCTCCATAATAAGAGTGAGAGTTTAGGTTGCAACAAGATTATTCGAGGGGTAATTGTTTAATCTCAATATGGTATTTTATGAATAATGTGTTTATTTACTTATTGCAAATTTTGTGTTTTTATTTTATTAGAATGATATGATTATATGCATTTTTAATTTTCATTACGATGTTGTCTTTTAATTGTTATATGCACTTAAGAATCAACCCCTAGTCGATAATATTTTCAAAAAGTCATGTTCTATAAATGTCAAGACTTGCTTGTATTTTATTTATATAAAAATAATAATAGATTTTCACCTTTTTTTTAATTAAAGAACTAACTTGTGGGTGGTAAGATCCTTAAAATGGTTTTATCCTTTGTAAGTTGAGTTTTCTTTTCTGTTGTATGAAGTAATAAATCATGTAAATATTATGGTCAAGTGCAATTTATTATTTACACATCTTTTAGGTCTAATTCTTGTATTTTAAAGTATTTTTTATATTGACTGAATTTCTACTAAGTACAAATATAGAAAAAATAATAATTATAAACTATATATGTATTAGTAATGAATTCAAATTATTTTAAAGGATAATAGTATCTCTACTATTAAGCATAGTGATATATCTATCAATATATAATAATAATAATAATAATAATAATAATACTTAAACAACATTCTAAAACCTTTGTTCTACATCCACGAGTATGTTCTTTCATGCAAACAAAGATTTTTTCTTTTTATAAATAAATAATTTTATTGTTTATTTCAATAATAATGAAATACATGTACATTCCAAAGTTTATATTTTTTTCCATACATCAATGCTGCCACGTCCACCTGCTTTGAAAAACAACCAAAAACTAAGAATATCTTTACATTAATACCTCAATATATAATTATAGAAAATGTTTTAAGATGGAGTAACGTAAAATTTGCAGTTTGTAAAGCATGACCCAAATCTGAGAAAATGTGTATAATTGTTTGTTTAATCCCTTTTACTTTGTCCTCTTCACTCTAGCAGCACTGATTAAAGTTAATTGTAAATTCCCGGTTTAGTTTTTTATTTTTATTTTTTCTCATCTTTATTCTGGTTTATAATTTACACAAAAGTTTTCAGGGACATGATATGATGTGATAACAAAAAACTTGCAATAGATCTCAAATTCGAGTAAAAATATACACTTTTTATAGAACTTGGGACAATCAGTTTTATTAATTTATTTGAACCCACAAAATGTATTTTCCAGATAATAAAATTTCCTCGTATAAAAAAAAAAGTCATCCACCAGATAATTTTTAAACTAGAACTTTTTAATTCGTTGCTGAAATATTCCTTGATATTGATATTTCACATATGTAAGAGCACACAAAATGAAAGAAATCTCAATACATAAAAATCATGCTAATATAACTTGGAAGGGTAGAATTGCAAAGAAATTAAATTGGATGTATTGTTTTAAAAGTCAACTTGACCCAACTAGATAGGTTGACCCATGACCTGGGTGACCGGTCAAAAACCCAATTAGATTGTATCAAAATAACTGAGATCAACCCACCTGACCTGTGACTTGGGGTTTGGTCCATATCAACTTTCATGTTGGGTTTGAAAGCTATGATTCGATGATTCAGATTAATTAAGATGGAAAGAAAATCATGATGGAAATTAATTCTGTCAGCTCGGAGATTTGAGTTCTTAACAGAAACCACAAAACGTCAACTTTGACAAAAGGTGATTCAGAACAGTTAAACTAAACCAGGAAAGCAACAGTGCTTCGCTCCCTCAAGACTTCACATTCGCATTTAAATAAATTTAGTTTTGACCACATCCTATGAATAACTTAGATATATATTATCATTTTCTTAGCTTGTAGCAAAACAGGCTGATACGATTTAAATGAAACTCAAGAGACAAAGGATTCAGGAGCATTCTCATCAGTCAAAAATTTAACAACCTAAAAATCATTCACATGTCTTGACAGTAAATACCAAAACAAATTAATTAGTTCAAACCAGCAACTTGAAGCAAAATAGCCAATATAAGAGTTTGATTTGTTCTCTAGGTACGAGCAGCAGGTGCCCCAGCAGGACGAGGTGCTTGTCCAGGCTGACCAGGTTGCCCAGGCTTTGGGGTGTCATCCTGAGATATAATAGACAGGAAATAAATTAATGAAGTTGTGAGCTTGCATTAAATTAACAACATAATTTGTTCGGTGGTGAGGCTAAGCATCCCACAAGTAAGAAACTGTTTGGAAATGTGAAGACGTTGCTTTTTAAAATTTATTTTGATATCACCATATAAAAATCCAAAAACACTGAAATAATTTGAATTTTTTTATTTTATTTTTTTAACATAATGCAAGTTGAAACTCAATGCCAAACACCAAGTAAACCAAAGAAGGCCGCCACAAAAAAAAGTAGTGAATACAGATGCACAAACAGCAACATTCACCCAAGAAAAGCTAAAATACTACACAAAGGAAACTAAATATGACACAATTTTAACGATTCAATACCCCATATCCAATGTTTACAAATCAGAAGCCTAGAATCAAGAATACAAACTATAAATCAGATGGAAAGTGAGCCATCTTGTAAATTAAGAAAATGTTTGCAAATGCATCTAAATGGGTTCATCTATACAATGCATATTCCAATACTTGGTGATGCACTAAATTCTCAGTAACACTTGACAAACAGAGCAGTAACGTATTGAAAAAGGATCTGTTTTCATTCAGGACGAACAACATACAATCCTAAATAAGCAATTATAATTATAAAGTATCTGCACAATTTAATATCTACACATTTTAAGAAGAAAAAGAAAACCAAATCCATAAAAATTGATGTGGCTAATTCAATACACAATTGTAACAGAAATGCAAAATAACAATAATAACTAAGCAAAGAGATAAGTAAAGGTACCCTGCGTCTAATGAAACGCTGTGGAGGCTCCCTGTTCCTGCGCTCAGAGCGAGAGCGAACCCTCACAACACGGGAGTGAATAGCACAAGAGACGCAGTACTGCATCTTGACGTAAAGTTTGGGCAAGACATACCCTAATATCGTAACAAAGAAACAATAAAGTCAATTGACCAAGTCGAGCATAGTAAAAAAAAAAATGATTAAAAACTAGTTTAGCTAGTGATTTACCATCATAGACACAGGATTCTTGAACATCCCTGACAGCAGCTTGCTCCACAATGTTCCTCACGAGAAACCTCTTAATTGCCTTGTCCTTTTAATTTTTTCATTCATTAAAACCCCAAACAAACAAACAAATCAATCAGGATCTTTCTGAAAATAACGATTTACAGAGCGAATAGAAAAGACAAGAATTGCATGCGGTACCTTTGGGCAGCATTTTCCGCAGTTGGAGCATCGGATGAACTTGGTATGTCCACGGCCGTGCTTGTTGCGGCCTCCATTCCTTCGCTTGAATGTCTGCACCAATTCAAAAAAATAAACAGATCGTTAGAGAAACAAAGCGGAAAGAGTTTGTCTGGTTGTTGTAGGTGGCGGTGAAACGAGATCCATCGAACTCACCATGGTTGCTGACGGTTGGTAGTGAAGATGGCAGCTTAGGGATTTAGAGAGCTGGCACTAGCACGGCTGCTAGGGTTTTTTCTGTGGGTGACAGGAGATGATGCTTGCTGTAAATGGGACATTTTATAGGTATGAATGGTTATACCCTGGTAATTCACAGGCCGGGCCGGGCTTAATGTGGGCCTAGGGCCTTAGATATCTTAAGGTGGTCTCGACAGAAATATGCTACCATTACATGCCCTTCTTTGGACACCCGCCCAATCGATCTGTCCTAATATTCTGTTTATTTTAGAATATTTAATAAATCATTTATCTATTATTAATCATAAAATGGGTTTTAGTTCCATTGAATTCAAAGTGCGGAAGCAAAGGGATATACATTTGTACTTTGCTTTTTTAGATTTCACGCATCACTCTAGCCACATTATTTATTTGGATAATTCTATTTTGACAATCTATTTGTTTGCAATTAAGTATTTTTTTTTTTACCATAATAACATTTTATTTGTATAATAACCTTATAGAAACTATGCGCTAAAATATTTAATCATCTTTAGTTCTTGTTGTATTCAAATGGAAATGATATTGAAGCTTGTGAAATTAGCTACTTGATTTTATTATTATTATCCATTATATTTAAACACACACACCGTCAAAGGGGAGGACATGCAAAGAGAATGATATAACAATATGAGATTAAACAAAGCAAAAATATAGAAAAAAAAGAAAGTAATAACATAATAAAAATAGTATGTGGCAATGTTATACCTTAACCATGATAGCTGAGCTATGCTTTGGACTAGTAGCCCACAGGTTTCCTGTCGATATACTAATTTTGTAAGTAAACAAGCAATTTTGTGTTGCGAATGATCAAAATAAGACCAATAATATCAGGTGTCTTGATTAAACACAGGGCATACTTAATTTTTGCAAGATATTTTAAGAAATGTAACTAAGAACATATAAAGTTTAAAGGTTTGGAGAAATAAACTTTGAAATTTGTATTAATTAAAAGCCTGAGATGACTAAAAGAGATATGTGTTTGTTACACCTCAACCATGTAATTCTCCTATTGAGGATTTTTGTGTGGTTGCATAAAGTTTTGCCTTCTAATTGGGTGAGAGTCTTCTTATAAGGAAGAGACAGTCTAGCATCCAAGAGTGGTTAAACCTTACACCAAAAGTTGTTTATCATTTTGTAATAGTGGGGAACATCTTTTGATGCTTTTTGAAAAAAAAACTTTGACTCTGTACCAAAAGTTGTTTTGTCATTATCTACCGTTAATTTGTAGAGTCTTTAGTGCTTTAGAATGGGTGGCAGAATGCCAAAAAGTCATCTTCATTCTCATCTTCGAATTGGAAAAGAGAATATGATGGTGATGACGTGTCTGAGGAGATGGATTTGGATAAGACTAATTTTGAGTCCTCACTTTGGATGAAGCCTTGTATGATATATAAATATTATTTTTTCATTCTTGCTGAGACTAGTAAGGACGTAGTGTGAGCCTTGCGAGCCAGGAATTTGGATTGAGGATGATGGTCGATGATAGGAATAGACTAATTCATTTGTAACCATCCTATTATAGCAAGCTTTGAACTTTTGGATTCTGCTGCAAAAGAATCCCACCATTTAATTTTGAATTTTCAGATGAGAATTAAATGTCTATGTTGTAGGTTGTAATAAAAAAACCATAAACATACCCATAGAGCAAAGAATTTTGTACAAAATATTAATAGGGAAGGAAATACTCTTTTAGAAGGAGTTGATTGAAATTTTTGTTTGAAGTGGAGGTACTTGTTTTCAACCAAGGGGTGATATTTGAGGAAGTTAATATGATAACCAAAATAGCCCCACCATTGAAGGAACAAAATTGGGAGGTTTGTAGTTTTCATGGAGTTATGAAAATAGAAAAGTCAGAAATGGTTGTGTTTTGAATTTTGTAAGAAAAAAGCATTTATACCACATGAGCTGAGTGTATGGACTATTAAGGATGCAAAAATTGTCTCTTGGATACTGGGGTCTGTTGAAACCCATATGATTAACAACCTTTGATCGTTTGGCACAGGGAAGGGGATTTGGGACTACTTCCGACGCATCTATTCCCAGAACAATTCGGCTCAAAAATTTCAAGTTGAAATGTGTATTGCCAATTAAAAACAAGGTAATCTCTCAATCGAACAATTTTATGTTGGATTTCTAAACCTATGAAGTGAATATACCGGCATAATTTACTCTAAAATACCAAAAGAGAGTTTAAAGACAATGTACCTTGTTAATGCCGAAAGCCAAAGGGACCAGTTCTTGATGAAGCTCCGGCCAAAATTTAAGGCCGTGAGAGCTAGCTTAATCAACCGAAGTCCAGTACCCACTTTGGATGAATGTTTGGGGGAACTGTTACGGGAAGAACAATTACTCGCCACTCAACGCGAGTTGACTCAGGACACGATGATAGAGATGAATGTGGCTTACATGGCTCGAGAAAGGGGACAAGAGAGGGGTGTGCAGTGCTTTAATTGCAAGGAATTAGGGCACATTGACAGAAATTGTAGCAAGAAATTCTGCAATTATTGTAAGAAAGAAGGGCATGTAATCAAGGAGTGTCGTCTGCGACCACAAAATCGACAAGGGTTTGCTGTTTAGTCGAATTTGGGGGCTGCTTCTATGGCTGCTGCAGCCGTGTCTTCACCGTTGGCATCAGAATCTTCATCGTTGATGACCCCGTCGATGACCACTCTTACTCCCGAGATGGTGCAGCAGATGATAATATATGCCTTCTCTGCACTTGGGATTTCGGATAAGAAACACCAACTTAATTTTCCCTTGGATTTGGCACATAATAAACAATGGTTAATGGATTCGGTTGCATCAAATAATAAAACTTAATTTCATCCAAAAAATACCTCATATGAGAAAGATATGATTTTTATAAGATGACATATGAATTCTGCCGACAAACAAGCTTAGTGAAGAAACAAGTCCAAACCATGTCGCAAAGCATTAAATTAACATCCAAGTCTTTATTTTAGAAATCTAGCCCATCTAAGTCAAATACTGAAGATTTAATGCAAGTCTATTTCTATTTGTGTAGAAAAATAGTAATTGAAGTATTTAAATGTAACACTATCTACTTAAGAAAGGAGTATTTGGTAAAGAAGGGATTAGAGTTTCGTAGGCTATAAAAGGAAATATAGAAATGAGGGAATAAGAGAGAATGAGGCGGCCAAAATAGAAAAACACTAATAATCTCTCTTAAAATTCCAAGGTCAAGGATTTTTCATTCTTTTGTAGTAGTTTTTCCATATATATGCAAGACTAAACTATTTTTCTTGGTTATAAGGACACAGAAACTTTCGGATTTCAAAAACTGTGAGATTTATTCTTTCATTTATTTTCAAATTATATGATGAATGAATATATTTGTTTTCCTGTGCATATTTACTATGATTGTTTATCTTAATTGCTAGAGCAGTCTCTAAGTTATTATTGTGAACAATTTACTGTTAAGTTTGCTATCAAAACCGAAATTATGGTATATAAACTTGTGAAGCAACTAAGTGGCCGTTTGGTATCGTGGTGCGATCCACGATTGCCAAACGGCGTTTGCATTTAATTGTTTGGTAAAATTTGATAAGTAGAATTTGGACATGGGGCCCACGCAAAAATTTGATGCAAACGGCGTTTCAAGAAAAGCTAGTATTACATGCTTTTTCATTCGCGATCAATGTTTCAAACACACACCTAAACGGTGATTCAATGTTTCAAATACAAAAATTATCGTTGAAAATAAAAATCCTAAAACATCCTCACTGTCATCACCCCATTTTTGGGTGATTCCCCAAAATATATCAAAAAATAACAAAAATAAAATAAAAGGAGTTTGGCGTCGGTAGAAAAATCACGGTGGAATTTTCAGAAATTTTCTAAGCTAAATCATATTTCTTTTGTGCCCAAAAATGAGAGAAAATACAAATTCGAGGTAAAAATTAAGTCAAAAACCATAATTATATTTTTTATATGCCAATTTGATTTAATCATGGGCTAATTCAAAATATTATTATGTTTGAGAATTAATTTAGGATCGAATTTAAGAATTTAATTAAGTGCAAGAACTTAATTATGCTTTAAATTGGTTAAATTAATTTTATTAAGGGCTTAATTGATGAAAAATTGAATTCTTGAATTTAATTCGGGTTTAATTGAGAAAATCAGAATTTTTGGAGACCCAATTGAATTTTTCCAAGCTAATTGTGCAAAATTAGGGCCAAATTGAAGACAATTGAAAGTTTAAATTGTCAATCGAGGATCAAATTGCATAAATTAGAAGTAAGGCACCAAATTGAAAAAGGCGCGCAAAGTCAAGGGTAATATTGAAATTCGAATAAGGGTACAATTGCACAAAATTACAAATTTAAATTTAATTGAGGGTGTAATTAGAACAATCATAAATTGAGGGACCAAACCGAAACTCAGCCTCCCCCAAAGCTGCCACTGCACCCCACTACTAGAAAAGGGGTGTGTTTGCAACGGACTTTTGCAACGGCAAAAATCCGTTGCAAAATCGTCCGTTGCAAATGAAATTTGCAACGGCTAATCCATTGCAAACCATGTTTTTTTTTTTTGTTTCTGGAATTGGTTTAGCAACGGATTAGCCGTTGCAAATTTCATTTGCAACGGACGATTTTGCAACGGATTTTGCAACGGATAATCCGTTGCAAAATTGTCCGTTGCAAAGTAAATTTGCAACGGCTAATTTGTTGCTAAATCAATTCCAGAAAAAGAAAAAAAAACATGGTTTGCAACGGATTCGTCGTTGCAAATTTAATTTGCAACGGACAATTTTGCAACGGATTATCCGTTGCAAAATCCGTTGCAAAATCGTCCGTTGCAAACATAGTATTCGCAGAAAAGAATAATAAAAAATGATAAATTAACATAGCACCCCTACATTCAACTCTTCAATTTTGTCTTATCATGGGTAAAAGAGTTATTTTACCGTGCAATAGTATGTGAAATCACTGTGACACCTCCTCTGTTAACTCTTAGTTTTTATCTTATATCAGGATAGAATAGTTATTTTACTATAAAAATATAAAAAAACCTCAAAATTTTTTTATATATTATAATATAAAACATCAAAAAATTACTAAAAAAAATGCAAGAAACAATTTTGAAGCATAAAATCAAATAATTCATCACCAGCGCATGCACGTGTGCGTGCTCTGTCAGGTTCTAAGCAATATATCTAACTTAAATCCCATGAGGACCAGCCACAAAAACATGTTGTCATTTTCATTTCAAAACCTTTAATTATGGATAATCCGACCCAATCCGAACTCTCTAACCCAACTTCACCTCCTTCAACTACTCCGAATCTGGCTCAACCTCTTTGTAAGAGCAAGTTCAATGGCAAGATCCATTTTGAAGATTCAAATCTTGAAAATGGCTCTTTGAATAATGTATATTTGATTTTTTTATTGATATGTGTTCCAATGGTAAAAGATATTTTGAAGAGCTATTTTTTATGTTATTTCAAATATAATGCAATTATTTTGAATTTAGTGTAATTATGCAATTAATATGAGTAAATTATACAATTAAATAATTGCTTTTGAAAAACCTTCCAACAATAAAATTATTTTTTTAATCATGTTTAAATTAAAAAATTAAATTTAAATATAATTAAAAGATCCGCAATATTTGAAATTTGAAATTTAAGCTACTTATTGTATGTTTTTAAAGTAATTTGTATGTTTTTTTTTATGGTTGTTTTATTTGAAGTTAATTAATGTTACTTATTGTCTTTGAGTGCTAGAAAAACTTAAGAAAATAAAATGAACACATTAATAAATAACCAATAAGTTCAAACATAATTAATTAAAATACATTCCATTACATTCCTACATTCCTGATAATATAAATTAATAAATAAAATTATTATTTTTCTGCTAAGGTATGATTAATAATAATAATTAATATAAAACCCCCCACCCACCCAAACCCTACATTCCTTTGATTTTTTGTTTCTTGCACACCAAAACGATTTGTCGTTCTGTTAATTTCAGAGGCCTAGGGTTTTTGATTTTTTTATTTGTATGCAATTTTGAAGGTAGAAGAGTGAATGAAGTTCCAGTAATTACACTACAAGAAAAGGGTGCTAAACAAATTCAGAAAATAAAAAAAAATACACATGGGTTGCAACGGATATACCGTTGCAAATTTAATTTGCAACAGAAAATCCGTTGCAATTTAAGCAAATGTTGTAATGGAAAAATAATATAAATGAGTAAATAAAATTATTATTTTTTATTTATATTTAAATTAAAAAACTGAATTTAAATATTATTAAAAAATGAATTTTATTATAATTAATAATAATAATTGATATAAACTCAACAACATTAACAAAAGAGTAAGCACGAAGAAAAGCCTAAAATTATTATTAATATTATTGTTAGTATTACGTTAATAATGAGAAAAAAAATTAAATCAAAGACTAAAAAAATCTTAAAACTTTAACAAAAGAATAAACAAAAAAATTATAAAATAAAAATTATTAGCTAAAAAAATTATTTAACTTGAAATTAAATTTTTTTGTTAATAACTGTTAAAAAAAATATGGTAAATAATTCACCGATTAATACTTATGTATTAATAATTGTTTCTTGTCCACTGATAAAATTCCCCATCTAGAAAAGAAAAGAAAGCTCCCGCTCTAGACATTGGATGGGCGGGCTAAATGAAAAGGTTGGATTTTTCAAGTCTGGAAACACTACTCTCCCCGTCTCATCTTCCACCTCCATTTTTCAAGTTTCACGCAATCTCACTCTCCCCGTCTCATCTTCCACCTCCATGATACCTCTCCTCTCCCTCCACACCCCAAGGCCTTCACTTTTCCTCACCCATTTCCCTCCTCACCTTTCCACTCCTCTCCTCCTTAACAAAAACACTATGTTTCAGATATTACAAATGCCTTCTTTGGTTTTCTCTTTCTCTTTATTTCTTTAGCTCTTAATTACTTCATCACCCACAAGCCCATGAATCACCAGCTCAATCTCTTCTTCCCGAAAATTGTAGCATTTTTTTTCAATCAATCCCGGCCTAAAACCAGAAGATCTCTCTCTCGATCCCTCTCGGTTCATCAGCAAAATCAGCCATCAACCACCGAACACCACCTCGTCGGAATCCTCCCCGCTGCACAAGAAACCCAGCTGCAACGCCACCGTGCACCTTTGGAACACCACCTCGCCGGCGACGAGCTTCAGCCACCCAGCAGGCCCATCACCACCACAACGAAGGTACGGTCACCATTTCACAATTCAAATTTCTGCTAAGGTATACGTATACCAGCAATTTGAAACTCAGATGATACAGTAGCAGAAGTAGGATTATCTTTTAAGAGCACCACTGATCTTGTGTAGGCAAATTGTTTTATTGTGAATTGTACCTTTAAACCAATTTTGGCAGGAGCTTCCCTTGATGGGCAGTTTATACACTAATAATATTTTTATCACTATCTACTCGATGCTCTATAGTCTTAACGTCTTCATACTGGATCGTTCCCCTCTGGTTTGGAATTCAAGCTCTGTAAAAAATTGAAGAAAGGCACGCCTAATTCCAGGAGATTTTGATTAAACTTTTGCTTGTTGCTAACTAGTGATATGATGAACTTGTTTGTGTCCTGTTTTTGGTGATTTTTTTATTGGTCTTTGTTTAATTTTATGATTTTTTTTCAGTGAGATTGAGAACTTCTGGAATTCACCCAGAGAAACATCCTATCAAGACAGAGCTTGTATGTGTTCCTGCACCCTATTATTTGTTCTTAAAGTTTTCAATTTGGGCATCTGGGTTGTTTGATTTTGATGTTTAGTTTGATGGGTACTGTGTGTTTTACTTGGTTTTTGGATTACGGCAGGGGTACTGTATGACATTTCTGATTTTTTTTTATTCTAGCGTCTGGATTATGAGGTTAAATCTATGATTCTTATGGCTGATGTTTTATGAAGTTTTTTGTTTTTCTCATTTAATGTGTTGGTCTATTAATAGATGTGACAGAAACTATATGTCTTGAAGATAATGTTCATGAACTGTACCTTACATATGCAATTTTATGTGATGATGATGCTGATTAGCATGCTGCTTGTATTTCTTATATTTAATTGATATATTAACTTATGATATTTAATATTCTTTTGTTTATATTTCTTATTATTGTCATATTGATTAGTTTTTACAAACAATACTTATTGACGACAATCCAATTGTTGTAGGATGTCTAAACAAGCATCTATATTACAATATTCCAGAAGTGATAGGTCCGCATCCAGAGCGAATAGAACTCCATCTACCGTGGATAAGAACGCATCATCTTCTCACCAACCCGAGCCTGATCAACTACATGATTATTATACACACAGAGTTGCAAGTACATTCCTTATCAAGAGGATCATGTGAGGTTAAATGCACATGAAGCTTTCGGGTTTCAAGATTTGTTAGCAACACAAGGTGTCCCGCGAGATGATACAAACATGTTCAGAGAATTTAATGTTCATCAAGGTTATGCGGGAGGAGTTGGAGATGAAGTTGATGAAGATGGTAGTGATGAGAGAGAATTTGATGCCATCACCTGTGGCTCCGTCGATGCCATCACCTACAATGGCACCAGGATATCGACCTCGACCTCGACCTCAAATGCCATATAATGGTCCATCTTCCTCTCATCAACAACATCGTAGATCATTTTTGCCTTAAACACTTTAAAATATGTATTTTTAAGTTTCATGTTTATTTACTTAGTCATGTAAATATAATTGAATCTGTAGTGTATTAAGGTTCCACGTTTATTTACTTAGTCATGTAAATATAATCGAATCAGTAGTGTATTACGAATTTTAATTTATAATAATTTTTATTTCTACCATATTTATGTTATTTTCAATATTAATAATATTTCAATATTTGCTAGTGCTTTTAAAAGATTTAGTTGTAATTAATTAAAATTAAAATATATTAAAAATAGAATTTAAAAATATAAATATTTAAATAATATTCCGTCCGTTGCAATTGCAACGGACCTGCCGTTGCAATTGCAACGGCAATCCCGTTGCATTTGCAACGGCCTCCCGTTGCACTTGCAACAGAGCGCCCGTTGCAACGGCAACGGAGCGCCCGTTGCAACAGCAACGGACCAGCCGTTGCAAAATGTGTGTTTGCAACGGGAGACTTTGCAACGGATTAGCCGTTGCAAATTATTTTGCAACGGGTAATCCGTTGCAAACGAAATTTGCATCGACGTGGTTCCAACGGATTGTGTCCGTTGCAAATGCCGTTGCAAATTAATATTTGCAACGGATTTCTTTGTAATTTGCAACGGATCAAGCCGTTGCAAAACGCCCCTTTTTTTTGTAGTGCCCGCTGCGTTCACATGCACGCCTGCCGACAGCCCCTTGTCGACCGACCACCGCGCCGCTCAGCCCACCATCGGCAGCCACCAGCCGAAAGCAGGCCACCATGTCGCCGACCAGCAGCCACCGTAGCAGGCAGAAATTGCCTATAAATAGCAGCCATGCAAGCTGCAGAAGGGAGGGGGGGGAAGAAAACGAAAGAGAATGGAAGAACTGGAAAAAAAAACCAAAAAAACTGGGGAAGAAAACGCAGAAAAGAGGAAGAGATTCTAGGCAAATTACGTTGATTTTTGGCATAAAAAACATGCCCAACAAATCTGAAGAAAAAAATATCATCTTCTTCATCAACACTGCTCTCTCTCTCTTCGGTTTTGTCTCTCTCTCTCCAATTACAGAGTCCCGTTTCTCTCTCTTTCTCCACCGTTGGCAGTCCTTCGGCCACCCTAAAAACCACTTCATCATCACCATTCACTTCCCCTCTATACCAGAAACATAAACACACGTTCAGGCGAAGCTCCCGGCGATGTTTCTGCAGTTGCAGCGTGAACGCCGGAACTTCGGAGCCCTTTTCCGGCCACCACAGGCCACCGTTGTAGACACCATCACGACCAGAAGAATAACCTCGACGCCCTCTACACAACTATATTAACAGGTGAGCCATTCGTCAAACTCCAAAATTTAGTGATCTACTGTTCTTCTTCTCGCGGGAGTGAATTAATTCACTCCCGCAGGATCGGGTCGGGTTTGGTGCCCGACCCGACCATAAAAGGTTGGGCTTCCAGCCCGTGAGGACTGGAAGCCCAGCCCACTGTGGCTGACAGCCCAGCCCAAAAAATATAAAATAAAAAATACAAATTTAAAAAAAAGTATTTTTTTTTACTACTATTATTATTACAAAAAATTCAAAAAATATAAAAAAAATGTATTTGTTTTTTTTGTGCATACGGCCAAATTCCATGATTTTTCCATACATATTTTTCGTAAAAATTATGTTGCATCTTTCTCATATTTTGAAACGAAAATTGGATATCGTAACCGGTTTATGATTATCCGTTGGAATTTGGCCAAAATATCAAAAATAATTTTAAATATTTTTGTTTTATCTATTAGGGTGTAAATTTACATTGTAAAGTACACCCGTGGAAAAAAAGGGTTTTATCTATTAGGGTGTAAATTTACATTGTAAAGTACATCCATTGATAAAAAAAGGGTTTTTTAAACTACGGTGTAAATTTATATTGTAAAGTACATCCGTAGATAAAAAAAAAAGATTTTTACTACGGTGTAAAATTACATTGTAAAGTACATCCGTAGATAAAAAAAAAAAAAGGGTTTGTAACTGCGGTGTAAAATTACATTGTAAAGTACACCCGCAGATAAAAAAAATGGTTTTCGAAAATGCAGTGCAAAATTTTTAACTTAGAAAAACAATCAAACAACAATGCAGCTTACCTTAGGTAGGGTGCACTGGGGGTGATGCGTCTTCCCCTTGCACAACAAGTTCCCTTACCTAGACTCTCGCAGACCAATAGGTTCCTAGTAACCTTAATACTAGGTGGCGACTCCTAATAATTATAGTCGTAATTTTTACGGCTATAAAACCACCTCATTTTCACTGCGCGCCGTTGTCTTTCCGGAGAGGGATGGCGGGGCGCGAAGCGCGAAAAAAATCGCCGTCGCGACAGATGGTGACTCCGCTGGGGATAAAACCCAGAATCCGTAGATAAAAAAAAAGGATTTGTAACTGCGGTGTAAAATTACATTGTAAAGTACACCCGCAGACAAAAAAAATGGTTTTCGAAAATGCAGTGCAAAATTTTTAACTTAGAAAAACAATCAAACAACAATGCAGCTTACCTTAGGTAGGGTGCACTGGGGGTGATGCGTCTTCCCCTTGCACAACAAGTTCCCTTACCTAGACTCTCGCAGACCAATAGGTTCCTAGTAACCTTAATACTAGGTGGCGACTCCTAATAATTATAGTCGTAATTTTTACGGCTATAAAACCACCTCATTTTCACTGCGCGCCGTTGTCTTTCCGGAGAGGGATGGCGGTGCGCGAAGCGCGAAAAAAATCGTTGTCGTGACACTCACCATCAATATCCCTTCTCATCTACGTCTCCTCCCGTCTCTCACGTTTCTCTCCTCTGCAACGACCCACGGCTCCCCTTCTCAACAAGAACAACAAATATAAATATGTAATGCACTGGGACCGAAATTGGCAAAGAAAAAAGTGAATGAGTACATCACAACGAAGCCAAGTTCATGTTTGGAGTCCAATGATAATTATACGACACTGAAACAAAATATCATAACCAAAATCTTCCTTATCTTCATAACTAATTTCTTCATAACCCAGGCAAATCGTGTTCTTGCCGAAAACTGAAAACCCAAACATCACAAATTCACAATACCCAAAACCCAGCCACCAAATCGAGCCACCAAAAACCCGAACAACACAATACCCAAAACAAACCCAAAAAATCTAGTAATCTAACAACAAAGAGGCCAGAGTTCATATTGATTGCAAATTGCAGAAGTTAAAGAATTAGAAAACTAACCTTCAACAAGTGTTCTTGCTGCCTTGCCAGACACCAGATCTTAGAAAGGCCGATGAGACCGACGGGCTTGCTGGGATCAGTAGTGTTGAGAAGAGAGGAGTAGGGGAGGAGAGGAGTAAGGATGACAGACGAGAGTGTAAGTGAGAACTAAGAAGAGAACTTTGCAAAATTAATTAACGTGCACAGTAAACAGACCGGTATCATAAAATTAGACCGAAATCGAATTTGATTGTTTTTTTTTTAACTTTGGATCGGTTTTTTACATATATTGTAGATAATTCAATTATTTTTGCTCATCCCTCGCAATAATCAACTAGGATAAGTGCATTTTGTTTCCTCGATTATATCCCAGATAATTTTTTACCAGATATTGTAGCACGTGAAAATAGTCAGGGATTGCAGAGTCCTTCATGTATGGATGTTGTTCGTGATAACATTGCAAATAGTTTGATGAGAAAATAAAAAGAAATGTCTATTTTACTTGAATTATTCCTTACATTATGAAATTATTATTATTAATACAATATAAATATATACATAAATATATATAAATAAATATGTTTGTATATATATATACCCTTTAAAGTAATTTCACAAGTTAAAAGCAATATGAAAAGCTTGGTAACCAAACACCCAAAACTGCTTTTTTTTCAACCTCCAACTCAACCACAGTTTTAACCAAACACTTCACTGCTTATTTTGAACCACGGTAAAAGCGCTTTTTTTGAAACTGCTTTTTTTTAACCTCAATCGCAAAAGCAAAAGCAATGCCAAACACACCCTAAGTCTAGTAATTGTAGCTGATTTATGTTATTAATCTTAAGGAAAATATTCAAACAAATGAGCATGAATTATGGACAATTATTTTGTATATGTTAATCAATTTGTCTAGTTTTTAAGGTTGTCATTGAATTAAATCATTAGTGTGGACATTGTGATTGTTTGTTTGTTTGTTAGGGTTAATTATATAGTGGATTTGTTAACTAGCTAAAATTATGAAAATATAAAAATTTAGAAGATAATGAAGTTTCATTTCAAGGATCGGTTTTGACTTCCATAGTTGGATGTTTACTTGTCACCAAGATTTGTTTTCTTGATAAATTGTAGTTTTATTTAATGTTTCTCAGTTGTTTAATTATGTCTTAGTCTAGATAATCACCAACCAAGCCCCCCAATTGCATGAAAACCTGAACTAAACCTTTCTCGTGGGATCAATCACTTGTTTGCTCTATATTATTTTATGTGTGTTTTAAGATAAGGTAATTAATTTGTATGATCATGACATCGCAGTATCTCTCTTATAACGTATAAGAGATGTTTTATCTAAAAAAAGATATCAAGGTGATTACCAAAAAAAGCTTGATTAAGGATTGTTGAAGAGATTTTAAAGATGTTAAGATAAAAAATGGATATCTTTAATGGTAGACTAAAATGGATTGTCTTTAGCAATTGTTAGATAACATTTTATCTTAAAGATATCCAAGTATAGTTTTTGAGAATTTTAAAAGACTATTATATCTTTATAAGGCCTTAACCATTTTCATAAAAAAAATAAGATCATATATACTAAAGGTGTAAAGAAGATATGAAGTAGTTCTAGAGTTAGCCTTGCTATAAACAAAGTAATGGGAGGATGAATTGACTCTACCAACCAAGTTATTAAGAAACTCTTAACAAACTTGTAATCATATAAAGTTGAAGTAGCTTGGTTTAGAGAAAGATTGGTTGAAATTAAAAAAAACTAGTCATTAAGGCTACAACTTTAGCAAATTAGATGGAGGTACAAGCCAAAGTCATATAGAAAGAGCTCTTTCCACCATAGGATAGTCTTAAATAGAAACAAGCATCAAGTAAGAAGGCTATAAAAGATAATCAATTATAGGATAGACTTAGGGCTAGATTAGAAGGGAATCTATTTTAGGTTTTTTTGTGTTGTACTGGGAAATTTATGTTGTATAACTTAACAATATCATTTTCTTAACTAAATTTATAATTTTTTGTGTATATAAAATCTCTTTAATATATGAAATCTTATTTTTATACATAATGTGTGTGTTATCTTTTTAAACAAAGTTGTTTTAATTTTTTTACTCAACATTGCAATATTCTTAAGCACAACTATTCTTAGCTATTAAACTACTTAACTATATTAACTTAATAAATAACTTAAATTCTTATTGTTATTGAGATTTAAAACCTGAAAATTTAAGTCATATATTAGTAATAGCGTCATTGTCTTGAATAGAATACAAATAACTCAAATCTTCCTAAAAGTGTGTACCTATACACACGCTCACAAAACACTTAAAAGTTAATTTTACAACATTTAAATTTTAGTGATTGTTTTTAAATAGATAATAAATTCCCAAAAATATGGATTATAAAGTCTTATATGAGCTCAATTGAAAACACGATTCACCACATGTTAAGAAAATTCTTAAAATTAATTTCTTACGTATATTTCCTAATCTTTATAATGTATTGATATAAAAAATTAGAAATAAAATATATTATTTAAATATATTTTCAAATAAAAAAACAATCATTAGTATAAAATATCAAATGCACTATAAATGCTCCACTTAGAGATTCTTTAGCTTCAGCTCATATTCTTTTGAGCAAGAAACTTAAAATTGTTTCCCAAAAAAATTTGAAGTTTGTCAAGAATGAGAAGTATTGAGTGTTCAAGTCATTAACAAAGGAAAGCTTATCTCCACAACAATGTAACTTCTCCATCCCTTTCACATTGCTCCTTTACCATTGCCACTTCATTTATCAAACTCTACAGCCAGGCAACAGAAGGTATCTCAAATAGACAGGTATCTCAAATAGACAGACCTGGTAAAATCTCTCACTCCCATTGTCATTTTATGTTTTATCTCGGACACCAAATTTACAAAACAGCACCCGAAACCCGAAACCCGAAACCAAGGCAAGGGCCATCTGATGATCTGCCAATGCCAGTTTTTCAATATGACTACAGTATCAGAGAGCAATGTTGTGCATAAAACTGTCAACTGCCAACTAAAAAAAATCACAAATAAAATTCAAATGATACAATACTACAAAAATGAAGGAGTTACAGCACAATCATGCAAATTTCAACCGACACAAAATTTGAACTGCATCATTTTACTACACAATAACCATTCATTAGACATTTGAACACCATTGAGGTTGAAGGTGGAATGCAAAAGTTTCTAAAAAACAGAAGAATGCCAAAACATCAATTGAAGCATTAGCTACGGCGTATTTATAACTCGAGTTTTAAAAGAAGCTCCTGCCATCTTGGTGTCACTTCCTCAAAAATGTATGTTAAAGGAGAAATTAAAACTCCGCTGCCACCAATCTGCATCAAAATAGATCAAGCAATAGAATTACCAAGGTCTTGCCTGTATAGAAATTGTTGAGAGCATTTGAAAGTAGCTTCGCATGAGTTGTTCTATTAGTCACTTCAAAGTCTATCAGTTGACCATGTAATCAGATACTATACCATGGGGAAATACTAGACTGGTTAAATGGACACCATCAATGCAATAATTTGAAATTCACAGCATACAATAATTGGTATAGAGAGAGATACATTCAAACATGCATGATGGTAAGAGTTGGTTCTGCCAGAACCAATCACCGTGTGAAAGGGGTCAGAAAGGGCATTGTGACTGTCATGTTGTCCCCCCTCAAACCAAAAGTTTCCTATGTTAAGACCAAACAAAGTTACATTATGTTAAATACCATCAACAAAGAGGTTAACTTTAGAGATCAAAAAGTTTTCAATTTGGCCCTATACATTAGTACTTTTTTATCTACTGGCAAGCTGAGTAATGGGCCCAAGAGCAAGCGCTCCCTTCTCACACCAAAAACAGAGACAAGATCCCACTTTATGGGCAGGGCTTACCTCTCTAAGTTGCTGTACGGACTCATATAGTGCGTTTTTGGGAACACAGATGACTATGGCATAGAAATCTGGCGCAGCCTTTCCATCACGTTTGCAGAAAACTGGACTTACAGTTGGTCCCTGTAATTGAAAAGATTACATGTGGGTTAATAATTTAAAAAAACAGGAGTTAGATAAGAGGCATGCATCTTAGGATTATTGCCCTAAGGCCTTGGTTTTGGGTCTGGGTGCTACTGCAGCCCTTTCAGTTGAGCCCCCCAAGCGTTAGATGGGGAGCAGGACCAACCCCTACCCCACCCAAAGAAAAGCTTTAGAATGAAGGCAGTGAAAAATATTGGATATGCTAATAAAACATGGTGCAGTTGTTTTGTCTGAAAACTAGAGATAGGAACAGTAAAAAAAATGGTTTGTCTCAAACCTTACCTGCAACCCAGACAAAGATGGTTGGCTCAGTACTCGAGCAGCCACTTCTTCTGGGCTACTTCCTCTCATGTTTGCAGTCACCTGCCATGAATGTGTCAAAATAAAATAGGCTCTATTTGTGTGTGTGGTGGGAGAATAGGATTAGAGAAATTATATCCGCACCGTGAACTGACCAACTGCCCTCAAATGCGCCTCAAACCTTTCAAGAATCTCTTTCATTATGCCCCTCACATCTTCCCGTTGGATCAATGATTTTCTCCTAGCAACAAGAACAGCCTGTAGAAAAAGTGGAATTTTGAAGGCAAGACATCATGTGGCAAAAGCACGATGTAAAACCACCAGCATGATCACCCACTTCTAACCTACAAGATCAAATGCTTCATAAGGTCCACCCAGACCTGTTAATTTACCTGGCTCTCCAGCACAACCCCACCTTCTATTTCTTTTAAATTGTTCTCTTTCAGAGTTGTTCCACTGCTCACAAGGTCCAAAATAGCATCAGCTATCCCCATCTAATATACAATATACAAGAAAAATAAATAACCTATATAAATACATGGAGATCCAGCATAAGCATCATTGCTCAAGTAGCAAAAGATACAAGCAAGAAGCAAGCACACATCAGTGCAACTCAATGGAATTATTGTTCATGTTATTAAAATAACCTTTGTAGATTAAGAACTGAACCATGAGTATTTCAAAACATGAAAAGTGAGGATTTCCATTAATATACACACTAGGACTCCTAGTCAAATGGCCAAGTTTCCTAATATACATTTATTATTAATGCAGTGAACAATAAATAATAAAACAGGATCACTGCTTGATGTAACATTAGAAGATAAAGAGGAAGGTAAAGGAAGAGAGAAGTTTAGGATTTTTCTCAGGACCTTATTATTTAACCCCATCCTAATTAATCTATTTTCCAACTGCATCAGTAATAAATCTTTGACCATGGCAATCATGTTCTAAATTCCATATAAATTCGAAGTTCCTTTGCTCTGTACCGAGACATTCATTATAGGGTGACTTTCCACTGAAGAACTGATTAAACTTCCAAATGCAATAATGGTATTCAGTGTGCTTGCAATTAACCATTCTAGTAGAAATCAGTTTCTTTGCACTAGATGAGGATATGCATCATATGGTCACTTTTTCTTGGAATAATTATAACTTGCACAAATGGATAAAACAAAATTAGACAAGGAAAAAAATTAAGTCTCACCGCAGGAGCAGCTTCCAATGCTCCATCAGCAGTTGAAAATGTCACATGCATGAATCCATTATCCTTCATAAATTTAGGACCCAGCTGCATACAAAGGAAAAAAGGAACAAAACTATATGGATTAGAAGATAATGAAAAGGAATTATTCCTGACTGTGTTGGTCATGACAAGTCTAAAATGAACCCACGTACATGATTGAAGCCAGTTGCAACACGAAGAGGTTTTTCACTTGTCCATTGAGGCATTTGTGCTAGTTCCCTCAGTGAATTTATATTTTCAAAAATCCCGTATTTGGGAATCTATAAGAAAGGAAAACCACACAATAAAAATAAACAATGGCAACTATGAGAAAATCAGCATTTAGACATTGAAGTTTGTTTACTTGTATTGAGAACATGATAAAATCTTACTGCAATGGATAAACGGCAATCCCCATATCCAAGAGCATCATGAACAATGATAAGATCTTTGTTTCCCTGACAAAAAGTTCAAAACTGAATAATGAATTCTAAGCAATAATGCATTCTTGCACAATCATACAAGAATGTAGAAATAAGAGGTCAGTTCCAGAACGATTCAAGGAGGGGGAAAAAGCATTGATACAACATACTCTCTTCTAAAAGGTAGAGATTACAGCATTTGAGTTCACCAGTTAAAAGAAAAACCCAATATAACTGAATTGTGTAACAGATGCCCTGCTCTTGAGACAGATAATACTGAATTCTAAATTCCGACTAAACTTGGTGTCCAGCATTGCAGAGGCAGTCTATAGGTTCATGGTAATGCCTAAAGCCTGGGTGGTATCATTTTGCAAAGTCAGAACTTGATTTTCTTTTTCTCTTTTTTTGGGATAGTTATAGTTCAGAACCAAAAGGCATATCAGAAAGCAGTAGGTTTTGAATACAATTCAATAACCATATTCTTGGAATTCCAAGATATTTATAACCATTGTTTTTGAAAGGCAACAACATTAGCAGTAAACTCAATGTCCTTCATATATAATTGCAGATTTGTTGACTTCAAGAAATCATAAAAAGCGTATACCATGTTTCCGAGGTTCACAATTTAATTTGTGGAATGAACTGTGTATATGGGTTAGCAATTGATATCGCTAACATCAGCAAAACGACAGGCAAATCTCTCAAAATAATAATCATTTGATAGTGATGTCAGCTAGATACTGCTTACCAGTCCGAATTCGCTGAAAGTATCAAAACCCACAATTCCAAGGTCCAAGTCTCCTGATAACAACTTTCGTACAATGTCTTTGGGTCTTTGGAACCAAACTTCCAAGTTGGTAAGCTGCGCAACATTGAATAGTAAGCAAAAATAATTAATAAAAAAACAGTCATTTTCAATTCAATCCAATAATAAAAGATGATAAACCTGAGGAATTTCCGCAACGTATTGTCGAGGATTCACATGCTTCACAGATAATTGACAATCCTAATCCAAAAACAACCCAAGGAAGCTCAGAATCAAGTGATGGATGGATGGATCATTACCATACATGAATTAAACAAATATATTAAAAAAAAAAACCTTGAGAAGATCTAGAGTGTCAGCAGCCATGCGTCCCTTGCTAGGCAAACCGAAACGAATCTCTTTCCTGTCATAGACTGTACTTCCATTAGTAACCGAAGATAAAACTTGAGATTGCTGCTGCTGCTGCTGAGACAAGCTACAACAAGCAGCAACACTGCTAGTGTGGCCGCCGGAAGGGAGTCGTCTCTGTCTCTGAGAACAGGGGGAGACGCGAAAAGAAAAGGAACAAGGAAGATGGATGGAGGGGAGGAGAGGGGAGGGGCATTGTTGTAAATAACAAGGCTGCTGGAGTCTAGACAAAGACATGACTGGTTGGTATTTAGTTTGTGTAAAGTGAAAAATAAGGCTGAGGCCGCTGCTATGGCTGATATGATTGAATTTCAACGAAAACAAAACTCAGTATGCTGGTAGCAGGGTTTAGGTTTAGGTTTAGGTTCAGAGATAGTTTAATATATAATATTTTTAGAGTATTTAATATCTAAAAATATATTAAAATAATATTTTTATATATTTTATATTTAATATTGAAAACATCAAAATATATATATATATATATATATATATATATATATATATTACCAAAACTAATAGGCGTGGGGTGTTACACCGTCGCTTCTCTCACAAATCACTGTGGATTGCGATAGTGTGTGCCCCATTTTAGCCTTCATCCGCGCGGCAGAAGGGGCTGGGCAAACGGGTTATTTTCGGTTTTTCCTTTTTCCTGTCCTTTTTTTTTAAAATATTTAGCCGTGAACAGTGCATTGACGGTTTCGTCCCCGGTAATAAGACAAAATAAGGGTTCCGGCTGAGGGGCACCGACGTAATTGCGCGCGGCCGGACCGGTCCGCCGCAACTTTTGATTTTTTTATTATTTTCTTAAATGGCTAAAGACAGTTTTAGCCCCTAATAAGACAAAAACGCTGAATTGGGTACAGGGACAGGACGGTAATTTACCCTATTTTTTAATGCGGTGTCTGTCAGGGCGTGAGGCGCACGCGCCAGCCGGTTTTCCGCCTCACGCCCTGTTTAGGTGGCGCATGCGGCATCATGCGGTGGCCAGAAATTGGCTACCGGAGCCCTTCTTGATGAGCCTCCGCGTGGTCTTCCTCCTGCGGTGGCGCGTGTAACCTACAAATGTCCGTGGACGCGGCGGAGGCTGGTTAAAGCCGTCGGCCACGTTTCTCTCTCTCCTGCACGTAAATGTGCAGGAGAGTCCCCCATTGTTGGTGACTTTGCACTTCGGTCCCTCTACTTTTAATTTGGTTTTTGGTCCTGATTTCTGTTATATAAGTTTTGATTTAGTTCGATTGGGTCCTCCGATTTTAATTAATTGAATGTCAAAGTTTCACTTCGGTCCTGCTACTTTCAATTTCCGGATTGGCTGTAAATAACTCAATTAATTCGGTAAACAAGTTCTGATTTTTGCAATTTTGTCCTCTGATTTCAATTGAGAATAAATGTAATTTGCATTTCAGCCCTTTGACTTTTAATTTTTTAATTTAAGCCCTTTATATTTGATTTTCATTTCAGTCCTTATACTTTTATTTTTTTTATATTTCTAGAATAATCCCTACTTTTGTCCATGTATATATAAGTGTATTTAACACAATAATAATAATAATTATAATAATAATGATAATAATAATAATAATAATAATAATAATAATAATAATAATAATAATAATAATAATAATAATAATAAGTTAATTATTTTTTGTTCTTACTCTTCTGTGTTTTTTTCCCTTTCTCCCGATAATTTGATAATATTTTTTGTTTTGCCGGTAATAGCAATAATAATTGTTTTTTTTTCTTTTGTTAAAGTTTCTTGCATATTTTTAGTCTTTCATTTATTTTTGTTTCTTTCATTACTAACATAATAATAATAATAATAATAATAATAATAATAATAATAATAATAATAATAATAATAATAATAATTAAATTGTTTTTCTTGCTTGCTCTCTCTTTAATGTTTTTTTTCCCTCCGGATAATTTGATAATTTTTTTTGTTTTGACAGTAATAGCAATAATAGTTTTTTTTTTAATCTTTTGTTAAAGTTTCTAGGATATTTTTAGTCTTTCATTTATTTTTGTTTCTTTCATTATTAACATAATAATAATAATAATAATAATAATAATAATAATAATAATAATAATAATAATAATAATTTAATTGTTTCTCTTACTTATTCTTTTGTTAATGTTTTTGAGTTTTTTTTCCCAGGATTATTTAATAATTATTTTGTCGTTTTCGAGGGGTTGATTCGTGATTACACTTTGCACATTACGGCTAATTAAAAAAAACAAAGCCAAGAACCGAAAACACCCCCAGAAAAAAAACACAACACGCCTGATCACCAAGCCCATTTTCTTTTGTGATCTTTTATAACGCAGTTTCTTTATTCTAAAAAATGTTATTTATCCTTTCGCAACAAACTCTACTTAAAAATTGCTACATTTTATCTCATAATCTATAATTTTTCTTAATTATATCATATAAATTTATTATTTTTTATTTAATTACGTTAAATTATATACACAAAAATGCTCGCGGCAACGCGCGGGCAATATAGCTAGTATATATATATATACAAAATTTATGGAGCAGCCTCTAATTTGGACTAGAATGGTTGGTTTAGGTCACTTCAATCTCAATTGGCTTTTTTCCTTTTTTGTCCTCTTGTTATATTTTTTTATTTTTAAAGCACAATTCGTTTTATTTTTAAGTACCTTTTTATTTAAAGGTCAATAAAAAGCTCTCTTTTCTCTCCGATTAAAAAATCTTAACTCCTAATTTCCTATACTCAAACCCTAATCAATTGCCTACAAGATGATGGATGCATTAGTCAACCACCATAGACTCGTGTGTCTGTAGTTTTCTAACCCATTCTTGTTCCGAGTAAGCCCCTCCTCCCCCAACTCCACACAGATCATCTTGAACCTAATTGTTGCTTCCAGTAATGTTTTTGAACTCTATGTTGCTAGGGTTTAAGAAGAGTGGGCAAGGAAGTGTGGTAGAGTATGGCAAACTTGAAAAAGAATCGATCTTTTTCAAGGATTTAGAGGTTTGGGTTTTGGGGTCTAGGTTGAATATGGGATTTTTATTGAAAGAATGAAGATGATAGTGGTTTGTGTGGAAATTTAGGGTTTAGGTTATTGAGTTTGGCTTAAATTGGAATCTTTGATTAAATATTATACTAGTTAGGATTTTTTTTATAACATGGGTGTCCAGATTAGATTGCGCACCTCCACAAATCTCATAGATCTTGGAGTAAACGATCAATTTCTAGTATCTAGTGGCCCTAAGGGTTGTGAGACTCGAACTGGTGATCTCTAGGGAGCAAACCTAAGACTGAATCACTGAGCTGCACCTCTCATGGGTTTATTATACTAGTTAGGATGAAAAATGCAATATTAATTGAAATATTTAGCTATTACAATAGTCAATGATAATATATTAGTAAAATATAATCATTATAGTATTTGAACTACGTTATTTGCTTGTGCTATGCTATAGGTTGGGTTAAATTCTTTTTAATGTAAAAAAGATATTTGTGTGTTGCTAACTTTTTTTCTAATAGATTTTGTTTAAACCTTGTAGGGGTTGATTCAATATGATCCAATTAATTTGACGAGTTTAAAAACAACCTAAAAATTTAGTAAAAACATAATTTTACTAGAAAAATTATTAAATTAACATTGAAACCTCATCATATTGAATCGACCTCAGTTTAAACTATTCAATTTATGATTCTAATCATAAGACCATGATAAACACTCAAAAAGAAAATTGAAATAACTTTTAAGACTTACTTCCCAATCAATCAAATGTTTGAATGATAAAATTTAAAAAAATCTTGAAAAACAACTGAAGTCAACATGGGTTGTTGACTTAAATTATCAAACTTGCAACATGGATATAAAGATTGAGATAATCTTATAAAAAAATATCAAAACAAATTATGAAATTCAATTCTCAATCAATCTAATGTTGAGGATAATAATGAAAAAAAAAACAAATAAATGATCCAAGTCAAGTCGGGTTAACTTGCTAAACCCATAACATAAATCATGAGACCAAAATAGTTTTATAGAAAGGAAGCAAAAAAAATGATTGAAGTCAACTTGAGTTAACCTATCACGCTCATAATTGAGGTCGTGAAACTGAGATAACCCTATATTGAAATAAATTATAAAACACAATTATGAATTAATCCAATGTTGAATAATGAGATTGAAAAACAAAGTTTTTTATTTAAAAAAAAAACATATGTCAACATAGGTTAACCAATCTAACTCGTGATTTTGGTCATGAGAACAATATAATATCATAAAAAACAAACCAAAACAAGTAAAAAAACCTAATTCTCAGCAAATAAAGTGTTCAATGTCAAAAATGAAAAAAACAATACTAAGTTAACTTGTTAGACTCGTGACCTAAGTCATAAGACTGAATGTAGATGCTCTAAGCATGTTAAACTTGAATTTGATCATTTTAAACTCAATCAAATGCTTAAGTCTATGTTAAAATCCAATTATAATTCAAATTAGTTTATACAATTATTTTGATTTCTTAATATAAATAAATGCAAGCACAAGTTTCACCATCTTAAATTCGTTTCACCATCTTAAATTCAATTCTATATTGCATTCGGATTATATATATATACTAGCTATATTACCCGCGCGTTGCCGCGGATATTCTTGTGTATATAATTTAACATAATTAAATCAACAACGATAAATTTATATGATATAACTAAATAAAAGTTATAGATTAGGAGATAAAATGTAAAAAATTTTAAGTACAGTTTATTGCGCAAGCATAGATTAAATCTTTTAGAATGTAGATATTACGTCATGAAAGATCACAAAAGAGTGCGAACTAACATTTAAAAAACAGAGCAAAATATTTTAATAAGAAAAATAAAAAAATTAATCACAAAAATCATCGTTATTATTGTGCAGATAGTAAAATTATAAAAATCATTTAATACAAAGAGCAAATTTAAAAAAATTAAAGGGAAAAAGGAAGCAATATTAATTTAAAATACTATAACAATAGCAACATCGGAGTCTTAAAATCTAAACTTATTGTTGTTACTATTAAAACAATAAAAATTATCAAATTATACCGAGGAAAAAAACAGAAAAAGCATGAACAAAATAGGAAGCAAGAAAAACAATTAAAATATTATTATTATTATTATTATTATTATTATTATTATTATTATTATTATTATTATTATTATTATTATTATTATTATTATTATTATTATTATTATTATTATTATTATTATTATTATTATTATTATTATTATCATTATCATCATGATTATTATTATTATCATTATGAAAGAATAAATAAATGAATGAATTAAGATTAAAGAAAAAATATAAATTGTTAAAAGACCTGTAATAATCAAATAACAAAAATAAGTAGTTAATTTTTTGTTGACAAAAAGACAGAAACATCAATTGAAAATCCATACTGATGTTATTTCTATTATTATCGCTATAACATCTAAAATTCTTCTCAACATTACTATTAAAATAATTAAATTGCCCAGGGAAATCATAAAAAAAAAAGAAAAAGAGTTTTCATAAAAATACAATAAAAAACCAATAACCAAAATTATCATTATTATTGCGTAAATACTGAGATCATAAAAATAATCTATTCTAAAGAAGGAAAAAAAAAAAGAAGAAAAAAGAACAAAGGGAAAAAGGGAGCAATATTAATTCTAAAATGATAACCAATATAAAATAAAATTTCAGGATTGAACCGATTAGGAAAAACATCCCAGGGAAAAAAATAGAAAATAAAAATAAAAGCATAGATGCATAAATACGAATTAAAAATAAGCATTGTCTAAGAATTAAAGAAGACACTAAATGAATTATTAAAAAAAAAACCCTCCAATAATTAAATAACAAAAATAAATAATCAATTCTCTATCAACAAAAAGACAAAAACATAAATTGAAAATCAATCTTTATGTTATTGTCATTATCGTGACTATAACAGTTAAAATTATTATTAACATTACTGTCAAAAACAATCAAAACAATTAAATTGCACAAAAATATCATTAAAACAAAAGCAAAACATTTAAAAAAAAAACAAATAAAAAATAATCGTTGAAATTATCAATATCATTGTGTAGGTAGCAAAATCATAAAAATCATCTAATCCAAAGAACAAATCAAAAAAAAAAAGAATAAAGGGAAAAAATATGCAATATTTATTTCCAACTGAATACCAACATAAATTGAAATTTAAGGATTGAACCGATTAAAAATAAAATAAAATTAAAAAAACTAAGAGCATAAATGCATAAATATGAATTAAAAATAAACATTATCAAAGAATTTAAAAAAAAAAACAAATGAATTAATATAAAATAAAATATTCAAAGAATAAGGACCGAAATGAAAAATAACATATATAATTAATTCCAATTGAAGGATAAAACTGAAAAAAATAAAATCATGGGACCAAAATAAATAATGAAATATTAATAATGGTAATTGCTGTTATTATATCAAAAAATTAGAAGAAGTGGGACTGATATGAAAAGTTGTATATATTAAGAATTTCAATTGGAGGACCAAATTAAAGAAATCAAAACATCCGGACCGAAAAAATTACAGGAACAAAAAAGAAATCAAAAATCAAAAGTTTAGGGACCAAAATTAAAAATGCTTTATATAATTAGTTTTAATTGAAGGGCACAATTGAAAACAATCAAACTTTCAATTCAAGAAATCAGGAATAACATCGAAATCCAAACCTCAGGTACCGAAATGAACTTCTTATATACATGAGGGACCGGACCTGACATTGGGCCCGCAGGAGAGAGAAAACATACAACCGCCACAAAACCGGCCCCCGCCGTTTACCCTGACATATCTGACGAACACGCGCCGCGACGGGAGATAGAGGACCAGGAGGCGCACCGTATTCACCGACGGAAGGAAATTTTGGACCGCCGTATGGAACCGCACGCGCCGCTTGTATGGCGCGTTGGCGTTGAGCGCCGCTGTCGCGTCTTGACGACTCGCCAGCCGTGCAGACGGAAAAATAATAAAATATAGGCTAATTACCAAGACGCCATTGACCCAACCGAGATTAACGAAAAAACCGGTGGGGAAAATACGTCCGTGTCCCCGTTCATTGTGCGTTATTTTGTCGTTATCGAGGGCTTTTTTCGTCGGTGCATTGTGCACTTAATGTGTGAAAAGCCGACGGAGCTCCTCGTTCCTGTGCACTATTTTGTCTTTTTCGAGGGTCAGAGGCGTCAATGCACTGTACAAAAACGGAAAGGTGAAAAAAAAGAAGCCAAAAACCGAAAACACCCCCAGAAAAAAAAAAGCACGCCGGATGATGAAGCCTAAAATCGTCTCCACACTACAGCAATCCACAATGAAATAAAACACAATGCACAGTGGTTTATCCCACGCCTTTTATTTGGTTTGTAATATATATATATATATATATTGCTGGTCCTTTGGAATAATAATTTGTTTTTAAATGCATTCTATCATTTAATATTAGAATTAATGAAAATTGAGTTTTATAATGAATTTTAATTTACTTTTTATAAAGTTATCCTAAATTCATTAACTAGATTGTGGGATTAACAAGTTAACTTAGTTGACTTAAGTTTTTTTTTTTTTTTCTAATTAACTTTTTTTTCCTCAATTTTACTATTTAATATTAAATTGATTGAGAAATAAACTTTGTAATTTGTTATGTCTATTTTCTATGAGATTATTCTTATTTTATAATTTAGGTCATGAGTTTTGCAGGTTAACCCTAGTTGTTTATGTTTTTTTTTTTTTTTTTTTTTTTTTTTATCTTTCAATCTTGGATTGATTAAAAATTTAGCTTAATAATCTATTTCAATTTCATTATTGGATTATCCCGGTCTCATGACCTGTATTATAAGTTTGATAAGTTAAACCAAGTTAAGTCGGATCATTTTTTAGGGTTTGTTTTACAGATTCATTTATTAACATTGAGTTTTATTGAAAATTAAATTTTATAATTTATTCTAATTAGTTTTTTTGTAAGATTATTATAATCTCATGACTTAATACATTAATTGACAAATTAATCTTAATTGATGCAAATCGATTCAATATGTTATTGTTTCAATATCTATTATAAAAAAATATTATCTTTAATATTTATGTTAAGTTAAACTATATTTTTACCGGTTAAATAATTTACTTTTAAATTAATTTTTATATGATTTTTTATATACTTTTTTAAAAATAAATATTAGATATCGACCAGCAGCATAAAATGAGACAGTTTGTTGCTAACTTCCTAATGGCTTTTTTTTTTTTCTTTTCTTCTTTCTCTCTTTGAAATTCACTTATTTTTCTCATTTCTCTCAGTGAAATTCACTTACCACCGCCCTGTTCGGGTTCAAAATGGTTCGAGGATATAATCATGGTTTTTTTATTGAACACGGATCAGCACAATACTCACTCAAGAGAATTTTCAACGTACAGCCATCGCCACTCTGTTTAGGTGTGATTCAAGATAGTTTTTAAAGTGTTTGGTTAAAACTGTGGTTGAATTTGAGTTAATGAAAAACAGTTTCAAGTGTTTGGTTACCAAGCTTTTCATATTGCTTTCAACTTGTGAAATTACTTTAAAGTGTATATATATATATTTTGTTTTTTAAATATTTAATAATTATAATAATAAAATGTAATTAATAATTCAAGTAAATTAGACACTTGTTTTTATTCTCTCATCAAACTACTTGTCATTTCATCACGAACTATAAATCCATACGTGAAGGTCTTTGTGATCCTAGAATAACATATATTAAAATATTATCTGAAACAAAATTAGAATTGCGAGACAAAATTATATTGTGAGCCCCCAGCCCTCCTCTTCACGAAATGCACGGAAAACAACAATTTGCTGCTTTCCGTGAAACACAGGTTTTACAATTTTTGACATGAAACCCACATGATTTTTTCAACTTCTACATTAACCAAAACACAAAACAACAACTTTTCCTACACCATCGGTCACACCTCACTCCCAAACACCCTCTAAATCATCAAAGTTTATACAAGAGACTGTTTTTTTTTTTATTATTACTATTGATATCCGAACCAGCTTACACGTATCTTGATTAATTCCACAAATTCTAAAATTAACAATCAAGCTTTCAATGACTATCTAATAAGCAACAACAGAGTTTGAACTTAAAATCACAAAAGAAACAAACACCTTATACCACTTGACCACCTGCTAGATGATTTACCGTGACTGTTTAATATTTCAATTCAGAATACTTTTTAAAAATATTTTTTATTTAAAAATATATTAAATTGAATTTTTTATTTTTTAATATCATAACATTAAAATCATAAAAATAAACAATTAAAAGATTTCCAATCGCGACCCACTTTTAAAATACACTAAGCACAGTTTCAAATGTAAAAAACAAACGGCCTCCGTATTCATTCGAAAAATCGTGAAAAAAAACACAGCGAGACACTCATCAAGCCACCATACCGAGTGGCGCTACGTAGCGCAAACAATGAGAATAAAACTGTACAAATGCCCTTAGCCGCCTCAAAAATGAAGAAGATTCAACGCTCGACTGTGGAGCAATCAAGATCAAAAGGTTCAGAATTATTCTGGCTTTCCACAGGTTCGATACACCAGTAAACAACCCAGCAACTCATTTTTTGGGGAGAAAATAAAGGATCCTTAGCATTTTTACAAAATAAATGCTGCATCAATTTTTATTCCTCCAAAATCAGACTGGCTATGGAGCCAAATCTGTGTCCAATACCAGTGCAGAACAGGTGGGCTTCGACTTAAGAATGTTCTTTTTCATAAACTTTACCAGCATACTTCCAATTCATTACCTTCCATATGTTCTTTAGATAATCAGGTCTGACATTCTTGTACTGCAGCATGGAAAATAAACTTCCAAGTCATATAAGAGAGAGTTGCAAGCAAACAAAAGGGTGTTTAAATTTGCAGGTAGCCTAAACAGGAAAAATAGCTATGGCGATGCACAAGGAGGTAGGCTTTCACTCGCATTATTTCAAAGGTGAATCTAATTGATCACACGAAACGTTCTTCTATCAACATAATAAATTGAGGGGTGAGATGATTGTTTGCCATTTTTTCCCTTTTCTTTTCCAACATTCTGCAATTTGATTGACTAGTGAACTCAACATTAATGTGAGGTAAATCTTCATCATGGATGATGGGCGTGGCAGTGGATGAAGCTAAAAGATTGTTTAGGTACAATAGATCAAGTCCTGGTTTCATGTTTTGGTTGCAATAAAAAAATATTAAAATAACTGCTGATTCAAGTATGACGAGAACACAAATGCAAATAGCTCTCAAATTTAAGGGCTCGGAAAAAGAATAATACACTCATTTCATCACCAACATGCCCTTATCCCGTGAAAACACATAGCCCAGAGAAAATTAGAAACTTTCACCTTTCCTATTGCACGTAGGTAACAAGTTTACTTCATTTCTATACTCGACCCCTCATACACCCTTCCAACAAAGAGGAAATTCTTGAAATTCATGATGCTCACTATGTAAGAAATTACAATAATGTCGCTAATTCAATTATATAATCTAAATTTCAGTTACTATGTATATTTAGCATTCGATTATAGAAGTGTTTAACATGTGGTATCAAAGCCAACCTTTTTGCTATTTTGCTCAGTTATTTATTATTGATTTCCTGTTTATGAACTTGTTAATTGTGTTGTTATTTCACTGATTGAGCAACAATGTCAGTGTGTCTAAAGAGAATGAACTGACAGAAAGAGAGGCCAACCTCTCCCTTATCTGTGACTGGCGGCCAATGAGAGCAGCAACAACCCTTCAAGGACCGTCTGCCGAACAGGGAGGAGCCAATGGCCTCTCCCTACTACTGTGATCGGCGGCCCTTCACGAGCCTACTAGTGATAGTACCAGCGACCTTCATGGGTCGTTGGGTAGCCAATAAGGACAACAACAACCCTTCAAGGGTCGTCTGTCGCACAGGGAGGAGCCAGTGGCCTCTCCCTTCTACTATGAGTGGTGACCCTTCACGGAGCCGCCAATGACAGCACTAGCGGCCTTCACGTGTCATTGGGTAACTCAGGAAAACGGTGACCTAGAGAACTGGGCGGCGGCTTCTGAGGCCGCCGTCGCATGTGGATTCGTTAGCCGCTGGTCGGCGATCCTAGTGGCCCGCGCATGAGGGAGGTGACGCAAGTTTGGGTTTAAGCGAGTCAAGAGGTTAAATATTCGGGTAGAGTTTTCAAACCCATGAGGACTCAGGTGACCCAATTCAGTTTTGTTTAATATTTTAAAAAAAAAGATCATTAAATGGGTTCGACTGATTTGGTCCAACCCAATATAGAACCGACCTAATAAAACGGGTTGACCCGCCCATACAATAGTAAAAAAATTAAGAGGAGAAATTTAGGGTGCAGGGGTTCCAACTTGAGTTCTCCAAGTTCATAAAGCCAACCCAACCATTGTGCATTGCTTCTTTTATGCTTATGTGATGTATTTTTATTCCTCTTATTTTTATATTGTAAGGTACATTATGCTATGCTTCTTTTATGCTTATGGGATACAATTTTTATTCCTCTTCTTTTTATGCTATAAGGTATTTAATTAATCCATTACATTAAATTAAGAATATATTTTGGGATTTATGTTATTTAAATATAAATTAATTGATGACTGGATCTAAGAATAATCAATCAAACCACAAATGTTAATGAATTATATGGTACTATCCAAATATTCAATGTCTAGAAAAGTCTTAGTATTTAAGTGTGTCTAATGAAACCTACCTCACTTTCTTGGAAACTTACTTGATTATAATTTGGAAAAATATTGTTTACTTCACATTCATATTGGTTTGTTTTATTTCTGGGAACCTACTTCACATTCATTTTAGTAATTATTATAACATTTTGATTTTATAAATGATAATTACATCAAGAATATATATATGTGAACTTCATAGGGAAAATTGACATCATGTTATAATTAATTCATAAATTTAATTGATAATCCCCACAGGGACTTTTTTTATGACTTAATTAGAATAAGATAGTAAATTTAATATTTAAAAATAAAATTTCTCTTATGCCCACAGGTACGGAAAATCTTATTTCTTAATGTTTAAATTTATTAGACTTATTAATAAGTGGTAAATTTCATGCATGATGCAACCTTTGCCAACAAATATGTTGAAATGTATTATTAAATTGACATTGGTTAATTTAAATAAAGTTATTTCATAGCAATAAAGTAATTTTTTAATTTCCTTGATAATTGCAGTTATTCCTTCCACTTTGATTGAAATAGTTCTGATGCTAAATGATAATATTTTTTTCTGAATGGAAAGAAAAATTGCTTTTTACATTGGGGTGCATGGAACTTGACTTGTCACTCCGTGAGGAACCACCCGCCCTCACGGACTTCAGTACAACACTGGAGATTGCTAAAATGAACGGTGTGAGTGATCTAATCGCTTAAGTCTCATGTTTATGAAATCTCATGTCATTAAAGGCATTTGGGATAGTTGTTGAGAAAAATTTGTCAGTTCTGATAAAGCCTTAGTCAACACCTTAATGAAAATGTTGTGAAGCAAAACCTTTGATAATTCTAGAAGTGTGCGAGAGCACATCATGGAAATGAGGGACATGTCTACTCAACTAAGTCTCTAGATGTTGATATTTTCGAGTTATTCTTGGTGCATTTCATGCTTAACTCTCTCCCATATGAATATAGTCATTTCAAAAATTTCTTACAACACATAAGGACAAATGATTAGTAAATGAACTTTTGACCATGTGTGTTTAAGAAAAGAAGAGATTAAAGCATGAGCTAAATGAACATATAGCTACTCATGATAAGGAAAATGCCAACAGAGACAATTATGCCCACAAACATAAGAAGGATAACAATTGTTAATAAAGAAAAATGACAAGGATTAAGCTTATTTCTTCTGCAAGAAGAGTGAGAATATGAAGAAAGATTGTCAGAAATACAAAAGATGACTAAAAAAGAAAGGTAATATCATGTCTCTAGTTTGTCATGATTATTTTTTTATTGAGGCTCTTATGGATTGATTCTTGTTCTACAATCCATATTGTTAACACAATGCAGGGTTTTCTCAATACAAGGAAATGAGCAAGCCATGAACAAGTATATTTTGGAAATAAATTGTTTTAACAAGTTGATACGGTTGTGACATTTAGGTTAATTTTGAAATCCGGATATGTTTTGCATCTGGATAATATATTTTTTATTTTCTATTTTTCGAGAAACTTAATTTCTATATCAACATTAGATATTATTGGTTATGATTTTTTGTATCAATTCAACCTTTAGTATTTTTAAAGGTGAAAACTTTGTTGGTGGTGGAATAAAAATTGATGGTTTATTCAAAATTGATCTAGATCCAAGCTTTAAAAACAATTATTTGTCATTACATACAAACATGATATAAAGAGAAGTCTTATGAATGATAACTCCATTTGGTTATGACACATGAGATTAAGATATATCTCTATAAAGAGAATTAAAAAGTTAGTAAATGATGGAGTTTTAAAAACTCTTGACTTTACTAATTCTGGTACTTGTGTGGATTGCATAAAAGTGTCAAAAGGAGTTATGACATTATTGAGATCATACATACTGATATCTATGGACTTTTTCCTACTCCCTGCTTAAATGGTCAAAAATATTTTATATCTTTTATTGATGACCATATACGATTTATGTTTCTCTATCTTCAAAATGATAAGACTGGGGCATTATATGCTTTCATGAGGCATTATATGTTTTCAAGACCTATAAGGTAGAAGTAGAAAAACAAGATTGTAAGATCTGATAGAGATAGAGAGTATTATGGTAGGTACACAAAAAAGAAACAAATGATAGGTTCGCGAAATTTCTTGAAGAGAAAAGCATTGTTGCTCAATACAAAATGTCTAGCACACCACAACAAAATAATGTGACAAAAAGAAGAAATCACACACTAATGGGCATGGTAAGGAGCATGGTTAGTAATTCTCAGTTGCCTTTATCTTTATAGAGTAAAGCCTTAAAAAATGTTGTGTATGTATTAAACCGGGTCTCGTCCAAAGTTGTTCCTAAGACACCTTTTGAATTGTGGAATGGATGAAAACCAAGTTTAAATCACTTACACATATGGAGTTGTCCTGCTAAAACGAGGATTTATAATCCAAACATGAAGAAATTAAACCCAAGGGCAACCAATGATTATTTTATTGACGATGCAGTAAACTCCAAAGGATTTAGGTTTTACTGTCCTTCTCATAGTTCTAGAATTGTTGAGTCTATAAATACAAATTTTTTAGAGGATTTTGAACCTAGTAAAAGTGTTTGTCCTCAAAATGATTGAATTTGAGGAAGCACAAAAATTGACTAAAACTCCTTTACATCAAGGATGTTTGATTATGCTTAAGAAAATTCAAGTTGATTACCTTGAACCACAATCAATTACAGAATAGTCAACTTATGAGGAACAAGTTCAAATTGCACATACTCAGACTGCCAAATACGAATGAAGTAGAATTAAAAAGATTCTCTAGAATAATTAGATCTGCAATCTCTAATGATTATGTTGTATACCTCAAGGAATCTGATTTTGACATGATCTAATGTTTTCATGAGCCATGAGTGGAGAACATTCCACATTGTGGTTTAATGTCATAAGAGAAGAGATGGAATCAATGGCTAAAAATCAAGTCCGGGATCTCGTTGACTTACAAAAGAGAGCTGTAGTTGTAGGCTGTAAATGGATTTACAAAACCAAAACAAATGATTCCAATAATTTTGAATGATATAAAGCTACACTTGTGGCTAAGAGTTTCACTCAAAAGGAAGGCATTGATTATCATGAAATCTTCTCTCTAGTATATAAGAAGGATTCATTTAGGATAATCATGACATTAGTAGCTTATCTTGATCTAGAGCTACATCAAATGGATGTGAAAACAACCTTTCTAAATAGAGATCTTGAAGAGGAGGTTTACTTGAAACAACTTGAAGGTTTTGATGATAATAGTCAGAAAGCTTGCAAACGAAGGAAATCTATTTACGGACTAAAACAAACCTCCCGTAAGTGGTTTTATTGAGAACCTTGTTAATCAATGTATATATCTTAAGGTCAGTGGGAATAAAGTTATTTTTCTAGTCTTGTATGTAGATATTTTGCTTGCAAGTAATGATTTACGTTTGCTACACGAGATCAAAAAATTCCTCTCAAAAAATTGTTATATGTAGAATAATTAATTGCAACATGATACGGAGTTATGTGTCATAAGGGCCAAGTAGGAGAATGTAAGAAATTAAAAATTATATCCCTGATGACACACTCATGTTCTGACTTATTCCAACTCATTGATCATGGGGATCAATTGCTTGATTTTCTCCTTGATGGAAGGACAAAAATCAGCTAACAAATGCTGAAAGGGGTCTCTAACATACCTATAAATAATAACTTGTATACTCCATCTATAGCTACAGGTAGACATAAATTAGAAGACTTTTCTCATATAAATTTATTTCAGAATTGATTGAAGTTGTTCATCTACTACATTGGGAATTTTTCTAAGCTTGAGCAAAAATAGCCGGATGTATTTATAATTTAAATTTCTGTTGCTATGTATATTTAACATTCAATTATAAATATCTTTGACCATTTTTACTCAAGCTTAGAAAAATTCTCAATGCAATAGATGAAGAGTTTCAACCAATTTTGAAATAAATTAACTAAGAAAAGTCTTTTGATCTATGTCTACCAGTAGTTGTAGATAGAGTACACAGACTATTATTTCTAGGTAGATCAGGGACCCCTCTCAGCATTTGTTAGCTGATTTTTCTCCTTCCATCAAGGAGAAAATCAGGCAATTAATTCTCATGATCAATCTTCACGATCAATGAGTTGGAATAAGTCAGAACATGGGTGTCTCATTAGGGACATAATTGTAATTTCTTACATTCTCTCACTTGGCATTTATGACATATAAATGAGTTGGAATAAGTCAGAACATGGGTGTCTCATTAGGGACATAATTGTAATTTCTTACATTCTCTCACTTGGCATTTATGACACATAAACTCCCTATTATGTTGCAATTGATTCCCATGATGAATCTTCACGATCATTGAGTTGGAATAAGTCAAAACATGAGTGTTTCATCAGGGATATAATTGTAATTTCTTACATTCTCCCACTTGGCCCTTATAACACATAAACTTCCTATTATGTTTTGTTCTTTAATATGGTTATTACTTTATTTATTACAACCAATCATGGAACCCTCCCACTTACACAAGGAATACTACACATGAATTTGTTGTTTAAGGATTAAGGCAACTATGCATCTAAGGGGGGGATTAGGTGTAAATACAACAATTAATGCAATTTTAAAATTAATTACTTTAAAATAAAGAGATAAGAGAGAGAGATTGCTAACTCGGTTTTTAACGTGGTTCGGTAAGCCTACATCCACAGCTCAAGTACCAACCCGTACTTGAGTATTGTATTCTCTTACTAGTCCAAGTAACAAGATTACAATTCCCGCTTGATGAATCCACACCAAGACTTTTACACCACTTGAAGATATGCCCTCTTCAAGATTTTCCTTTTTCCCACTTGAAGATGTACCCTCTTCAAGATTTTTCTTTGGTGATGTTCCCTCACCAATATCAAGAGTTTTATACTCAACTCTCAAGAGTTTTACAAGGATTGTTTTTGTAACACAACAATACACTCTCAATAGTGTGGATATTACAAATTAAGATCTATGATCTCACTTAATAGCACTTAGAATATTTGAAGGTGTTTAAGTGTAGTGAGAATGAGATTTAATACTCTTTGTGTTAGGATATGAAGATTTAAACACAAATTTGAGTATTAATGAGGATTGATGATATGAAGGTGTTTATGCACTACTAATTGCCTCAATATCAGATATAATCAAAATTTCTCTTCTTAATTTTGCAATTAAGAGGCCTATTTATAAGTTTCAAAGAGAAACTAGCCGGTTCTAGCCGTTTTAGTGCAACTGTCATCTCAAACGGTCGACCGGTTCAAAACGGATAAATCAAGTGGTCAACCGGTTCATTTAAAAGCCAGAAAATCAATCTTTTTGACCAAGCAGTCGACCGGTTCAACTTAACATGGTCCAAACGGTTCACTTGGTAAAAACCAAGCGGTCGACCGGTTCATTTTAATTTGTGCTATCAAGTTAGAAATTGAGATTTACATAAAGCACTAAAAGGAAAATTTATTCTAAATCTTCATTTGCTTGTATCTTGGACTTCCTGGAATGATTTCTTCGTGTAATCCATTATGCTTGTTGATGTATTCTTTGTATAATACCTGTTTATAACTTAATCTCATCCAAGCATATTATTAGTCCATTTTATTTTTATTGTTATCATCAAAATATATAAAGCATACAAGTATGACATTATATGTCAACAATCTCTCCCTTTTTGATGATGACAATAAATAAAAAAACTTAGATAAAAAATTGAGTCTCCCCCTATATTTTGTAATGCAATATATAAGAGGCATTAAACATTTTTAGCAATTTAATCTAAGTACAAATATCATATGCAATTTCAAGAAAAATTCATTTTTCTCCCCCTAAATATATGCATATAAATTTTTCCATATTCTCATATTTTTCTCCCCCATTATTGATGCATATGTATATTTTTCATATTCTCTCCCCCTTTGGCATCAACAAAAAGAAAATTAACATTGTAGATAAATAAAAACATAATATTCAAAATTATAATCTCCAAAACATCAATGTAATACCCAATGTTATAAAAAACAAAATAATATTCAATAACAACATATATCCAAAATAAAAAGCATAAACACAATAAAATGAGATGCATGATACAAAATCTCTAAGGAGGTGGGTATCGTGAGAGAAGTGAAGCCATCATCTCCTGCATATCAGTCCGCATCTCTGTCTGAAAAGCCTCGTGAGAGTCTCTCATGTATCGCATATCCGCCTCAATGTGCGTGAGACGGCTCTCCATCCTATGCGACCAACCACTCGCAGATGGCTCATCTGGCGAGGAAGCCGGAGGTGGTGACTCAAATAAATTTGTGAACTCATCCTCACCCTGATCCTCAGCCACATTCTCCTCCTCTTCAGCACTTACATGCTCTTCCTCAGCATGTGCACCCTCGAATGTGCCCTTGAATCCACTCACCATTCTCATTAAGCACATATTTCATTCTAGTGAGAGTGGTGTTATCAATCTCCGTCTTATCCGAGTACGGTTTCTTATCCGCACCCGTCAGCAAGATATCAAAGTGCTCAAAAATAGTGGTAAACACTTGACCATATGGTAGAGCCTTTTGTTTTTGATCGTATGCTAAGATCATATTCCTAATCATGATATATGGAAGGTTTATTGGCCTTCTCTGAATCATACAATCAATTAAACATAACTCCATAAAGGTAACTTCATCATAATGCCCTTTTTTAGGCAAGATGTTGTGAGCAATAATCCTATGAAGTAGTCTAGGTCTTAACAGAAGATCCTGACTCTTTATCTTAGCACCTGGAGCAAATTCAGTATTCCTAGTGTGCAATGCAACAGCATAATCATAGATAAACCCCTCAATGGTCAGAATTATTTTAATTTCAAAAAATCATGGACCATCACTAGATATACCCAATATATCAGCTAATACAGCACAATTAAACTCAATGGGATTTTCTTGAAGAGTACTAATTATCCTTGGTTCTACATTAACCCTCATATTAGCAAAGAACATCCTCATCAACTTAGGGTATGTAGGTTTCTTATATTCATATAATGAGTACCAACCCATTTCAGCAAATAGAGTATCTATACCTAAAGCAGACAAATCATTGCCTAAACCTCTTTCTACACAAATAGCTCTATTTGAGAAATTACTTAAAAACCTTTGAACATTGTCACCTGATGAGGAAGCAGGATCATTGGCTTGTTTGCTCCTTGATTCAGTCCTCCTCAAGCGTTTCTTGGGAGCCATTGACTTCAATTAGGCTTTGGGTGTTTTGATTTTGAGTGATTTTTGAGAGGATTTGAGTTAGGGTTTTCGGAATTTTGATTTTCTCCCGTTTTCTGTTTTCTGAAACCCTAGATAGTATTGATACTATCGAGCAACCGGTCGACCGGTTGCCTTGGGATAATTTCAACCGGTCGACTCCCAAGATGAGAATTTTCCAAAATTCTCTTTTGAACTTTTCTTTGCACTCAAAATGTAGCCTTTTCATGTAAAAATTATGTCCAAAAGGCAAAGAAATCAAGGGGCTAAAAGTGCTAATTTTCGGCAGTAGCCAAGGCTACTGTTCCTCTGGCTCAACCGGTCGACCGGTTAGGCTTGCTCTTGATGAACCGGTCGGCTAAAAGTGCTAAAACAAAATTGATGAACATGGGACTATTGTTAGAAACAAAGCAAGACTAGTTGCTAAAGGTTATAATCAAGAAGAAGGAATAGATTATGAAGAAACCTTTGCACCAGTGGCTAGACTTGAATCTATAAGAATGCTATTAGCCTATGCATGCAATGCTATTAAAAGAAATTTAATTCTCCCATCATGCTCATTTCAAATTCCTCTTGCATGCATTTTGCAAATTCCTTACACAGAGATTCGTTAGTAGCACCAAAAATTATATCATCAACATAGATTTGTATAATAAGGATATCTTTTCCTTTTCTTTTCGTAAAAGGGGTGGTGTCAATTTTGCCAATGTTAAAATCATTTTCAATAAGAAATGTTTTTAATCTATCATACCATGCCCTAGGTGCTTGTTTTAAACCATACAAGGCCTTTTTGAGTTTAAAAACATGATTAGGAAATTCAAAATTTTCAAAGCCTTGAGGTTGTTCAACATATACTTCTTCCATTATAAACCCATTTAAAGATGCACTTTTAACATCCATTTGGAAGAGCGTAAAATTGGCATGACATGCATAGGCTAATAGCATTCTTATAGATTCAAGTCTAGCCACTGGTGCAAAGGTTTCTTCATAATCTATTCCTTCTTCTTGATTATAACCTTTAGCAACTAGTCTTGCTTTGTTTCTAACAATAGTCCCATGTTCATCAATTTTGTTTTAGCACTTTTAGCCGACCGGTTCATCAAGAGCAAGCCTAACCGGTCGACCGGTTGAGCCAGAGGAACAGTAGCCTTGGCTACTGCCGAAAATTAGCACTTTTAGCCCCTTGATTTCTTTGCCTTTTGGACATAATTTTTACATGAAAAGGCTACATTTTGAGTGCAAAGAAAAGTTCAAAAGAGAATTTTGGAAAATTCTCATCTTGGGAGTCGACCGGTTGAAATTATCCCAAGGCAACCGGTCGACCGGTTGCTCGATAGTATCAATACTATCTAGGGTTTCAGAAAACAGAAAACGGGAGAAAATCAAAATTCCGAAAACCCTAACTCAAATCCTCTCAAAAATCACTCAAAATCAAAACACCCAAAGCCTAATTGAAGTCAATGGCTCCCAAGAAACGCTTGAGGAGGACTGAATCAAGGAGCAAACAAGCCAATGATCCTGCTTCCTCATCAGGTGACAATGTTCAAAGGTTTTTAAGTAATTTCTCAAATAGAGCTATTTGTGTAGAAAGAGGTTTAGGCAATGATTTGTCTGCTTTAGGTATAGATACTCTATTTGCTGAAATGGGTTGGTACTCATTATATGAATATAAGAAACCTACATACCCTAAGTTGATGAGGATGTTCTTTGCTAATATGAGGGTTAATGTAGAACCAAGGATAATTAGTACTCTTCAAGAAAATCCCATTGAGTTTAATTGTGCTGTATTAGCTGATATATTGGGTATATCTAGTGATGGTCCATGATTTTTTGAAATTAAAATAATTCCGACCATTGAGGGGTTTATCTATGATTATGCTGTTGCATTGCACACTAGGAATACTGAATTTGCTCCAGGTGCTAAGATAAAGAGTCAGGATCTTCTGTTAAGACCTAGACTACTTCATAGGATTATGTTGTTTAAGGATTAAGGCAACATTGGGTTTCCCTTTTTGCTTCTTCAATGCCAGTCGATGTGCCTCCTGCAAGGTCTTTGGCCACGCGTGCCCAATTCCTGCGCCAACAGGACCAGAGCCGGCAGTTGCTAATTTGGGTAATGACCCAATCCCCACTCCAACTATGGACCAGGCCACTCCCACGCAACAAGAACAGCAAACACTGACCACACCAGACAAAACAGCCCTTTCTGTCGCTTCCCCCAACATCCAAACACAAACCACCTCCCACCCAGTCACATCCCCCACAAAACAACAAAACAATAACCTGGTCACTCATTCCCAAACCAAATCTCTTTTGGTTACTTCCCAACTAAACTCAGCCCAACCTACTCAACTCCCGGTTACATCTAGTGATCCGGTCACCCAAAAGGCCACCACAGTTCCGTCTCAACACGCTCCTTCAACCCAGCTCACCATCTGTTCTCCAAACACAAATGAAACCCTAAATCCAACACCTCTCCAAGCCATGCAAGCTCCCCCTCCTGACATGCTTCTTATTTGCCAGACAGAGGACCATAACAATGAGGTTTCTAGGGCTTCAGTTCAAGGTACTGGAAGAGTTGAGGATATGCATCATCCTCTCTGTCTTGAAAGTAGAATGGCGCAGCTTCCCCCTGCATCTCCCATTCCCCCTTCTCCTAATATTCTAAACACAACCATACACATTCAATCTCCAACATGCAACCAAGCAACAACATCCAACAAGACCAACTCTAGTAGCTCCCCTCAAGTGAAGAAGAAGAGGGGTAGCAGGAAAGGTAGGGGAGGGATCTAATCTCCCTCTGTTTTCAATAAACTTCCCATTTTATGATTAGTGTGGGAGGATGGAATACTCGGGGCCTCAATGGCTTCCAGAAGAAAAATTCAGTCCAACAGTGGACTACCAAAAATAACTTAGATATTATTGGCATTCTTGAAACGAAGCTTCAGGCTTCTAATTTACCTCACATCGGCACTCTCTTGAATATGCCTCACTGGCATTTTCTCTCTAATTCTCAGGGGTCCAACACCTGCCGCATCATCGTGGGTTGGAATCCCTTCAAAGTTCACGTGACCATGGTTAGCTATCTTCATCAATGGCTCACGGTAGAAGTAAGCTCTGTAGCCTGTGCTTCAAGGCTTCGGATAACCTTTGTTTATGCTCTTAATTCTCCAACGGATCGAAGGCCCCTTTGGAACTACTTGGAAGCCGAAGCCCAAGCTTGCACGTCTACCCCTTGGCTTGTGATGGGTGATTTTAACGCCATTATGGTTCCCCATGACAGGATGGGAGGAGATGTTGCTTGGCCTGAGCACAGAAATGAATTCCCAAATTGCATTCATAATGCTAGCTTGATTCAAGTCCCTTATGATGGGATGCGCTTCACATGGCATAATGGGCGCCAAGGAGCTGGGACCATTCAGAAGAAGCTTGATTGGGTTTTCATGAACCAATTAGCATTGCAACAGTGGCCAAGAATCAAGACTACGTTCCAGCCTCGAACTACTTCTGATCACAGTGCTATGATCACGTCTCTCTCTATGGCGCCCAATCGTCGATTTGGTGGGTTTAAATTTTTAAAGCTTTGGTTGGATCGGCCTGATTTTTTGGACCGGGTCAAAAGGGCTTGGCAGACTCCTGTGCGTGGGGATCCTTGGTTTCAGCTTACTACAAAGCTGAGGTTCTTGAAAGCCAACCTTCAATCCATGCACTTCGCCACCTCGCTCAACATCAGTGATAGAGTTCGTCAGGCAAAAAGAGACTGGGATATCGCTCAGGTTAATCAGGATAGTGATCCCCTAAATGATCATCTTCGCAATATAGAGAGAGCTAGGGCTCAGGATTATGCTGCCCTTCTGAGAGACGAGGAGTCTTTCTTCAAGCAGCGTTCTCGCATCCAATGGCTTCAAATGGGTGACAGGAACACTGGTTTCTTCCACAAAACTCTCCTCCACAGACAGAGTAGAAATAGTATTCACAGCATTACTACTTCCACTGGTGATACCATCTCTGATCACCAAGCCATGGGCAATTATTTGGTGGACTATTACTGCAATCTGCTATCCCCTTCCCTTCCTGAGCCCAGGCCAGAAATCTCGGCTTTACTTTTTGAAAAGGAAATGGAAGAGCCCACCATCTCCTTGCTAGCCCGCAATGTCACTCCCGATGAAATCAAGTCAGCCTTATTCTCTATTTCAGATGATAAGGCACCAGGGCCCGATGGCTTCTCAGCCTCTTTCTTCAAGCATTGCTGGGACATAGTGGGCCATGATATCATTCAAGCCTGTCTTTTTTTCTTCAACAGTAACGAGCTTCCTAAGTGCATCAACGCAACAAGGATTGTGCTTATTCCAAAGGTTGAAAATCCAACTGGTATCGGTGACTATAGACCCATTTCCTGTTGTACCGTGCTCTATAAGTGTGTCTCTAAGGTAATAGCCAACAGGTTGAAGATTGGCTTGAAAGAAGTTATTGACCAGGCTCAGACGGCTTTTATCCCAGGGAGACATATCTCTGATGCTATTATGCTTAGCCAGGAATTGGTTAAATCTTACCATCTCAACAGGGGCACGCCTAGATGCACAATGAAAGTGGACCTGAAAAGGGCCTTCGACACAGTTAGGTGGGATTTTATTGCCGAAGGGCTTAAGGCTATTGGTACTCCTGCTGTCATGATTGGCTGGATTACGAAGTGCATTTCCACCCCATATTTTTCCATTAGCCTTAATGGAGATTTACAGGGTTTTTTTGCAGCCACTAGAGGTCTGCGGCAGGGTGACCCTCTCTCTCCCTACTTATTCGTTTTGGCTATGGAAGGTTTGAGTGGTATTCTGAGGCAGTCTTCCAAACTGCCATTATTTCGATTCCATTGGAGATGTAAGCCGACCAATTTAACCCACCTTTGCTTTGCCGATGACCTAATGCTTTTTTGCAAAGCAGACCACTCTTCGGTCGGGATTCTCAAGTCAGCCCTTGACAGGTTCTCCAACATCTCAGGATTAGTGGTCAACCACACTAAGAGTGCTATCTTCCTATCGGGCGTTTCTGGGGAAATGGCCACCAGCATTTGTGAGAGTACTGGGTTTAGCAGACAATCTCTTCCCCTTAAGTATTTGGGCCTGCCCCTTATTTCTTCGAGATTGACCCATTCGGATTGTCTTCCCCTTATTAGCAGGATCACCAACCGGATTAAGCTTTGGACAACCAATTCCTTATCTTATGCAGGGCGGCTCCAGCTCATCAAGTCAGTCTTATTTTCCTTGCAGGTGTATTGGAGTTCCACCTTCATCCTCCCTTGCTCCATCCTTAATAAGATTGAGAGCATCATGGGAGCCTTCCTTTGGCGAGGTTGTTCTCTAGAGACCACTGGTGCAAAAGTGGCTTGGCGAAACCTTTGTTTCCCTCATTCAGAAGATGGCCTTGGTATTAAGAGTCTTAGGGTGTGGAACCAAGTGGCTGTCATGAAGCACATTTGGAACCTCATGGTTGGCAAGGATTCCATTTGGGTTCACTGGGTCCGAAAGGTCCTTCTCAAAGGGCGTCCCTTTTGGTCTATCCCGATCCCCTCTAAACCAACCTGGTCTTGGAGGAAGATTTTGCAGGGGCGAGAGTTTTGTCGAGGGCTTTTCAGATGCATTATTGGTAATGGTGAGCTCACCTCTCTTTGGTACGACTATTGGCTACCAAACGGCAAAAGAATATGTGATTTAGCCTCCTCGAGCGAGATCAGGCAATCTAATCTCCTCCAAGGGGCCAAAGTAGCAGACATCATCCACGGTTCTCAATGGGTTTTCCCTCAGAGTTCGCAGAGTCTTCAGGCTATTTGGAATTCAATCTCTTTCTTCCCCAATCCCTCGGTCCAAGACGTCTGTGTTTGGGGAGATAAAAATGGCAGTTTCTCAGTGGTTAAAGCATGGCGTCTCCTTCGTCAATCCGGTCCTACCTCGACCTCAATGCATCTTTGCTGGTTTAAATATCGCATTCCTAGGCATGCTTTCATCCTTTGGTTAGCTATCAAAGGTCGTCTGCGTACTATGGATAGATTGTATGATCATGAGGGGCCTAGGATTTGCAACCTTTGCAGCTTAGAAGATGAAACACACGAGCATCTCTTTTTTAACTGCAGATTTTCTTATGAAGTGTGGGCCTGGCTCACCTCAAAACACCAGACTCCTTGGCCCAACTTCAGGTGGCCTGATTTAATCCAGTGGGGAGCTGTTACTTACAAAAGTAAAAGCCTCTTCTCCAGCCTTGTTGCAAGACTCACTTTAGCGGCCTCGGTCTACTGCATTTGGATGGAGCGGAACCAAAGGGTTTTCAAAGCCACTTACAGATCTGCCCGTCACACAGCAGAGAAGGCTCACGAGGTTCTTCGAACATATCTTCTTGGGCTAAATATCCCAGAGGCAATCCAGGATAACTGGTTCGCGCCTTAGTCTCTGGGCCTTCCAGTAGGGGAAGAGCTAGTTTTTTAGTTCTTCGTTTTTTTTTTTTTTGGTATTGGGGCTATTTCCCCTAAGCTTGTTTTGTTTGGCTTTGTTTTAGCCTCTTTCGGCCCTTGGGTCTTCCCTTGCTAGCTTGGAGCCTTTGAGGGAGTCTGTTCCTGATTTCGCTCGGCAGGCTTGGGTTTTTCCTTTGTATAGTCTCTCTTTTTTTTATATACTGCATCAGTTCAAAAAAAAAAAAAAAAAAAAAAAAAAAAAAACAATCGGCCAATACTCCTTTGACCGAAGGAAATTCTCCATTAGCATGCTCCAATAGTCATAGTGACCATCGAAACGTGGAATGGCTGCTTGAACAAAAGAGGATTTTGATGCCATCGTTGTTCTTGAGCTGCTGTGAACATGGCAGTCAAAATCGCGAGCCAACTCGCAAAATCGTACGATTTTGCGAGTTGGCTCCAAAAACCTGGTTGGACCGGAAAGAAAAATCGAAACCGGTCAAACTCGGTCAAACTCGTAGAAAAATCATTCAAAATCGTAGAAAAATCGTAGAAAAATCGTAAAAAATCGTAGCAAAATCGTATAATAATAATAATAATAAAAAATAATAATAATATTTAATTATATTTAAATTCATTTTTTAAATTTAAATATAATTAAAAATAATAATTTTTGTACGGACATTTTACGATCTTTCTACGATTTTACGATCCGATCTTACGATCCGATTTTTCGGAGCTCTTTCCGATCCGTGTCAAAATCTCGATTTTGACTGCCATGGCTGTGAACGTCGTTCTTGAAAAATGGCTGAAAAATTGGAAGTTAGGGATTTTGTCTTTCGGGTGGTCAAGATGTGGGAAGTCTCGGTTTGGAAAGGGTGGAATTTTGGTGGGTTGCTCTCGTTTCTCTCGGCTGCTCACGATCGAAATTGGAGAAGAAAATTTTGATGATCTCGTCTCTCTCCTCTCGGGAAAAAGATTTGGGAAATTTTGGGGATTTTTTTTTTGGTTTGTGTCTCGTCTGTGAAGATTGTTGAAAAGTGGGCTAAGGATTTTGGGCTCTCACTCTCTCTTGTCTGCACACAATTGCAAATAAGAGGATTTAGGGATTTTGGGTGTTTTTTGACTCTCACGTTTGCTCACTCACAGGTTGGGCTTTTTGGCTCTCTCTCTCTCTCGTTTGCTTACGAATGAAGTGAAAGAGCTTTGGGAATTAAGAGTGTTAGGCTCTGATACCACTGATAATAAAAATGAATGCTTGGCTTGATATTCAATTAAAGATAAAGAGCCTATAAATAGGCATTACATAGTGTATAATGAACCCACTAACCCACATCACCATTAACCCACTAACCCATGATTCTAGCAACACAATCACCACTCTCTTAGCCACCTAAACACATCCTAAAGACTAGGTCCATTATGACTAAATCAACATAAAATAAATAATTAAATAAAACAATAAATTAAATAAATAAACTTTAACAAGAATAACTTCCGGCAATATTAGAGGTTATATTTGTTTCCTTGCATAACAAAGATTCTACTACTATGGGTGGATCTTTCCTAAGCAAAAGCAGAAGAAAACTCATAAACAATCTTTTCCTTTCCAATCAAACTGAAACTATCAGGTAATCTTTGAAGCTGGTGAATCATAGAATCATGCATTTAAAGGCACTCAACACTGGTCTCTGCTTAGGCATAACAATAAATTTTTAGAAAATTTACATTATATGGCCATTCAAGCTATCCTTCTCTTTACCAAACAAATTCAATTATTAACGAATAAACGCATCAAGTTTAATAAGTCAAGAGTCCAATTTATAAAAAAGAAAAAAAAATTAACCTCCGCCGTTGAATTTGATAGCGCTCTGCAATTTGACAACGGCAGAAGAATCTCCCTTTTCAATAGCATGATGAAGTTGTTCGAGCGCCTTATTGTAGTTGGTGATGTAAGTCTGGTGGTGTTTCTGGTGATGGATCTGCATAATCTCCCCGCTAATTGCAGGCTCCAAAGCTCCATAATCGTACGGAAGATCGGGCAATGAGAAGGTCTGTAATCCACGGAATTGAAGCTTGAAGCCTGAGGAGGAGGCTAGGCCTAGGGTTTTCCGACAAATGAGAGAGCGGAGAGCCATTGGAGAAAGATTGTTGACAATATAATCAGACTGTACTCCTACCGGTGACTCGTGAAGTGAGAGGAAATGGCTCTCCCTATATATAGTTTTTTGGCCGTACTATGTCGTAAAGCGAGAGCAGAAATGATCTTGCTTGAATTAAATTAATTAATTTCATGAATTTCAATAAAATTTTGATAATATCTAAAAATGTAATTAGATTTAAAAAAAAATGATAATTTAAAAAAAAATGACATATTAGATCAATTTTAGTCTATCAGTAATCAATATTATGTACTCCATTAAGTTTAATAACTTTTTTATCAGCTATTTTTTTAATTATATAATTAGAATATATGGTCACCAATTTGAGCACTAATTTGAAATAGTAATATTGGGAATAAACAAAAATAAAGCATACATCTTATTTCTAAATCAATTTAATATTGAATGATAAATCAAGAAACAAATAAAAATAAAAATCAATTAAAAAACAGGAAAAAAAAAGCACATCTAGCTAGTGGGTGAACTCCTCAAACCTTTGAACATGATAACCTAGGCTAGCATACCAAATCTATGAAACGAGTTATGAACTTTAATGAGATTATTTTTTTTCCCCAAAATTATGTTTTTATTTAACTATATAATAAAAAAATGATCATAAAATTAAAAATTACCCTGATACTTAAAGAGCATATATAATAATAAAATATATGAGATTTTGAGAAAAAATAAGAAAAAAGATTAAACTTACTAGATATATGAACCATGTCAACTAACCAAACGTACGAACATGTTCATGAATTTTATAAAGTTTAATAAGATGTCTTTTCTCTAAAACTATTTTTTTTTACAATATAAGAAAATAAATAGATGAAAAAAAAAACTCAAGTTTAATAAAAAAAAAGAAAATGAAAAAAAAACTCATACAAACTCATTTTTGGCTTTGTAATTATATTTTTTAAAAAATATATAGAAAACTGAGAGATAAATATAAATCAATATATTTACTATCATAATATAGGTTATTAACTTGGTTGTGTTTAATAATGTTTTTCTTAACATTAACTTGAAATAGAAATCAATACACGTATAAGATTTATTGAATAATTAAAAAGAAAAAACATGTTATGCAAGGTTGCATATATTAAAAATAGTATAAAAAACAAACAAATATTTCTTATTTTGAAAACTCAATTTTAATATAAAAAAAATACAAATGAATCATAATAATATTTTCAAAAATTAAACATATCCAATATAATTAAAAAATAATAAATAAAAAAACCACATAGAAGTGAAATACAAACTTAAAAAATCAAAATTATAAAAAAGAAGAAGAAAGAGGTTAGGTCAACTCAAGTCAATATGGTAGACATGTAATCTAGATATTAAGGAGTTAACTAGTCTGGACTAACACATTGAACTCATGTTCTAGGTCATGATAATTCAATTGAAAAATAAATTAAAAACCCCAAATAGTCATTAAAAAACAATATTAAATGACAATATCGATCAAAAAACTTGTCAACTTTTGACCCCGGTCATCACACTAGAAGTATTATACATGACATCAACATGGAGCTCAATCTTTAAGGAATGAAATGTCGAAGCATGAAAACAAAAATAATTATAAACAAAAAAAGACAAAATAGAATTAAAATAATGAAGGTTTAAAATAACAATAACAAAAACAATAAATTAAAAGGCAAAAACAAATTTTCAGTTTGAGATTTAAACTAAAAAGAACAAAAAAACATTAACAAAAAGAAAACAAAAACCAAAAGAATAAGGATAAAAAAACAACAATACACTATCAACTTGGATTCAAGAGTTAAATTAAAACAAGAATAAGGATTGAATTAAAAACACCAATACATGATAAAAAAAAAACAAAAAACAAATTGAACATATAGATTTCTTCAATATATTTAATATACAACACATGTCATTTATCTGGTTGTGTTTAATCAGTTTGTTTATATGAATCAAATTATAATACATATCAACACATATATAAACTTTTTTAATATTTTTTCTTTAAAAAAAAACTATGCAAGGATACACATTATACAATATACTAAAAGACATCAGGGATTCACTGTAGCGCTAGACTCATTGCACTGTGGACTCGCCATTTTTTGTCCGAGCGTTGCGCGAGTTCGTCCACCCTTTTTTTTCCTATTATGAACAATGTTTTAACGGTTTTGCCCCCGCTAATAGGACAAAAAACGGTTCCGGGTGAGGGTCACGAATGTAATTGCGCGCGTACGGACCAGTCCGGTCCGCTGTAACTTTTTTTTTAATATTTTTTAAAATGGTTAAATATGGATATAGCCCCTAATAAGATAAAATTGGTGACTTGGGCATAGGGGTATAACGGTAATTGACTATTATTAGTTTTTTTTTCGAAATACTGTCGGCGCGTGTGGGACACGTGACCGACAGTATTCCGCCTAACACCCCTTTCAGGTGGCGCGTGAAGGCTGATAGGGTGGTCGAAAATGGGCTATCGGAGTCTTTGTCGGTGCACCTCCTCTTGGTCTTCCTCCCGGTGCAGTGCGTTTTGTAACACGGTAGACGTGGACGCGGCGGTTGCCGGTTAAAGCCGGTTTCACCGTCTCTCTCTCATGCACGTAAAAGTGCAGAAGAGACCCTGGTGTTTTTTTCTCCGGGTGATTTGATAATTTTTACTGTTTTGACAGTAATAGCAATGATAATTTTTATTTTTATTATATTTTTTTGTTTTATGTTTTGTTAAAGTTTCTAGCATCTTTTTTAGTCTTTCATTTATTTTTGTTTCTTTCATTATTAACATAATAATAATAATAATAATAATAATAATAATAATAATAATAATAATAATAATAATAATAATAATAATAATAATAATAATAATAATAATAATAATAATTTAATTGTTTCTCTTACTTACTCTTTTGTTAATGTTTTTGAGTGTTTTTTTCAGAATAATTTGATAATTTTTATTGTTTTAATAGTAAGAGCAATGATAATTTTAGATTGTAAGACTTTGATTTTGCTATTGTTATAATAGGGTGTGTTGAGCTATTTTATTATATTAAATTTCACATATATAAATATTATATTTTAATTTTGATCCAGCAAATCCTATAAAATATTTTAATTTTGATCCAGCAAATCCTATAAAATATTTTAATTTAAGACCAACAAATCCTATTAATTTCTTTAATCCCAACAATCATAAAAATTGTTTGCTCGGCTCGCAACGTAGTGAGGTCAATTTTTTTAATTTTCAAGTGAAATGATTTTTTTTCCAGGTAATAATTTTTATTTTTGTTTTATCATTTTTTTTATTTATTCTTTTGTTAATGTTTTTTGACTTCTTTCAGTCTTTGATCTAATTTTTTTTTGGGTTATTACGCAATTATAATATTAATACTAAGAATAATAATAATAATTTGAGTTTTTGCTCTTACTTGCTTTTTTTTTTTCTTCTCTCGAGGTATTTTAATAATTGTTATTGTTTTAATAGTAATAGTGATGATAATTTTAGAAGTTAACACTTCGATGTTACTGTTGTTATGACAGGGTATTTTGATTTGTTTCATTATATCAAAATTTACATGTATAAATATTATATTTTAATCTGAACAGTTGTAAAAATTATTTGTTTCGATCGCAACGAAGTGTGGGCCATCAAACTAGTTCAAACTATTATAAAAACTAATTGAGAATGATACGATTGCATGACGTTGTATTCTTGTTAAATTAAATGTCAAAAGATGAAACCATAAAAAGAATCACACAAAAGGATCTAAAAAAATTAAGGTTGAAAAAAAAATTAATCATAGGAAAAATAAAATTTTCAATTGAAGAGTTAAATTGAATAAACAAAATGAAAAAATAAGAAAAGGGTTGTAATGAAAAAAATAAAATAACAAACACTTTGGTAAAAGGATGAAATTGAAAGACAAAAAAACTTCTATAAAAAGGCTAAGCAATAAAATTAAAAAAAACATGTATAAACCTAGTAAAATAAATGTTAGTGTAAATTGCGAACTAAATAAATGGGCAATAAAAGTGAATGAATTTTTGTGCAGATTTGAATAAAAATTTTAAAAATTTCTGAATATATTTTTTTGTGCAAAATGTTTTGAGATATTAAAAATTAAGATAGATGGTTAGACAAATTATTATCATTAAGGATAACTTTTTCTTATAAAGCGAACTTGGAAGGAGAACAAGATCAAAATATCTAAAGGCGACCATTGTCATATTTGTCCTTGCAATTTCTTCTCTTCCTTCAAGTTGGATCTTTCCTTCATTATCCATATGAACTATTAGACCCTTAAGAACAAAATATTTTTTGATAGGATGATTGACTATCCAGTGATCCTTGTTATATTTTGGATGATCAACCATATCAACTTCCCCATATCTTTTAAGTATTGGAAGTTTGATCAAACTTTGTTCTAAAATACCTGAAACTTCAGAATCCTAAAAGGGTATTTTTTTTCTTGTAATTGCTTTAAAGTAAACTTATTTATTTCTTAGGTTTGTTTTTTCTGTATTTTTTCTTCAATTATTGGCTTTGGTTTGGTTTGCTGTCTGGAAACTTTTATAGGTGACGTGGAGACAAGCATGTCTGCCTTCAACTTTGCAAACCTTATATCTTTCTTGAGTTCTTTCTTTGTCTCCTTCTTATCACGAGGATCAGTTATAAAATAGCTCTCATGTCTTGCTATTTGAATCTCCACGTCATGAGCTCTTTTAGCAAGTTCTTCAAAAGTGAATGACATGTTTTTTTGTAGACTATATAACAGCTCCCACTACATTTCTTGGACATACATGTTTATAGAAAAGGTTTCACTTATCTTTTCATTACAACTAAGGACTAAGTTTCTTCATCTCTCAATGTAATCCAAGACTAACAACTAGTGTATGAAAGTTCGGGCAAGCTTATAGTTCATTGAGTGCTATGAAAGCGAGTTAAGAACTCTCGCTCTATTGGTTTCAACAATCTATTTCTTTAGCAGGAATTTTAGTGTACCAAACAAATGAGACTCCTTTTAGGAACTAAATAAACAACTTTACCATTAAGTTTCCATAGGTTTCTGCATTATTACAAGTCTCAATAAAATAAGCAATATGTTGTTTTTGGATTATCTTTACCTCCAAATTATTGAATTTTTGGAGGATGATAGTTTGGTGACATCATCATTTCATTGATACGCTTGATGTATGGCTTGATGCACATAAAAAAGGACTTAAGAGTATTAAGGCAGATGATTCTACATAGAGTTGACAGCCAATACAGAACAAACTACTAAAACAATCAAGCCAAGAATAACTTATGGAAAAGTCAGCTGCAGTTTTAAAGAAAGAATCATGCACGTCAAAGATCGTGCATTGCAAAAGGAAAGTCTGCTGAAAGCATGCACAGAGTAAATAGAATTGGTGCATTTTAGTGAGTAAAATCTGTAATTGATATAATTTACACACATGTACAAATTTCATGTAAAAGTCTATATAAAGACAATCTGCAGAAAAATAAAGTATAGGAAGAAAATTCAAAACATAGAAACAAAGAGATTGTTAATTTTTCTATAAAGAGCACCTCCATGTTGAGCATGAATAATATCAGTAATTAGATATTGCAATTATTGAAGCTTAAGTGAGCCTATTGATGATGTGTTTTTTACTGCTTTTTGATCATATTGCTCTAGTTTTTTCTATTTTTTAGTAGTATCTTTGTTTTATAAAAGATCTTGATTGATATTATCCCTAAACAAATCCCCAATCCTTTGGGAGCTTTCAACATGTGAATTTTGTTTTTTCAGTTGGTCCATCAAAATGGTGATATAAACATCCTTTTCCTTAATAGATTTTTTAAATGCTCCATTTCAAAATTCATTTGATGAATATGATTCTCGATCATATTACTTGAATTTAATTCATATGATGGAATCTCAATTCCTTCTTGAAGAAAAATGGAGAATTTCTAAACTTATATTCTAAAGAAATTGTTTTTTTCTATTCAATTATAAAGAATTTTCTCAATGGAGAGACCAATTTAGACTTTTTAGATAGAGTTTTTAGGTGAGTGGCTGGTAAAATATCGACTCCATCATCTTGAGAATTGATTATGTGCTCCATGTTTCTACTTTGGATAGTAGATCTGTTGACTCGAGAGATGAGAGGAAGAAAGGTCTCAACAGGCGTGTCGAAAATTGTACACATAAAATTTTCACATATCGAGTAAATACGCTAGAAAATATGGTGTCAGATTACAATGATAAATTTATTACAAGAAAAGTGGAAACTCTCTTCAAGTGTTCTTCGTGTTCACAAATCCTCTAATTAAAGTTAATATCCAAATCTTGTTATTGTTTTGGATGAAAAGATATCCATACGGGCCTAAAATACTTAATCATGTCACATCTTGACTTGATATGATTTGATAAAGGACTTGAATTGACATGGTAAAGATTATTCACAGGAGTTTGAAAATTTTAATCATGTAATATCTTAACTTGATTTTATTTAATGAAGGAAAGGACTTTAATCCTTTATTTTCTTGGCTTGATTTTATAAAGATTAAGACTCTGGTCCTTTTTTTTCTTTGATGAACTTGAATTCCTTTGAGAACTCCCAAGTATTTATGCTTGGTCTTTAATAAACCCTACTTATTGTCTTTGTCCTTTTTTTTATTGTGATTTGTATCCCTCTTTAGATGGCTTTATTGCATATTTATAGACAAGGCAAGTGCAATTTTACCTCAAATATCTTTTAACTAAAGGATGTTTTAGGGAAATCAATATGCAAATGACTTAAAATACCCTTATCTTGAAGGATATTAAAGTAAGATCCATAAATATATTTGGATTTGGGTTTTTTTAAATTTAATTTGGGCTCAAACCCAATAAATTTAATTAGGTCCACACCTAATAAATAAGAATTTTAGGTTATGGATCAAACTTGTTGAAATTTTAACATCTATACCCTAATAACTTAGATAATGTGTTTTCCAGCCCTATCTCTCTTCTTGTTTGAGTGAACTTTCTAACCCTCAATCATCAACTCAGATAATGTGTATTTCAACCATATCTCTTTCCTATTTGTTTGAGTGTGATTTTCAGCCCTCAACCTTTAACTTAGATAGTGCACTTTTCAAGCTTATCTCTCTCCTTATTTGAGTGTGTTTTCCAGCCCTTAAACATAATTTGATATAATGCACTTTCTAGTCATATTTATATTTATTTTAAGTGCGCTTTATAGCTCTTAACCATCTTAGATAATATGTTTTTTAACCCTATTTCTTTTCCTTTTCTAAAATTTTTCATGTCATCTCTTGGGCAAATCGCCCATTATAATAAAACTATTTTTCCATTTTCACTTGGGCAAGTCACCATGTAAAATGAAACCATTTTCATGTTTTCACTTGGGTAGGTCTCCTATTAAAATGAGACCATCACTATTATTTTCTTCTTCATGCTTTCACTTAGGTACGTCACCCATTATAATAAGATCATACTCATTACTTTCATCTAGGTAGGTCATCCATTATGATAAGACCATCTTCATCTGTTTTACCTAGGTAGGTTATCCATTACAATAAGACTATTTTCATCTTTTTCACTTGGTTAAGTCACTCATTACAATAAGACAATTTTTGTATTTTTCACCATCTTCATGTTTTCATCTAGGTAGGTCATCCATCACAATACGACCACCTTCGTGTTTCACCTAGGTAGGTCATCCATCATAATCGTGTTTTTCACTTGGAAATGCCACCCATTACGATGAAATAATTTTTGTATGTCTTTCAACTCTTCATAAACATCATTTTTTCCTTCATAAATTTAACTTTTTATTTTCTGAGTATGTTTTTAGCCCTCAATTCTTAGTTAGTGTGTTTTCTAGGCCTATCTTATCTTTCCTTTTTTAATGCACTTCATAGCCCTCATCTCTAACACTTTTAGATACACAAACCATCTCCTGATTTGATAAATCTATTCTCTAATTTTTCTTCTTCTTTAAAACGCTTACTATCTAGAGTCTCTTACGAGACTTTAGTTGTAAACATTGTAAAGAGAATGACAACTGTAGTAACCTATTTCTGCGTTATTTCCAAAATTCACACAATAAAAATAAAAATAACAAAAAACATAAAGAGGGGTGATATGGTGAGAAATCAAGCTAGGAAGTTTCAAAATATTTAGAAGCTCAATCGTACCCCTATTCTTCCAAACAACTGAAGAAAAATATAGATTCAAGGTCAAAATAAATTATTGTCAGAAAAATTTAAGTATAAATTAAGTCCAATGGCATAATTATATTTTTAATAGGCCAATTTGATTTAATCATGAGCCAAATTAGAGTTTCATTATATTTAAGAATTAATTTGAATCCAATTAAAGGATTTAATTAGATGCAAGGACTTCATTATACTCTAAATGTATCAAATAAATTTTGTAAGGGGCTTAATTGATGAGAAATTAAGTTTAGGAGCCTAGTTTGGGCTTAATTAAGAAACCATGATTTTTTGGACCAAATTTATTTTGTTACTAAGTCAACCGGACGAAATCAGAGGTGAAATTGAAGAAACTTGAAAATTTAATGTTCAAATTGCATAAATCCAAGATCAATGACCAAATTAAAAGAAAACACATAAATTTGAAGCTACTATTAAAGTTTGTTGGGGATAAAATTGCACAATATTAAACTTTAAAGCCAATTAAGAGCATAATTAGAGCAATTTTGAATTAAAGAACCAAATCAGACTTTGTCAAGAGATGCCTTTATGCAAAATTTAAAGGCAGTCATATTGGTATCTGTATCATGATATGATATAGTATGAGCGTGTCATCATCTTCATTATTGTACTCCTATCACATGGAAGAGATGACCTGTAAAAATTACCATATTTATACGCAAAGATGAGTTGAAGAGATATCTTCTTCCCTTTAAATACATGTAATACCTATATTGTTAGAGTGCGAGAGGGGGACAAAGAGGACAAACAATGGAAAAAGATATATATATAAAAAGGGAAACTAGAGCGAATAGAGGAAGAAGGGGAGGAGAACAAAGGAGAAGAGTAAATCAGATAACAAGGGGACAATAAATAAACAAACAACTTTTATTTTCTTTTGCTATTGTACACCATAGACAACATTAATTCCTTTTTTTCATCATGAGTAACCCTTATTGGCAACAACTCTAGTCTTCTCCATCGTAGGCTACCTATAACGGAGGCAACATCATTTTCTTCCTTTTCACCATCAGTCACAACATCACTTTCTTTCCTCTACTGCGAGCAAGCTTTGGTAGCAATGAACTTCCTCTCCTCCACGAATCATTAGTAACAACAACATTGTTTCCTTTCCACCGTCCATGGATACAACAACAACACGTCTTCTCTACAAAACAACCCGGCAACAACAATAATATACCAATAATATCAACAACACTTGGTCTTTCTCTCATCGTCAACAATAACAACAACTTCCTTCCACTACCAACAACAACAACTATTCTTCTCTTTTGCTACACCTCATATACCACCAACCATATGTTCTTATCATGGCAGCAACGCCAACATACCCTTCCCTTCACCTTTGGTTAGTACTAATCACTTTGCAAGTAAACAATAAAGAGTGCGTTAATTCATGTTCAACTATCACATGGTGAACAATAGATTTGATTAGGCTGGACATAATGTCCAATGCAATTAATAAACACGTTGGGCCATTTTGGCCCAACATGGTTGGGTTGACTTATTTAGTTGGGCTAAGCCCACTCCATATATTATTACAGCAATATTTCCTTAAGAAACAAAGTTCCAAAAAAAATCAATTGGGCATTAAATTTTTTTGTGATTTCTCGCATATTGTTTTTCAATGATTTTGCTTAATATCATGTTGTAATTTAGACTGAAAATTTTGAACCCGATATATAAAAATATCCAGTTTTTCTCCAAAACTCCAAGAAAAATCCCAACAAATTCAATGGTCATTTCAAAAGGTTATGATTTCATTGTATGCTTTTATATCATTTTTTTTCAATATTTGTTCAAACTTTCATTATAATATATGGACTTGGTATAAAATATCTGATTCTTTTGCAATTTCCTAAAAAAGGTTAAAAAATAAATAAATAAAACTATTTTCATGCATATGACTGAATCCTAAAATTATTCTGAGTATATTTTCCAAAAAAAAAAAAAAAACAAATTACATGTTTTCCATGTTTTAAAATGCAAAATGAGATATCATAACCAATATATGATCATCGATTAGGGTTCAATCAAAATATAAAAAATCCTTCACCAACCATTTGTTCATTTTATTTATTAGGATTTAGCTGTAGATTTTAATTTTTAAGGGTGTAAAGCTACATTGTAGAGTATGTCCTTAAATATTAAAATACAAAAATAAAATGTGAGGCCAAAATTAAGAGCATAGAACAGTTAAATTTTCATCCAATAAGACAAAAACTCCTTTATGAAGAGAGATCTACTTTGAAACTTTGAAAAATCGACAGATAGAAATTTAACTTAGAAAAACAATCAAACAACAATGCAGTTTACATTAGAGATAGTGCATTGGGGGTGATGCATCTTCTCCTTGCATAACAAATCCATTTAACTAGACTTTCACAAACCATTAGGTTTTCTAATGACCTTAATATTAGGTGACGACTCCAGAAAATTATAATAATAGTTTTATGATTTTTGTCAAAACCATTTTTTTTCACACACTCCCATCTTGGGGAGGCTGCAAAAAACTTCATCATGACAATCTTAAATAGCTACCCAACCATTATTATCATAAACATCTATAATTATTTCAAACTCACTTTTCATGCCTACACATATACCAAAAAGTCAAATGATAGAACTACACTCAAAAGATGACCTTATTGAAATAATTACTTAAAAACTTGAATAGTTAGATATAATAACTCATCAAAATAAATAATTGTTACAAATCAAGATGAAAATGCTCAAAGTTAAATAAAAGATCTTGCCGATGAGTTTTAATAGGATCTTGTCATCAATAAAATAAAAAATTCAAGGCCAAACCAATATAAAAAAACCTAAAGTAAAATATTATTACAATCGTTCATCTATTTTTTATATTCAAATCAAAGATTTAACTCATCAAACTCAAGCGCATTATGATGGTCAAGGTGTTTACAAAAAACAAATACATTTTTTTTTTGGATATCGGGGAGGAACCACGTGACCCGGAAAGCGCACTTTGTGGGCCCAGAGCACGTGTAAACCCCCCCAGGCTGTCCCAGGCTCTTACGAGGGAAGTGGCCACTGCAGGGCTCGAACCTGGGAGGCGACATCACTTTGGATGACTGAACCCCAGGCCTACCGCTGCACCCCACCCTCGGGGACAAAAAAAAAAAAAAAAAAAAAAAAAAAATACATGGATATAGTGAACATAACATCATAAACAAACTTCAAGAGATGACAATGATAGCTATAGAATATAAATTTAAAAATCAACTAGACAAGAAAATAACTCAATTATTAATCTTTAGCTATAATAACCAATCAAAGGTTAATAGGATCATTATCTCACCCAAAATGATAAATATATAAAATGATGTCAAGGTAGAAAATGAAAATACTTCAACACCTATCATAGTAGAAAATGATATCTCAACTTTAATACTCACTATCAGTAAACACTTTTATAAGTGATTCTCAACAATTGCAAGAAAGTTCATTTGAAATATTTTCAAACTTAACTTTACTCAAACTTAAAGAATTTAGATGGTATAAAGGCATGTTTGTCTTAAAAGTTGTCATTGGAAAATATTGTACACATCTTTATTTGGAAGGAAATGTTTTTATTAAAACTTCGAAAAGTTATTTATTGAAAGGTCATGTAAGGAATTAATACCTCATAAAATCATGTCTTATAAAGACCTAATAATTTATATCAATAATGAAGGGTTATCCCTTTGCATAAAACTCAAACTCAAGAAAAAAAAGTAAAAAACAAACTTCATGAGAGTAGAAAAGAATTAGACTCATATTGTACTCGATATGGGCTTGGAACCTTAGTTGATCCTTCAAGAAAACATAAGAAAACTATAAAACAAAAATCAAAGGGAAAGTATAGTATTATTAGAAACCATATATAAAATCAAAAACAACAACACCAAATTAACAACGAACTTGTTATAGATATGGTCAAGTAGGACACTACAAAAGTCAATGAAAGAAAACAAAGAATTAGAAATTGAAGAAAAGATGAAGTTCTCAACTTCAACACTAATACTGATATTGAATAAGACTCTAGCGATGATAATTGAAAAAAGATATTAAACTTTATTAAAATCAAGAAAAGTTCAAACAATTGCAAGAGTTATTTGATTTTTTTCTTCAATTTATCAAGTATCTTTTATGAAGAAAACATCATACAATCTAATTAAGGGATTTAAATTGGAAAAAATCTCTATAAAAACCAGACCTATTCAAATGAATCAAAACATAAAGTACCAAAAGAAACAAAAGCTAAAACAAAAAGGACAATAATGAAATGAAGGAAGGAACAAGGAAGGAAGTTTCTTCCTTGTAATAACTAATAAGGAACCCTTTTGTTCAACAGTGTCAGATCCATCTAGGTCCAGGGACAAGGGGACGGATCTCTTTTCTTTAATAGCAAAGGTAAGCCCGTTTTGGGTTCTTGAAATTCTTGTTGCAAAAGCTCTCTGACCACTACTAATTGGAATTGGGATTTCATTTGACCTATTTTTTTTTCAGGAATTGAAAAAATGGATAATTCAAGTGATGTTATAGATATGGTCAGTGGTAATGGAGGAGAAGACTCAAGAAATGACTCCACAACCTCCACTTCGTCTGCTTCTTCTTCTCCGAGAGCAATAGCTTCTGGGTATCGATTGTTTGATCGCCAAGACTCGCTTCACCAGCTTATGGGTGGTGGCAAAGGTTTTTTTATTCGAATTTGATCCTTTCTTTGATTGCAAGATTTCAATTGGGTTTTCTAGAATGGATGCATTGGGAGGGATACTAAAATGAAGAAAAAAATGGGTATTGTTTTGTTTCTGGGTTTTGGTATTTGGTTAACAAGATAGTGATTTTACCTTGATTTTCTTGTTCTTACTGTTGGATGGTGAGGTTTAGATAAAGGAATTTGACAAACGAAAACGATAATGCTGGTTAATGGGATTTAGGGTTTAGCATTTATAGAATGTGTAATGACAAAATTTGTGTTGTTTAGATTTCTGAAGATTGAGCAAATTGATGTTAACTAGTAATGAGTAAATTTTAGTTTGCATGACTTTTCTTGAATTAAATGACTAAGCTGTGGATATACCTTGGAGAATTGTTATCATCGAAATTGAAGACTGAAGGGCATTTTTTTTGTTGCGAATTATAAACAAAGTTTTTTTTTGTTTTGTTTCAAGAGTACCTCTAAATAATGATGCGAGACAAAAGAGGTTTGAAGCCGAATAAGAAAGAAAATAAGAAACTGATAAGAAGAAGCCAAATAAAGTGAAGAAAAAGCTGAAGAAAATAAAGAATAGGGTTAGAAAAGTCTGCAACTTCAAATTTTATTTAATTCATCAAAAACTAAATTGTAATGTCAAGAAAATTACATGTAAATACTAAAACTCTAATCAAAATCAAATTTGGCCTTAAAACCTACTAGCTAATAAAAGTCGAATAAAACCACAGACTGAAGTCCAATAATAAAGTTACATAAAAACTAGTAACTCAAGCTTAGACGAGCCCAATCTCCCAACCAAAGAACAACAAGTTGGATTACCCTCCATTGTCTATGATCATATGAGTGCATAAACAATGTCTCGGGTCTAGTGTCCCCACCAAATTAACTGAAATAATTAGAAATTGTTTTAACAAAGGATGTTGAAGATCACACTGTCATTTAGTTTATGGCATGCAGTTGAATGTTAAACCTACCATTTCTTGGCCTGGATGTTGTCTGAATAATAGATAAAAAAATAATCATATGAAGAATCCTATTCACTTTTAAGCTTTCAGTATTTGGCCTCAACCTTTTTTACTTCATTTATCTTCTTTTGCTCCACTTCTTTGCCATTCCTTTTCTTTTGAAATAAGTATTGGTAATCAGTGCTGTGTAGTGGGGATGCATATTCTTGAATTAGTCTATTGCTAAATGGTACTTGCTGGTTTGAGCTGGTTTATCTCACCATCAAGGTTTGTCATTATATTGTTTGTTATTGTATATGCTAAATTGTATGATATTATTGTTGCAACTGCTACTGTGTATGACTTCATTTCATCTTTTTCAGTGTTTGCAGTTGGTGCGTTACTAATCTCTTGTTCTCTTTCTTTTATAGCTGCCGATGTACTACTTTGGAGGTGGCGACATGTTTCTTTTGGTGTCATTATGGTTGCAACAGTATCATGGTTCATATTTGAGCGGTCTGGATTGCCATTCTTAACAATTTGTTCTGATGTGTTTCTGATCTTGATTGTATTGCTGTTTGTCCGTGCCAACTTATCTAATATGATAAACAAGTATGCTTAATGTCATCAACATTTTTCATTTACAGCTCCTTATTGTTTCAGTTCTGAAAATGTTTCTAATTTCACTTTTTTTTTTTAGCAGACAGCTTCAATCGTTACCAGAGTTAGTTTTGTCAGAGGAAATGGTTAACTCTGCCGCAGCATCGTTTCGTGTGAAAATTAATAATGTTCTTCTTATGGCCCATGACATTACTCTTGGCAAAGATTTTAGATTCTTTTTCAAGGTCATTGTTGATTGACTTAATAACATGCTTCTTATGCTCATGATATTCCTTTTGCAAAATATTTTAGAGTCCTTTTCAAGGCCAATGTATTGTCTTGAAAAGGATCAAAGATGTTAGATTCTATTTTTGAAGTTAAGTATTGGTTTGTTTTAAGAGGATTAGAGAGTTCCACTATGTGTAGTTGAAGATTTATGAAGCAGTTTTGATTTTTTCTTTATTGTCATAGTTTATGTGGTAAATTTTCGGCATTCAGTCTTAAAGGAAACTAAAACTCTAGAACAATAAAAAATTATAGGAATTTCAAATTTTTTAATTACTATATACATATGTATATGGATGGATATGTATGTTTTAATTTGTCATTCAAGAAAATGCATATAAAATATGAGTTAACTAAATTTTCTCCAGAAGAATTAATTTGACACTGCTTGATTTAATTGGGTAGTGAATATGGGCGAGTAGAGTCCTGGGGCAGGGAAAACAGACTAGTCAGGACTTGCAAGTATAGTTTTAAATGCTCTTTTCCTTGAGCGGATAGTAGGAATATTTGATTGGCAACCTTCTGTACTCTTATAAGTGACACATGCAAAGGTAGCCAGTCTGTAACATCCAGAAGGATCTCTAGATGGTTGAATACAGTCTTGAGAATCTATCTTAATGAAGTTACAATGTCTTCTATTTGTTTATTGTCTTGCTAACTATTTTAATTGTTCATTTGATAGGTGGTGGTCTTTCTCTGGCTCCTGTCTACTGTCGGTAGCTACTTCTCTTTTTTCACTCTGGCTTATATAGGTATGTATGGCATGTCAGCATTGTTAGTCTTAGTTAAATGCGGCTTTTTTGAAGCCAACGTAGTGCCCAAGTTTTTGGGGGAAATAGCACAGTTTTTTGAGTTGCAGCAGCATAATATTGGCTCGGCAGTGTCCATGTTGCAGCCTTCAAATTTGAAAAAAACAAATCTAAGGCTGTGACAGCGTTTCGCAACCTTTAATTTTGATTTTTGTTGTAAAACCACAGCCCTTAAAAATTTCACCATTGCTCTGTGAATATTTTGGATGTAAACTATTGCAAAATATAGCTTTGTTCTAAACATAGGAGACAATATTCTTTTTTTAAGGTTTATGAGAGGTCCAAAGGCTTGGGCTATACAAATCCACTTGCTTATTAATTCCAATATTTGAACATTAACTTCAGTTCCTTCTAAGTCTTTCATTCTGTTTTATGAAAAAAAATTATTTAAAGGCAGCAGCAGTTAATTATAATTTTTTTTTTCAAAATTAAAGGCCATGGTAGTAATGTTACTGCAACCTTCAATTTGTTTTCAGATTTGAAGGCTGCAGTAGTGACACTGCCGCAACCAATACAGTTTAATTTGATCGCGCCAATGATGCTGCTGCAGCTCAACAAACTTTGCTATTCCCCAAATAAGTTTCCTACTTCGCTATTTCCCCTAAACAATTTGGGCAATGTGCTAGTTTCCAAAAAATTGATATTTGTAACTGTGAATTATTTGGTTAAATTATTTATTTCACTTTATTTAAAACCCTGGATGCCCTATTCCCCTAGATCTAAAGTTCATTTTTGTGGAGGGCTTTCCTTGCAATTTATATGCGTGTTCCTGAACCTTGAAATTTGTTACCGTGCATGTGGATGTTACCACTGTCTGATCGCTCCTTGAAAATTGTTTGAGTACTTCATATTGTTTGGACCAAAACATTAACATGTTTACCACTGATATTGATAACAGGAACAATCTTATCCATTACAATCCCTGCCTTGTATAGCAGATATGAAGAACATGTGGATAGATGTTGTGGGGTGATCCATAGAAAATTATCACATCACTATAAGATAGTGGATGAGAGTGTTATTAGCAGAATCCCGCAAAGTTTGTCCAAGGACAAAGATGCATGAGTCTGATGTAGATATAAGTTCAAACTCTGCCAAATTTCACTGGATGGCAGGCTCCAGAACTTAAGGTTCTTGTGAAATTATCTAGTTCACTGTTTCAATTACTGCGGTTATTTCTTGTCTCTGAATGTGAGCAGCTACACCTCTCATTTGTCTCCTTACCATTAGCAGATCAAACATATTACTGTTAGCTTTTGTGAATAGCTGAAGTTTTGAAGCTCAGGTAGTCCAGTTATCTTTCAATATCAATTCTAAAGACTTGTACTTTTCAGTTGCCGAACCCCAAACTTTAAGTGCGAAAGCTCGAATCTCACTTGCAATCACAGAAAACCGGAGCTTTGAATATGGTGATGGTTTATTGACACAGAACATTTGTGGTTGTGGGAATATGTGATTCTCCTTGATTAGGAGTGAATGAAGTAGCTCTAATTTTGGGGACTAAATATTAAGATCAACAGTTTTTATCCTCATAACAGGGTAACAATTAAGCGGACCAGCTTAACAAAGAGCTTGCCCTTCTATCAATTATGCTCATGATCTTCTAGTTGTATTTGTTCCAAGTCTCAAACAGGTACAGCATGCTGGAATACCGTACAAATGATTTCATGGAATGTTCAAGTTTCAATGCTAGTGTTATAAATTGCTTTCCTATGTATACATACATAAGATGGATTATCCTGATCAACAAAACCTAGGTGCTGAGTGATGTAGCTGTCTAAAGAGAGATGACTCTATAAAGATTCAATTTTATAATAGGTTTGTGAATGCTATTCTTTGCTTGAATGGTTATAACATGAGTTGGAGGTGATTGAGTCAAAATTGGATAATGGCTGTCTGAAATTTTAGTGGGGTTGGGGTTTATATGAAGAGGAAGTAGGTAAAGGGCTTATTCAAGGTTGGGCATAGTGAAATCATATTAGGACTATCAAGGAACTTGTACTTGCAATTAAAGAATGAGAGGTGGTGCCAAACAACTAGATGTAACTTTAAGTGGTGTTGGAATCCAAATGATAATAGTACTAGGTTATGGAAGAAAGGATTTACAAGAAAGAGATATTTAATGAACTTAAAATGTCTTAATGCATGGATTTTTAATGTTATAGAATCAAGATATAATTCTGAATGAAATAAAATAATTTATTTAATATGAATTCAGTAATTAATTGATTTGTATTTAAAGATCAGGTGCATTATCTAACAATGTATAACGATCCCTCTAAAACTAAAAACAAATCATAAGTGGTTTGACTTTACCTTTCGTGGTTTGACTCAAGCTTTTAATGACTGGTTTCTCACTATAATTAATATATTTTTATCAATAATGTTCTTATTTAACATTAAAACATGAAATATATCTGTCATGTTAAATACTATTTGTTCTCCACGTAATAGTAATTTATCATTTGAATAAGATTTAAAACTATTTTCAAATTTCATTCATTTTTGGCTAAGTATTTCTCATTCAATACTATTTAGAACATATATAACATTTTCTCCAATTCACCAAGATGAATAATCCTCTCTTAATCACTAAGTACCTTTATACAGTTCATGTTATACCTAATATCTTCTCTTTCATTACATTCTCTATATAAGATAACTTAGTGATCTCAAGTCTAAAGATCACTTATACAACTGTCATGTGAACCTTTCCATACACATAGATGATTTATCCATATGAAGTTTTCATGCGATTCAGTTTAGAATACATGTCTTATGACAAGTATCTATATATTAGTTCTAGGTATCTCTTATACCACAATTTATGAGAACAATTGTTTTCTTTCATAAAAAAAAAACATAATATGTATTAGTCTCTATGACTTTAGTAAATATTTAGTATTTAAGACAGCATCGACTAAGAATATTTTAGGAACAATAGTTTGATGCAATTAGAATTCTATAATTATAATAACTTTATATTTTTCTTTGTAAAGTATTTTTGTTCCATGAACTTTATCTTTACTCTATATTCATAAATTAAATATTAGATTCATTAATATAATATTATATGAATATTAAAGATAATTTAAGCTTTTACTAATAATAAATATATATTTACATGAATATAATAATGTCATGTGTAATCAATTGATTGACTATATGACAGTAAACTAACAATTACTGGATCATATAATAGCTGTAATGTTTTACATATTGTTATCAACATGTAACTTCAAGTTGATTGAACATAACAAGGCAATCTTTATTAAGTTATATTCTTCTGCTATTAAAAAAAATTGATTTCTTGAATATTGGAAAACCAACATGCCATGAAAAATCATGATATGCTGCTTTTATCTTCTTGGATAAACAGTCTTTTCCAAGCACGTAAGTTATTATCATAAAAAAATAACCTTGTGCCAAAGGGAAGTTTGATAGGGTTTTTTTTATGATCCTAAATAAAAATAACAAGAAGTTTTCTTTAAAAACATTTACTGCAAAGATTGTAAAAATAAAAATAATTTTTTATCCATCATTATACCAAAAAAAAAGGTATTTCTAGTTTGTTTGTTTGCATAACAAGAGAATAGAAAAATCCAATTTTTTTTTTTTTTATATTTTAGCATTTGATAAAACCACTTGTCATGGTATAAAAAAAGGCCTTTATTTTTTCTATGTTATTAGTATTCTTTAAGAAAATCATGCATATGCATATTTAGATGTAATAACATGTTTGTCAAGTCTATTAAGACTTTTAAAGTCGATAGCAAGGTTGTCAAAATCACGATTTTTACACGACACGGAAGCCAATTCTAAAACTCGGATCGTAAGATCGTACCTAGAATTTTTCCGTACAAAAATCATAAAATCATAGCTAAAATCGTGTAGGTAGAAAAATTGTAAAATCGTAAGTAAATTTTTTTTCGAATACATTACAACATAATTATAACCATAAAACTTAATTAGTTAAGGTTCATACATGATTTAAAATAACTTAAAAATATATTACAAAATAATTATGTCCATAGAATTTTATTAGGTAAAAACTAACAAATTTAAAACAAATATTCTGCTGGTGTGCTATGTAAACTAAAATTAGCCTCATTACCATTATCTTTCTCGCTATTTCTAATACATTTATCAAAAATATTACTATTGAAAGGGTTATTAGTACTACTACTGATATCAATACCGATATTGCTAGTATTAGCTCTAACTCCAACAAATTATTTCAACATGAGCATATGAAAATGATCTAAAAATATCAAATTTTTTTTAATTTAAAGTAAAAAATAAAATAAAAATTTATTTTTTTCAAAAATTTCAAGTATAAATTTTAAAGTTAATATTTAAATTAATACATGATAATCAAGAATTTTTTTTCCTAATAAATGGTTTGTGTGTAATGGTTTTTTTAATTTGTTCTTTATTAAGAAAAAGAGAATTAAGAAAATCAGTACACATTGATTTTCTTAATTTGTTTTTTTTATTGAGAGAGAGAGAGAGGAGGGGGGGCTAGGCTACGCCTAGCTTGCAGATAGAAACGGGGAACCAAGGTAATCAAAATCGAGATTTTGACACGGATCGGAAAGGGCTCCGAAAAATCGGATCGTAAGATCGGATCGTAAAATCGTAGAAAGATCATAAAATGTCCGTACAAAAATTATTATTTTTAATTATATTTAAATTTAAAAAATGAATTTAAATATAATTAAAAGACCCACAGTATTTGAGATTTGAAATTTAAACTATTTATTTTATGTTTTTCAAGTAATTGTATATTTTTTTTATGGTTGTTGTATTTGAAATTAATTAATGTTATTTATTATCTTAAATTAATAGGATTTTTTTAAAATTATTTTTTATGCTAATTATTATTATTATTATTAATTATTATTATTATTATTATTATTATTATTAATTATTAATTATTATTATTATTATTATTATTATTATTATTATTATTATTATTATTATTATTATTATTATTATAATCCCTCCTCCCCCGTATAAAGTACCTAATGAATATAATATAACATAATTATGACCATAAAACTTTATTAGTTAAGGTTCATGCATGATTCAAAATAATTGAAAAATACATTACAAAACAATTATGTCCATAGAATTTCATTAGGTAAAAATTAACAAACTAAAAATAAATATTTTGTTGATGTGAAATATAAATTAATTAATGTTATTTATTATCTTAAATTAATAGGATTTTTTAAAAAATATTTTTTATGCTAATTTTTTTTTTATTATTATTATTCTACGATTTTTCTACGATTTTGAACGATTTTTCTACGATTTTTGTACGATTTTTCTACGATTTTGAACAATTTTTCTACGAGTTTGACCGAGTTTGACCGGGTTCGATTTTTCTACCGGTTCAACCAGGTTTTCGGAGCCAACTCGCAAAATCGTACGATTTTGCGAGTTGGCTTGCGATTTTGACTACCTTGCGGGGAACTATGCCTAGCTTTGTAGAATAGAAGGAAAAAAAGGCCTGGGGGGCGGCTTAGCAGATAGAAAATCTGGGATTGTAAAATCAAACTGGGTCGATCCAATTTTACGATCAGGAATGATTTTTGCGTTTTTCATCCGATTTTAACGGGGTTTAATTTTTCTACCCGATTTGACAAGTTTTGTTGAGTTGACTCGCAAAATTATATGATTTTGCGAGTCAACTTATCAGTTTAACAACCATGATCAAAAAGCTCTTCAAGTAGATATATCAGAAATCTCAAAAAAACCCAACCCTGGTTTTTCGAAAAAAAATAAAATTGTGATTTACTTTCAATGTTTAAAGCAAATAGGAACTTGGAAATAAAATTCAAGAACTCTTGGCAATAACTTAGAAATTAAAAATCTAAGCTTTAATTTTGCCATTTTTTAATAAGTCGAAATTAAAAATTCAAGGACTCAAATCAAATTTTTTGCGAATGACAAGTTTTTCTTTTTAAAAATATCAATGTCAAGATTTGAATTATGTGAAAAATGAAATTCACAAATCTAATTTTTTTAGACCAGCATCATTTTTTCCACAAAATAATTGAAGACTAAATAAAATAAATAAAGCAAATTAGGATAATTAATGGCAATCACGAAGATAAATCTAGAAAAATCACATAGTAAAGGTAACGTTTCACAAGAAAGGACACTACAAGGGTGATGTTATTCTTCTTGTAAGCACAATTAACCGCTTATCTGAGTTTCTAGAAACAACACACATTCTAGAATCCTAAGTTTCTTTAATACTAAGTCATGACTCCAATTTTTTCTTGATACATACATTTCCCTTGAATTTCACAGAGTCCCCAGCCGACATTACGGTATGACAATTATGATAATGGAAGAAGAGAGAGAAAAATGGACGATGTTAAAGATGAATGTGTGTTTTATGGTGTGATTTTAGTTGTTTTTTAAAGTATTTTTGTTCAGAAATGCATGAAAATGAGATTTTTTTTAAAAAAAAATATTTTTGATTTCAGCATATGAAAATAATCTAAAAATACCAAAAACATTTAATCTAAAATAAAAAATAAAAATATATATTTTTATTTTTATTCAAAAGTACTTTATAAACGCAGTGCGAAACACCCTTGAAATATTACCATAACAAAAACAATTTTATAATAATTTATGTTTTTACAATTAGGAAAACGGTGAAAATTGCACACTCTATGTATTTGTGTTTTGAATATATATATATATATATATATATAGCATTGTATTTGATGTAGTTAAATTACTACATTTAATTAGACATATATAAATAGCACTGAGAATTCTTTTTAGGCATTCTACTCTTGGTAACAGATTGTCACAGTAAACCGAAAAACAGTTTCATCTATCGCAGGCAAAAAAACAGAGCACATACAGTGTTTTGAAAACGTTCACCAACGACAAGGTCTGTGCAAACAGTTTCTCACTTCTGAGCCAAAAAAAAGAATCCTCGTCTGACAATATATGCATAATTTGCGTTCATATCATCCACTATTTGCTTCTTGTTGTGTAGCCTGATCATATATATTACGTTCATATTGTTTCTGGGGATCCTCGTCTGAAGGAGCTGGTTTGTGGAAAGGGATAGATTTCTAATTGTTTATATGGCAAACACCGACTAGATTTCAGCTGTTACAAGCTGGAGACGGCGTTGCGTGTTAAGAAACCATCTCATTGGCTTCAAAACTTGCATATGATGAAGGTGATAAGATTCGAACTCAAACCATCTTATCTAAAAGATTAAATGGTTAGTGAAATTTCAGAATATAATTTATAATATTCTCTAATAGAGAGCGCAATAATGTTTACTGTGCAAAGAATGGCTAGAAATTTGATGATATACATAGATGCACGACGGGATTATACTCGTAAATCAAGCACAAAACCAGAGAAATTAATCAGTGTACAATAAAGTAAGCAAATTTAGAAGTTCCAACTGGGTTTCAGACCAAATTGCGGACTGAATCTACCAAGACAGGATGAACATTCCTGTGTAAACTGTGAAGGAACTAAATCTTTCAATCTTATGCTGCATATAAAAAAGGCCCAGCGGGTGCTAATAAACCACCACAGCTACAGCCAGACACATTGGCCATGGCTTCCCTACCCTACCCCCTCCCTCTCCTCTCTCGTATACCATATATAGATGTTATCACACAGCAATCAACGAGAACTTTTCGTCCTCAGAAGCTTAGAACTGCTCCCCACTAAAATGTCTGGCCAAACTGCCACCCCGCCGGAGCAACATTATAGCTGGTCACAGTCCGGCCATCGCTGGTGGTGACCTGGAAAGAGAGGCTCTGCCCATTCAGGTAGCCGTTGCTCTGCCAGTTCTGGCCCCAGTTCCGCGACATTGCCTGCCACCCAGTCCCCGATCCCTTGATTGACACGGCGTGAACATCTCCTGCTCCACCAACGTTGCTGATCAGCACCAGATTGAAGTAAGAGTGGCCGTTGATGGTGAACCTTATTCCTCCTTTCTTCACACAGGGGACCCTGTTTGGAGTTTGGACCAGAACAAAGTGTATTGATCAGACGAGGTAAATCTAACTGGTAATGAGTTTTGTAGCATATTTAATTGCTAATATATAATTGACTGAGATTATGTGAAAATGAGAGTCGAATATTTGACATTTGAGGCTGATTTTTACCTTCTGAAAGAAATTGGTACAATCCCGGCTCTGTATTGAGCAATTTGCAGGAACGCTGGCTCAGCCATGTCGAAGTGTTGGAGGGGAGGATTACACCAGCCACCGTTGTCATTAGACAAGCCAGAGTTAGGGGGGCAGAAGTTAGTGGCGGTGACGGTGATTGAGCCAGGGAGGCACCATTTGGGGTCATTGTCACATCTCATCTCATAACAAGAACCACAGCTCAAGCCATTGTTGAACAGGGCAGTGCTAAGCGCTGCAGTGTCCGTACCATACCCTTGACTGTACAGATTGCCATACCCACAAGCACCTCCTGCAACATTTACCATACATATCCATTAAAAACTTTGACCCAAGACTTTATCTAAGGTAAAATATCAGTGCCGGGATTCACATCTCGAGCCCACTAGAGAATCTGGGAGGTGAATTTGGAAAAACCTTTCAGTAGAATTAGTACCATGCACCCTAGCTATAAAGAGAGAAAAGTTGCTGAAACATACCCATTGTCCCGGAAGCATCACCGCCGCCATAGAAGGTGGCGTGACCACTCTGCCACCCTCCGTAGTCCCCATAACAGCCTCTCAGGCACAAACTGAGCGCAAACAAGAGAAGAGAAACAGTAGCTGCCATTGCCATTGTTTCTGGTGCTGGGTTTCTATCAGGTGAGGGGGAAAGTTTGTGTGAGAAAGATTCGAAGCCCAGATGCTTGTTGATTGTACAAAAGAAATGAGCGTATGTATACTTTATATAGGCGACGAGGGCTGTTTTGATGTGGACGTATGCATGAAGGTGAGACAAGCTAATAAATTATCATGTTAGGAATAATACTGAGATAGCCGAAGCCTCTGCGAGAAAATACTGAGCAGGCACATGCAAGTGTTCCGAGTAGGCATACCAACTGCTAAACACTAAACCCTAGGGCCCCACCCGCACATGCATTTATCAACTGTTTTCTTCTTCCTGTTTTTTTTTCTTTTTTTTCTGGTGGAGTTTTCTTCTTAAACTGCCTGGAATTGCTCCAATTTAGATCGCGATTATCGGGCTTTGATTCGGGGGACTTGGATTTTCAAAGTCCACAGGGAGGTTGTGGAATTTGAGGGGTCACTTCACGTTTCGCACCTTGCCATGTATTTCTTCTTTTATTTCGGCCGCTGAAGCCTATGTGTTTTTTCTTTTTTATATCCTGTTTCCCATTATCTTTCGTAAAAGTTTTTGAAAAAAAGCTGACTTTTTTTATTTTAGATTAATTTTTTTAGATTATTTCCATGTTTTAGTATCAAAAATGATTTTAAAAATATAAAATACAATCGAAAACATTTGTTTTACACCTTGGATTCTACGTACAGTAGAGCAAAGCATTTGATATGTTTCATAAAAGAGTTTTTGGTCCACTACATAAATTCCATTGTATACGTTGCGATTTAATTGTGAGCAGTTTCTTTATATATATATATATATATATATATATATATATATATATATATTAATTTCTGATGTTTTTGAGTACAAGAAAACTAAAAATTAAATATATTTATTTAACTTTTCATGTTAGTAAATTCAAATTCCTGTTAAAAAAGAGCTCCTAATTCCTCCACATAATGTTTTTGAGTAAAAGAAAACTAAAAATTAAATATATTCCTGTTTATTTTCGTGGATGAAAATAAACATAATTAGCGAAAATGTGGAGAGTGACGGCAAGAATCATTAGTCGGTGGACACTACAATAATTACAAATTAAAACATGATTAATAAATTAATAAGACGAAACACAATTTGTCAGTATATGGGGTTATAGTCAACACAAAATCACCATCGTATTTTCTCAGTTGTTTTGGTAATTCCTTGGTAAGTTGTGATAAATTGGAGAGAAGTGAGTCTCCAATCTTATTCGAGCTCTCATGCTAAACTCGAGCGGTCAATTACATAGATAGGGAAATATATATGCATATCCAGCCAACATGTACATATCTCGACTAATCTTACGAGTTCTTAAATTAAGTACAATGTAAATTTTCAGTGATTGTCATATTATCTATCACCGGGCTCGTACATAGGATCACGAGGGAGTAATCTTTCTAGTCCTAGTCTTTTACCATTGGATCAGTTAGTAGATGCTGAATTGGAAAATATTTTATTTTTAGAGAAAGGAGACGCTTAGGGTCTAAACTATGTGTTCGATGCTGATTCACAACCGACATTCAGCAAGGAAATTCGAGTTTATTCATGTAAGGGAACAATATAAATAAATAAATAAATAAATAATAAAAATGTAAGAATATCAATGAAAAAAAATGTGTGGTAAAGGTTTTAAAGTTGGTTCGAGATTCATTTAAAAATTAAAATTATAAAATAAAACTTTAGACTTTCGAATATTGTTGTTGACCAAATAAAAATTGAATGGTTCTTTTATGGCAGCTTGATCACACAGTTGACTTGGGTTAAAAAAACAATTTTTAATTTTTTTTGTTAGCTACTTATTGGTGGAAATATAATGAAATGAATTATTTTATAGGCATACGGCAAAATATACTTTTTTTTTATGTTAGTAAACCCTATATCTGAAAAGTGTATTTTGTGGATTCAGGTGAACGAATAAATCTTGATTGTTCTAGGTTTTTAAAGAGATGTACGTCTTGACTAGACTTTTAAAGAGATACACATCCTAACTCGAACTCGAGAACTATTGTATAGATTGTAAATCCTCTGTCATCACACCATGCTATAACCAGGACATACGGCACCATATACATTAAAAAAGTTCAGATCTTTTTGTGCGAGCTTTGTGAGAAAAAAATTGAGATAATCTTCATTATTTGAACCATCAACCAACTTAATGTTTTTATTTTTAATTTCTCATTATCTTTTGTTAACCATTCAATAAGAATATTTGATGTAAACTTCGGACTTTTTGAAGTGTTTTTTCAAAAAATATAAAAATCATTTTAGCTACATATATTACCATACAATTTTTTTAAATCATAACATTCTTAATTAATAGCTACATCCACGACTTAGGTATATTTGACATTGCATTTCAAAAATATTTTAAAAAAATAAAAAAATTATTTTTATTTTTTACTTTAAAATAATATTTTTAGATTATTTTCATACTGATATTAAAAATAATTTTAAAAAATAAAAAAAATATTATTTTGATATATTTCTAAATAAAAAATACTCTTAAATACAAACTCTAAACCCAAACAGTTACTAAAACCATAAATTTGCCGAACGAAACTTTAATTACTCGAAGTTGATAGAAATCTTTTATTTTTTGTGGCCCCCGCCCCCGAAGTATTCCCATGCTTATTTCCTCTTAATTAATTAAATTAATTAATATAGAGCTTCAGACGGACCCTACCATGTTAGGAGCACATGCAGCTCCCGGACCTCACGGTCCCCTGCATCCATGCATCACTTTCATATGAAATTTGAGAGGCTTTAATTTATTATTAAAATAATGTAAGAAAATGCATAAGACCCAAGCACGCACACGCTTTATTTATATAATAAAGTAAGATAATATATAACACTTTGGTTAGCAGAATTTTATATACCAGTTAATTTCATGTGAGGAGTAAAATGGACCGCGGAGAAGCATCATTTCCTTATCCAATACCAGGAAGAAAATCTCTCCACAATATCCTCTCATTTGTCTGTTTTACAAGAGAATCTCCGGGAGGTGGATTGCAGGCATCACCTGGCCTCTTCGAATTCTTTATTTCCATGCTGATTATCGCAAATTCATTTTTTTCCCCATTGGGTTTGTAGTATGAACTCATGAATCGACAAATTTCAAAGATTTGTTTTTCTTTTTCTTCATCTTTTATATTAAAATAACAATATTTGAAGGCAATTATAAAGTTTGACCCTTAAATCAAGGATTCCTATAATCTTCGTAACACTCCCCTTCAAATCGATGCGTATATACAGATCTTGGATATTCAACCTATGAAGTTAGTCGTAGAAATTCTTGCTACAAATAGCATCGATGAGTATATATTCTACAACTCGCAATAATTTAAAATATAGTTTTTTTAGTTTCAAATTACAATTCACATAAGCAACACATAGCTATGTGCAATTTAGTCCTACCAAACACAATTATTAACATAGAATAACATTTTTTTAAAATTACATCTAATAAAGTATTCATAATTCTCATGACATGTAATGCAACTATAACTAATAATCACTTTGGTTCATGGAAGGGTCATAAAGTGCTCGTAGATGGTCTTGGAGCACCACCCCCAACTTATCCAACTGGATGATGAGTATGTAATGTTTGTGGAGGGGTTAGAATAAATATCAACTAAATTTTTTTAGTTTAAATTTAAAAATAAAATTATTTAGAATTGTGTAATTTAATTTAAAAAAAATAATAAAATGATTCATCTGAATAAAATTATGAATATTTATAATATTATAAAAATGTCATCATTAATCTAGCAAGGTCATTACATTATCTTATTGCTCTGAAACTTTAACATAATTTAAATATGTTAAGAGAATTCTCGTAAAATTTCATCTCAATCTAACAGTCGGATTAAGATATGATTGATATTGTAAAATTATTTATTATTTTAAAAAATACTATTTGACCGAAACAGAACGAGCAGAACAAAACTGGAATGTTCTGGCCAAAATTGAGACGGAATTTTCAGAACGAGCTAAAATTTTAAACAAAATAAAAACTACATCGTTTTATCTCGGTTTTTTTAACTAATATAAAATATTTAACCAAAACAAAACGAAATTAACAATAATACTATAGATATTTCCCGTCACTAAAAGCCTTCCCGGTACTGTAAGGTTATTTAAAAAAAACCCATTTCCCGCCTCCTGCTTCATCTTCTCTCCTGCTCTATATGGCTAAAAAAATTAAAATGGTCTCCTCTGCGCGATGTACTCAAGCACAGGAACTGGAGAGCTTCCAACCCTCTTCTCAGATCTGTCATGGTGGTAACATAGAGACAGCTTTGGAAGCACCACGTGATTCTATAACCAGTCAAGATGGACATGGCTTGCATCGACCTTTGGAAGGAGGTAGGAGAAGGCTCGTCCATGGAGGTGTAACACACACCCAAAAAGAAGGTCCTCTAGCTGACCAAGAGCATGTGACAATGGAGGACTGTTCCGAGGAGGAGGAAATAGATGAAGACCCTAGAAACTACGATGAAGGGGGAAACTGCCAATTCTACTAGCCCTAGTGTTACTAGGGAAAGACTAGATCTACTCCCCGTGAACACTGAACCTCGATCTTAAAGCTATTTGGCACCGATAATCATGAAGGAGTCTGAGATCCCAAGTATGTTATACATACCTTATATATATAATGGAATGTTAAATTCATATAGCAGCGAAAATTTAGATTATAAATAATTCTAATTATTTTTGCTCAAGTTCTGAAAATGAATTTCCAATGCAGTAACGACAACATAGCTTTTCCCGATATAGCTGCAACACTACAACTTTAAAATAATAGAATATTTTTACAAGAGAAATCTTCTGATTTATGTCACCATAGATAGAGTACATAAATTATTATTTACAGGTAGATCAGAGACCTTTTTTTATTAATTTATTAGCCAATTTTTCATGAGAGGTATAATGGCAAATATCGGTGCCAAATATCTTCTTTTGAAGATTGCCCTAAGCTTGTGCTATTTCTCCTACCTCGGTGAATCAGCTGAGCTTTAAAGCCTCATTTGTTTATGGTTTTAATACTGTGGTTGCTACAAGAGATCTCTGGTAAGAGCTGCGGAAGTGGAGCGGCAACTATCCATGGATGATCCTAGGAGACTTCAATTCAATTTTATCTCAAGATGACAAGCATAATGGTGCATTTGTTTCTAGTTATGAAGTGAAAAATAAAAATATTTTTTTTATTTTTTTTAAAAAAACATTTTTAAAATACAATAACAAATACTCGAATTCTCAGACTTTAGGAATTGCATGCTATTCAGACCTCGGGCTCAATGACATCAACTACACTGTCTACCATTTCGAACATTTGGAACAAAATTGATAGAGTTCGATGAGTTCCTTTAAACTAATTATATTTAATAATCATACCTTTTCATGTTATTATTGGAATTATAAGTTTCAAAATCAAACCGTTGTCAAAGATTACAGCAATACCCTATCAATAGTCATCGCTATGATTTTTTTATTCTAAATTCGTAATCTTTAAAACTATAGGAGCTAGTATAGACCATGTAATTTCATCTTTTTCTATGCACTATCTCGTTTTATTACATCAAGGGTATAAATTATACCTCTTCGTAGTTTTATGTACTCTAATATAAAAAAAGAATATTATATTTTTTCATCAGAGTTACAAAATTTAATGTTTACATCTATTGTCGAAGATTTCTACTCCACTCGACTATGACTTAGCGGCACACAAAATAAAATAAAGAGAGAAGGGAGAGAGTAGAACATTGCCTTGTAACTGAATATTAACAGTCATTTTTTCTTTTTTCTATTAATACGGATGGTAGACTATCTTGCGCGTATCTCAACTAAATTCATGGATTCTGAAGTTAACGACCATGTAAGTCTCTCATATCCATCATATTTGTAATCACAAGAGTCAAACTTGAGATTACAAGAGAAACAAACTTTTTAATCTTAAATTCTTACCGCATTGGATCAACTACTAGATAATTACAGTCATTATTTCTCATTTAATGAATGGATGGATGTTTCACACAAGCGTTGACAAATGATGGCAAGCACCCGGTTTTATCCTTTGCAAATGGATAAGAAAAGTGAATGGTTTCAGTTTTTCCGAGCAAGTGTCGACCGCCGGCAGCATAATAATTAGTGATCCTGAAACAGCAAAGAGGGAAATCATCGATGCTCGATGAACGATAAAGAGGGAAATGCTGTTTGTTTGGGACTGAAAATGCCCTTCACGAGGGGTTGTCCCGTAGCTCCCCAACATGTGTTGGACCATGCCAAGGGGACCTTCAATAGTCTCTTTCCAATGGCCGGTTATTAGCGTAGACATTTATATCCTGTTTAACATTGTATTTTAAAAGTATTTTTTAAAAAATATCAGAATTTAAAATTAAATTTCTTTGGTGTTTTTATTTTTATTTTCATGTGCTGATGTCAAAAATGATTTAAAAAAAACAAGAAAAAACATCATTTTAATATATTTTTAAACGAAAACAACTTTAAAAAACAACCTTAACCACACTGCTAAATAGACACTTAGAGCACTAACAGACAATCCCATCAAGAGTTTCCAACTTCAAACTCAGTGTTCACTCCCCACCATGTTAGTTTTAATGGCAGATTGAGATCGGAGGCCCCCCCTAGCCCTTATAAGGTGACAACTAGTCAGTTATGTCCGGTGCCTTTTCTCTAGTTTCATGCAACTTGCTAGCAGCATATATGTTGCCTGATTGTTAAGTATTGCATACAAATCCAGTAACTACGAGAAGAGATTTTAATAAAAATTGTTTGGAAGGTGGTGTAAAATCTATTTTCGTGCTTCACATTGGTGCGTCGATGTAGGTTTTTTTATGTCTTCCTAAATTAAAAACATTTAAAATTAAAGTTTTAAGTTATTTAATTTGAACTCGAAAGCCTTAAGTTAATTGGTTATAACTCTAGACTTAATTTTAGTTACTCATATATTACATAGTTACAGAAATATCACATAAACAACTGCCATATATTGATATCGTTATATGGGATTTTTTACTTATGAAATTGAAATTACAAGCCTATTGTTTTTGTTTTTGTTTTTGTTTTTGTTTTTGTTTTTGTTTTTTTTAAAGTGAACATATTCACAATGAATAATAGTATTAAATTATGAATTATTCCTTGTAAGAACCTGGAACAATCGAGATTTTACTTGCTCACCTGGACTCACACAATATACTTTTCGGGAGATAGAGTTTTTCCGCATCCAAAAAAGAAGATGGGATTGTCTATGTATGGATATTCGGATGATGATGAATCCATTTATGGGTGTGGTTCGGATAATGAGAATAGGAAGAATTTGTAATTTAGCAGGAATGCGTTGCGTGGTAACATCAAGTTGGTTGAAAATTACAGGCTTGACTCAAGAAATCATTTTGTTAAAGTATTGACATGGAATGACTTCTTGCTATTTTCAATCTCTAACAGCACTGACCCTGTTTTTTTTATTCCGTTTCAAAAATATTTTTGAAAAATATTAAAATTTTTTTTATTTATTTTTTTTATTTTAAATTAAATATTTTTGGTATTTTTAAATCATTTCATGTGCTTATGTTAATATAATTTAAAAAAATTAAAAAAATATCATTTTAATATATTTTTAAACAAAAAAAATTCAAAACAAAATCTGTAACACAATTTCAAACAATTACGGGTGGGGGTGGGAAGGATGATGCTGATGTGCATGGATTATAAAAGTTGTGGTGGTTTGTTCAAGAGAGAGGGTCCACGTGATAAAATGGATAAGCTAAATCATCACAACTTGTTCTTGAATGCATAATAACATCAGGTTCCTTTGATTCCTGGTCACCGTGAATCGTGTTGACAAGAAAACTCCCTCATTCTCTCTTGAAAAGTGTGGATATTTATATCTTCCACTGGCTACTTATATACATCTTGTTGCGGTAATTATATTTTTTTCAACGTAAAAAATACTAATTGTATGAGATTATTTTATTATAATATAAATTTAGACAAAATAATAAATTTGTACATAATTCTTGTGAAGTGCAAGTTTCTTATGAAATATATGAATTTTAAATCGATACAAAAATAAATCTGTTTAGTAGGTTTCAACGAAATCACCAGCATAAAATTACCATCATCATTAAAAAATCAATAAGATGCAAATACCTGAATTATCAAATTCATTGTATCAGGATTAGTTTATTTTATAATCCAATTTAAATTAAACACAACAAAACAAGATAAAAATTGTGAAAACACCTGCAATAATCAAATAACAAAAATAAACAGTTAATTTTCTATCTATAAAAAGAAAAAAAAACATAATTGAAATCTCATCCCTACGTTACCGTCATTATCATGACTATAACAGTTAAAATTATAATCAACATTATTGCCCAAACATTTAAAATCATTAAATTGCCTCGAAAAATAAAAAAAGCAAAACATTTTTACAAAAAAAACAATGAAACAAAATCACTAAAATTATCATTATTATTACGCAAATAATGAAACCATACAATCATCTGATCCAAGAACAAATAAAAATATCAGAAAACATAAAAAAAAGGGAAAAAAGGAGAACTATTAATTTTTAAATGATCATCAATATAAATTAAAATTTCAGAACCGAACCGAATAAAAATAAAACCTCAATAAAAAATAAAACGACAAAAAATAAAAACTAAAAGTACAGATGCATAAATACAAGTAAAAAATAAACATTGTCTAAGAATGACCAAAAAAACCAAAGCAATTAATACCAAATAAAACATTCAAAGAATAAGGGCCGAAATGAAAAATAAAATATATAATTAATTTCAATCGAATGATAAAATTAAAACAAATAAAAACCTTGGAATCAAAACAAATAAAGAGATTTTTTTTAAAAAAATTGCAGTGTAATTTTGTTAACAAAATTAAAAGAATAAAGAACGAAATGAAAAGTAACATATATGACCATGTTCAATTGGAGGAAAAAACTAAAACCTGCATTTCCGAAAAAATTAAAGGAACCAAAAACAAACCAAAAATCAAAAGAATAAGGACTGAAATGAAAACCAACACATATAATTCATAGAGAACATGGCGGCTCACCAAAGGATATTTTCCATAAAAGGCTCCACACGCGCTGCCTGAAACAATGTCGGCATGTCTGGACAACACACCTGCAATGTTTCCACAAAAACACCAGGGATGAAAGTAGAACAATGCTCCCAGGGGTAAAATGAAAGTTTCACTGTGCAATTTAAAACGGAAAGTAGAAAAAACACCAAACAATTTGGAATACCATACATGTCTCCTGAAATGTCCAAAATGCCCTCGATTCCGAGAGTTAAATGTTCGGTCTAAGGGGTAAAATGATAATTTTATTGTTGGAATCTACAATAATCTATGTCTAGGTACACAGTGAAACGACCACGCCTTTTATTTGTTTTTAATTTTTTAGAATGGTAAATTTGACTTTATTTGTTGGATATTTTATTTTGATCTTTTTTTTTTCATTTCTTTTTATTCTTTATAATTTCAGCTTTTAAATTATGGTTTAACTTTTTTATTTAATTTTACCCAAACATCGGTATCTCCTGGTTGATTTTTTTATCTTTGTTTCAAAATATCTTAACCAAAAATATTTATACCATAAGATTTTCATTTTCTAATTTATTAAATCTTTACATCAATTATTTCATTTTCAATTTATGCAAAAAATTATTTCCTAGTATTTACATTTTGTCTTTCTAGTAAATATTTATTTTTATAATTACTTATTTAAATAAAATATGAATTTCAAAAAGCAAGGTTATTAAATTAGGCTAGGGTCATGATATAGGTTATGGGTTGGATGAATTAACCAATTTAACCTTAATCAACTCTTAAGCTCATTATTTCAATCAATCATTTTATAAAAATATTAAATTAAAGTTCTTAAAATATCTTTTTAAATAATCAAGTCGGGTTTTGTTTGGTCAATGATTTGCAAGTGGTCTCTTCAAGCTAGCTAACCCACGCTAGATCAAATCCCACAGAGTTTGCTTTGAAAATCAAACTTGTCTAGCAATAGGTCACCATGTTAACTTATTAGGTCAAAAAATTCCTCGATGGCAATCAACTAATAAAAATGAAGAGGCCTTTTTCATACTTATTATTTTATTGTGGCACTAAACTAAGTGCCATTGTGGACATAAAAAAGGAAGATAGGAAACATGTTTTTAACAAAAAAATGCATTAATAATGTAATGAAGTTTAGAATAAAGATATTTATTTTCCTTTTTATTTAAAATGATTGGTATTATTAACAAACGTTTTTTTAATGGTGTACTTTAAAAAAACATGCTAAAAATAAAAATAAAATTATTTTTATTTATGCATTTGGTGGCTAGGACTATATATGTTTCTTCACAAACACTTTTAGTATTTATCTCTATATTTTTTGTTATCTCTATGTGTTTATGATGTTTATAGTTTTTTACCACTTTTCTTAGTGCAATATCTAGTTTTCTTATATGTTTTCTTTTATAAAAATCCTTTTAGTTTAGTAGTTTTTTTAACCTAAAACCTTAATTAATTTAATGATTTATTTTGATCCATTAATTTTCTTAGAACATTTAACTTTTTGGTGATCAATTTTTGATCCATTGTTTTCCTAGAGTCGTGATGTCTTAGTGATCTCTTTTTATTTATTTGGTTTTATTTAAACCTTAAAGTATTAGTGATATTTATAGATCCATTTGATTATTTTTAATTTGACTATATGTACATATAACATGTATCTAATTTGATTTAGTAACTTAGCCTAGGTTGAGTTTTTTTCCAAATTATTTTGGAAATTAACCAAGTCAATATTGAAAGATATGATGAATCAACTCAAATTCAAAAGCTTTTGAGTTATTTCAGCTCGAAAGAATATTGTAGTTTTTCTAAATTGATATCATTATATTTTCTCTCTCAAAATAATGTCAATTTAGATTAAATTAGGGTTGATTTGACATAATAAATTCATAATATAGATCTTAGACCAAATCAACTCTAAAATGGATTTGATAACTATTATGTGAAATAAAATCATTATTTTTTACTAAAAAATGTTTTTTGTTCATTCTTAAATTTAGATCCGTAGATATATCAAATCATTTTGTATTAAGAATTCATAATTTTAAAAATGTTGTTTGGAATGCAAAGTTTCATTACCAATAAAAACTAACGCTATAATTCAATTTTTTTACGATTACCTAGGTAATAATTCATTTTTTTGTTCTTAAAGAATTTTACTATGAAATTAAATGAAAAGAAAAATTATTTTAATTGATAATTCATGTTTTAAAGGGATGTTTTTGGAAATGTATTGAATTTTTTGGGATTAAAAGTAAAAAAAGAGAATATAATAATCAAAAAATAATTTTATAGAACTTATTGTTCTTTTGGTTGTGAAAACTGAACTTAATGGTGATATTTTCTCCTTTTTCGCTTACTAATGTGATTTGACTTATTTTTTATTTTTTTTAATTAAAAAATATTAAAATGGCATTTTTTAAAATTATTTTAATGATATTTATTCAATTAAAAAATATTTTTACTGAAACGCACCGCATTGCTAAACAATAGAACTTCCCTCTTCCCCCGACGATTGCTTTTAAACCTGATCATGGGTTGGACTGCTCCGTGGACATCGCAAAGAGCAAACATGTCCCTAACACTAGGTTAGTTTAGCCTGACCGGGTTGACCCAATTGGATGATCCAAATGAGTTGACTGAATCAAGTTGACCCGACCAAGTTGAATCGGAAACAAACAAGAAAAGAAAATCAAAACCAAAATAGATTAAATCTCAACCAAAACATAAAAACTTTAAAAACATTCAAACAAAATAGATCTAACACATGATAATGCATGAAAAACAAGAACACGAAGAGCATTCATCAAGAATCCTAGAAACACAACTTGCAAACAAAATCAGATCTCGAACAATAAAATGGATGATTTGTTCATAATCATGCATGTAATAAGAATCAAGGACCCAAATGCTTCCATTATCACTCTCATAAGACACAATTCAACCAAAATAGGTTTGGTTTAAAATTGAAACCCTAAAATCAAATGCACCAAAACAATGCTATCAATACTTAAATGTCATATATTATTTTTGTGCAATTTAATTCAAAACCTTCAACAAGAATCACACAAAACATAGAAACAAGAAACCTACATTAACTAAAACAAATGAGCATCATAACCTTGCTGTCACATAATCTATTTATTTTTCTATAAATTTAGATAAAATTTAATGGACCTAGATAACCATCACATGATTCACCCACCATTCTTTTCTAAATCTTACTAACCATAAACCCTACATAAATCAAGAATATGTTACCAATCTATATCAAAAATGTAGACAAATACATTGTGAAAAGAAGCATAAAAAGAACATGCACTCTCTTACATAGAAGAAAGATAAAGAAGTGAAGGATGATTCTCTTTTAATTGATCATAGAAAAGAAATAACTCATCAAGCTCTAGCTAAAATTTAACTTTCTTCATGGTTGATGAAATTTTAGAAACTAAATGCGATGCACCCAAATATAGAGAGTGCACAGGAGTCAAACTGTGGAAGAAAAGGGACAGAAAAAAAATCCTAAAAGTAACACAATATCCAGTTACAAATCATCGAAGAAAGAAAACTCAACTCATTACAGCTACAAGATTGCAATGACACACTGTAGTCTTGCAACAAAAACACAATTACCATTAAAATAAAATGGCATTGGAATGCTTTTACGAGGAAAAGATTGGTAAAGTTGTTTGTTGTGGATCAATACAGTAATTAACACGAAATGAACAGGATTTAACTTCATTGTGTTAGAGAATAATATAAATCATATTATGGGGTCTCACCTACAAGCTTAAGCTTTTAGGTGAGATGGTTCTTTAACATGATATCAGAGCCTTGTTGACCCAGCGATCACGAGTTCGAATCTCACCACCATCATTCTATTTGATAAAAACTAAGTACAAGGTGATGTGGGCCTGTGCAAGTTTCAAGCCCAAAGGGTTTTCACTTGAGGGTGTGTGTTAGAGAATAATATAAATCATATTATGGGACCTCACCTACAAGCTTAAGCTTTTAGGTGAGATGGTTCTTTAACACATTGAACAACATAGTATCACATGAATCGGAAATAAAACATAATTCAGTCTCCAAATATGTTCTAGCGATAACAATAACAAAAATCAAAAGGAATATTAGATGATAAAAAGATTTCGAATATATGTACTACCATGTGTATCAATATGGATCTTCTAACTGAAGCCAACAACGCAAGAAGTTTCATTAATCATGCAAAACAAGTGCAAGGAAATAACCCTGTTATAAAAGAAAAACATATAATTTTTTAAACTCTTACCCCTAAAAACACAGCATGAAGTGCATGAATATCAACAAGTTGTTCAGCACATGGTGAAACAAAAAACCAAAGCTTGTGAAAAGTATAGGGAGGCGCAGAAGGGGTTTGGCACGTTGACTCAATGGATTCTCCCACCTGTTTTGCTACTAAATTTTGAAGGATTTGTAGATCAGCCTACAAGGAAATCAGATCTGCTGGGAGAGTGGTGGCCTTCTGCGAGTTGGAGGAGATGATTATAGCTAAAAAGAAAGAATTGAAGGAGAGATGGATTGCAGTGTTTACATGTTCTCTGATAGGGAGGCCAATCTTGTCCAAGATTTTCCAACGGTAACAAGCAATTCCAACAAGGGTTGTTTGCTTTTACCTCAAGAACAACTTTTCACGTGTAAAGCATCTAAAAGATGCTCTCAATATCTAAGGCCTAACCTCAGATTTTTCATGGGATCCAAAACCAAGTTTCAATTTTTTACCAGAGTGTTTGGGAGAAACCGCGAAGAAAACTTGCCTTGTGCACATGAAGCTCATATGCTAGTGTTTTTTCACTGTACTGATACAGTTCTTATATAAATAAATAAATATCATATTCATATTCAAGGAAAATTATTTTTTTTTAAAAGAAAATGGAAGGGCGTGTACCAAAAAGACAGAGAGGAGTTACAGATCAGAGTAAGTTATTGTAGTATTAGGAGAATCATTATGGATTATAATAGTATTATTCAGTTTTTGGGTCAGTTCGGGTAGTTTGATTCGCCAGTTTACTGATTTTTTTTCTTTTTGCACAGTAAAATAACCATCATTTTGTCTCTAGAAAAAGACAAAAAACAGACCCTGCGGCGAGGGATGCCACGGTAATTGCATATTTTTTATCCCGTTCGAGTCGGGTCGGGTCACTGTTTTTTTGTATTTTTTATATTTCTTTGCACAATAAAATAACCATTTTGTCCCTTGTAAAAGACAAAAATCAGTTATGTCCGGGAGGGGTGCCACTGGCATTTCACATTTTTTGAAAATGACTAAATACAGATATGCCCCCCCAATAAGACAAAAATGAAGAGTTAACTATAAGGGTGTCCTAGTAATTGACCATATTTTTTTATTACTGTGGGCACATGTAGTACACGCGGGCGACGGTAATTGACCTCACGCTCTCTTCGGGCGGCGCGTGCGACGTCGTCTAGTGGTGGAAAATGTGCAACCGGTGTCTCCATTGATGAGCCGTCATATCCTCTTTCTCATGGTGTGGTGCGTGCAATCAAAAGGTGGCCAAAGAAGAGACGGTGGGCGGTTGAATTTTTTTCTTCCCTTTTTCTCTCTCCTTCACCCTAAACTACACAGCAGCCCCCCGATTTTATGGATTTTTCATTCAGTCCCTGCTCTTTTAATTGTGTTGTGTGGTCTTTATTTTTGTTATGTAAGTTTTGATTTGTTTCAATTGTGTCCTTCAATTGAAATTGATTATATATTGCATTTTCATTTTGGTCCCTATTCTTTTAATTTTCGGATTGCTTTTAAATCCCTTAGTATTTTCATTACATAATATTTGATTTTTTCAATTTTGTCATTTGATTGAAATTGATAATATATTTGTTTTCATTTCGACCCTTATACTTTTAATTTTTTTTATTTTAATTCTTTTATTTTTTTATATTTCTTAAATAGTTCCTATTTTTGTCCATGTTCATATATATTTGCTCTTAGTTTTTTTTTTAATTTTTATTATTTTCTATTTTGTTGAGATAACATTTTTTTTTCAAAAATTGTGTTATTAAATTTTAGTTTGTGTTTGTGATCATTTAAAAATTGATATTTCTTATTTTTTTTCTTTGTTCGTTCTTTTGTTTTTTTTTGTTTATTATTATTTTCACGTCAAATGATTTTTTTAGCTATTTTTTTCATTTTTTTGTTTGCTCTTTTGTTAAAGTTTTTGGGTTTTTTTTATTCTTTTATTGAATTTATTTTTCCATTATTCACGCAATAATAATAATAATAATAATAATAATAATAATAATAATAATAATAATAATAATAATAATAATAATAATAATAATAATAATAATTTTAGTTTTTTTTTCTTGCTTCCTCTTTTGTTAATATTTTCGAGTTTTTTTTTCTCGGGGTAATTTAATAATTTTTATTGTTTTAGCAATAATATTAATGATACTCTTAGATGTTAAGCCTTCGATGTTGTTGTTGTTATAATATGGTGTGTTGATGTATTTCATTATATCAAACCTTGCATGTATAAATGTTATATTTTATTTTTGAACTAGCAAAATCTAGTAATTGTTTCAATCCCAACAATTATAAAAATTGTTTGCTTGACCCGCAACGTAGTGCGGTCAATTAACTAGTGTCATAATAATCGATGGCTTTCTGTATAAAACACTTAAACATTCAAATTTGCTTTCGATGCCTTTACATCCAAGATGTAAATCCTACAATCTTCAAAATAATGTTATTTTTTTTATGACCGGGGTTTCTAGGCCAACTTACACGCACCACAACTAATCCCCGGATCCATTAAACACTCTACAAGACCAATGGGCAGATAAGACACCGCGGAGGTGACAGACTTACACACAAAGGCTCGAGCCCAGGTGCAGAGAAAGGGAACAAGTCCCTTCCCCCGCTAGGCCAAGACCTCAAGTGCGTTATTAATTTTATTGATTGGTGTCGGAATATATATATATATATATATATATATATATATATATATATTAAAATATTAATTTAGTAAATATAGTTTCAATTCAAATTTAAAAATTAATTAAATTAAAATTATGCAATCCAAATTTACATATATAAATATGAGAGTTAACTTGATATCAATCAATTGATTTGACGAGTTCAAAAACAATTTAAATGACTGGCAAGAATATAGTTTGACTCAAAACAAATTCAAGACATATTTTTTTATAAAAAAAATATTGAGATGACAACATATTAAATTGACTTGGATTATGAGACCATAAAACAACCTAGATTTACTTGAGTTAACTCTCAAAACTCATAACCTAAGTCGTGATAGTAGAATAATTTTATAAAAAACATACTAAAACAAACAAAGTCTAATTTATAATCAATCAAATTTTGAAGATGTTCAATGATGAAATTGGAAGAAAACAAATCAATTAAAAAAGTAGACAAAATTTTTTTGATAAAAAGGCAAACCACAATAAATTGTGAAGTCTAATCTTCAATAAATTAAGTGTTGATGGATGAAATTAGAAAAATAAAATATAAACTTTTCTATTCTGCACAATTAAAAAAAACATTGTTCGGCAAAAAAGAACGATCAAAATAGAATTGGAATTGGTCGAAATTTGTGGTATGAGTTGAGATTTTAAGTGGGATAAACTTTTTCTATTTTGTTTTGTTTTTTAAACTTAAACAAGAGATACTGCTATTTTGGATGGAACAAAAACAGAATTGATAACGTGAATCAAATGAAATAAAAAAATAAAATTATTTGAATTATTCCAAATCTCAAATAATGAAGATTTTTTGTTTTAAATTATCATTATGGTGTTTAGAAAATAAAAACAAATTAACTATGTTTTGGTATAATAATAGTAATTATAAGTTTTCCAAAGCTATTCTAAGGTGTGGCAACCACTACTAGAAAATCAGAGAACACATACAGAACCACCATAAAAATCCCTCGTCAGTATTTTGATGTGAACTTTACTGATGTTTTTTTGTCTCTTTATTCATTAGTAAACATTGACAAAAAACATTTCATTGATATATACCAATAGAATTACAGTGGGAAAATAAAAAAATATACACGTAAGATGATGTAATTATCGGTAGTAAATATAAAAAAATATAAGCGAGATTATTATATTGGGATTCAAAAAACCTTAAAAGTATGATGATATGACATTGTTACCGATAAAATTATCGATGAATTGACCAACAAATATATTTAGTTTGTAAATCTTCTAGTAAATTTTTCATTTATGACCTAACCATCGAGTCTCCTCTCCCTCTTCCGTTTTTCTCCCCTACCTTTTTTATTTGTTTTCCAAGAACTAATAGCCACCCCTCCCCCTAATTTCAACACAATAAATTCGGCGACCATAACCAAAGTTGTGAAAGCCGTTCCGTTCCGGCCGGAACGTGCTGTTCCACCCGGAACGTGCCGTTCCACGCATAAAACCGGCACAAAACGGCGTTGTTTTTGTGCCGGTTTTAATTCTGGGTCGTTCCGCAAATTCCAGCCAAATTCCGACCGGAACGCCTCAGTTCGGTTCCGGGCGTACCGTTCCGGGTTCATCAAAACGACGTCGTTTCATGTCCCTTACAAAATACACTGAAGAAACAACCCCCGTCCATAATTCCCAAATCAATTTCATTTCTTCAACCGCAAAAAACAGAGGCCAGTACACCAGAAAAATGGATCCCACTCATTTTAATCCCTACTCAGTATTTGCCGATACTGATATTATTTGGCAAATCGAGAAGAAGGACGGGAAATCGCTTAACTGCCGGCTCACCGGTCACCATCGTAGAGGAGAAAGAGAGGCTAACGGCTGGGTGCCTGGGTGTGTTTGGTGTGGAGGGGGCGACGACTAGAGAAGAAGAAGAAAGGATGGGTAGGGTTTGGCGGCGGCTAGAGAAGAAGAAAGGATGGGTAGGGTTGGATGGGCAGGCTTTTATACTTTTATATATTGAAATGAAGGGGACAAAGTACAAACGGGGTGGGCTGGATTTTAATATTTTATACTAATTATTGGTTTTTATACTAATTATTATATAATAATAATTATTAATTATTATAATAATTAATTATTAATTATTATATAATAATAGTTAACATAAAAAATAGGGGTATTAATTTGTAATTAATTTGATTGAATTATTTGTAATGGAATGTATTTTAATTAATTATGTTTGAACTTATTGATTATTTCTTAATGTGTTCATTTTTTTTTAAGTTTTTCTAACATTAAAAACAATAAGTAACATTAATTAATTTCAAAATTCAAATTCAAATACAACAACCATAAAAAAACATAGAATTACTTGAAAAACATACAATAAGTAGCTTAAATTTCAAATATTCTGGATCTTTTAATTATAATTAAATTCATTTTTTATTTTTTATTTTTAAAAAAATAATTTTATTGTTGGAATTTTAGAGATGTTTCTAATTTTGAGATTATGTTTGTTTGATTTTGTGTTTGTATTGTATAATTTAAAGTTAATTTATCTTGAATTTTAATTATATTTGTTAAATTAATATTTTTTTTCATATATATATAATTAATTATATATGAACAGTACAAAACCGGAACGGCACGCCGAAATGCACCGAAACCGGAACGTTCCGTTCCAATCAAAAAACCGGAACGGCGCCCGGAACGGATTTTACAACTTTGACCATAACTCTTGGTTGTGGGCATTGATGATTCAATTCAATGTTTTTTAGGATTCTCCATTTTAAGTAAGAAAACCTAGCATTTTTTTTTTTAATTTTAATATATTATTTTTTTGAATAGTTTTGAAGTATATTGATTTTGTTTGGGTGCTTACTTGTTTTATAGTTTTTCTCATAGAAATTTATTGTATGAATTTATAATTTGTATTTATTAGGGTTTGTTAGATTTTCTAAAATTGTATTTGTTTAGTTAATTTATTTAATTAATATATTTTATGGTATTTTTATAGTATTAGGTTGCATATGTTGAATTATTGCAATAGGGTTCAAAGTTTTATTAACTATACAATATCTAGTTCGAGAAACATTAATGGAGACAATATTAGATGTCCATGTAAATAGTGCACAAACAAAAAGTTTATCAATCTAGATGTTGTGTAACACCCTCAAATTATAATATCATGAATTCTCCCAACATTTCTTTACCAATGTCAAGTATTGGGTAATATGTCTAAATTATGGGATTTTTTTTTTGAAATTTCGGCAGAGTTTCCTCTATTTTTGTTGGTACAAAGTTATTGACAACACTTCTATTATATGTCATTACGACTTTCATCTTGATCCAATCATCCTGGATCAGATTCCATTCATCAAACAATAACTCAATATTCATACTTATCAATATATGCAAGTCTCATAATATCAATTAGTAAATTAACATAAATGTACTACCAAAACAACTCAAAAGATAAACAAATTCATCATTAAACGTAATAAATGCTAACTAACTACATATAAGCCTTTAAACTATATAAATACAACATTAAGATTAAGAATCATAATATATTTATAATAAATCTTATCTTATCATTTTGAAAATGATTTGGTCATACTAATAACTATACATATATATAATACATCCACTACATATTACACCTTCTACTTAATTTTTACAACACAAAAGGATTTACACTCAAAGTAAAGACATGAATATTACATTCCAAAATAGTAATTCATAAACAGGAATATTCTTACATCTAACGATCTGCATCACCTCGCGATGTACCTGTTTCAACAATAACAATATTAAGTAACTTATTCACTATATTATTCTAATATTAATTAATTACTCTTAACCTTTGAAATTTAATACTTTTACTTCAATCTAACTTAATCCCTTAATTTACATAATCTTTTCAAAATTTACAAATCCAGCTAACTCATCTTAATTACCAAATAAATCTAGCACTTCCATATAATTACTCAGAAATTTGGTTTCCTTCCTCAATCACCAATAGATCCAGTACTTCCATTCGAATTACCCATCATCCAGCTAACCTCTTTTGTTAGCCAATCAATCCGGTAATTCCATTTGAATTTCTCAGCATCCGGCTAACCTCTTTTATTAGCCAATCAATCAGATAATTCCATTTTAATTACCCAGCATCCGGCTAACCTCTTTTATTAGCCAAACAATCCGGTACTTCCATACGAATTACCCAGCATCCGGCTAACCTCTTTTATTAGCCAAACAATCCTGTAATTCCATTTGAATTACCCAGCATCCGGCTAACCTCTTTTATTAGCCAAACAATCCGGTACTTCCATTTGAATTACCCCATATCCGGCTAACCTCTTTTATTAGCCAAACAATCCGGTAATTTCACATAATTTACCGGTAATTCACATAATCATAACTCAATTTATTCATTTGCTCCATTCGTTTAATATCAATTAAATGAGCAACACAGATTATTAGGGAAACTAAAAATTATAAAATAAGGTGACGAATCACCTACCTTCTGCTCGGGATGACCCACCTTCTCCTGTGTGATAACCAGCTCCAGACACAACTCTTGAATCAATCAAGTGTCATTATATCATTTGTCCATCAATATTTTTCTTACGTGCCGAAACACAAAGCACGTAATATTTTTATTTGTAATTTTTCTAATAAAAATTCATTCTCAAATATAACATCATTATTTTACATACAACCTCATATTTAACTCAGGTTACTTCTTTGCTTACTCTATGTTCATAATTCCTCCATCAAATAATTCTTCTATTCTTTATACCCTCACATCATATTATTCATTTTATCTAAATACTATATTCAAACACAATCTAGACATGTCTTCATATTTTCTTGTAACTAGTTTGTTTCTCTTTTAATTTGAATTTACTTATTATTATTATTATTTTCTCAATTTAAATGATATCTCTTCATTTAGTCTTTCTTACATTTTCAATTATCATGATTAAACATGGTTTGTTTCTAAACAATAACATCAAAACTCATTCTCCCACTTTTTCCTTCATTTGGCCAAATGTGGTGTTTCTTTTTCCTCCTCCAATTTTTTCTTCATTTACTTGTTATTTCAACTTATTTTCATTCTATTCCACTTCAATTTCATCATTTTCCCTTCCCCTCCTAATTCCCCCAAATTCACATAAGAACCCTAAGTTCAAAAATCTAGGATTTAAGGGAAACTAAGGTAAAATTCCATGAAATTACTTCCCAACTTAATCAAATAAGCTTAAGAACACATCTAAATCAAACATGAAATCTAAACTTCTCATGCTTACCTATTGCTTTTCTTCCAATTTCTCTTCTCTTCCAAGGTTAGCTGAATTCCCCTTCTCAAATCCTCCTTCCTTCACTTGCTTTAGTGCTTTATAGGTTGAACTTGCAATCTTATAAAGGTATTTTCTCAATTTCTTGTGTTTTTCCTTACTTTTCTCTCTTTCTCTCACGTTATGCTCTGTTTCTCTTCACTTTTTTTTTGTTTCTGCCCATTCGGCAGTTAATAGAAGAGAAGGAGAGCTTATATGTTTTGTTTTCAATGGCAAATTTCTATTATACCCTTAATGAATTTTTTTTTTGCTAGCACTACCGAGCTCCATTCATCTTAAATTTTTAACCAGATTTTACTCAATATATTTTAAGGTTCCTCAGAAAATTTCAGCTCAATCCGGTGGTCGGATTGAAAATTACATCCAATAACGTAAAACTAGTCGAATTGTGATTTTTCGTCAAATTTTCGAATTTCTCTAAAAAATATGAAATTTTAACCCAAGCTAAGGTATCATATTGGAAGGCTTCACGCAAAATTTCAGAATGTTTTGATTACCCAATCAAGAGTTACGAATTGTTTTGTTTTACATAAAACTAGTCAATTTATGATTTTTCGCCCGGAGGTTTTACATTCTCCCCTCCTAAAAAAAATTTCGTCCTCGAAATTTAAATTCATACCTATATAAGAAAATAATCCAGGATACTTCTTCATCATTTCTGACTCTCCCTCCTAGGTTTCTTCTTCTATTTGAGAGTGTCGCCACAATACTTTTTCTAACGGCACCCCTTTATTCCGTAATTCCTTTATACTTCGGTCCATAATTCGCACAGGCTGTACCTCCATAGTTAAATCTTCCCGCACTTCCATCAAAATTTGTGACAAAATTCGTGTAGGATCCAAATTTGCTTTACGCAGCATCGAGACATGAAACACATTATGTATCCTATCTAAATGTGGTGGCAGCAGTACACGATAGGCAACCGTCCCAATTCTTTCTATAATTTTATATGGCCCGATATACCTAGGTGCTAATTTTCCTTTCATTCCAAACCGAATCACATGCTTCCATGGAGCAACCTTTAAAAATACCATATCTCCAATTTGAAACTCTAGAGGTCTCTGTCGATTATCTTCATAGCTCTTTTGCCGGTCTTGAGCTTCTTTCATCCTTTCCTTTATCACCTTCACCTTATCAACCGTGATCTGCACCAGTTTCGGTCCCAATAATTTTCTTTCCCCAACTTCATCCCAACATACTGCAGTTCGACATCTCCTTCCATACAATGCTTCATATGGTGCCATTCCAATAGTAGATTGATAACTATTGTTATAAGTAAATTCTACTAATGGCAAATGATCCTCCCATTGACCTCCAAACTCTAGAATACAAGACCGCAACAAATCTTCTAAAATCTTTATTGTCCTTTCAGATTGCCCATCAGTCTGTGGATGAAAAGCTGTGCTTAGATTCAATCTGGTACCCAAAGCCCGTTGTATACACGGCCATAACCTTGATGTAAACCGAGGATCCCTATCGGAAACTATAGAAACTGGTACACCATGCAATCTCACCACCTCCTTAATATATAATTGAGCTAATTTTTCAACCGAATCCCCCATCTTTATAGGCAAAAACAAAGAAGACTTTGTCAGTCTATCCACGATCACCCATATAGCATCGTGTCCTTTCCTGCTTCTTGGTAACCCAGATACAAAATCCATAGTGATATTCTCCCATTTCCATTCTGGAATCGGAAGAGGCTGTAATTCTCCAGCCAGTCGTTGATGCTCTACTTTCACCTGCTGACATATGGCACACTTGGCCACATATTCTGCTATCTCCTTTTTCATGTTTGGCCACCAGTAACTCTCCTTCAAATCTCTATACATTTTCGTGCTCCCTGGATGGATCGCCAATTTAGACTCATGAGCTTCTTTTAAAACTTCACCTTTTAAAACCTTGTCATCAGGTAAATATATTCTTTTACCTATCACTACGAGCCCATCATTCGACACTCGAAATAAAGAGTCTTGGCCGACTTTTACATTATTCATTTCTTTCTTTACTTCGGGATCTTCCCCTTGAGCCTTTCGTATCTTTTCTCTCATATCAGATTGTAGCACTAACGTTGCTAATAACATTACTCCTGAAGTCACATCCAAATGCACATTGCCATCACATTTGCTTTCCCCGGGTGATAGTCAATAATACAATCATAATCTTTGATCAGCTCCATCCATCTCCTCTGCCGCATATTCAATTCTTTTTGTGACAACAAGTATTTTAAACTTTTATGATCTGTAAAAATTCGTACCTGTACTTCGTACAGATAATGCATCATATCCGCAAAGCAAACACCACAGCTGCTAGCTCCAAATCATGTACTGGATAGTTCACCTCATGTGGTTTTAACTGTCTGGATGCATAAGTGATTACCCTTTCGTGCTCCATAAGTACACAACCCAAATCCTTACTGGAAGCATCGCTATACACGACAAATCCCTCTTGTTCTTTTGGTAAAGCCAATACTGGAGCTGAAGTTAACCTGGATTTTAACTCTTGAAAACTTGTTTCACACTCCTTTGACCATTCAAACTTAACTTCCTTCCGAGTTAGCCGAGTCATTGGAGAGGCTATCGTAGAAAATCCTTCTATAAATCTTCTATAATATCCAGCTAAGCCCACAAACTATGAATTTCAGTCACATTCGTAGGTCTTTTCCATCTCAATACTGCTTCTATCTTCTTTGGATCCACACTGATACCCTTCTCCGATATCACATGACCCAAAAATACTACTTCATTCAGCCAAAATTCACACTTACTCAGCTTCGCATACAACTTATTTCTCCTCAAGGTCTCTAACAATTCTCTCAAGTGATTTGCATGTTCCATTTGTGATGAAGAATATATTAGTATATCATCAATAAACATTACTACAAACTTATCCAGATAGGATCGAAAAACCCGATTCACAAATCCATAAATATCGCTGGGGCATTAGTTAATCCAAAAGGCATCACCACAAACTCATAATGCCCGCAGCGAGTTCTAAAAGTTGTTTTCTGCATATCTTTCTCCTTTATCATCACCTGATGATACCCTGACCTCAAGTCTGTTTTTGAAAATACACATGCCCCTTTTAACTGATCAAACAAATCATCAATTCGTGGAAGGGGTATTTATTTTTTACAGTCACTTTATTGAGCTGCCTGTAATCTATACAGAGTTGTAATGTTCCATCTTTCTTTTTAACAAATAACATAGGAGCCCCCCAAGGGGAAACACTAGGGCGGATAAACCCTTTATCCAACAATTCTTGTAACTATATTTTAAATTCCACCAATTCTGTAGGCGCCATTCAATACGGTGCCTGAGCTACTGGTGTAGTTCCAGGCAGTGTTTCTATCGAAACTTCTACTTCTCTCTCTGGTGGTAGCCCAGGTAATTTCTTTGGAAATACATCTGAAAACTCTCTTACTACAGGTATTTTATCCAAATCTATTCCTTTCTTTTCCAAATCTACTACATAGGCAAGATAAGCTATACATCCCTTTCTTAATAGTTTCCTAGCCGTCATGACCGAAATTATACTATTTGGTATGATGTTCCTCTCTCCTCTAAACTCTACCCTCCTACCACCCTCATCTTGGAGAGTTACAGTTTTAGTGAAACAATCTATTTGGGCTCTGTATGTTACTAGCCAATCCATTCCCAAAATCATCTCAAAATCATACAAGTCTAGTGGTAATAAATCTACCCTCATTTCAACATCTCCTATTTTTACCCGACAACCCCTATAAACATACTCTATAAGTATAGTTTCCCCTAGAGGTCTACCAATTGCTACCCCTTCTTCCATTCTCATAGGTTGCACTTTCAATTTATCTTTCCATTTTCTAGCTACAAAGGAATGGGTAGCACCAGGATCAATCAATGTATATACATGTTGAGATTCTAATAGTAAAGTACTTGCAACAACATCAGTGGCAACTCGCACATCTTCCTGAGTCATACGGAAAACTCTTCCCTGAGCTCCCCTTCCTTGTACTCGAGGTCGGCCTCGAATGGCATTATTCCCAGACTAGGCAGGTCTACCCGGCCTGTCCACGATCACAGACTGCTACTGACTCTGTCCTGAAAAACCCTGTCTCTGCGTCTGCCCCATAGTCCTTTGAGGACACTCCCTCCTTTGATGCCCCGACTCTCCACAATAATAACACGTAGCATCTAGATAGGGGCAATCCCTCCATCTATGTTCCTGTCTACATATATAACATCTGCCAGATGTGACCGAACAATCTCCAGGATGTCTATGCTCGCATCTCACACACATGGGATAAGTAGTCATCCTGGAGCCCTCTATGACTCCTCCTGGTAAACTAGTCTGTGGTCGTGACCACCCTCCCTGTGAGCTCTGCATAGGTCTACTCGATGTACCGCCTGATCCAAGATTTCCTCTCTTCTTTCTGAACTGACCAAAATGTCCTCCTTTTCCCTTTTTTGGAAATGGAGGTCTCCCTATAAATGATGTAGGCTCCTTACGCTTTTCTATTCCCATAGTACCCTGCCCATCACCTTCCCGCCGCCCTGCGGCTGCCACGACCTCTAGAGATTGAGCGGCCACTATAAAATCTCTTACTGTCGGAAACTGCAAGGCAGCAAATCCCATCCTCAGCTCCTGTCGGAGTCCATCTCGGAGTCTCTCGATCCGATGCTGCTCAGTCGGTAAATAAACAGAAGCAAACATAGAGAGGTCTTGAAACCGCCTCTCATATTCCAATACTGTCATATCTCCCTATGTAAGAGCCAAGAACTTCTGTTCTTTGATATTTCGATGCTGTCGGGAATAATACTGGTTCTCAAACTCTATCCTGAAATCCCTCCATCTAAGCGTCTCAGCAGCCCGTCTCTCTTTTACAATATCCCACCATGTCTGGGCTCTATCCGATAATAGCTGAGTAGCACAATCCACTCAGAGCTCTGCTGGTACTGCTATTTGATCCATAGACCTCTCTATCTTTCGTAACCATCGCCCAGCTATCTCAGCATCCTCCTCTCCCATAAATGCCTCACAACCTAATTCTCTCAGACTCTTTACCCATCGAACTAAGGTGACCACATTATCCCTGAGGGTAGTACTCAATGGTCCCGCCATCTCTGTCATCACTGCACGAACCAACTGTGCAAAATACGCTGGATCTGGATATGGTGGAGGTGCTACCCCAGGGGGTGCTGCTGGTGCTAATGCAGACGCTACTGTTGGTGGGGACTGAGTCCCCTGACCATCTCCATCAAATATCCTCCGCTCATCTCGGAGTCCTGATGACTCTCCTTGTCCGGATTGCACCGACCCGGCTGGCACAAAAGATGTTGTATCTACAAGAGTATCTCTCTCTAGTCCTCTATCTCCAGTCTCAACTAGACGCTCGTCCCTCACGGGTGACGAGTCAGTTGTGGCTTCTTGCCGTGTACTCACCATCCTGAAACAATATTCTTTTTCATTACTGATGGTCTCCTGAACTTTAACCTGGCTCTGATACCAAAATGTAACACCCTCAAATTATAATATCATGAATTCTCCCAACATTTCTTTATCAATGTCAAGTATTAGGTAATATGTCTAAACTATGGGAATTTTTTTTTTGAAATTTCAGCAGAATTTCCTCTATTTTTGTTGGTACCAAGTTATCGACAACACTTCTATTATATGTCATTACGACTTCCATCTTGATCCAATCATCCTGGATCACATTCCATTCATCAAACAATAACTCAATATTCATACTTATCAATATATGCAAGTCTCATAATATCAATTAGTAAATTAACATAAATGTACTACCAAAACAACTCAAAAGATAAACAAATTCATCATTAAACGTAATAAATGCTAACTAACTACATATAAGCCTTTAAACTACATAAATACAACTTTAAGATTAAGAATCATAATATATTTATAATAAATCTTATCTTATCATTTTGAAAATGATTTGGTCGTACTAATAACTATACATATATATAATACATCCACTACATATTACACCTTCTACTTAATTTTTACAACATAAAAGGATTTACACTCAAAGTAAAGACATGAATATTACATTCCAAGATAGTAATTCATAAACAGAAGTATTACTACATCTAACAATCTGCATCACCTCGCGATGTACCTGTTTTAACAATAACAATATTAAGTAACTTATTCACTATATTATTCTAATATTAATTAATTACTCTTAACCTTTGAAATTTAATACTCTTACTTCAATCTAACTTAATCCCTTAATTTACATAATCTTTTCAAAATTTACAAATCCCGCTAACTCATCTTAATTACCAAATAAATCTAGCACTTCCATATAATTACTCAGAAATTTGGTTTCATTCCTCAGTCACCAATAGACCCAGTACTTCCATTAGAATTACCCATCATCCGGCTAACCTCTTTTGTTAGCCAATCAATCCGGTAATTCCATTTGAATTTCCCAGTATCCGGCTAACCTCCTTTATTAGCCAAACAATCCGGTACTTCCATACGAATTACCCAGCATCCGGCTAACCTCTTTTATTAGCCAAACAATCCTATAATTCCATTTGAATTACCCAGCATCCGGCTAACCTCTTTTCTTAGCCAATCAATCCGGTAATTCCATTTGAATTACCCAGCATCCAGCTAACCTCTTTTATTAGCCAAACAATCTGGTACTTCCATTTGAATTACCCCATATCCGGTTAACCTCTTTGTTAACCAACAAAACCGGTAATTTCACATAATTTACCGGTAATTCACATAATCATAACTCAATTTATTCATTTGCTCCATTCGTTTAATATCAATTAAATGAGCAACACAGATTATTAGGGAAACTAAAAATTATAAAATAAGGTGACGAATCACCTACCTTCTTCTCGGGATGACCCAGCTCCTCCTGTCTGATAACCAGCTCCAGACACAACTCCTGAATCAATCAAGTGTCATTATATCATTAGTCCATCAATATTTTTCTTATGTGCCGAAACACAAAGCACGTAATATTTTTATTTGTAATTTGTTCTAATAAAAATTCATTCTCAAATATAACATCATTATTTTACATACAACCTCATATTTAACTCAAGTTACTTCTTTGCTTACTCTATGTTCATAATTCCTCCATCAAATAATTCTTCTATTCTTTATACCCTCACATCATATTATTCATTTTATCTAAATACTATATTCAAACACAATCTAGACATCTTGTCTTCATATTTTCTTTTAACTAGTTTGTTTCTCTTTTAATTTGAATTTACTTATTATTATTATTATTTTCTCAATTTAAATGATATCTCTTCATTTAGTCTTTCTTACATTTTCAATTATCATGATTAAACATGGTTTGTTTCTAAACAATAACATCAAAACTCATTCTCCCACTTTTTCCTTCATTTGGCCAAATGTGGTGTTTCTTTTTCCTCCTCCAAATTTTTCTTCATTTACTTGTTATTTCAACTTATTTTCATTTTATTCCACTTCAATTTCATCATTTTCCCTTCCCCTCCTCATTCCCCCAAATTCACATAAGAACCCTAAGTTCAAAAATCTAGGATTGAAGGGAAACTAAGGTAAATTTCCATGAAATTACTTCCCAACTTAATCAAATAAGCTTAAGAACACATCTAAATCAAACATGAAATCTAAACTTCTCATGCTTACCTGTTGCTTTTCTTCCAATTTCTCTTCTCTTCCAAGGTTAGCTGAATTCCCCTTCTCAAATCCTCCTTCCTTCACTTGCTTTAGTGCTTTATAGGTTGAACTTGCAATCTTATAAAGGTATTTTCTCAATTTCTTGTGTTTTTCCTTACTTTTCTCTCTTTCTCTCACGTTATGCTCTGTTTCTCTTCACTTTTTTTTTTGTTTCTGCCCATTCGGCAGTTAATAGAAGAGAAGGAGAGCTTATATGTTTTGTTTTCAATGGCAAATTTCTATTATACCCTTAATGAATTTTTTTTTTGCTAGCACTACCGAGCTCTATTCATCTTAAATTTTTAACCAGATTTTACTCAATATATTTTAAGGTTCCTCAGAAAATTTCAGCTCAATCCGATTGTCGGATTGTCCGTATTAGTTTCTTCATCAATGATTAGGCATTCACCTGCATCACCATGATTTATTTTCATCACATCCATAACTATATTCCTATAAGGATTATTGTTGGCATCTACAACTCTATGTATATTGTTGGAACTAGAATTTGACTCAACCATCTTTGCTATTTTGTTCTCATAAGGAATTATTTTTTCTTCGTATGCAAACCAACACAAGTATTCCACCATGAATTCTTTTTGTAGAAGTTTTATCGTGACAACATGTAAAACCTCCGGGCGAAAAATCATAAATTGACTAGTTTTATGTAAAACAAAAAATTTCGTAACTCTTGATTGGATTATCAAAACATTCTGAAATTTTGCGTGAAGCCTTCTAATATGATACCTTAGCTTGGGTTAAAATTTAATAATTTTTAGAGAAATTCGAAAATTTGACGAAAAATCACAATTCGACTAGTTTTACGACCATGTTTTTTCATCTTTTAAAAAATTGTGATGAATCATTATGCTATGGTTGCACAAATCATAATAAATTTATCATTCATTGCATAAGTGTTCACCATTAAGTTAGATTATGGGTTAAGTGAGGACGTTTATGATAGAATTATTGAAAGAGAAAAAAACATTTTTATCTAAAGGGAATAGGCTAAAAGAGAACTTTTATGCTGCTAAATCCATGATGAAACCCTTCGGCCTACGATACTAGAAAATTGAGATGTATCCAAACGTTTGCATATTATACTACCTTGAAAATGCAGAGTTGACTGAGTGTATAACATGTGGGCAACCTCAATATTAAGACAGAACTGACAGGGGACATGCTTTTGTCGCACACAAAAAAATTAGATACTTCCCAATTACACCTAGATTGTAGAGGTTATTTATTTCACCAAAGACTATTAAGCACAAAACATACGACTGTTCACATGATGTGTTTGATGGAGTGATAATGCATCTTTTTTATGGTGAATATTGGAAACACTCTTTAATAATGTGCAACCTTAATTTTCAGAAAAAGCAAGGCACATGCATCTAGGTTTATGTACAAATAGATTTAATCTATTTGGGATGATTTCTCACTCTTTATTCCTATTGGTCGGTATTGCTCATGGTATACAGCCTGTCATCGAGGATATGTATGAGGTCAGAGTTCATTTTTCATACCCGGTATTTATAGCTGAAGTCACAACATAGATATTTGTCTTTGACTGTTGATTAATGAGTTGAAGCAATTGTGGTCATTTAGGCCTCCGACCTATTATGTATTGAGAAAACATAATTTTCAAATGAAGGTAGCTCTGATATGGACTATCAATGATTTTACTGTTTACAGAATGGTTTCTAGGTGGAACATGCATGAAAAACTAGTAAGTCCATATTCTATGGAAAAACCAAAGCATTCACGTTGATAAACAACGACAAAACAATTTTTTACTGTCATTGATAGTTCTTGACAACAGATCACAAGTACAGAAAGAATAAAAATGCTTTTTTTATTCAAAGAATTAAGAGGGATAATGCAGTGCTACTATTGTTAGGTGAAGAACAGGATGACACAATATCAGAGTATGGTGACAAGAGGGATAATGCAGTGCTACTATTGTTAGGTGAAGAACAGGATGACACAATATCAGAGTATGGTGACATTATGTATGATTTTCAATCTAGTAAGAAGATGTATGGTGACATTATGTATGATTTTCAATCTAGTAAGAAGATGTTTCCTGATTTTGGTTTTGACCTATAATTGGGTATAATAAAGTATTTTCTGGGAGTTTCCTTGCTAGAAGTTCAATCTCCTTCATCATAAGCTTGATGTTATGCATATAGAAAAGAATGTGTTTAAGAACATTTTCAACACAGTTATGGATGTGAAGGGGAAGACAAAGGACAACATTAAAGCTAAAATGGATATAACTTTGTTTTGTCATCGTAAAATTATGGAGTTGGTTTATGATATTTCATGGGTTGCGAGGCCTAAAACCAACTTCTTATTAGACAAGAATTCACAACTACTAGTTTATAAATAGCTTAAAAGTCTATGTTTTCCTAATGGACATGCCTCAAACATATCAAGGTTGGTGAATTTGGAGGATTGCAGATTATATGGAATGAAAAGTCATAACTTCAACTTGCTTATGCAAACACTCATCCCATTAGCAACTGAGATTTATTGATAAAAGGAATATGGATCCACTCACGGTGATCAATTAATTCTTTAGAGATAAATACGTTAACAAGTTACATAAACAATATTTGGACAGGCTTGAAAATACTCTGCAGCCTTAAGAGAAAAGTTAAAAATAAGGCACATATTGAGGTATATGAGAGGCCTATATTGCTGAAAACATCACAACATTTATCTTATTCTATTTTAAGCCTCAATTGAAAACTAAAATCAACCATGTTACAAGACATGACAATGGTGGGGAAATGCCCTTTAGTAAAAAATGTCAATAATCTCCCATCCTAGTTAACCCATTCCAAACAATGGGGTTTGTGTTAAGGGATCTACTTCAAAATAGTTTGAAGTTAACTACCATGGAAAAGAAAAGGTTATTGAATTGCAATATCATAGTGAACATAATAAATTATTTTATTATGGAAATGTTATTGGTATGACATAACTAACAACAAAGTTAGAGTAGATCTTCATCATGGTTTGGTCAAAGTTAATTCAAAGGCTAGACTCTATAACATTGAAGATGTTTTTGTTTTTATCAAATAATGTCAACAAGTTTACTACACACACACCATTTCCTTAAAAAAGACATTTAAAGAGTTGATTGGTTATCCATAGTAAAAACTAAACCTAAGAGTCATGGAGAGGTTGTTGAAGATGACATTTATGAATTCATAGAGGGAGAAAATGTCTTCAAATTTGGCGAGTTACTTGATCCATACTGAGTTGCTTCATCTAACAACTTTGAAGAAAATTCAAATTTTTGCATCGGTTAGAATATTTTTGTTGATGTTGAGGAGTTGAATGATTTCTTGAGGTTTAGTTGACATACACAAGTTGATAAAGATGATGATAACAATGAAATCAACATTAAAAATTGTGATGGAGATAAGGACAAATCAATTGACAAGGAAGAATACAGTTTTGATTAATTAATTTAATGTAATGATAATGATAATGATGTAAAATTATTATTCAATGACAGAAATATGCGCAACATTATTATCGATGTTATTGCCTTGTGTGTGCAATTATGTTAAGTAATTACAGGATGGATAGATTAAGAATACAAATAAAATCTTGCATCAGAAATTGTTTAACACCGATTGAAATACAAACAAACAAACATCACACATGGTATTATTGACAGATTAATTATGTCGGTATTTTCTAGTATATTATGGAATGTACCCCTCCTCATGTGATTGTTCATTGGAGACATTGTACATGGTATTATAGATGGATTAATTCTATTAATATTTTCCAGTATACAAGCAAATTATTCCCCTAATCACATGACTGTTCATTGTATAAATCACACACGGTATTGCCGATGAATTAATTTTATCGGTATTTTTCAGTAGCTAAGAGGATCATTCCTCTCCTCATATGAATGTCATTATAGACATTACACACGGTATTACCAATTGATAATTCCATTGGTATTTTACAGTAATCCAAGAGATCAATAATTACTGTACTCATTTATTATTGATTTTCTTACCAACTGTATTACCGACAAAATGAAATTTTTTGGGAGGGTTTATGAAATTTTTGGATGAGTTTCTAATTTTTTTTGTACAATCTCAAATTTTCATTTGACTTCATCGACTGAATCACCAATGAAATAATTAAAAATATTGATTTTTTTATTAATCACGGTGATTTTGTTCATACTCTTCCTCCCTCCCCTGCTCTCTCTCTCTCTCTCTCACACTCACACACACAGACACACTTATATCGGTGGTGTGGTTCTCTCTCTCCCCTTCTCTCATTGTTCAATCTTTCTCTTACCTTCTCTTCCCCTTCACCTAAACTAGGTATGTCTCTCTTCTCATCTTTTTTTTTCTTGTCATTTTTTTTTTTTAATTATGATATCCTTTTTCATTTTTTATTTGTTTTTTTCTCCTCTCAACTAAAATTACAGCAAATTTAAGGTAAATGTTTTTTGTTTTTTGTTTATTTTTATTTTGTTGTGTGTTTTTTGTATTATTTTTTTCTTAATGGTATTGGTGTGGGGTTATTATATTAGGTTTTAATTAATGTTTTGGATAGTAATGGTTTTGGTGTGAGATTATTGCATTTTTTTCTTATTTTGTGTTAATGTGTTATTAATTGATAATATTTTTGTTATTAATTAATTTTTCTATTGTTAATGGATTATTAAATGATAATTTTTTCTCTAGAATATTATTATTGTTAGTTTTTTTAATTACTTTTTTTTAAATATAGAACACATTTTTCAAAGTTTAGGTTTATCTAAAAGATATTATAATGTAGAAATAACAATATTATAGAAAATTAAATTATACAAAATTAGTAGAAGAAAATGAATAAAATCAACTGGTTTTTGGCATAAATGATGTGTATTTGCATGTTTGTAAATCTTTGGTGGTCTCTTATATATGAGAGGTGTTGTTGAAATTTTATTAAATGTAGGAACCATTTAGTTTTATTTAACCGTTAATTTTTGTAGATGCTTAAGGAAAAATCCATTGTGCATCATTAGGATAGCTAGTTCATGACAACAATTCGAAGGAACACGAGTTATGAGGTGTCAATCATGAACAAACACATGAGGGACATGCATCGACTTATGACGCATGGTCATCAAGTGTAATGTCGCAAAGTCAAGAGTGTATCCCTTTATTATGGGATCCAATTACCTGTAAGTATTGGACCTATTGAAAGAAGGACCTTTTAATGTAGATTTATTTTAACAATTAAATTTGTTTAGTTAGATTTAAGAAATAATTTCATTTAATTTTAGGTTTATAAATATCAAGGTTATGAGAACAATAACAATAGTCTTTAAATCCTAAATGAAGATTCCATTGTTTTAATGCAACTAGGTCTCCAAAAATCTCAAATGGAGACTGCGAGTCAATGCTTGGTTTACAAGGTTTAACTTTAGTATGAACTTAAATATATTTTTTTTATTATTTTACTCTATTTTGTTTATTGAGATTACTAAAATTTTCCTTTTCTAATTTTTTTATTACAAATAAAATTTGATTAGGAGAACGCTAATAGTGATGTTGTAAGAAGGGTGTGAAATAGTGATGTTGCAAGAAGGGTGTGAAATAATCATGTTACAATTAGGTAATTTTAATTTTGTTTTATAAAATAACTAGATTTTATTTTTCATTTACTAACAAATAATTCATTTGTAACATGTAGGTCGCTTGATTTCTAGTACGAGAAGCAAAAAAGGCAAAAAATATATGCAAGTAAAAAGCTTCAAAACTAGAACGACGTGGCATACTAGAACAGATTCAGGTCGTCATATATCTCAAAGGATATATGGGCGGCTTACATTGAGCACTTGATGTCTGAGCGTTTCATGTGATGCTTGCATTTTGGTATGCAAAAATGAAACCAATGTTTTTTAGGTTTTGTACAACGCGCACCGATGACTCCGTGTCGTTCGTTTTGTTTGTGAACTAGATGGTAAGTTTTTTTATTACATCATTTTTTCTTATAATTGTTTTCATTAATATATTTTTAACTTTAAACTTCTTTTTTTCTAGGAGACGACTCTTGGACACGATCCATTACCGATAAAGCTTTTTGTTGAAATGCATGTGTGGAGTAGCGACCGCTAAAAAATAGTGTAGTAGCAGCTCATTGATAGCTTTTCTACTATTTTTTCCTTTCCAAGAAACGTATAATAGTCAATTAAAGGAGACATATGAGAATGATCCTTTAACCCGTCCAAATTTTAATTCGGATGTGTGGTTGAAGGTAGGATCATATGATGGACCTAATAGAAATCAGGTCTATGGACTCTCTAACGTTATGGCCAAGATTTGTGAACAAACCATAGTGTTTCGACCATTCAAACCTAATATAAATCAATTGTGTTCACGCAAACTTGAGAGTTCCAAACGATTTTAACCGAGAAAATGTGTGATGAGACAGCCAAACTTCGTGATGAGATATCCGGACTTCATGATGAAATGACCAAATAGACACCAAATGCTTATGCAGATACAATCGCATTGGGGTGATCCATGTGCTCCTCCTCTTTGGCCTCGCGTTCTCTACCAACCTCCTCCTCCTCCAGTGCCGCCACTATTTTGGATTTATTATATTTTAATTTTGAATGTAAAAATAATAATTTAATTCTAAATATATTTTTATTTATATATATTTTTTTTAAATTTGTTTTAATTATTTTCAATATATATATATATTAAATATTATTGATGAAATTACAAACGAAAAGTTTGGTCGGTATTTTCTAGAGAGTTTAAAAATAGTTACTTGAAATGCAACCACTACCAATAGAATTACCGAAAAACTTTATTTAAACTATTAGTGATGGGATTACAGACGAGAATTTCCATTAGTATTTTCTAGAGAGTTGAAAAATAATTACTTGAAATGCCACTATTACCAACTGAATTGTTGTCAGACTTTTAACGATGGCATTATCGATGGAACATTTCATCGGTGATACATTTAATATACTGATGGCTATACCAACGGAATTGAGGAGGTGATTTTTTTTGCGTGCTTTCTCCGTCGGTAAAGTCATTAGTATATTCAATACCGATGAAAACATCGACATAACATGAATTACTGATAAAGGTTTTACCGATAGACTATTTCTGATCATGAAGACACCAGTAAGATAATTACAGATGATTAATGAGAGGATACACAAAAGAATATTTTTGTCGATAAAACTGTTAATTCTAGTTGTGAATATTGTTATCATCTAAAATTACAGGTATCCAAAGAGAGGCATTGGCTATGACAAATGAGCCATGAAATTTACTTCCCCTTTTAATTAAAGTTATAGTGGAGTGGGAGAAAGATTTGGTGATAAAGAATAAGCATAATCTTAAGCAACTAATCGTGCTTATGTGGGATCAGGTACCATTGTTTTTTTTTAAAAGACTGCTTTCTTTCTTTTTCTTTCTCCCCATGATTCTATAATTTAGTCTTCTATGTGTCCTTCTGTCAGTAATAATGAAGTGAAAAGGAACCTAACCCTAATATCTTTCTTTCATGGGGTATCTTCTCTCCTACCTGCAGTCCAGCTTCCTTGGTCACATCCGAAGAGTGGGCTCCCAACAGCTTTAATTAGTAAGCCAGCCCTGATCTCTTTGTATCACCAGACAAATCAATTCTCTCATAGTTAATTAGAAGCAGAAAAAATCCCATCAGTCCTGCTGCTGCGGAGTACTTTCTACATAAATTAAGGTAAGCCAAGTTCATATTTCTCTTCATCCATGCTCTCATCCTAGGATTTGTGACTTTAGAAGCCAGAAAATTAGTTTCATTTTAGTGAAATAGGGCTCAAGAAGGCTATTCAATTCCCCTATTTTTCTTGTTTAAATTATCAAGAAGATGCTCTGTGTAATGTCTTTTCTCTCGTTGGAATCTTGACAGACATTGCCATGACTTAAAAAAGCTATTCTCTCCCTCTTTTTTGTTGAAAGCAGATCAGCAAGAACCGAGAAAAGAAACCTCAGACCCCATAATTTACTGTTCAGCTTTCATCTCCAGCTCTTGAAGCATCAGAAGCCATGAACTAGCCTTTCAATTCCTCTGTTAAAACCTGTAAAGAAATCCAGGACCAGACAAAATTGAAGGCCTTGATCTATATACGAGTGAAATGAACTCCCTCCTCACAATCTCCTTCGTGGTTCGATTTGATGCAAGGAAGCATTGGAGCCATGAAATCTCCAGCCTATTTGCATAAACTCATAGAAGGTCTACAGAAATTGTAGTTCGGTTAAAAGGGTATACTTCTGAGGTGTTGTTGGATTGATTCATAATAATAGCCATGTTTGCTCTACATCAACGCCCACACCGGCTACTCCTGGACGCAGAATCAGGCACACAATCGGCAGAAAATGGAAGCAGGACGCGCAGCACATACACCAGTGAGGCCAATTTTGATACCAACATGGTGATCATCTTGGCAGCTTTGCTTTGTGCATTAATTTGTGGTCTTGGGCTAAATTCTATTGTACGATGCGCCCTTCGCTGTAGCAGGAGGTTTACTTTTGAGACTCGTGATCAAACTGAAGCACGCATGGCAGCAACTGGCCTCAAAAAGAGCGCATTGCGACGAATCCCAGTGATTATATACGGGGTGGCAGGGATACATCTAATTGCTACAGATTGTGCAATTTGCCTCGGTGAGTTCATGGGTGGTGAGAAAGTCCGAGTTTTGCCCAAGTGTAACCACGGATTCCATGTTAGCTGCATAGACACATGGCTGGTTTCACACTCCTCCTGTCCAACATGCCGGCAGTCACTGCTTGAGCAACCAGCAAGCTCTGATGCCACAGAAATTGAGGTTAGGATTATACATCCGGGAAATGCATCGGCGGGAAATGATTTTCCTATTGCTGGAGATCACGAAGCTGGTTGATCATGATTTGAAAGTGATTCAACACCAAATCAAGAAGAAGAAGAAAAGGGTCTTAGTTTCTCTACTGTTTAGTTTTTGAGATGTTAAGTTTGTTTATGTAACTATGCTTAGTGAATGAGTTACATGAAGGTTTCTGAGGCTTACTTTTTTTCGTAGATAAGAAAATGATTTTAGGAGGTTTGCCATATGTTATGTCAAGAAACCATATCACCTAAAAACTTGAGTTATTGAGTGAGATCCTAAAATATTATTTATATTATTCTCTAATACACCCCCTCAAGTGAAAGTCTTTTGAGCTTGAAACTTGCACACAGACCCACACTATCTTGTGCTTGATTTTTATCAAATAGAATGGGTTAGTGAGATTTGAACTCGTGATCGCTGGATCAACAATACTCTGATACCATGTAAAGAAAATATATAATCTGAAAGCTCAAACTGTTAGGTAAAACCCTAAAATATAATTTATATTATTCTCTGACATGTTATGCGTTGAAAGGCCTTGTAATAGTAAATGCTCCAAACTCTTTGTAATGCAATTTAACAAATTTTTCTTCGAAGTGTTTTTTTCTTACAAGCTAGAGGGAGCATTGCTCAGTCAAGAAATGTGCATTTTTTTGTTACCTTCAATGAAAATCAAGGCAAATGACTTGTTTTTATTGCCTTTCCATAGGAATATAAATTAAATTCGTTCCTTATTTGGTCCCTCATGGCAATTGTCAAACACAGTACTGGTTATCGTGTTCCTGAGAAAATCCTAGAATATTATTTATATTATTCTCTAATACATTTCATCAGATAAAAGTATTTTGAGCTTGAAACTTACACTGTACTGGTTATCGTGTTCCTGAGGAAATCCAGTTCATGATTAATATGGATTCCTTCGATGAAATTTAAGGGGCATCCAGCTCATGGAAATCTTTTCATGTCCCTTCATAGTTCACAGGTGGACGATATTCCAGCTCGCTCTGAATGCATAACAACTTGAATTAATTAAGATTTCAGACCATGATGTGAAACGTTTAGCAATTATGTTTATAAAGTAGAGGTCTCCTCACAGTTAAACAAGCTTTGTAACGAAAACAAAAATAAAATCTAATTTAACTAAATTTTAACAAAAGAGACGATGATAGCATCATCTCACCCCACGATATAGATAAAGAAAAGTGGTTGTCATTTAGGAGGCCACGAGTGGTTGTCATTTAGGAGGCCACGAGGACTCAAGAAACTTTTTAGGGAATCCCATCAAAGAGGTTTGATTGGTTGGAGCATTTAATAGAAGATGGTACTTTTAAGAATAAACATTTATTTTTTAGGATTTGAGATCTAAAATAGAAATGTTTATTTTTTTTTATTAACGTGGGTGTTCGTGTCAGCTTGTGCATATCTCGACTAATTTCACGGGCCCTGAAATTAACGACCATGTAAGCTTCCAGTGGTCATCATATTAGTAACCATAAGACTCGAACCTGAGATCACAGGGGGAGCAAACCCCTTAGTCCCAAGCTCTTACTACTTGACTACCTACTTGATGGTTAAGAAATGTTTATTCTTACTACTAAGAGAAGGTGTAAAGATGGTTGATGATGAGAATAAGGACTTCCCCAAAGACTTACCTTGGGGCAATTTAAAACACATACTTGTTACTTCAATTCTAGGGAGATAACTTGTCTATTTGAAGGAATTTAATATAAGGATGAAATTGACGAAGGCTTTAGGGATTGTTGATTATGATAAGTATAGGCCTATAAAACATTATCATGAGATAAATGAATTTAATTTGAAGGTTGATAGAGTTAGATTAAATAAAGACGAGGACTATGATTTTGAAGTAAATATGTTGCTCAAAAAGAGAGATAATAGTAGCAACATAATTGATTCTTCCTAGAGGTTATACAATAAGGTGGATAGATTTAGTGTTACTAATAAGGGAAATATAGTATAGACATTACAATCTCTTTTTAAACATTGTATTGTTAAAATTGATAGGACCTTAGGAAAAGCTAAAATGGAAGGGATCAAGGAAAAGATAGTTGAGTTACACCTTCGTTTCATGAAACACTTCGAGTTGACTACTAAAGAGGTTAATATTGAAAAAATACATTCTAGAGTGAAAGAAGCAAAAAATAAAGGAATAAAGATGGCAAATGAAATGATGGTTAAGAAAAAAGAGCACATGATGGAAATCCAAAGTGTGCACTAAAACTAGGTGGATAGTTTGACTACCAATAATGATCCCTTGATCCACTATAATCTTATTATCACCATTACTTTCAAAGACGTAGGTCAATTATAAAATTTTAATTTATTGTTTAAATTGTATTTTAGGTCAATTATAAATGGAGATATTTATATGAAATTTGATTTATAGAGTATATACCTTTAAAATTGGATTTGGATTTGAAATAAGGATGAGTTGAATACAACTTTTAAGACAAATGAATGGTTATACGAATAAATGGTTATGTCTTTTATATTGCTTAAAATATTAAGCACATACAATTAATGAATTAGGTTCTACATTCCTTTATTAATAGATTTAGTGCTAATATTTATTTTAATGATATTTTTTTATTTATAGTAAATTCAAAACTTAATGTTCGTAATGTCACGGTCGCATAAGTTAATTACCCTAGCTTAAAACACACAAGATAGTATAAAACAAGCAAAGGTTCGATCCCATGAGTAAGGTTTCATTTAGATTTTCATGTTATACATTATACAATTGAGATGTTTGGTTGGTAAGTATCTAGACTAAGACAGAATTAAACAATCAAGCAAAATTATATAAAACCAAAATGTTTAAAAAAAATAAACCTTGGTCGCAAGTAAGCATCCACCTACAAAAATCAGAATTGATCTTTGAAACAAAGCTTCAATTTATATTTTGAATTTTTATCTTTTCTTAACGTTGGTTAGTTAATAGATCTCTTTTATCAATAACCCAACCAACAAACAATCACAGTGTCTGCACTAATGATTTAGTTCAATGACAACGTTAAGAACTAAATAAATTGATTAATTTAGACAACAAAACTGTATGCAATACATGTTAATTTGTTTGAATTTTTTCTCTAAGATTAATAACGTAGATCCACTATAATTATTAAGTTTCATAAGTTTATATACCACAACTCTAGTGTTGAAAACAAACTTAACAATAGATTGTTCATAACACAACTTAGAGACTACTCTAGCAATCAAAATAAATAATCATAGGAAATATGCATAGTAAAACAAAAATATTCATTCATCATATAAAGTGAAAATAAATGGAAGAATAAATCTCATAATTCTTGAAATCCAAGGGTTTATGTATCCTTGCAACCAAGAAAACGAGTTTAGCCTTGCATATCTATTGAAAAATACTCTAAAAGTTTTAAGAATGATTGAATTTGGGTTTCTGGGAGAAACAAATTGTGATTCCTATCTATTGGCCGCCACCCTCTTCCTTTACTTTCCTTTCTCTTTTTCTTTTTATATCCATGAAAACCCTGTCTCTATTTTCAAAATAATCCTCCTTAAAGTAGACAATTTACATTTAAATACTTTAATAACTATTTCCCTAAAATAGAAATAACCTTACATGAATCTTCAAGCTTTGACTTAGAGGAGATAAATTTGCAAAATAAAGACTTGGATGTTGGTTTGGATGTTTTGGGATGTAATTTGGACTTGTTTCTTCACAAAACCTATTTGTTGACTGAATTCATATGTTATCTTAGAAAAATCATATCTCTCTCATACGAGCTCATTTGCTGCTATAATGTGGTAGGCTGATTGGTATTTGAGTCAGAAATCCAACCAAATTGATCTTGAATCAAATGGACATCTGTAGCTTAAGATATTCAAGTCGGAATGGTCAAAGGTCAAAATTGGCAGAATGTAAGATTTAACTTTAAAGGCTATAATTTTGATGCCCTTTATTTATTTATTTATTTTTCTTGCCATATATTTCCAGAAAGGTATGGATGTTACATTTATAATGCCACTAGAACCACTCCATTTCGACCTTTAGAGATTAAGCTCTGCACAAAATATCGATTGAAAGTCAAATATGTCAATTACCTCCAATTTACTCCTTTTTTCACACTCTTCATCCAAAAGTGCCTTAAAAAACTAAACCAAAGATATGAACACATTTTATATATAAAAATACTAGGTAAGTAAGGGTAAGACTATCAAATAATATAGTTGCACTACTTATAACCTATGATAGTTAAGAAAAGTGTTATAGGTTTTATAGGAAAAGAAGTTATAAGTTATATGTGAATTTGAGGAAATTTATGTATTGCTATTTTAAGCTTTATTATGATTGCATAAGGGATACATGTTAAATATTAGACGAGAAAGGCCATTAGATATTATGTAGCCTCTAAAACAGGTAGTGATGCATATAATTCCATGAATTGACCATTTTTTATAATAGACTCATGTTGAATTTTTGTAACATAAATGCTCCAATTATTGAATACATGAAGATGAAGTTGGATCATGGCATCAATTGAAATGAAGTATTGATCCAATAATTTACAAAGATAAAGGTTTGGCTAGTCACTTGGGATGAAAGAAGGTTATTACCATTGTTAGTGAGATGCATTATTGGACTGAATTGAAATGAGGTATTGGTAAGTTTATGCTATATTGGTTAAACTATTAAAAATCAAGCATAAAATACATGTTTTTATATGTTTTTGCTAATTTCTAAGAATAGGATTTGTCCATAAATTTCATTTTTGGATTACTTTATACATGAAAGAGAAGGGATTCTATCTTTATTGTGATTGATAGGTTTAGGTATGTGATTGATCTTGAATTATTGACATACAAAGTTTATTAAATTATATTTTTCTTAATAATTTAGTTGTAATCTTAGGATTTGTGAAACTTTAGATTAATTCATTTAGATATATGCTGAATCAAACCATTACAAACTTAAGAATTGATTCTATCATATGCTTTCCTTCCTATAAAACTTTGGGTAATACTTGTTTTACATCTCATTTAGCATTAGAGTTCGAGTTATTTTCAAAATTATTCTTGCATAAAAAACATCAAATTCATATATTTTTATAGTTTTGATATGAAAATATCAAAATCATAAATACAATACTTAAAAGTATCAAATTAGACCAAAAATAATTTTACAGAGGATTTTGAACTATAATACTAATGTCAAACCTGTAAGCTGATGAGAATAAGATGTCAAAAACATACTTAATAAAGCATTAAAATCAAAAGCAAATTGGTGAAATGGAATTAGGCCCCAAATAATAAGTTTTAGTTTTTATTACACAATAAAACTAAATTGTGTGGGAATTTTAATGCGTGTGTATTATTCATTTCCTAACATTAAGTTGTTCACACCATTGATCATAACTAATATTTTTATATTTGGATCCTTGATTTATTTTTACTTTTTTGTTATTGAACTTTATTTCATTTTAATTTCATTTTGGCATGTTGTGGTGATATGATTTTATATGTTGTGATCTATTTTAATTTGCATGTTCTCGTGCACTCCATATGTCATAACATATTTTAACATTAAATTAAAGATTGAATTTTAAAAAATATATAATTTTAGATAATTACTAAAAAAACTAAAAGATCAATGATCGAGTTTAATATAAAAAACACTCTTTCAAAAAGACATGAAAAAATTCAATTTGATCCCTCAAGTTTATATTCTTCAAATCTGATCCTTATTTTCTGGGGTTAAAAAAGTTAAAATTTAGGTTCTTGAAGTCTAAACATTTCATTTGTTTCATTAGAAAAATAATAAGGACAACGACTTGTCACCCGTATTTTTATTTTGAAAACAAAAAGGAAAAAACACCTTGGCCTTTTAATTTTAGACTAGGGGGCTAATCACTTGCCTACGTATCGTTATTTTAAAAAAAAAAATAGGTCTTAGTTTTTTTATTTGACTTATTTACAATAAAATTTTATTTAAATATATTTATTACAATAATTATTCAATTATGTCATAGTCTTGATAATTTTTTTATAGTAATATTAAAAATTATTTTTAAATAATTACATATGATGCTAATATGAAAAAAAAAAGATTCTTCATGAATATTAATATGAAAGATTTCTCTATTCTATATTTTAAAAAAAAATTATATGTTTTCTCAGACTTATAAATGTTATTTTTTTTCTATACATTAGCATAAACAATTGTGGATTCATGATTTTTTTGGTTTAAATTTTCTTTTGAAACTATGATAAGAAATACAAAAAAACATTTGAAATACGAAAAAAAACAAAAACATGAATAAGAAAAAGGATTTTTGATTAAATAGGTGCATTTTTCCTCCTTAATTTTAATCACTGTAATGTTTTTTAATATTTATTTTAATCTTCTCTAGCTTTTATTCAATAAGCCATAAGATATGTTTTTATGGAAAAAAATAAATGAATAAGAAAAGAGAATATAAAATAAAAAATATTTTTTTCTTATTAAATAAAAAAAAACGATTAATTTTACGTGCATGTATTTTTTGCTTCTTGCAAAACGATTAATTTTTTCATTTCACTATTTAATTAATGTTAACAATTATTTTGTATAGTTTTCTAATTTATTTTATTAAGTATAAACATTATCTTTTCAGTTTTTAATTAAAAGTTTACATAATAATAATAATAATAATAATAAAACTCATTTATAATAACTTTTCAGCGTGTACTTCTTCTCTAGGCTTAAAAATTGACTTAAATCGTACTAACAGCGCAGCGTAAGATTTCTGTGTGCAAAGAATTGAAGAGACAAGTTCTGAGTCAAAATTCTGTCATCGCTATAAACTATTCTGGCCTCCACCCCAAGCTCTCTGCATGACTATTTCCCTTTCTTTAACACGTGAGCCTGGTTGCTTATAGGGAAAATAAAAAGGAGCTGAGAAATTGAAAGCCATGAATAATCTTCCAAGCTAGCACTTGATTTATAAAGGGAACTTAGTTTATAAACTTTAGAGTCCACTTTTCCCTTATGATTTGATGGCCATTTGAAGTAGAAACACATTCATGGAACAAAAGGGATCGTGATTTTGTGCTCGAGGAATGGAATTTCAAACTCATTTCTTTCAAGTTTTTCAACTTTTGTGGGTCTCCCATATCTCCACAGTCATGAATTTCAATTATGCACTTCTGCTAGATATTATCTAAGAGCCTGATGAGGATGAGTAAGAATTCATACTGAGAATCATCATTGGACCACTCCTTGTGCATCTGAATTCATCCATATCCCATCCCTCAGATCTCTCTCTCTCTCTCTCTCTATTCGAAAAGATTATGCGCGAAGAATTTTTGTTCCTTTATCAGGTTCTGGGGAGGAAGTAGAGCCATGTTCTATAAACCTTGTCAACAAAGACCACTAGCACAGTTCTTTCTCCACTACTACTGCGTTGTATAAAGACACTACATACGTACCAATATGTACATGTGGTCATAGTTGATGAGGCATTATTTATCAGTTTAAATTTCTAGGTAAGATGGTTTTTTGATATGATATCAGAGACTTGTTGACCCAGCATCACAAGTTCGAATCTTACCACCTCCATTCTTTTTGATAAAAATCAAGCACAAGGTAGTGTGACTCTGTGCAAGTTTCAAACTCAAAGGACTTTTACTTGATGGGGGTGTTAGAGAACAATATAAATCATATTCTGATGCTTCACCTACCAGATTAAACTTCTAGGTAAAATAGTTTCTTGACATTGCAATCTACATAGTAGACATGTACTTCTTGTAATAAATTGAGATAAATGAAATTTTATTCTCTCCGTGGACCTATAAAATATGCTTTTAGAGTTAGGATTTACTCGCACAAGGCGGTGAACCTATGTTCTTGGTCCGTGGAGAAGTTTCTTTAGCTAAATTGTGTTCTAATGGGACGGGGCAACTGGCATGTGGAATCAGAATTTGAGGAAAGCTGCGCATATAAAAAATGGGTTTCGTTGATAATTGATGTATCATTTGGTTTCTTCAGCACTTGGCTCGTGATGAGTCTTCAGATTCTGATTCTTGATGGCTTTATTATAACGATTAATGCCAACAAATTGCAGATGACGGCGGTCAAATATTTTAGCTTGATTTAACTTTTTATTCTTTTAGCATTAGTATTTAAGGTATCCCACTAAATTTGTGGTGGGATGCCATTCACCATGCTCTCTTCCAAACTAAAATACCACAACTATCCACTTTTGAACAAGTAATTTTTTAGAACAAGAAACCAAGATTTTGTTTATGTGAATTCACGATTGGTAATAGTTATTTTCACAGCCAGATAAAACAATTAATTACAAATGTTACTCTTGCCTTTTGTTTCAACAACAAAATTGGTCGGAGAATCATGTGATTTTTTTTATCAAAACAAGTTAATTCAACTAACAAGTAATTCAAGATATGAGATTGGGATGCCCCTGCTAAAAAAAATAATAACAAAGCTCAAGGCTCAATAATTTGATATCAAATTGGAAAAAAAATCAAAAATAGAAACTTTGAATAAAAAACTCGCGTCAACTTGAGTTCACTCTACTACCATATCACCCATGACGTGAGACTAGAATAAAAAATATATAAATAAAATTATCAAAGTTAATAAATAGATATAAACTTTAAAAATCTCAAGTCAACTCGGGTAAACTTGCCTAACACGCAACCTAAGATATGAGACTAGGATACCCTTGCAAAAAGGAAATTGAAAAAAACTGTAAAGCTTAAGACTCAATAATCTAATGTCAAAGTTTGAGATTGGAATAAAAATATTTTTTTCAAAAACAAAGACATGTCAAAGCCTGTTGCAACATGAGACTAGGATAAAAATATTAATTTTTTTAAACTCCAAAAAGGTCTGAAATTATATAATAAATTGAATTTTTTTATAAAAAAGTTCAAGTCAATTTGGGTTTATTTATCCAACTTGATATATGTGATAACCCCACATAACAAAAGGTGGTAAAAATCAGAAAGCTTAAAGGACAATAACCTAGATTGAAGAAAAATAATGAGACTAAATTAAAAAAATAAATTAAATTAAAAAATAACAATCCAAATAATAAAGATCAAAGTTGGATAAAACAATTAAATAAATTAAAATATTAAGGGACAAAACTAAAAATTAAAAAAATCAAGAAAATGATGAAAATATTATTGGATCATTAATCCAATTTTGATCTTATATAAAACTAATTATGTGTTTGAGGATTGTCAAATAAATTGAAGTCTAATTAAAAAAAAATGATCTGCTAAGTATTTTTAGGCAATTGGGTTTTTGGTGTATCTAATAGAGTCTGGAACTTTAATGCTTAGAGACTAAAGGGTTATTCTTATTTAGTGATGAGCTAAAATAGGAATACCAAAAGGCATGAATACCAAATAATACTTTGTTACTTATATATACATTCATGGTCCCTAGATTATACGTCCTCTTGCATTCTCATTCTTACATCCCATCATCAGAGAGAAAATAAAATTATAATAGAGAGAATCAAATGGCTCTCAAAAGAGAACGTGTTAATCCGGAAGGTCATCCGCACAACTCTAGAGAGCGACTCAAATATGGATTCAAGTATGCTTCAAATTACTTGTTTATGTGTTCTCATAATTCGACATGAATCATTTCTATGTTATGAAATATTAGTCCAAACAAGTGGTATGAGAATCACTTTAAGTTGAATTATGAAGAAAATATGCATTTTTTCTGGTTTTTGGTTATAGAACTGGTTAAAGATTATCTGGAAACTGGCTGTAGGCTGCCAATATTATCAACAACACACACACACACACACACACATATATATATATATATATATATATATAAGGAAATAAATTGGCAGCTGGTAGGGTGTCAGTGTAACATGTATCACCAGCCCATAGGCTGGTGAGGTAATTGAACTGGCAGGCCTACGAGCTCGTAGTGTAAAATTAAATAACCAGCATTGACAAGGTCAACGCTAATGAAGATATTAAACAAGCAGTACTTATGTTAACTAGTGTAACGAAATAACTAGCACTGGTTTGCCAGCGCTAGTGAAGGAATTCACCATCAACCCTTAGGCTGTCAGTGAGAATAAGAAAAAGAAAAAATGATTGCACTTGCGGTCTGCCAATGCAAATGCCCATAATTAAGAGGCAACTTGTAATAGTTGCTCGAGGCTGCAAGCTGCAACCGTTACATTTATTGTAAGGGCTACAACAATAAACTCCTTACCCAAGGATTATAACTCTTGGGGTTACCTCTTCACGGGCCCTAGCTGGCCTATGGTAGTTTTCTTTTGGGCTACGGGCTTCGACCCATAACAAACAAAAAAGGGTTGTGGGATTTAAGCCCATAAAATATTTTGTATTGTTGGCTTTGCTTGTAGAAAATTTTAGCCCATAACTAAATTGTCTGATCTAGAACAAGCTGGTTTAGAATCCGAGTTGGACCGACCTAGTCTAGTCGCCCAGGTCACAGTCAAAGTCAATAGTTAACTTTGACCATTGATTTTTTTTTTAAATAGTGCAAATTTATTTTTCAAATATTGGTATATATATATATATATATTGAAATGAATTAATTAAAAAAAAGCATGTCACCAAAGTGACTTATCTTGTGGATATTAATTTATTTTTGAAATATAAATGATTGTGTGCATGGAATTTATGAATATTGATCGACTCAATGGAAGGTCAATATTTAAAGGCAAAGAATGTTCACCTTTGGTAATGAACATGTGATGATTATTTGATTTTATATGTGAATAATTAATCGGCCCAAAAGAAGATTAATTTTGAACATGTTCTTATTATCGATGTTTGATTACTAAATTAAGATATCACTTATAAATTATTTTTTTATCCAAATATAAATTATTAATGGAGTGTCTAATATCTTAAGATGAGATTTACCTTTATTTGAATTATTTTTACTCGTAAGATGAGTTTTCTACATGAGTTTGTTTCAATTGTTATTGTTCTATTTTTAGCTATTAATCTTGCTAATATTATTGTCAGTATAAACTCTATTCATATGATTAATGGCTTTAACTTCAAGTCTTAGAAAGACTATCTTTTGATAGTTCTTGGAGTTATGGATCTTGACCTTGTATTAAGGACTAATTCTCCTCTACTTTTTACGGATGAGAGTACCTCTGATAAAATCATGGATATGGAAATGTGGGAGAAATCAAATCACATGTGTATAATGATCATGAAGAGAGTCATTCCAGAAGCATTCAGAGGCAGAATGTCTGGACGTAGGATCTTATCTCATTGCTTGAAGGTGCGAAACCTATTGGTTGCAAATTGATATCTAAGACCAAGTGGGATTCGAAAGGTTATGTGTAAGAGTATAAGGCATGATTTATTGCAAAGGGCTTTACACATAATAAGATATTGACTATAAAGAAACTTTCTCTAGTATCTTTGAAAGACTCTTTTAGAATTATAATGGCATTGGTGGCACATTTCAATCTTGAGTTACATCAAATGGATGTTAAGACAATGTTTCTCATGGTAACACTAACGAAAACACTGATGAAACAATCTACATGTTACAACCAGAAAACTTTGTATCGGGAGATCTAAAGAATATGGTTTGCAAACTTAAGAAACCTATTTATGGACTCAACAAGCATCTCGACAATGGTATTTCAAGTTTCATCAAGTGATCATCTCATTTGGTTTTGAGATGAATTTGGTCAATGATTGTATATACCATAAGTTTTGCGGGAGCAAATATATTTTTATGGTTTTATATGTCGATGACATCTTGCTTGCCAGCAACGATATAGGATTATTACACGAAACCAAGAAATTTCTAGCTAAGAGTTTAGAGATGAAAGATCTTGATGATGCCTCTTTTGTATTAGGCATTCAGATACACCGAGAAAGGTCTTGGGGTATTCTTGGATTGTAAAAAAAGACCTATATTGAAAAGGTTCTCAAGAGATATGACATTTAAAATTACAGAACAGGAGATACCATGTAGCTAAGAAAGATAAATTTAGTCTCAAACAATGCCCTAAGAATGATTTTAAGAAAAAAGAAATACAAAAGATTTCCTATGCTTTACCAGTAAGGAGTCTACTATATGCTCAAATTTGTACGCGTTTGGATATTGCGTATATTACTGGAATATTGGGCAAATATTTAAGCAATCTAGAAATAGACCATTGAAAAACAGCTAAACGGGTCTCGCGGTACTTACAGAGAACAAAAGACTACATGCTCACATATCAGGGGTTGGCTAAGCTTAAGATCATTGGGTATAGCGACTCTGATTTTGTTGGATGCAAAGATAGTATAAAATCTATGTCGGGCTATATTTACATGGTAGTTGGAGGTGTTATCTCCTAAAAGAATGCTAAATAGTCACTTATTACCTCTTCCACTATGACAATAGAGTTCATAACATATTATGAGGCATCCAATCATGGAGTATGACTGTGGAATGTTGTCACGGGACTGTGAATAGTAGATGATATTGAAAGACCACTAAAGTTATTTTGTGACAATAAGTCAACAATTTTATATTCCAATAACAATAGGAACTCGTTGATGTCAGAACACATAGACATCAAGTTCTTAGTTGTTAAAGAAAGAGTTCAAAATGGACAATTGCTTATAAAGCATATCGGTACAAACTCCATGGTTGCAGACCCGCTTACCATGGGATTGTCACCCAAAATGTTTCATGCATAAATGGTCGTATGGGTATTTTGACAATTGATGATATTCAATTTTAAAGGAAGTTTGTAATTTTATATGCTTTTATAATATAGACTTATTTTCAGTTTATGGACATTTATGAGGTTAATTTCTACACAAATAAATTTTTTGTTTTATTTACACTCTGATTTTAGTATAGTTTAATCTCACTAAGGTTTAAGGGTGGACCAGTTGGAAATAGACATATTAAGATCATATTGCATGAAATTTCCATGGTACACATCCACATCATGATTCTTGTCATTTAGTTGTATTCATAGATGTTAATTCCGTTCCGTTCCGGCCGGAACGTTCTGTTCCGTTCAACAAACCAAGACAAAACGGCGTCGTTTTCATCTCGGTTTTAATTCCGGTCCAATCCGGAAATTCCAGCCGGAACGTCTTAGTTCCGTTCCGGGCGTGCCATTCCAGGTTCAAAATCTATTTATTTTTTATTTTTTAAAAATTATTTTTGACATCTATACATCAAAATAATTTAAAAACACCAAAATATTTTAAATAAAAAAGAATTCAAATTTTAATTATGCTTGTTAAATTAATATTTTATTTTTTTTCATATATATATAATTAATTATATATGAACAGTACGACACCGAAACGGCACGCCGGAACGCTCCGAAACCGGAACGTTCTGTTCCAATCGAAAGACCGGAACGGTATTGACAACTATGGTTGTATTGGCATACGTGACTTTTGATTGGTTGAGTAACGTTAATTGTAATGAAGACCGCTTTGATCCTATGCTGGTATTATTATTAGACTGGATTGGTTATAGATACATTTGTTAATGACAGAAAAGATTGAGCTAATTTTGGTTATTTTTTCAAAGCATAATTATAAGGTTATACATATAGCCCAAGTGTGAGATTGTTGGATCATTGATCCAACATTGAGCTTATATGAGAATATTATGTGTTTGAGGACTGTCAAATAAAATAAAACCTAATTAAAAAAATGGTCTGCTAAGTATTTTTAGGCAATTGAGTTTTTAATGATCTGATAAGATGTGAACCTTTAATGTGTAAAGACTAAAGGGTTATTTTTATTTCAGTGATGGGATGGAATAGGAATACTAAAAGGTAGGAATACTAAGTGGTAGAAAATATCAAAAAACATGAATATCAAAGAGTAGCTTGTTACTTATATATATGATCATGGTTCCCAGATTACACTTCCTGCTCATTCTAATTCTGACATCTCATCATCAGAGAGAAAATAAGATTCAAGTAGAGAGAATCAAAGGGAACTCAAAAAAGAACATGTTAATCCGGAAGGTCATCCGCACGATTCTAGAGAGGAACTCTCGGATATGGATTAAAGTACGCTTCCGCTTAATTGTTTATGCGTTTTTTAAAATTCGGCATGAAGAATTTATATGTTATGAAATTTTAGTCCTAACAAATATAGCTTTCAAAAGATTGAGAACCATATTTGATATAAAAATAGAAGAAAACCAAATGGCTTCTAAAGGTAATAAGAAAAACTATTATAACCCTGGTTAATTATACAATGACAAATAAATCTCATCAAAAAAGAAATTCTCAATACAAGCATTTGTTTTTTTTTTTGAAAATGTCACAGTGCAATGAGTGAATACCTACCGTAAACGTCTGATGTTTTTTTTTTCTCTCTCAATACATTGGATTTGAATCCTCATCCATAAACAATCTCACTCGCAAATGAACAAAAAACTTCATTTCAACATGATGCATCGGTTCGGCTATTGGTTTTTAGCCCGTTAGCTTTAGCTCATGGGCGAGAATTTATAAAAATGCTCAATCAAAGTGATACTAATATTTTATTCGGTCCCAGATCGGGTAGAACAAGCAGCCTCACTCCTTGATGATAAAGTTTCAAACATGAGAAATCACAAACATGAGAAACAACAAAACCCATGATCCCATTTTCATTTAGCAAGCTCGGCAGAAATGGTATTGGCAAGGCAGGATATGGTTGTAGCTGAAACCCCTCTAGTTCCACCCAAGTACCATGTCTTGATCGTGTCCACAACATTAGCATTCTCCACCTTGAATTTTGACTCTTCTTTCCCTTCAGTGGAAAATCCAATCTATATATGGTGGAAAAGACGTTGTCATTGCCAGAAATCAATACCAATTAGCAGGAAATAATCAATAATCAACAGGCTGGTGATCCTCTAAATTGTTACCTCAGCTGTAGGTGAAGTTGATGGGAAATAAAATGTGATTATGGAGTTTTTCTTCATGTACTTCGACTGGAAGAATTCAACAATCTTTTCCAGGGCTTCTTCCTCCTCCTCTTCATATTTGTCAGCATCAGCTAATCGGTCCCTCACGACGCTCTCTAGCTGCACTCCATATTGGGAACCTTTGATCTCCTTAATGACCACGATCCTTAAGAATTTCTCAACAGGAGCTGAAAATTAAGTTACCAAAAAAGAAAAGAAATTAATAGTCATATAACATTATATGAAGAGCGATAAAATCTGGGATTGTTTTACTTAATCATTACCTGCAATCAGAGCTTCGAAGAAATCATCATTTTCTGCTAGCTCATTTGCAGGTTTCCCCTTCCATTGTTGCAAGTGACCCACAATTTCAGGCTCCAAGTAAACTCCAATTGCAGTGAACTTGATTTGCAGAAAGTGAATTTCGATGTCGGTAATTCCTGTTCCAACGAATATCCAAATTAATTAGAGACTTCACTGTTAGAGTATAATATAAATGAGACTTCACCTAATAATTAAACTTGTAGGTGAGATGGTTCTTTAACATAGTATCAGAGTTTTGTTGGCTCAACGGTCACGAGATCGAATCTCACCACCCTCATTTTATTTTATAAAAAATCATGTACAAGATAATATGGGACTGTGCAAGTTTCAAGCTTAAATGATTTTCACTTGAAAGAAGAGGTGTGTTAGAATATAATATAAATCATATTCCGAAACCTCACCTAACAACTTAAGCAAGCTTTCAGGAAGATGAATTTTTAACATTTACAGCACCAACCACAGCTAGAGATCTATCCATCTCATAAAAACAATACCCCAAATTTGTTAAAATATTCTAAGTGCTTCTTACTTCAAGGAAATACAGTCAAATCTATGTGCAGGAAAGCCAAGAAGACGTGTGTGTTCTTATGGCAAGTTTCTTATTGGGCGGGCACAGTCTGATCACTCTCCATTAGTTTGACAAAGAAGAAGCTAGTGATTGGAGAAAATTTATCTTCAAATCGGGATGATGATGTCGGTAACAATGAAGTAAATTTAAGCGAGGATTATCAATCCAATTTTGAAAATCAAATCAAAGAAAAGAGAAAGCAGAATCGAAAGTTATACCATGGCCAAGCAGAGATAATGGCTTGGTTGCGATTGTTATATGTGTAGGGAAAGGGATCTCATCAACGCTAACCATTTCCGTGCCCACTGCAACATTTTCCACAGAAAAATGAAAAAACCATTTCAGTAACCGGCAGAGAAACGCAAATCTTCACACAAATATCATTTATTTCTAGCCAGGAGCAGTGTGCGAGCCCCATGATCATGGGCTCATAAACAAGATGAACAGATAAAATGAACTTACTGTTAGCTAGACTGGCGTAGTAGTACGAGTAGGATTTGTCGAGAAAGGGAAGGAGAGTTGTGAAGGAGATGCGTGGGAGCAACTAATTTTTAAGCCTCTTATTTAAATATTCTGAGCTACCGCTCCCATTGTCATAGTTTATGGTGGTAGGTACGTTGGGGCATGGAAGTTTGCAATCTCGTGATCCATCTCCCCTTCTAACATCAGTCCTTCACCATCGTACCTTTATCTTAATCCCCCCCAACAATTGGTCACTCAATTATTTCCATTTAGGTTTCAAAAGTATTTTTCATAAAAAATGATTTTTTTTATTTTAAATTGATTTTTTTAAGTATTTTTAGATCATTTTCATACGCTGATATCAAAAATAATTTTAAAAAAAATCATTTTGATGTATTTCTGAATAAAAAACACTTTAAAAAGTAAGTTCAGCCACGTTTCCAAACAGGCAATTAATCAATTGGAACCCTTTACAATATGTTAGCTCAAGTCGAATTCTCTTTTCTATTACCAAGCAATCAGAATTACATCCTAAAAAGTTTGGTTAAGTATCATAATTAAATCCTATGCTCACAAACTTATTTACAAGTAATGGTGTCTGGTGTTAGGTGAATGAATAGTAAATTATACAGATAAAATATATAAATTAAAACTATTATTGTTTATAAATGAACTAAATATATAAGTATAAAATAGATTCTATAATTTTTATACTGACTAATATTTAAAGATACTTTTAATGGTTAAATATAAAGAAAACTTGTCTTGATTTATTATATTTAATTAACAATTGTTTTTTTGGCTATAATAATATAGAAGGTTAACTTCAGAGAAATCTCTTATGGATGATTTAAAATTGCCAATAATGTGCACAAAAGAATTGATTTTGGGATAAAATAATATAGAAGGCTTAGATTTAGCAAATCTCAAAATAGAGGGATCGAAAGTGATTTTTAGCCTCATTATTTAATGATGCACCTACCACCCCCCTAGCTAATTTGTTTGCTGTCATGCCAAGATTGCACGTTGCACATTACCTTCTCAATTATAGTCGAAGACTATTCCAAGTTATACGTGCTCAAACAAGCTACTTTTTTATTCAACCATTAAATTATGGCTTTATTGTTTTATTTTTCTATTAAAAAAAAAATTCAAGGAGAAAATAGATGAATATAAAAAAAAGATGCTTGTGTGTTTTTTTTATTGGGGGATAAAAAGGTCATTTGCATATGGATTTGGAGGAGTTTAAGACCTGTCATAATCATGGCACCCAAGGAAGAAAAGATGTTGAGATGACTATTTTAATTTATAAAATAAAAAAACTAAAGGATTCACTGTTGCAATATCATTAAAAAAAAAAACCAAACAAAATATCACATCAATTAGGTTGTTGGTACCAAACCAAAAGTCAATTGACTTTGTCGATGAGAATGTGTGTAATTTATTTACCATATTGCCCTAGAGATGGTCTCAAAGAAACTATGACCATTAGCGATCCACGCGGTGAAATTGGGTCCTGTCATGTATGCCTATCGACTCATCTCATCAATTCATTTACACCTACCCGTCCAAGACCAAACTAAAACAAACTTCTTTTATTTTAATTTGCTTGTCCAAATCCAAATGGTAACTAAGAAAATCAGGTTGGAGCTTTTTTATACAGTATCTCTATTTCGAGTTATATGGTTGCTAATATAATAATCACTAGAATCTTATATGATCGTTAACTTATGAGTCGTGGGATGAATCAAGATATACACAAACTGACTCATGTACCCACGTTAATAATAATAATAATAATAATAATAATAAAAATAATAAAAATAATCAATTCACTTACACCTACCTGCCGAAGAGCAAAACAAAAACAAACTTGATTTATTTTACATCATCGATGAGTAAAATAAAGCAACAAAAGTGGTAAACAGCCTCTGGTGAGAGTTGAGAAACAAATTATAAATATGAAAATGGTATAAAGAACAAAACAGAGACGCTCAACGTGAGCTTTGTCCAATTCCATGCTGGTACGCCCTGACCACTTCAGTAGACAGCATCGAATATGTAGTCAAGCAACTTATTATGTAGCTCAGAAACCCAGAAAATTGTTCTCCATCCATGTGATGGCCTTACACAAGGACACGGGACCAAAATTAGATACAATGATCACCCTCTATCAACATGGTTTTAGCATATCTTGGGTATCATGCTTCTATGATTGTTCATGCTTTATTGTTTTTATATTTATTCCTTATTGATTGGTGTATAGGATAAGGATCTTATATAATTTTAACTTCAAACATTAAGTACACATTTAAGAGAGTGCATTTTTATCATCCTTGTTAACTAGAACATCACCAATATAATCCTCTATGTTGTGATTAATTATATCATGAAAGATTAGGTTAATTTTCATTTTAGTACATATTTCTAGTGTTTTTTTAACCATATAACATGGCTATCCATTTCTTACATCCATACTAGACAAGGATATTTGAATGTGGTCTTAAGAATATCTAATTTTATGATGAAGATTTGATTACAACTAGAGTTGCCATACATGAAGCTAAGTATGTCATTCTCAAATATTATGTCAATCAATGGGCAATCCTTTTGCACTGGATATTCTATTAATCTCTTAGAGTTGCAAGATTCAAAATTTTAAAATCTTCCCTAAAATTTACCAAAAAAAAAACAAAAAATAACATAAATAAAATAAAAGGGGGCTGACGTTGGTAAAAAAATCAAGGTAGAAATTTTGAGCGTTTTCGAGGGTCCGATTGTACCTCTTTTGTGACCAAAAATGAAGAAAAATACATATTAAAGGCTAAAGTTATTTATTATAGGATCAATTTGGATAAAAGTTAAGTCGAAAGGCATAATTATATTTTTATAGGCTGATTTGATTTAATCGTCTGCCAATTTAAAGTGTAATTATGTTTGACAAATAATTTAGGGTCCAATTGAAGGATTTAATTAAGTGTAAGGACTTTATTATACTTTAAATTGGTCTTAAGGGCTTAATCGATGAAAAATCAAGTTCTTGAGGTTAATTCGGGTTCAATTGAAATTTTTGGAGTCTAAATTGAAGACCATTGAGAGTTTAATGATCAATTGATGGTCAAATCACATAAATCTGAGACCAAGGACCCAAAAAAAAGCGTGCAAAACTAAGGTTGCTGTTGAAATTCTGATGAGGATAAAAATGTATAAAATTAAAAACTTAAATTCAATTGGAGGTGCATTTAGAACAATTACAAATTAAGGGATCAAAGCGCATTTGCAACTTCTTCCAAATCCTACAAACGTAACTACGTTGTTCAGTCACCTGAATAGTGCAAGCACACTGCTGCAGGTGACTAGGAGGCAACCCATCGCTGCACGCAATGGTCAGGCGAAGGGTTGCCTCTTTCGCCTATAAATACCATGCATTGACAAACGAATAAGGGGGGAGAAATTTCTACAGTTACGGGGGGAGAAATTTTTTACATTGAGGGGAATGAACACAGACATACGAGATGGGAGGATAGATTTACAGGCTACGTAAAAAAAAACTACAAATAACAACTCTCCCTTTTCCTTGGCATTGACAGTAACAGTCGGCAAACCCCCCTCTCTCTCACCCGGCCCTCTCTCTCGTCTCCCTCGAAAGCTTCAGCAACTCCAGCCACCAAGCACTACTGGCGTCCTACGGCAGCTGACAGCAACGACAACCAACCTCTCTTTGCAGCGTCATCTCTCTCTCTCTCTCCTACAGCACTAGCAGCTCTCTCTCCTCCAGCAGCAGCTCCCGGCGAACACCAGCGGTTGTTCTCTTGGCACAGGGGGCTCCTCCCCCATGCCAACAGCACCCCGGAAGGCTCAAGTCTTCTTCTCCAGTGTCGTTGACACAACATTAGCAGCAACGGCATCACATTCCAACTGCCTCTTTCGACGCCTCTCCCAGCCACCACAGACCACCATTTCCAATGTCACCACCATAGAAAGAATCACATTGGCCTCCTCTACCCAGTGGTATCAACTGATAACCTCCTCCTCTCCTCCACCATTTATTGTTCACTTGCATGTGTATAGTAGGATGTAAACTAATTCATGTCCTATTGTTTACATGGGTGAACAATAGGAAGGACTGGACATTATGTCCAGCCTGACCCGAGGGTGTTGGGACTAAATGGCCACATTGCTGGACCGACCCATTTTCTCAGACCCGATCTAGTTTGAATAAAAAAAACATAAAAATATTAAAATTTTATTTTCTAAAAAACAAAAATAAAATATTTGTTTTCATGCATACGGCTGAAATCCAAGTTTTTTCCAAGCATATTTTTCGTAAAAAATATATGTTGCATCTTTCTCATGTTTTGAAACAAAAATTGGATATCGTTATCGGTTTATGATTATCCATTAGAATTTGGCTAAAATATCAGAATAATTTAACAATTATTTTGTTTTAGCTATCGCGGTGTAAAATTACATTGTAAAGTACACTCGTAAATATTTAAAAAATACGGTGTAAAACTTTTTTGGTTAGGTTTTCAACTTCTAAGAGCAACTTCAACAGGTGTGTTATCCAAAGAGGCAAAGATAAAAAAATATATATATATTTAGCATTTTTGCTTAATTTTCTTCTCTCCAATAGGAGAGATATTTTGATAGCCAAAATAGTTTTTCCCTACATGAGCTACTATTGTAGCTGTGGGGCGATATCGCCATTGGTATAGCTTTTGATTAATGGTTCAAACAGGGGCAAGAAGGATGCATTGACTACATTGTATAAGATTTGTTCGATGAAGCAGAATAAAGAGAGGGTTGTGGTTGCTGGGGCAGTTAAGCCATTGGTGGGGATGGTGGTGAAAGGCAGGTACAGGGATGATGCCGGAGAAGGCAATGATGGTGTTGAGTACCTTGGCTGCGATTGAAGAAGGGAGAGAAGCTATTGTTGAATATCATCATACCTAAAGTAAGCTACATTGCTCATTTAGCTATTACTAAAGCTCTTAATGTGTTTTTCTAACTTTTAGTTTATCTATTGATTAAATCATATCCACCCTAGTAAGGTGGATATGACTTTATGAATCAAGTTTATTATACCATATACTAAAAGATATAAGGTTTCTGTTACTGTAGCATATGAGACAAATCACTATGGATTGCAATACTATTGCTCAGTTTTCGGTTTGGTTTGGGTCAGTTCGGGTCGTTCGATTCGATGTTTTTTTCCTGATATTTAGCTATTTTTCACAGTAATATACAACGAAAAGCCTGTAGCTTAGTGGAAAACAAGTGCGCCCGTTTCTAAGGAACCGACCCCTGCCTATACAGATTGTGTATTAATTATTTTGCTTTTAATTTTATTTTGTTTTCATTTTTTTGTTTTCTTTTTTGCTTTTTTTATTTTTATTTATTTATTTTGACGTGAAATTATTATTTTTTTACTTATAATTTTATTTTATTTTTCATTTTTTTGTTTGTGTTTTTTGTTAAAGTTATTGACCCTTTATTTTCTTTGATTGAATTTTTTTCTCATTATTAACGCAATAAGAATAATAATTTTAGTTTTTTTCTTGTTTCCTCTTTTTTTAATGTTTTTGATTTTTTTTGTTGAAGTAATTTAATAATTTTTATTGTTTTAGTAGTAATAGTAATTATATTTTTAGATGTTAAGGCTTCGATGTTCTTATTGTTATAATAGGGTGTGCTGATGTGTATCATTATATCAAGCCTTGCATGTATAGATGTTATACTTTATTTTATTTTTTCAATTTTTTCATTTGATTGAAATTGATAATATATTTGGTTTTCTTTTTGGCCCTTATACTTTTGATTTTAATTCCTTTAATTTTTTATAGTTCTTAAATAGTTCCTATTTTTATATATGTTTATATGTGTGTGCCTTTAGTTTTGGTTTTTAATTTTTATTATTTTCTCTTTTGTTGAGATAACATTTTTTCCAAAAAATTTGTTCTTAAATTTTAGTTTGTGATCATTTGAAAATTGATATTACTTATTTCTTTTCCTTTGTTTTTTCTTTTGTTTTTTTTATTATTTTTTTTATTTTAATTACAAATTATTTTTTTAGCTAATAATTTTTATTTTTATTCATTTTTATTTTGTTTGCTCTTTTGTTAATGTTTTTGGGCTTTTTTACTTTTATTGAATTTATTTTCCCATTATTCACGCAATAATAATAATAATTTTAGTTTTTTTTCTTGCTTCCTCTTTTATTAATATTTTTGAGTTTTTTTTTCCTCGTAATAATTTAATAATTTTTATTGTTTTAACAATAATAGTAATGATCTTTTTAGATGTTAAGCCTTCGATGTTGTTGTTATAATAGGATGTGTTGATATGTTTTATTATATCAAACCTTGCATGTATAAATGTTATAATTTATTTTTGAACTACCAAAATCTATTAATTATTTCAATCCCAATAATTATAAAAAATATTTGCTCGGCCCGCAACGTAATGCAGGCAATTAACTAGTTTGTTCTAAAATAGAACCATATTTTGTTTCACTTTTTTCTTTTAATATTAGAAAAACATCTTACATAAAAATTCATAAGTCTTGATATTAAAAATAAAATGTTTGTATTTAAAAAAAACAAAATAGGCCAAATTCTCCATAGGTTTAATAAACTTGTTATTAAATCAATATGCATGCAGAACATAAGATTATTTTTTTAATTTTTTGAAAAAATCTAAATCATGGAAATATTTGTTGTTTTTTTATATTATTTCTTTCATATGTTTTAGTAAAAATGAAAATTTGATTTTTTGTAGAAACTTGGTTGTACGGAATTAAAAAAAACAATTATCCGTTTTTTACCATTTAAAAACACATAAAAAATTAAATAAAACAAAATGCAAAGACACACTCGTATACTCTTTTCCTCTAAATTACTCACACACACTATAATCATATTTTTATAAGCCATCAAGATTTCAACAACAATAAACATCATTCAAATTCTAATATTAACAAAAACACTAAAACACATCATTGTTTTACTGTTTGATCACTGTACACCGTGACTCATGGCCACTGTTCATTGGCCATTTGTCTCGGTGCTTCGCGGGTGCACCTCCACCTTTTCTTTTCTTTTTTTTGTTTTTTCAACAGTGTATTAACGGGAAAAAAAACCCGAAAAAGACAAAAAAAAACGCAGCTATTTTCGGGGGCTCCGACATAATTGGCCATTTCCAGTCCGGTCCGACCCGGTTCGTCCGACCGGTTTTTTATTTTTTAATATTTCATTGAACAGTGAATTAACAATTTCGTCCCTCGAAAAGGACAAAAAAAGGCCTATGCGGGAGGGGCTTAACGGTAATTAGCGAATTTTTTATTATTTTTTTCGGCTGATTACTGTTGGCGTGTTGCGCAACGCGCCGTTCGTCTCCGCGCTCACGCGTTTTTTAGGACGGCGCGTGAGGCCTACTACGACGTCAGAAAATGTCCAACCGGCGTCTAGAATGATTTTCAGGCATGTGCTCTTCCACCTGGTGCGGCGCGTGTGGCACCATGGTGTCCGGAGACGCGTCAATGGTCGTTTGAATCCCCCCCCCCCCCCCCAATTTATCAGCTAAGCTGTTTTTTGTCAAAATTCATTTCAGTCCCTGAACGTTATAATTTGTTTTTCTTGCCCTTAATGCTATTATATAGGTTTAGATTTGTTTCAATTTCGTCCTTCAATTCAAATTGATTATATATTGAAGTTTCAATTCGGTCCTCAGGCTTTTAATTTTGCGGGTTGGGCTGGAATTCTAAATATTTTTGGTATCAAAGTTTTGATTGATTTCAATTTCATCCTTCCATGCAAATTTATTATAAATCCTTAATATTTTCGGTATCAAAGTTTGATTTCTTTTAATTTTATCTTTCTATGCAAGTTAATTATGGATTTCAGTTTCATTTCGATTCCAAATCTTTTAATTCCAGGTTTTGTTTTAAATTATTTAATTTCAATTTTCGGATTTACTTCAATTTTATCCTTTAAATTAAATATATTATTTAAAATATGTCAAATTGATTATATATTTGTATATTTATGTCAAATTAAAATATGTGAAACCAATTATATATTTTAATATTTATTGAATATTATCGCCTAAGAATTTATATAGAGAGAAAAAAATGACCTAAGATTGTCCTTTAAATTAAATATATTATTGAAATTATATCAAATTAATTATATATTTGTATCTTTATATCAAATTAAAGTATGTTAAACTAATTATATGTTTCAATATTTATTGAATATTATCGCCTAAAAATATGTAGAGAGAGAGGAAAAATGACCTAGGATTTTTTGAAGGACAAAAATTCATATCAGTATTCTTAAATACATTTAATATAATAATATGATGAATAAATCTTATAAAATAAAAAAAACAACTTGGCTTCAAAATTAAATTTTATGCTCTTTTGTTTAAGTTTATTTCTTGAAAAAAAAATTGCAGTTTTTGATTTTTTAATTATATATTTGTATATTTATGTCAAATTAAAATATGTTAAACCAATTATATGTTTTAATATTTATTGAATATTATCGCCTAAGAATATATATAGAGAGAGAGAAAAATGACCTAAGATTGTTCTTTAAATTAAATATATTATTGAAAGTATGTCAAATTAATTATATATTTTTATATTTATGTCAAATTCAAGTATGTGAAACTAATTATATGTTTGAATATTTATTGAATATTATCGCCTAAAAATATATAGAGAGAAAAAAAATGACCTAGGATTTTTTGAAGGACAAAAATTCATATCAGTATTCTTAAATACATTTAATATAATAATATGATGAATAAATCTTATAAAAAAATATTGGCTTCAAAATTTAATTTTGTGCTCTTTTGTTTAAGTTTATTTCTTTACAAAAAATTTCAGTGCTTTGATTTTTAAGATTGTAGATCTAATATTGCTGGAAAAAAAAATACATCTCAAAAAAAACAAAAGGTAGACAAATTTACCTACATTATCTACAATTAAAGAATATACGGGTCACTTCCCGTTTCAATTAGACTGTTCTTTTTAGACGGCAAATAAATAATTATAGCACGCACAAAAATTAAGTTTATTTTTAAAAATAAATTGCAATATTTTTATTTTTAATGTGTCAGATCGAATATTACTTAAGAACAAAAGCAACTCATAAAACTAAATATTGACAAATTTACCTAGGTTATCTACAATTAAAAAATATATGAACCACTTCCCTTTTCGATTACTCTATAAAGTATGTGAGACTAATTATATGTTTTAATATTTATTGAATATTATCGCCTAAAAATATATATATAGAGAGAAAAATGACCTAGAATTTAAAAAAAAAAAATTAATATCAATATTCGTAAATACATTTAATATAATAATATGATTAATAAATCTTATATAAAAAAAAATTGGCTTTGAATTTAAATTTGATACTCTTTTGTTTAAGTTTATTTCTTAAAAAAATATTTACAATATTTTCATTTTTAATATTTGAAATCTAATATTACTGGGAAAAAGAAACAACTCAAAATAAAATTTCAAATTTACTTAGGTTATCTACAATTAAAAAATATGCGAGTCACTTCCCGTTTCGATTACACTGTTCTTTTTATACGGCAACTAAGTCATTATAGCACGCAAAAAAATTAAGTTTATTTCTTTAGAAATTTTCAATATTTATATTTTTAATATGTCAGATGTGATATTACTGGGAAAAAAAATAACTAAAAAAAAAGTTGACAAATTTACCTAGGTTATCCACAATTAAAAAATATACGAGTCACTTCCCGTTTCGATTACACTGTTCCTTTTATACGGCACATAAGTCATTATAGCACGCAAAAAAATTAAGTTTATTTCTTCAGAAATTTACAATATTTTTATTTTTCATGTGTCAGATGTAATATTACTGGGGGAAAAAAATAAAAAAAAATTGACAAATTTACCTAGGTTATCTACAATTAAAAAATATACGAACCACATCCCATTTCGATTACACTATTCCTTTTAGGCGGGGAAAAATTTAATTTGTTACATATTTTATCTATTATAATGTTACTAATTAAATATTTAAACAACTAATTACAACATGTAAAAAATCAATTAGTATTCTACATAGAAAAAACCCTAATGCAATGCGCGGGCAAGTATACTACTTATACCACGCAAAAAACTCATTTCTAACATATTTGATCTATTGCAATTTTAGTAATTGAACATTAAAATAACTAATTATAGCACGCAAAAAATATAAGTTTATTTGTGGAAAAAAAAATTATAATGTGTCAAATCTAATATTACTGAGATAAAAAAGCAACTCAGAAAAAAAAATTACCTACGTTATCTGCAATTACAAAATATACGAACCACTTTCCATTTTGATTATACAGATTTTATCAATTATAATTATACTAATTAAATATTAAAATAATAAAATACAATACATATAAAAATAATCAATTTTCTAAATAGATAAAAAAAATCCTGGGCGTATCACGCGGGCATATCGCTCGTGGACCTCTAAAAGATTGGGAATAGATTGGAGAGACTATTGTAAACAAGTGAAACGATTTAGAAATGGAGGAACAATGATAGCGTGAGGTTTCCTCATGCCACCATCATTATCGATGTGTGGAATCATGCCCCACCATCACTAGAGGAAAAAGAATACGCAAATTTGGAATTACTTATTCTTTTTTATCTTCCTACGATGGTGGTGAGGGCCACAAACTTTTGCAAAATACAAAATCAAATCACACAAGCAGTCGATTCTTTTTATTTTTTATTTTGAATCTAAACTTTGTTTGGAGATCATTTTTATGTACTGATGTCAAAAATAATTTTAAAAAATAAAACAACATAATTTTAATGCATTTCTGAATGAAAATTATTTTCAAAAACAATTTCAACCATGCTCTCAAATAGATTAGTGGTGCAAAAAAAAAAGATAGGGTTTGTGTTTATATGTGGAGACGAGTTCGTGATTTTTGTTTCGTGAATAAAATGGTTGTCATTGACTATGAGGATGGATGAAAAAAATGTGTTATTAGGATAGGGAACCTTCGAAGTCTAAGTGACTGTTTGAGAGTATGGTTAATGTTGCTTTTGAAAGTATTTTTTGTTTAGAAATTCATCAAAATTATGCTTTTATTTTTTTTAATATTTTTTTACATCAACACATGAAAATGATCTAAAAACAATAAAAAAATTAATTTAAAATAAAAAATAAAATATTTTTTTCAAAAGCACTTTTGAAACACAATGTCAAACAGGGCATAAGTTAGCAAACATATAGAAAGAAAAAACCTATAACAAAGAAAACTAGAACATAGAAGAATATGTATTGTGATTGTTATATGTATTAATTATTTGTTGTTATCTAATGACCTTAGGTATTTATCCTCATTATGTCACATAAAACTACCTTATAACATAAGGGATTGATACCTGGAGGTTGTAACATTGCAAGCAAAAAAACATTGTTTTGCATGCCCCAAATATTTTCTTGGGCAATTATGGTTGACTAGGCACATTGCTAGGGGTTAGTTGACCGCCCAACTTATCAACTTATGCTGATCGGATAACTTCTTGTCTAGTCTTTATCACTGTGGGTCTAGCCCCACACACATGTTCGGGTCTCTTTATTCTTCTTTTTTATTGTTAATATATAAAATCAATTACACTCCGAACCAAAAGTGAATATAAAAAAAAAAATCTAAAATTTATTTAATTCATGAGCGTTTGACAAATAATATACATAAATACCATATCATTGTTCACAAAATTAGAGTATCTACATTCATATCCTTATCTATATCCAAGAAAATTCATTCTAGATAAGAAAATCTTTATCCCATCACGTCAAAATCTTATATTTCTAAAGCATATAAGAGATTGTCCACGGTATCATAGCTTTAATTTAATGTTTCTCCTTACCCTTTTCTTTTGAAAATAAAAACCAGCAACTTGGTAAAATAGCAGGTTTAGGGCCTGTTTGGCACAGCTGTTGCTAGCTGTAGCTATTGTGGTTGAGGTTGACAAAAACCTGGTTTCTAAAAAGCGCTTTTAGCTGCGGTTCATAACTGAAATTTGTGTTTTGTTAAAACTGTGGTTGATGTTGAGTTTAATGAAAAGCAGTTTTGTGTGTTTGGTTACCATGCTTTTCAAATTGCTGTCAACTTGTTAAATTAATTAAAAATACACATGTATAAACATACATACACATACATTTATATAAATATTTTGTTGGAATAATATTTTATATTTATTAATAAATATAGTAACAAAATGTTTCAATAATTGACGTAAATTAAACACTTGCAACTAAAAAGAACTCATCGAAACCAATGATTATAACATACCGAGTATTAATACAACAGCGAAACTCATCTTCAGTGTTTGGTTACCATGCTTTTCATATTGATGTCAACTTGTGAAATTACTTTCAAAGACACACATATTTTTTTTTAAAACATTGTAGATTTAATTATCATAATAATAAAATGTAATTAATAATTCAAGTAAATTACACAATTTTTAATTTTTTTAAAATATCAATTTTATATTTTTTTTAAAAATCGGGTTGGGCCTTACCCAAATAACTGGGCCGACCCAGAAAAGTTGGGCCAAAAGGCCCATCCCTGCTGGACTTGGGCTGGGCCGCTCTCGGCCCAGCCCAAATGTTAAGATTAAAACACAAAACGGTGACAAAACGCACCGTTTTGCATTTTGTTTTCTTCTTTTTTGTTTTACTGCATGTCACTGTTCATTTTTCACTGTTCACCGACTGTGACGAGAGGGTAAACGGCCGGTACCGACGGGTAGAGGAGGCTGAGGTGGTTGTCCCTGTCGTGGTGGCGTCGAAAATGGAGGCCTGTGGCGGCCGGACGGGGCGTTGGAAGTTGTCGGGCACAACTGTCGTTCGCCTCTGCTGCGTCGTTGCTGCTTCCCGGAGCTGGAGAAGAAGGCTTGGGTGGTGGCGTGAGCTCACGGTGGAGCTGGTGCTGCTTCTGGACGGGAGCTGTTGCAGGAGTTGGCGAGGAGAGAGAGCTGGAGGAGAGAGAGAGCTTGCTTGCTGTGCTGCAATGGCGAAGGAAGAGAGAGAGAGAGAGAGAGGTTGCTGTTGGGGGAGAGACATGGATGAGCTGGCGTTGTCAACCTTGGTGGCCGGTGTTGCTGTCTCCGGAGTTGGGGAAGACGATGGGTTGCTCCTTGTCTCTGCATGTTATTTTTCATTTATTATTTTTCTTTGTTATTTCATTTTCGTTTTGTAACGCAAAACGCGTTCTGAGAAGCATCTTACGAGAGCTTCTCAAAAACGCTGGATTTTTGTGGGACCCGCCACTAAAAAATCAGTTGATGTTTGGTAAAATTAGCTTTTGGCGCTACGGTGAACCGCAACGCAGGTCACACCGCAGCGCCAAACACCCACTTAGAAGGGTTTCAAATGCATAGAAGGACCAAAGTGAAGTTTTGGGAAAAATTAGAAGTCTAATTGCACCCTATTGTGCCCAAGACTGAAAGACAATGCAGTTTCAAGGTTAAGTTAAATGATTATTGAACAAATCTACATAAAAATTAAGTTCGATGACTTAATTAGATTTTTAATAGGCTAATTTAATTTAATCTTGGACCGAATTAAAAATATTTAATTATGATTAAGAATTAATTTGGGTCAAGCTAAAAGAATTAATTGATTACATATACTTTTATTAGGCCAAATTAATTTTATTAGGGATTTGTTGTAAATAAATTAAATTTAAGAGATAAATTTGGGTTTAATTGAGACAATTGAAATTTTAGAAGACTAGGTTTAATTCCTACCAAAATTATTGGTTGACAACAAGGATAAAATTGTAAGAAAATATAGTTTTTGAGTCAATTAAAGGTAAGATTGAAGAATTTAAATGCCAAGGACCAATATGCAAAGGCGTTAGACTTCAAGTTTTGAAATTATGGAAGTCATTTACAGGTAAGATTGAAGAATTTAAATGCTAGTGGAGCTCTTAAGTATAAATGTAAAATTAAATAAAATTTGAAAACAAATAAAACAAGTGTAGAAATTAAGAAAGAGAGAAAAGAAAAAGAAAAATGAATTTTGAAATAGGAGCAATAGAACCTTTCAAGTGAATTTTGACCTAAAAACGAGCTTTAAATCTTGAAATTGGATTCTCTCAATCATAATTAAGTGAATCAATAATTAAGTGAATCAATAAAATTAGATTTCATTTTGTCAAATTGAGCATTAAATCTACATCACAACATGCTCGTAATATCTCATGGGTCATTTATAAAGCAAACTAGAACAAAAGATGTTACTCAAGTTCAAGTTAACTCAATGTAAAATAATTAAATTGGAAATAAATATGTCAAAGTGACAAAAAAAAATTAAAAAACATAATGAATTGTATATTTCTTCTATATAGTATTTCCATCATTTTTTAAATACCCGACTCGCCATAAATCGCAAGTCTCTTAATAAAGAATTTGACATCAAAGTAAATCATCAAATCTAATCTTTATAAAAAAGCTCAACATGTAAGGATTGATTTGAAGAAAAAACAAAGTTGAGCAATAAAACATGTTCTCTGCCCATCATCCAATTCAAACCATAATCTAGCAAAGAAAAGGGGTTGAACATTTGTCTCAAACTCAAATCTAGTCCCCCAAAATTTAATTATTTCAAATCAATCAAATTTCATTCTATTTTTCTAAGCCTAGTATAAATATAAAACCCTCTCATTAATATTAGGAAAAGAAAGACACAGTCGATATCATATCTAATCTTTATAAAAAAGCTCAACATGTAAGGATTGATTTGAAGAAAAAACAAAGTTGAGCAATAAAACATGTTCTCTGCCCATCATCCAATTCAAACCATAATCTAGCAAAGAAAAGGGGTTGAACATTTGTCTCAAACTCAAATCTAGTCCCCCAAAATTTAATTATTTCAAATCAATCAAATTTCATTCTATTTTTCTAAGCCTAGTATAAATATAAAACCCTCTCATTAATATTAGGAAAAGAAAGACACAGTCGATATCATAAATCATACAGTAAGTGGATGAACTGCGTCTGTCCATCTTGACTTTCGAATCAAATTGCTCATTGATTTTTCATCTTAGTAGTGTTTGTTTTTTAATAATTTTTTGAAAATATATTTAAAAAAATAAAAAAAAAATATTTTTAATATTAACACATCAAAATAAAAGTTACCATATTATAAAATAAAACGATTAATTTTAATTCGAACCAAAAAATAAAAGAATAGCAGAAGAAATCCTTTCATGAATAACCCTAAGGCACTAATCATTCCATAATGGAAGAAAAAAAGTAGTCTAATCTAACTTCCGAGCCAATTTTCACCACGGGGATCATCAAACACAAGATTAATGAGAGACAATCTCTAGTTACAACTGACTAATCAAATTTTACTTTAGATTTATAAATCATTTACATCGTAAACCATCAATTACCAATGGTTTATGCTTGTCAGAAAATCAAAAGGCCACCGGAACCACCATTTTTCCAGTTTCAGAGCCCTTGCGACAACCAGCAGTTCTTGAACTGGGACCTGGCTGTCTCTCTAAAACTCTGTACCTTCATCAAACAAAAATGAGTACAGCCCAGGCCCAAACCAGGCCCAGCCCCAACCCTGCTTGTCTTCAGCAAATAGCAGACAGGCCCACAATCCACTCCTCTTCCTTGCACCACAATCCCCCATGCCCTGGTAATGGCATCTTCCTCCTTCTCTTCACCGTCCTCGAGTTTCTCCACAAAGATCACCCCATCAGGCAACTGGGTCTCTCTCTTCTCCCATTTTTCCATCAAGCCTGGCCACTTCTCCACTGCCGCCGCCTTCTCGGTCTTCAACATCGTCGTTTCACCACTTTCCTCCGCATAGACATGCACCAAAAGAGGCGCTTCCCTCAAGTTGTTAACAATCTCCACCACAGAATCTCTCATCCATTGCTCAACCCTCTCAAATAAAACTGCGGATTTCTTGTTTCCGTCAGAAGGATCGTCTGACTTCACAATTCCTGGCGTCGTAATACTCTTCATTGACATCGAGACCCTCCCCTTTCCGAATCTTGCGCCATTACGTGAGTTGCCAGATATCTTGACATTGCATGGGATTTGTAATGGATTCTTGATCGGATTATTCTCAAGAACACGGCAAAACCCATTCCCTTCTAGTCGAATCCCCGCTGATGCCATCTATATGTATATATATGTAGATGGCAATGGATACAGAAGATAAGATGAAACAATCGCACGAATCCTCAAACCCAGCAGCGGCGTTCCTTCTACCTGATTTCCCTCGATTAAAAAGAAAAGGAAAAACAAGAAACAGAGATTTACTGCAGTTCTTATTGTGTTTGATGGTGGGATTTGTACAACGAGCAGAGTTTGAATTGTAAATGACTGGAAAGTATTTAAGGCATTCAACAGATCTCCCTATCAGAGTCGGAGTCCACGAGAAGGAAACGGTCAGGCTAGAAAGATTAGTGGACGGTCAAGATTGGCATGAGAAGTGCAAGCAAGAAAGCTTCACGAACCTGCTCACGTAAGACTTCCGTATTCGATTTCTTATGTTTTGCGTTCTCTTATAAGGACCATGTCCACGCAGGCTCGTGTCATGTCCAGGCTCGTGTCATGTCCACTCGTCTCCAGCTCAGAATCTAATCCTCTGCCTACAAACCAGTGAGACCTAATCTGCAATCCTCTTGGCTGTCGCCATTTGGTTGGATACTAATAAAGCAACGGCCAACGTGTTTCTCTTTCTCATATAAGGAGAAGTGAAGGGTCGTGATAGGATGAGTGTAGTTTCTGATTCTGATAACGGTTGTAGGAAATAAACAAAGGCTAAATACCTACGGTTGCGTGTCTGGGAGGTGTTTAACGATCACGTGGTTCGCACAGAATCTAACAGGCAATTATAGGCTGTGATTTAATCAAGGCCGTTCAATTTCAAAAGACAGGAATGCAACGTGGAGAATGTGGCTGTTCGGGGGTGGGATGCATGCTGGCACGTGGTAGTCTTGTGAGATTGCATGCAGCGTTGATGCTAACACACGCCCAATGGCTGCCTCACCAACCACATTAATCAATTTCTTGACACTAGGACTGCCAGGTCATCGAAGCTTACATGGCAACTTAAATAGGACGAGCACTCTTTTTTTCCCTTTCTTTTCTTTTCTCAATAATTAAATAAAAAACGTGGAAGCTTATCCAATGAGAAGTTTTGAAATAATATAAGTTTGTCATTATAATTGTATTAATTTCTAAAAGTCACGTATAATTTTTATATTTTCTTTCTTTCTCTCACCATTGTTTTTTCAAATCAAAATCCTTATTTGTAACTTGTAATTCCCTAATTTGCTTCCAAATATTATTTAACAAAAAAAATAAAAAATATTCTTATAAGTCGGGAAAAAAACAAAATAAAAAACAACTACTAATTCAACAAAAAAAATATAGTTTTATAAAAAAAAAATTACGAAAACCATCCTTTTTATTTTTAAAATTTATAGTTTCCTAGGTATAATTTACATCATATTATTTTCACATTGACATATTTTCTTTAAGGTGAATTAAAATATTTTATTCTCACCATCATGTTTCGGTATACCTTTTGCTTGATAAAAAGAAAGGGGAGAAGTTTATTATATACTTATTGCATTATATGCATCAATGTGTCACATGCATTAATCTTTTTTAATCATTAAGTAAAACACAATGCATGCCCCACACACCCCAATAAAAACATAATGTAAATATAAAATATAAACAAGTGAATTATGTGTCGTTGTTATAATTGAGAATGATCTTAAGATCTCATCACAAGTTTCCAACTAATATACTTGATTTTAAAATATATTAAAAACCATTCAAGTTTATGATATGATTGAAAAGGAAAGTCTAATAGTGATATGATCCTTTAACAAACACAAAAGATATTTAATTTTGCAAAAAAGATTTAAATGAATCTTATGTTCCGTATATTTTCTGTCAAACTTGAAAATATACGGAACAATCAAGATTTTACTCGCTAATCTAGATCCATAAAAAATGAAAACGCGATACATCAAGAAGCACTGAGAGGGGAAATCACAAGGCCATCATCAACAGAATTCTACCAGAATCAGAAGAATTATTGCTTGTAATTTTAAGTCTAACCTAACACGCCCCGTATTTCTTCAGCAATCTGGCCCGAGTCATTCGTCAGCTTACTTGGGGAATACATGGCGTGCACAGCCATCATACCTTTGGTTTCAACAATGATATCCTATTATCATCCACCGTAAAAGCAAGGTTGTCCATTTTTTATTTCGTTGGTATTTTATTTTTTTAATTGAAATTGAATATTTTAGTTTTGAAGTGTTTTTATATTTCGAGTTTCGAGGTTGTACTATATATATTTATATATATATATATATATATATATATATATATATTAATTTTAAAAAAAATTAGTTTAAATCTAAAAATAAAATTATTTAAAATTGTACAATTTAAAAAAAGACAACATAATTGATTTTTTTAAACTAAATTATGAACATGTATAATATTTTAAGAATGTCATCTTCAATCTCGCAAGGTCATTATATTTTCTGATTGCTCTGAAATATATATATATATATATATATATATATATATATATATATATATATATATATATATATATATATATATATATATATATATATATATATATATATATATATATATATCAAGATCTCCATTAGTGTTTGAAATTTTCATCTCAATCTAACAGTTAGATTAAGAGATATGATTGATATTGTAAAATTATTTAATATTTAAAAAAAACACTTTAAGCTGAAACAGAACGGACGAACAAAACCGGAGTGTTATGACTGAAATTTAGATAAAATTTCTAAATCAGACTGAAATTTTAAATGAGATAAAAAATATGTTGTTTTATCTTGAAAAGGTAACATGAAACTGCAGCTGGATTCTTCACTGCAGTCAAACGATGTTTTCTGACATAAAGTCTTCAAATCAATCAGGGACGCTGAATGAATTGATTTGGCTTCATTTCCTGATTATCAAAGATAAACAGGCTGTGATCCTATATTGACCATCCATGCGTGAGCGAAGAGTCTTCACTATTTCCTGTTACCATCCCTTCAAGCAAGACTGAGCTGCACTGCATCTACTGAGTCGTCTCTCAATCAATCGCAAGTTTTCTTTCATTATTAGCAGAGAAGCAACTAAAGTTGCCTTTTCTAATGTACACTGTCCTAGAAATCAAAGAAAATAAGACAAGGAAGATTAAAAGTACAGAAAAGGTAAGAGCACTGTTTCATGAAAAAAGAGATCCAGTTTCATGCTACACTGGGAAATGAGCCATGAGAAAAACACATCAAAGAACCTGACAATCGATTTATTATTTCTCAGCAACTTCCTCTATCAACTAGAGTTATAACAATCTACCACAACAATGATTCTGGCTACTTTTTGAAAAAGAAAAGATAAACGGGAGCTCCATTTGATGTCATAACTTGCTATCCGGCATAGCATTGCAAAGATTAAAGAACTGATCAGTGGTTTGCTAATATTTTAGAATTCAACACCATTAGATAGGAGGAGGACACTTCTGTTAGTAAGATCAGAAACAAGATACGTTCTCCTTCGAGCTCAGGAAATTGCAGGTTGAATAGATGGAAGCTGCAGCAGCTCTAACAGCCAATTCCTTCTGCGAGCTATCTGCCTTCTCAGTTCTGCACATTGAAGAAAACTGGATAATTATGAAGTAACTTGCAGAATATTTGCCACATGTTGAGGTATGAATAGAAGAATTCTGACGAAACAGATTATCTATAATGATGTTAAATGAAGATGTCTCTTCAGTCATCAGAAATCAACACCCCTAATATGTGCTCTATCATGCAATTTAAGATACTATAACAGATCCTGCCACAAGTTTGAGATAGGATTGATGGCAGTAATTTACCTGGGGTAACCTAAAATCGCATTATAGTGCAAATGTTGCAGCCCCTGATCACAGTGCACTTGCATTTCCTTTACTTGGCTCAACCAACTTTCCTGAATTTCAAACCAGAAAAGAGACGTAAGTAAAAAATGAATTTTCTATACTATCATAAGCTCTGCAGAAGATTTCTTTGAAAAAAGGAAATCCTATTACACGTAAGAAACAACATTTGTATTCAGAAACTGTTTAGTATATTCAAGCTATTGAATTAGTCTGGTCAGATATAAGTTGATACTAAATCATTGCAAATCACAACACAATCACTGTGAGTCAAATTCACATACACACATCCCTAGATTTCTAGTAGAATTTAGTAGCATGCGAAAGAAAGAAAAGACTCTCCTATTGCACTTGTCTTTCCAATCACACTTACAAGTTGTTTCTCTTCTTCTGAAAGTGCACTGTCCAACTGATCAAACAATGATCTCCATCTTGCTTGATGCATCGCAGCTGCTGCATTATTGGACACTACTTCCGAAGAACTTTTCATAGTATAAGCACCGTCCACTTCAGTAGCTGAGAACTCTTTTGATATTAAAAATGGTAACTCAGTAGTTATCACTGCTCGGACTCTCTTCCTACTTCGGCGCAATGCTGAAAGTACAGGAGATGGTTTGTTAGCATATGGACATCATGTGCCATACTAAATAATACTCAACTACCATTCATATAATAAAGTAGTACCTGCTATCCGTCCTCTAATGTCTTGATGAAGAAGTTCCAGCCATTGAGAAGAAACAGTAGCAGCTGAAAGTACAAAAACAAATTATTTTCAGCTAAGGTGTTATTGGCGTTCAGACTGTCGTGTATTTCAATGTTGTGATATATAGCAATACCCCAATTCTATGAAGATACACGATTCATTTAGTGTCGTGCAATTCCTATCTACCTATATAAATGTTCAAATACTAAATTGTCAATTCCTTCTAAACAAAAAAATTAGACACACCTCTCACAGAAAGACAAGAAACACTGGTGCTGTTTGCTGATTCCTCATTCAGAACAGTTCTAGATTCCTCCAAGGCATTAGTTGATGAAGACAACTTCAATGCCAATGCATCATCCTCACTGGCAGCTGAGTGTGAAACAAAACTTCTGGCATGTACCATGTCTGCCATGCTGGAGTCACCCTCCCCGTTGGATATAGGGTACCCTCTTGTTTGCTTGCTCCCAAATAGAGAAGTAGAACCCCCATTTCCATGAGAAAAACTGAGTCGATGTATTCCAGAATCACTCATATTATTGGTTTCTTTAGTTCCGGATTTTAAATATGCTTGTTTGCTTTCAAGACAACCATTTTCAAGTTTTTCAGACCTTACCAAAGCCTCTATTATGGAATGGACCTGCTTTTTATTTCTCACATGGTTTATGATCCCAGGGTTCAAGCCATTTAGCAATCCACTTGGCGCAGCAATCTTTGTAAACCTGTCAATCTGCTCTCTTTTTGCAAGTTCCATCTTTTCCTTGAGAACATCATCTTTGGGTTTCCTCCCACGTTGCTTTGCCATTGGTATCCCTCCATGAGAAGATGGCATAAAACCACTTTGAATTGAAATCCCTCCGTATGAAGATGACAGAAAACCGTTTTGCTTCATTTCCTTCCACATTCTTAATGGATCCTTTTCGTGCACTGGACCAGTAGTACTCCCACACTCAGAAACATCTCTTGACTTCTCATGATCTTTCTGAGTGTGGAATGGTTCCTGGTTCACAGAGCTATCATCCTGTGCATTCAGATCCAAGCCAATGCCAACAGAAGTTGCACATTTATTGTCATGTTTTCCCTCGTGCTTCTTGAGCAATGGGACTTCATTACAATTCTCAGCATGTTCTGCCATATCCTTTCTCAGCAAATGATTAGCAATGCAAGCTTCACTACTGAGATCCTTGGAGGCAGCAGTGACCTCAACTGATAATGCGGTCCTACCACTTCTTTCTGCTCGGTAAGCATTGAAGTCCAAGGTTACTGGAACATTGGTGACTTGGGACATCTTTTCAGCAAACTGAAAGCGGTCACTGTCTTCTTTGTTTTTCAAGTGATTGGAGCTTTCTTCTGTGCCATTATCAAGTACAAAAACCAAAACTTAAAAACGATGTTTAAATTGGAAGGTCAACAGACAACAAGAAGTTAATCTACCGTGGAACTAAAGCACATTCAACGTGTCCAGGCATTGCAATTTGTTTTCAATTAAATGTTTCTTGTTGGTCTTGTTCTGCTAACAAGTATTACTAGTTAATATATTTTTCTAGTGTACTTGAGCATAACTGCATTCTGACATCGCGGACACGCAAAAGTTCACCATCAAAACACCCAACAACAGCAGCAAAAAAAAATACCTATTAAAAAAACTTACCTTGAAACCTCAGCACAGATTCAAGATCACGCATTTTAATCTTTTTTCGAGCAACTTCTGATTTCTCTCCCAATTCACCACCAGTCCGCTTCTCACCAGCCAACTAAAACAACCCAGAATCAGGAACATAAAACTTCTCAAAAGCACCAAAGAAGGAGAGAAACCAACCTTGGAATCAGATCTGGATCTCCCTTTATCCCTTCCTCGATCTTCCATTAGCTTAAACCTAATTCAAAAGTCATGACCTTTAGCACCAAAATCATGAACCAAAAGGAAAAAAGGTAGAACCTTGAAACCCAATTTAAGACTCTTAACAACAAAAACCCAAGCCGAAATAAAAAAGAGCAAAAATTCTTGGAAACCCAATTCAATTAAGATCTCTAGCATCATAATTTTTTTCTTCAAAAAAACAATCTTGAAACCCAATTAGAAATCAAGAAATGTAACACTAAACCTTAAAAAAAAGCCAAAAAATAAAGAAATGGACATAAGAGATTCCCTAACCGCAAAGCCAAATCTTGATTTCTTTAACAAGGCTAAGTGTATCTACTTTTAGTGGGATTTGCACGGGACTGGAAGCAAGTTAGGGTTTCAGAAAGAGGAGGAGGGGTGGCAAGATATGTTTTGAGAAGTGTTAGTGATTTGAATTTTCAGAGAGGGAGTGAGAAAGAGAGCGCGCTTGCTTTTGCTTATTTCTTGTCTGATTTCAATTGGCAGAAGAAGACATGGGGGAGTCGCGCTTCTTCTTTTATTTTTTTAAGGAGTTTTTGACGCTGACAACGTGAGGGATGGTTGGGAGCTCGGAGTTTCGTTTCTCTTTTCAAATTCAAATACGATGTTGGAGGGATTTTTGTTTGGGCCCTCATTATTCCCGCATTTCCCATCACTTTTTTTTTTCTTTCTTCTTATTATTACAGCAAAACTAAAATGTGTGGGTATTTTTATTTTTCACTCATTGTACATAAATTCTTTTTTTTATTCTTTTTTATCACTTTTATCAGAATCAAGGATCAATTAATTTTGATTTTTTAAAAAAAAATAGATTGAAATAAAAGATATCTAAATAAAAAAGACATCAAATATGAGTGATGTGCCGTAAGCTTAGAGCTAAATATAATTTCGTCCTCCAACTTAAAAAATCACCCACATTATACAATTTTGGTGCCTTAATAGTTTTCAAGTTCACTTTTGGTACATAAGTCTTTTATTTATTTTTTAGTTCCATGTTGAGAGAGGAGAGAGAAATGTCACCACCGGATTCTGATGATAGAGAAAGAAACATATGGTTAACATCGATTTAGGTCGTCAAAACGAATGAAATTTGTGACAAATTGTTCCAGTAAACGAGAGGAAATCATATTAAGTGTTTTTATTTTACCTTTAGAGTTCATCAAAAAATAAATTTGAGTTCGAGTTGATTTTGTTTTCTAGAGAGTTTTTTTTTAACATCATTTATAGGTTTATCACAATTTGTAAAAAGTTTTGATAGTATTTTTGGTCAAATATGGGCAAAGTTGTCAATACCGTTCCGGTCGCCATTCCGGTTTTTCGATTGGAACGGAACGTTCCGGTTTCGGACCGTTCCGGAGTGCCGTTTCGGTATCGTACTGTTAATATATAATTAATTAATTATATATATATTAAAAAAATAAAATATTAATTTAATAAGTATAATTAAAATTCAAGATAAATTAACTTTAAATTATACAATACAAACACAAAGTCAAACAAACATAATCTCAAAATTAGAAACATCTCTAAAATTCCAAAATATTATGAAAGTAAAATGTTCTAAAATAAAAGAAATATAAATCAAACATCTTCTACATCATTAATATAAATAAATAAATATATATATATAAATATATATATATCTTAAAATATATATATTTATATATATATATATATAGGGGGAGGCAAGGATGGCAAAATATATATATTTATATATATATAGGGGGAGGCAGGGACGGCCTGACTTAATATATATATATTAAGCCAGGGGAGGCAGGCGACTGCAGCTTTTGAAGGCTGCAGCATTTCGAAAGATGAAATTTCAAAAGATTTGAAAGAGTAAAATTTGCATCGTCAAAATGAATCCGGAACGGAACCGGGGCGTTCCGGTCGGAATTGGACTGGAATTTCTGGAATGGACTGGAATTAAAATTGGGACGAAAACGACGCCGTTTTGTTCTGGTCTTATGAACGGAACGGAACGTTCTGGCTATTCCGGCCGGAACGGCACGGATTTAACAACTATGAATATGGGATGAAAAATAGTTTTTTAGCTCGGACATTCTGAAGCCTTGATTTTTCTGCCACTATGGTGGTTGGAATCTGGGGAAGAATAAACAACGCATTGTTTGATGATTTCTTTTTCTTCAAAATAATAGAATGGACAACATGTATCCCGTCTCAAGTATAATGAAAAAAGGGCCCAGACATGCGAGTCTCCTTGTAGGCCAACGCAAGGGCCCAACTTTTAAATTATTTTTTTATACATGAAAAAAGTTATATTTAGATTAATACTCCTTTTTATATTTTGTAGATAAACTATATTTTTAAAAATAAAGATTTTTTACTTTCAAATAATGTTTCTAATATGTGTAGTCATGCATCATATTTTTATTGTTTTTTTATTTGATTCAGTCAATTTAATATTTTTCTTACTATCATTTGTTTGAGTGAACAAAATAATAAACAAAGCGTGACAAATTGCTTTTAATATAAACAACATGTAAATTATCTTATTGTTCACTATTTTCACAATTAATTGTGGATTATAATAATGTTTTTTGACAATATTTTTATTTGGGTCCTCAAAGTTTTTCCTTGCACAATCAATATCTTTTAAGAACCTAATTTAAAGTTTTTCTTAAGGAAGGTTGAATTGAAAGATATATGGCTAAAGAGAAAATCTCAGGTGACATAGGTGATTCTTTAGAATTTATTTAAAAAATATATTTTATATTTAAAATTAAAAGATGTGGGGGGGAATATTGTTTCTTTGAACCCATTAGTATTGTGGGTTACAATAGGAATCCATTTTTTTCCTTCTAGCCCATTTTTTTCTTTGTTTATTCTTTGTTTCTTTGATTTTGATCCTTATATTATGTGTTTATTAATATCAAGAGTTGATAATTATACATTTTAATCCAAAATTTTATTTTGTTAAAGTTTAAGTCTCTAGATTTGAAAAATAAAATAGAAAGGTGTCACACAAAAAAAAGAGAAAGTCTTTGCTTATCAATATTATAGCAAAAAAAAAAAACTTATTATTGATGTCAATTAGTTATCTTCGACCAAATTTGATGTTCATAACCCGTTTAATAGGTTAATCTATATTACTCTAAAATGTCTTCACTTCAAAATTATTTAAAAAAAATAGTCAAATATTAGTGACATAGAGGCAGCCTTGACAAAAATATGGTAGAATAACATCTTTCTTTTCCACCTTTTAAAACAAAATATTCCTAGTTAAACTGAAATGCTTCTTAATATCTCACTTATTCTGTTTCAAAAATACTTTCAAGAAATTTATTTTTTTGTGTTTTTAGATGATTTAATGTACTAATATCAAAAATAATTTTTTAAAAAAAAATATGTATATATATATATATATTATTTTAATATATTTCTAAATAGAAAATACTTTAAAAAACACATATACTGATAAATAGATCCTCTTAAAATGCACCATTTTATATCAAGTTTAAAGGTTTGCTCCACATGCGGCGCAACATTTCATATCTATCTATCTATCTATATATATATATATATATATTTGCAAGGCTTTTGTGATTTGTACACTAGTTCTTCTTCTTTTTCTATGATCTTCTCAGCTACAAGATAAAAGGTTCTCTCTGGTTCAGATAGACTAATGATCAGCTGCTCTGGATAATTCAAGCACCATGTACAGAGACTTCGCAGAGCAACACCGCTTGTGATACAATGAAACAAAGCTTGATATGGGATAATCATGTGTGAGCAACACAACAAACATTCGTTGGATACAGACAGCCTCAGTCATGTCCAAAATACATATTGTTTGCATTTTTTACCTCCACTCTATGCTTCCTAAAATTACATTTGCAACATGGTTTCTATAATTTACATGGCTTTACATTGGCTAGTAGGGACTACAAGCAAGCAGAACATGCAAGAAACTTGTGGCGTAAAGAAAAAGTTAGTCGTTTGAGTATCAGAAACGAACGTGCAACGGTGTGTAGGCAGCATAATGGTACCTCATTTTGTATAAGCAATACTAGAGCCAGTTCGGAGCAATCTTGGTTGATATTGTTTTTGAAGATGGATCGTCTGAAAGCTTGGCAAGTGACCGATACTGCAACTTCACACTCTCTGCATTGTCCAATGTCTTCACTACATACCTGTAAATGACTTTGTATTAGTTACAACCATCAGAAGTAACCTTTCATGCATGGTGCAGAAATCTCAACTGAGAAAAATTTCAATCCTGAGGACTACAGGTTGCTCAATCATTTCACACCATTTAAGATGTATCCAATACCATTTTCGTTTTCTCATCTAAGCTGCAAATGTATTCACTTATTTACAGTACTAATCAAAGTATTAACTCATTCAGAACAGATTTTGTTCCATGTGTCTCCATATGCATGTAATGACAGCCAAGAAATTCAAACTCAACAATGCACAGATGTCTGCTAGAACTTCTTGGTCACATAACAGAAAATGAGCACAAAAGATAAATGTATTAATTATCAAGGGGGCGAAAAAACACATTTGACATCCGTATAGAATTGACCTGAGCAACATGCCAAACCTTAAAGCATGCAAAAAATTGAAGGCAAGAAAAGCAAGAAAGTGACCAACCATCCATTTAAGCATTGCGTTGTCACAACAGCCTCCCGTCCAACAAACCGCTGTGGTGTCCTCTTGTTTCCCTGAATATTTCCTTTCATGTTGTTAATTTTACATTATTAATAAACAATACATACAGGGAAAACAAGGGAGCTTTGCTAAACAACCTTTATAATAACCCGGTCTGTCACAGCAAATGGGAACTGCACACCTCTACCCCTTGGTGGATCCATGACCCCTGAATCACCATAACCACCTTTGTCCTATAAGACATAAAAACAGCTGTGATTTTAGAAAACTTTAATAGTTGTGTAAGATAAGGACAGCTGGTGAATTCTAAAACCAAAGGGTTGCCAAGGAAACCAATAGCAAAAAAAGAAAAAAAATATGCTTGAGTCGATATTAAAACATAAGAGAATACTTAAAAAGAGCATCCGAGTTGTAGTTTTTTAAATGCCAGGCTATTGACTTGTTGACAGTGAAGACATATCATTGAGAAGGAAAAATCAGAATCACTTTCATGAAATCTACTTCCAAATGAGGTAGAATCATGCCACTTCAGCTTGACTGCAATGAAAAGGAAAGGTATGCATTGTAATGCAGTCTGCACCTATACTATTGACAATTGTTAAAGTGAATTATGTTAAAAGGAAACCATACTATTGACAATTGTTAAAGATAATTATGTTAAAAGGAAACCCAGGGATTGATAGGAACAAACCTGGTCAAACCTCTCTCTCCTCCTTTTGGAAGAGCGATAAAATTGTAACTCCGCTTCCCGCCGAAATGCCTGGACGGCAGTTCTGAGAGCTGTTTAGACAGCAGCAAAACAAACAATTGAAAAAGCAAAGCCAAAGGAAATGCAATCTGTGATGCACTTGTCACAGTTCTCTTTATCATAGTGACTATAGACTCCCTCGATCTTCCCACTGCTTAAAAATACAAAGCCTGCTATTTTTCTTATATGAAGCACAATCATAAAATCCTACAACCATCGACAACAACAAATTATTACTTACAGAGGTTGGGAGCTATTGAGTCTTCTGAAATTAACTGCGAACAACTGTAGCAAACTTTCTGAAAATGCAAGCATAAAACTGAAATCAAAATCATATTATAACTGCAAGAACATCTGAGAGAGAGATCAGAACGCAACACAGCTATAGATTTCTAAAATAACACAGTCCAGTGAAAGTGAACCATTTGCACAGAACAAGCAGAAGCGCGCCACTTTCAGCAAAGCTAAGTAGAAAGTTAAAATGCAAAAACATCTCATACAAGTTGTTATAAGGTGAGTGGAAGGAAGACAATTCAACAACAAGAAAAATACTTCATTCCAGTAATCAATCACAGGGTCATGCTTGCTCTTCTTGAAAGTCTAAGAAGTGTTATCTCTGACAAACAACAGTTTGCTATTTCATTAATTGTTGCATCATAAGGCCTTGAAGACAGTTATGATACTATTGACAGATTGTCAGGACATGGTTTGAAGCTTGATCTTGCCCAAAGCAATAAAATACAAATATTAGAAAAACCAGCACCTAGAAACATGCATTAACATTAATAGTTAAAAACACTGTATAAGTTCAAATAACAAATTACAAGGACAACCTCAGGGTATAGGATAAGTTTTTTTCTCTTGTAACACGGGAGGAATGCCTCCTGTACATTCTGTATTTTTTTCTCTTAATTCAATCACCTTTTCCAAAGAAAAAAGGTATAAGATAGAAAACTGGCCAATTACAAGGACCAAGCATGCAAATGGACCGGCTTAAAAGGCAGCGCTGGTGTTAGAGCCTCAACTGAGCCAAAATTACTGTTTGATATGGACAGATCCAGACTTCATTATAGTGCTTCTGAAGGAAATTTTATAGTTACAGTGACTAATGCAGGAGGTCTGTAAGAAGCAGCTCGAAGCTTTGTAGTAATTTTTAAGTTTGCAGATAAATCATTGAGGCACAAAATTAAGGAAGCTCAAAAACCCCACCCTCTCTCTTTTTTCTCTCTCTCTCTTTGATCTGGTACTTTCTCAGTATGAGAAGTTATTCAATCCTCCTATCATAGAGAATTGCAACGAATGATTTTCAAAGACCTAAAATTCCTTCAATTGAGAACTGACCATTTTGATAGCATGCTGCATTCCACCATTTCCAAATGAATGCCCACAAGGCAATATCATTGCGTCATCCATTAAATCTCCCCTGAATCCATAAACTAGAGTAAATAAATTGCACAAGTAAAAACTTTGCCAGCAACATGCTTACAAATAGAATAAAAAAATGGATGCCAAAAAAGATATTCCAAAACTTTATCAGAACAAACTTCTGATTCAAACACAAATAGTCCATGTCATGCCAGACACAAAAAATCCGCATACAAAAATTGAAAAAAAATCAACAATCAATCTCATAAACTTACGTAACAGGGTCCGATAAAATAGCCCTTAAAGAATCTCCAGACTCACTCGAAAATGCTGAACCCTCCTTCCTTCCACTAAATCCACAACCATTCTCAACACCCATATCCTTTCCACCAGCACCAGACCCCTCCGTCGCCTGCAAAAACTGCGAATAATACATCTCCCCATCTGCCTCCGCAATCGTCACCGCATTATTCCCTGTTTGCCCCAAGCTGCCACCACCAATTCCATCTTTCACTATTTCCCCGCTAATCCCTAAACAAACAAGCACAAATAACACCAATAAAAAAAACGAAAATAAAGAAAGCTTTGAAAAAAGGGAGTTTATTTCCACTTACCAAAAGAAGAAGAAAGATGCTTGGGCTTTGCATTTCCATTTCCAATTTTGTCCAAATGAACACTATTACTAGCATTATTAATATTTCCACTACAGTTATTGTTGTTACAGTTGGTGTTTTTGCTGTTACAATCAATAGCAGCAACAAGCACATCAACTCCATTCTCATGATCACCATCACCACCATCCACGTCATCAGCCTCCTCCTCATCTTCCTCATCATCATCTTCATCATCCTCACCGTCGGTATCATCTCCACTAGTTCCCTGCGGTTCACGCTGATAAACATTCCTAGGGAAATCCTGGTGGTGGTGGTGGTGGTGAGAGGGAAAGTAACGGTCGGAGCAGGCGGTGGAAGTGGCGGTTGCAGTGGTGGTGGAAGAGAAGAGCTTGTTGTCATCGATAAAACCGGTGAGTTCTCGAGTTTTGGGATCCCCGACACGGCGTTGCTGCTGTTGTTGCGAAGGCGGTCCGGTGCAACTGAAGCGTAATGGATCGTCTTGGAAGAGGAGTTGTGGATTTATTCCGTTTTGTGGAGAAACTAAAGATATTTCCTCTGTTGACATTTCTCTTTGTTTTTTTTTATTTGTTTTACATGGACGAGATCAAACCCTAATTTGAAGGAATTTGAGAATTTGTTTCCATATGTGAGAGAGGGAGAGAGAGAGGGAGAGAGAGAGTGAAGTGAGACGACGATAGATCATTGATTTACAGACAAGGGTTCAGGGGAGGAAAAAAAATAGAATCTAATTCCAAACACAGATAAGCAAAGATACGTTGTCGTTTCAAAACGTGAGAAAAACGGTGACGTCTTGAAGATACCGCTGTGGGCCCCAAAAGCGCCACATGAGTAATTTGGAAGCGATAGTATAAGCTAAACAGGAAAAGTCAGTGTTTTTAAATTTATACAGATATTAAAAATGATTTTAAAAAAATAAAACAATATTATTTTAATATATTTTTAAATAAAATATACTTTTAAAAATTAAGTGAGCCAAATTTACAGTTAGGATTGTGTAAAGGAGAAGGAGCCAAGAAAGGAGAGACGGAGTCAACGAATATAGACTTTGACCTGTAGAAGACGCTAGTTAAGAGGAGAGGATGAGGATGAATATGAATATGAAGAAGAAGCGAAGGGAGCAGTGTTGTGTTGAAATAATTATCTGTAAATCGATTGATTATGAGTAATCAGACGGTTATAAATCTTCTTCTTCTTCTTCGTGGGTTGATGGTGATGAGTGTTATGATGGGTAAAGGATGCGATGGTTGGGTTTTGAGTTACCTCGAAAATTAATGACCAAAGAATCACAAGAGGTGGTCACTCCATGTCTCTGTTTTTTTGTTTTTTTAGTGTTTAATAATAAATAGATTTCATTTCTGTTACAGAGCTCTCCGATTCCTGCGCCATTTCCATATTACATCGAAACGAAGGAGAGGTGCTCCGATCCGATAGGTAAAAGGGGATGTCGGGACTTGATTGATAACATCACCGCTTGCCTTCTTTCTTCAAGTACTTGTGAGTTCTCTTCTACTTCTAATTTCGACCGTCTTTTTTTTCTGTTATCTCTCGCTGTGTCCCCTGAGAAGATGCAGCTGCTTCTTCTAGTTTCTCCACCTGATATATAGTTTTTGAGTTGGAAGAAACCAATCTTAAAGTTCTAAACACCTTTTCTAAATATGTTCTAATAATACCTTTGGAAGTTTGCTTATAAACATCTAAAGTTCTTGGCATTTATTATCTTAAAGAAGAAGAAAAGCTCCAGATGTTGTAACTAAGCATCACTTTACAGTTCTAATTTCGTATTCTGCTACAGTATGTTAACCAACTAGTAGAACATTTTCAGCAAGTTATGTAAATCTAGTCCTTTTGTTTACATAGTGGGATAGTAGCATATGTCATTCCTTCTTTGCTTGTTGAAGATCATCTTAATGTCATATAACCGATAAGATCAGGAAATCACCTAGTTTTATGATCATTGTATTTCCGAAGTATTTGGATACATGTTGCATGTATAACTTGTCCTGCAACTTTTTCTGCACTGCCATCTTAAAGAGTGAATGATAATTCCCAATAGAGAGAGCTTCAGGAGGTTATTTTTGCTAATCATGATGCAAACAACATTGTAATGCTGTAATTAGTAGAAATGATCTTACATGCCAGATAAATCATTTAATGTCCCATCTCCCATAAGGGTTTTGTAATTTTCCTTCTGGCATTGACTGATCCTGGCTTTACCTTCAAGCTTTCCTGCTTCAACCATATTGTACTTTTTGTAATTGAACTGAATTTTTTTATTAATCCCACTTTCAGATGAGGGAGTTGTATCTTTAGATTGCTCTGAAAGTTTCTCATGCAAAACCTTTTTGCCCTGCCCATCTTACTGTTCTGTCAATCTTTTCATTTATAAGACTAACATAACCTACGAAGCTAAGTCTTCTGTTTGGTTTCTTGTGGCCAGCAACATTAACATTCCTGGTATGCTGCTGGCATGTACAATGAATAAGGCCTTGTCTCCAGATGTTTGTGCTTTTTTATGTTTTAGCATCTAAACTTGGCATTCCTCTTTGTGAAATGTTCTGCAGCCTTTTCAGTGATCAGTGAGGATTCCTGAACACTTGAAAACATATCATACTGACTTGTATCTGAGATGACGAGAGGGGTAAAGATGATATGACATTTTTTTATATACATGAAACTTGCGGTGATTTGGTATCATTGATAGGAGTGATGCAGCTTGGTTCATATATAGATTGGTTCATGATGGCAGGTGGTATCCATAAATAATAGATTGGACTGTCTCTATTCATATTTTCTGTTTCTTGATAATAAATACTCATGATGATGATTTATGCCGATGGATTATATAAATTTTGTAGGGAATTTATGTGTGATGAAAATTAATTTTCAAAAACAGTATTTTATCCTAGCAGCCAATTTGGGACAGGGTGATTTTTATGGTTGCTTTATGGTATTCTACTTTTGGGGGGATTTAGGTGAGTGCTTTTAACTGATCTCAAAGAGATTATAGAGTTTTCTTCTCTTCTTTTCTTCTTCTTCTCTTTTTTTTTTTTTTAGATTGGATGATGCCTCATTGCCCCCCTCCCCCCAATAAAAGTAAAGGAATAAATTGATTTCGTTTTTTTTTTTTAATTTATTTCATTGAAATGATGAGAAGAGAAGAGAAAAAAGGAATGTTTCCCGCATAACTATTTGATATAAAGCATTATAGCATGTATGTGTGTAGCATCCTTTACAACTTTGGAAGCACATCAATACCACGGTGGAGAAGAAAATGTTATCTTTGTGATGGTACGGATGAAAAAGAGAATAAGAGAAACAGAATTTTGCTACATAATTTCACAAATTTAATTGTAGACCTTTGTGTGTGATTTCAATGACTTTAGTGACAGGTTAGATTTCTCTTTCCTGCATGTCTGCTTGGTTGCTTATAGACTGGTGAATGAAACTGTTAATGATATAGTCATGTAACCATTTGTTGACCCATCCTCTTTGACCTTGCATTCTCACTGAATCTAACATGACCAAAGTGACAAACTGCATAATATGTTTATCATTATTCATTAGTGGTTGTTGTTTAGCTGTTAATTATTTTGAATAATATATAGTTTAGATTTCTTTAATCAAATCAGTTGAGTTTTGAATTGAATGCTGCATGTTAATGATATGAATTCTTCTTGGGGGTCTGCTCGTAGAAGAACTGCATTGGTCCATCTGAAACTTGATGATTTTATTTCTGTGTTGTACCTTCATACTTGCTCCAACAACTTGCCTTTTAAATTTGTTACTTCTAATTTAACCTTTTCTTGTGTTTTCTCGAACATGAGAAACATGATATGCATGCCTGCTTTCTGTATGAAAAGGTGGCATTTTAAAGAATTTGCTGCTAGAAAAGACAGCATTTTTATCTATTTCCTATAAGAAGGCTGCAATTGTTCCCTTACAAATCCAATGTCCACTTAGATTTATGATGCATTGGATTGGGTTTTTCATCTTAACTGTTCATTCTTCATGCCTTACTGGATTTAAGTGAAGGGCTCTTTTTTTTTTCCTGATGTAGCATCCAGGGAACTGTTTCTTCTTGTCCAGAATGATGGAGAGGGCATCTTGAAAGTGAGTTTTACAATGACAAATATCAAGGTTACTTTCCCAGAGATACAACTATCAAAACACGATGCCAAAAAGGTTCAGCTCCTCAACACTGCAGTTTAATTTCTAGCATTTATGCTTTTAAGAACTGGGACGTATCTTGGTGGGAATACGTCGGGAATCTTGTTTGACAACTGAAATGATGGGAGGTGGGGTTATAGAGTTGGAAACAAAGAACCGGTTTTTAACTTGCAGGAATACTGATTCATGCATAAACAACCTTTGTAGAATCAAGGGAGCATCTCCTGCACTTTGGTCTCCATATTTTATTTGATAAGTCGCTTTGCATTCTTTGTTCAGATTAATATCTCAGAATATGTTGAAGGAAGTCCGTCCATCATATTAAACACAGGAAATGGGCCATGCATGATTGAGACGAGATCATCACAGGAAGCAAAAGTCAAATATGAGCCGTTCCTTGGACATGGCACCTATTTATCCCCCAAATACGGAGCCTATTTGTTTTTTATAGCTATGATTGTTGGAGGGGCATGGGCCTGCTGGTGGTTTCTGAAAAGCGATGTTGATGGAGTCCCATATCAGGAACTTGAAATGGAGCGGCCAGACTCCCATTCAGCCAATAATGTGGAAACAACTGGAGGGTGGGATGAAGGGTGGGATGATGGGTGGGATGAAATAAAGGAGGTGAGACAACCAAATGGACATAAAACAGCAAATGTTTCATCAAATGTTGTCATCGCTTCCAGGAACTCTGATACAGAAGAAGGGGGCAAAGGTTGGGATGACTAGGAGATTAATACAAGTATAGCTTTTCCATTGTCTATGAAAATGGAAAAAAGAAACACGACAGAGATGTTACATGTAGAAACTGCAGCTGAAGTCGGGAAAGTTAAAATTTAGTCCCAAGATAAGTTCTTGAGCTAATGTGGAAGCAGATTGGAAATTAGATAAATGAAAAACAGTTTTGGTACATGAAATTTGAATTATATATATATATATATTTTAATCCACAAGGAAATTATTTGTTTTTCTTCATGATTTTTGTTCAGAATATACGTTTTGTTTATGAAGAAGAAGAACAAGAAACAAAGAATTTTGGTCAAATTCTTTATTCTTCATGTTTATTATTTTTGGCTTTTTAATTATTGTAATTACTTTTTAAATGGAAGGTCGGGTGTTGACGTCAGGTGGATTGGAATGAAATATGCCAAAAAGCAGTTGTGCTGATGTCATCAGGCACAGGCAGGAGAGAGAAATGGGGGGAAATTTTCAAACGATCATTAACACGTCTCCGGACACCCCATAGTCACACGCGCCGCACCAAGTGGAAGAGAACATGCCTAAAAATTATTCTAGACGCCGGTTGGGCTTTTTTGGACGCCGGATTCAGCCGCACACGCCGTCTGAAACACGCGTGAGCACGAAAACGGACGGCGTGTCTGGCGACGCGCCCACAGTAAACCGACGTAAAAAAGAAAAAAATGGTTAATTACCGTATCGCCCCTTTCTCCAACACCTGGTTTTTGTCCTTTTCGAGTGACAAAACAATTATTGCACTGTTCCATCTTATTAAATAAAAAAAACCGATCAGACGAACCGAACCAAAAACGGTCAATGACCGTTGAGCCCCTAAGACCGGTGGTGTTTTTTGTCGTTTATGGGGGGCAGATGCATTAATACATTGTTCCTCAACGGAAAAAAAAAAAAAAAAAACTCACGTACCCGCGCGAAGCACCGGAGCAAATGGCGAGTCCAGAGGGACAATGTGTCAGGGTGAACAGTATAACTCTGAGCTACTTTAGTGTTTTTGTTAAAAAGGCATTCAAAATAATGACAATAATTATTCGTCAATTTTTTCCTTATAAATATGTTAGACTAATTATATATTTTGCTATTTATTTCATATTAGCGCCTTAAAGATAATGATAATAATTATTTGTAATTTTTTATCTGATAAATATGTTAGACTAATTATATATTTTGCTATTTATTTCATATTAGCGCTTTAAAATATATATATATATATATATATATTCATCCTTTTTTGGAATTGCAATCTCCTTTAGGTATTCTATAAGATAACAATAGTTGTGGTGCATGTAAGTTGATCCGGACACCCTGATTATATAAAAAAATGTATAAGTGGGGGGGGAAAAGGGGGAAAATGTTAAGAAAAAATGAGTCCAAAGATTATTAGTGGCGCGCTCAATTGGCCAGGAACAAAAAAAATATATAATTGGGAAGAAAATATTGTGGTGCGCGTAAGCTGACCCGGACACCTCGGTTAAAAAAATATCAAAAAAACAATGTATAAGTGGCAAAACAAAATAGGGAAAAAATGTAAGAAAAATAAGACTATAATTGATATGTAAAAACAACATATATATATATATGTCAAGAGACTCCTCGTAAAATTTCATCTCAATCTAACGGTCGGATTAAGAGATATAATTGAAATTGTAAAATTATTTATTACTCAAAAAAACATTATTTGGTCGAAACGGAACAGGCGGAACGAAAGAGAAACGTTTCGGTTGGTATTTGGCCGAAAAATACAGAATGGTCCAAAATTTGAACCGAGATAAAAACAACGTCGTTTTGTCTTGTTTTTTTTACTGGTACGAAACATATCTGCCGAAACAAAACAAACAACCCTAAAAATAAGTAGTGCTCAGGGCAGTGGTGTGAGGGTTTGGATCAAAGTTATTAAATCCGTTCCGTTCCGGCCGAAACGGCCAGAACACCCCGTTCCATTCATAAAACCGGGACAAAACGGCGTCGTTTTTGTCCCGGTTATAATTCCGGTCCGTTCCGGAAATTCCGGCTCAATTCCGGCCGGAACACCTCGGTTTTATTCCGGGCGTTCCGTTCCGGACTGAAGAAGGGAGACACTGAACTGAAGCGTGGAAACTGAAGATTATTTAATGGAGAGAGTTGAGATTGGAGTTGTGTTTAATCGATGTGGGACAAGGACTAAGGAGAGTGGAGCGGAGAGTGGAGTGAAGAGTATTTATAAAGGAGAAGTGGGGAGATTGGAGTGAATTTGTCCGATGTGGGACTCCCACATCGAACAAATTCAAATTGAATTTGTCCCAGCATTCGGACAAATTCAAATTGAATTTGTCCGAATGCTGGACAAATTATATATATATATATATATATATATATATAATTTTTTTAATATATATATTAAAAAAATTATAAAAAATATATATTATAAAAAAATAAAATTGTTGTGTTGATTTTATAAAAAAAATAACAATTATATATATATATATATATATATATATATATATCATGGAATCACTCTTGAAAATCCGTAATTGTTTTGTTTTTTATTTTTAAATTGTTTTGTAATGTATTTTTAAATTATTTTGAATTATATATGAACCTTAACTAATAAAGTTTTATAGTCATAATTATGTTGTATTGTATTTAGAAATATTTTACTTATGATTTTATGATTTTTTATTTATATCATATTGTGTTCCGAATTTTACTTATTTTTTTTTCAAAATCTGTTTTTTTCTTTTCTTTTTGAACATATGATTTTCAGTACTATTCTCTTTGTAATTATCTTACTATGGTATTTACTATTTTTTTGGGATGCATAATAAGAAATTCTAATATTTTTATATTAATGATGTAGAAGATGTTTGATGTATTTTTCTTTTATTTTAGAACATTTTACTTTCATAATATTTTGGAATTTTAAAGATTTTTCTAATTTTGAGATTATGTTTGTATTGTATAATTTAAAGTTCATTTATCTTGAATTTAAATTATACTTGTTAAATTAATATTTTATATATATATATATATATATAATTAAATAAATATGAACAGTACAAAACCAGAACGGAACGCCGGAATGCACCAAAACCGGAACGTTCCGTTCCAAACAAAAAACCGGAACGGGGCCCGGAACGGATTTTACAACTTTGGTTTGGATGGGCTACATGTATATAGATTATATTAAAGGTATGTTTTAGATTGCATTTCAAAAATATTTTTGAAAAAAATTGAAAACTTTTTATTTTTATATTTAACTTTAAATTAAAAAAATAATATTTTTAAATTATTTTCATATAATAATATCAAAAATGATTAATATCACTTTAAAAAACAATAAAAGGCATCTTTTGATAATAGGGTGACATGGAGATCAACTCATGGGACATGCAGCAAAGATCCTGTGGTAAAGCGATTTCAGTCTCTCACTTCCATAACCAAGAGGCTTAGATATTCCATCCGAGGACAAAAGAAAGAGGATTAGTGAGTGCCCCATGTGCTGCTAGCCGAAGAAGAATTCCTTACGATGAGCATGCGGTGGTTCTCTTGGGCCCGACATCATTTATAAACCCTAATGCTGACTCCACCAGCAAAGTAGGGACAGCTCCCTGGTTCTTAACCTTCGCACATGGCTGTAGCTCCTCTCCGGGGATTGAAAAGCAGGCGCTGTTCATCACAGTTTTTGAGAAGGGGCGGGAGAAGGACAGAAAAGGTTAAAACCCATGTGAGATTTAGCTGTGCCCATCAAACCCATTGGAAAGAGTGGATAAATCTAAGAGAAAAGGAACAGATAACGCATTTAAACAAAGCTGATTAGGTTGTCAAAACCCAGAATTTAAAAAAGAAAGCTTGGATTCCTCCGACACCATCATCTTGTGCTGCAATATTCTATTCCCATGCCTCGACAATCTTTATTTCTAGAGCATTCTAGCTGTTGCCCTACCTTTCCCTTTTGTCTTTGTCTTTGTTTTTTTAGGGTTTCCTGTGCCTCTTTATATTCAACTGAGCACTAAGATTACTTTCTTCGAAGAGGGTGCTGAGAATCTTTGGACTTGTAAAGAAAGCCACCTCCCCTCCACCCTCGCTATCATTATGTGGAATGTTGATAGTCATATTTGCCCTTTGCCAGGCACAAGAAAAACATAAACTTTCTGAATTTATTCAATCAACCTTTTGACCTCTCCTGCGTTGTAAGATCAGGATGGCCTTCCTGTCTTCCGGTCAGGTGGGATTGGGATTCAAAGCAGTGACATCCTATAACAACAAAGAGCAGTACAGGCATGCCTAAATCAACTCAGCAGATTGGTCATCTGGTTTTTTAATTTTTTTTCTTTATTTTTAAATGGTAAATGTCATTATGGTACCAATGCTTGAACTTAGAATAGCAGCTTTTTGGACCACTTCTCTTCCTGATGTGACATTTCCTTCAGAGAGATGATGCAATGGCTGGTAACTTCGAGGTTTGAAACACCGAACCACATGAAGGGCCATTGGTCTGCTATCGATATCAAGTTATCAACGCAGGACTTGTATGAGCTCAACCGAAGTGTTCAAAAAAACCTCGAATTGAAGTGTCATGAGGCTAAAAACTGTGAAATTACTCAGAAACTCGCATAACCAGAGACAAAATCAAGATAAAAAAAATGCAAGACTGGAGAATTAGTAGCAACCGAGTGACACAATATCCAAAAGGGTCCTATATTAGAGCCCGGTGAAAAGGAATCCGGTAATCTATGACAATAACATGGAGAAGAAACCACAAAACATAAGCTAAAAACAAACAGGAGAAGAACCGATACACAAAACAAAAGGAAAAAGAACTCCCAACAACTGAATTTCTCCTCGTTGATTAATTGAATAAACCGGATTCCGCTTCCCCGGATAACCCCGTTATAAATCCCATCTCTTAATTTCTTAATATGATGATTCATGTTCATCCTGACTCCTCTTGTCCCTCTGAAGGACATCTGATCAGGTCTAATATGTTAATTACCTCTCCCATGTCTGGCCGGTTTGATGGAACTTGCAATGTGCAAATCAAACCCAACTTCATAACTGGAACCACCTCATCTGCAGGGAAATTCCCCATGAGCCTTCCGTCAACACATTCTTCCACCCTGCCTTCCTCCAACGCTCCTCTGACCATGTCACAGAGCACAACCACATCATCTTCCATGTATTCGACAGGTCTCTTGCCAGTAACAATCTCCAGAACCAAAACCCCGAATCCATACACGTCACATTTCTCAGTTATCTTCACTGTTCTACAGGCAAATTCTGGTGCCATGTAGCCAAGCGCACTCTGAATTTTGCTGCTTAAAACATAACGGTCTAGCATTGGCAACAGCCTTGCTAGGCCAAAATCTCCTACTTTTGGTTCACCTGAACTGTCAATAAGGACATTGCTTGATTTTATGTTGTAGTGGATGATGTTAGAGTGATGCAGATGAGCCAAGCTTTTTGCAGTCCCTAGAATTATGTTGAACCTCTCGTTCCATGACAGAAAATGGCCGCCTGATCCTTCATGCAGATGCTTGTACAAGCTACCACCAGAGACAAACTCGTATATGAGAAGCTGCAAGGATTGAGTCCAGTAATAACCTTCAAGTGCCACAAGGTTTTGGTGCCTGATTTTCCCCAGTTTCTTAACTTCTCTTTCAAAATCCTCTTGAGACTTGACAAGACTCGAGACAGTGAGCTTTTTGATTGCAACAGGATGGCCATCTCTGAGGACAGTCCGGTAGACAGCTCCAAACCCACCTCTCCCAAGTTCACAATCCTTGTTGAGCAGAGCATGTGCTCCTGTGCTAAAGTCAGGCCTTCCAGTAAACATGACAAGTTTTCCAGAGTTGGCATCTGTAGTGGGAGAATCGCTAAAGCCATCACCTGCGGATAACGTGAGAGCAGCTGCAGATCGAGATGTTGATGACCGAACACGGAGATTAAGCACGGTGATGGCAATCACACCAACAACAATGACAGCAGCAGCACCAATGGCAATGAGAGCAGATATGCTTAGAATAATTCTTTTGTGGCCAGGATTTTGAGGAAATGAGCCAGGAGTAGAATCAGAAGAAGAGTTTGGATTGAGAACAATGGGCTTGGGAAGGACTGCAGGGCAAGTCTTGTTGACTGCGGAGCCACAAAGGGATGGATTTCCAGAGACAGATGAAGGTGCTATGGTGTTAAAGAAACCTCCAGCAGGGAGTTCACCTTGCAAATTGTTGTGGGAAATGTTGAAGGAGATGAGGCTGGGAAGATTTGCCAACTGCTTGGGTAGGCTGCCAATGAGGCTGTTGAAAGACAGGTCCACATATATTAGGTTTCCAAGTTTTGCCATTGCTGCAGGTATTGTTGCAGCCAAGTTGTTTTGGGATAGGATTCTACATCATTGAAAGAAACAGAAAAACAAGAATGAGAAAACTTGTTAGACTAATGAAAACATTGTGCCAGCTTCAACCAAAATTAATTTTTCAGGAAAAGAGAAACAAAGATCAAAGGACAAGGATTTTTTCGTGTTTTAGAATATAGACATCATATAACAATGACAAACAACGTGAGCATCACATCCTTTTCCTTTTGGTTTAAGCAATAAGCAGCTAAAAATTCAAATTCTAACAAATAAATTGATAAAGAGTCCAAAATCATAATCTACAGACTGTATAATCTTCTTCAAAATTAAACACCACCATCCCTAACAATAAAGTAGTGGTGTCTACAGCAGCAACTTTCGTGTTTTATGAACAATTTGAGATCTTACCAGCGCAGAAAAATATTTTTTTCTTGACTGTTTGGTAAAGAGAAATTCAAACAAGATTTATGAACTTATCTAACTCCAGCCTACCAAATTGAACAGGGATAAGAAGAAGAAAAACAGATAGATCAAAGAGAGCTTACAAACTCATTAACGAAGAACAGTTCCCTATTGAATCTGGGATTTGCCCCGACAGTGAGTTCCTCTCCATTCTCAGTTCCTTCAAAGCAAAAGCTCCTCCAATTTCCGTGGGAATGCTGCCATTTAGCTTGTTATCGCTCAAATCAAGAACATACAATTCCTTCAAATCTCCAAATGTTCCAGGAACAGGACCAAAGAGAGAGTTTTTTGACAGATTCAAGAACTGCAAGTTGCGTAACACCCCGATGGACGATGCAATCATGCCAGAAAAATCATTGCGTGATAAATCCAAGACTTGAAGCTTTGGAGCAGAGCTAAATTTTCCACTGAGCTTGTTCTCCAAATGCAAAACTTTCTCCACCCTTGAACCAAAAATCCAAGTAGGAAGGTCACCACTCAGCAAATTCTGGCTAAAATCCAAAGCCAAAAGGTTTCCACAGTTGGCCATAGATTCTGGCAAGCTCCCACTTAAACCATTTGCAGAGAGATTCAACACCTTCAATAACTGAAGATTCCCAATTGAAATTGGAACTTGACCCAAGAATTTATTCCCAGAAAGATCCAAAGTCTCCAGGCGATTCAGTTCACCAATCCAGTTTGGGACCTCACCAGTTAACGCGTTGCTACTCAAACTCAAATAATTACACAAGCCAAGCTTCTGCATTGTGTCTGGAATGTGCCCAGAAAGCACATTCTCACTGAAATCAACAGACCTCAACAATAAACAGCTTCCAATCCCATTTGGAACCTCCCCATTAAACCGATTCTTGCTGAAGTTAATCATCCTCAAATTGTTCAAAACTTCAATCCCTTTGGGAATCTCACCATCCAGAAAATTACCAGACAAATCAAGTGACCTCAATCCATTCAAACCCCAAATCCCAGCAGGCAAAGACCCAGTAAACTGATTCGAACTCAAATCTATAGATGCAAGACTAGCACATGAGCTCAAAGAACCTGGAATCTTCCCTGAAAACTTATTCTTAGCCAAAGAAAGAGCCCTCAAAGCCGCACATTCCTTGAAAAAATCATCCGGTATTGTCCCGGAGAGACTGTTCTCACTCAAGTCAATGATTCTAAGGTTTTCAAGACGAGTAAGGTTAGGATTGATGCTACCAGTAAGATTGTTTCTTGATAGAGAGAGCTTGTGGAGGAACTGGAGCTGCAAGAGGCCACGGCCGATCCGACCTGAGAGAGAGAGCCCATCAAGAGTGAGCTCAGCAACCCGGTTGGATCTCGGGTTGCATTGGACACCAAACCAGTTGCAGGGAGTGTCATCATCTTGGTTCCAAGTTGAGAGCTTTTTCAGTGGATCTTGAAGGTCTGCTTTAAACACAATTAGACCCAGAACATCATCATTTAATGATGGATTAAGGGATCTCACGCAATGAAAAGCTAAAACCAAGAACGCTAATAAGCTTAGAAACTTTTTTGCCCTTAACATTGCTAATTCTGATCAAGAAACTCAAAAGGCACTACGACCCATTGAGACTAAGATGGAAATAGAAAACAAAGGGAAAGCTAAGAAAAAACAGTGATATATTCTCGGCTTAGAGTGAAAAAAGTTGGCTCTTTTCTTTTCTTTTTAACGGCTAGATTCGAAGAAAAGAGATATCTAGAATAGAAAAGGAAGGGTTAAATTCATCAAAATGAGACACCCCTTTATCCCAAAAACTTCTTATGCTATGTTTCTCCCTGGTGACCAAAACCCAGAAATGTTCCTACACAAGGGAGCAACTTTCAGGGTTCAAATTTCACAAAGAAGAAAAGGATAAGAACTTGAAGCAAGCAAAGGTCTGAGAGCAAAATAAGCTGCAGGAAGCTAGCACATTTGAAGCTGGGTGAACGCTGAAGATGGTTCGACAGATTCCGGCGAAGAAGTTAGGTTTCCGGTTAGAGTTGCTGTCAAACCGCTCAAGGAAGTGAGAGAGAGAGAGAGAGAGAGAGAGAGAGAGAGAGAGAGTTTTGTTAAGGGGTGTGTTGGTGTTTGAGCTGTGGATGCAGAGTGAGAGAGAGAGAGAAGCGTAATAAAGGTGGCGTCTTTATTAACGGGAAAGAGAAGAAATAAAAATGGACCAGGTTAGCAGGTGGGGGCTATTTAATGATTTTACGGACACGTGGCAGTATGCATGAGGTGGATGGGCTTTCCTACGTGGCTTTGACACGTAGTCCTTTTCACTGTTAGAAAACAAAAAAGCTTTTTTATTCCATTTAAAAAAAAAAAAGTGGAAGGATGACTGTGACCCAAGTAGGCTGTCGTTGGTGTCCACTTTCCAATTTTATTTTTTTTTGGCTTGCTTGCTGTAGTGAAATGCATACTCTAGTTGCTGTAATAATTCTGTCTGATTGTTAGAATCAATTTCCTCTTAGTATTGTGCTGCGTCCCTCGATAGAAAGGGAGCAATGTGTACACGCACGCAGTCTTCTTCGGTGGAAAAAGTAAAAAAAAAGTAACTGGCTAATTTCGTGATAAAAAATTATTTCGTGATAAAAAATTTATGATTTGAATAGCAGATTTTGAGCTTGAATTATGGCATGTATTATTTATAAGAATATAGTATAATCAAAGTTTCACTCGCTCATCTGGATCTATTCCCAAGAAACGTGGCATGATAGCAAAAAACTTATTATTTGCATAATAGATCTCGAGTTCAAGTCATGACATGTATTCCCTGTAAGTATCCAGGACAATTGGGTTTTACGTGCTCATCTAGACTTACAAAGTGCGTTTTCCTCGCATCCAAAAAAAAACCAGAACTAAGTGTGGCGTGAAGACAAAGAGCTTGTGATTTGCATAACAAATCTCGAATTCGAGTTAAAATGTGCTCTTCTTGTAAAAATCTAAAATAGTCGAGGTTTACCTACCCAAGAGGCGTGGCGTAATAATAAAAGGCTAATGATTTGCACAATAAATTTAGAAATTTAGAGTTCAAAACATATCTCCTTTAAGAATTTGAAATAAGATTTTAATTCAATTGCGCTTTAATCGCATAAAAAAAAACCAAAACATGGATGCGAGGTCAATGTCCAAATTTATGGTTGAGGGAGATGAATAGGACCGAGGGCAGCCACGGGATGGAGAAAGAAAGAGAAGAGGCAATAATGGCGAGTAGGTGGAGTGGTGGGTCGTGTAATAAAGGAAGATGAGAGGTGCTGGTGCTGCCTGTGCTCGCTCGCTCACTGCACAGAGGTTGAGAGTGACATTACTTCTGCTTTATAAGCTTTTCTTCAATTCTATCGCCCACGATCCACAGGATCTGCCTCTGCATGCAGCACTCCCTCCATTTATTTAACCCTTCTTTCTTTCTTAATTCTTGGAAACTTCTGAGATTGTTTTTGTTCTTGGAAACTTCTTGATTTCCTGCTGTTAAGTGGAGTGGTGGTTTGATTCCTTGTTTCTACGCTGGCAATCCATTTTTAGAGACCCGACGGGCATGAACCCTAGAATCATTGAAGTAAAAACTGTTTTGCAAATAATGGAATTTAAGGAAACGGAAACAAAAAAACTTGAGGCGTGCTTGTACACTGTTTTTAAAGATATTTCTTAAACAATAAGGTATTCTTCAGAATTCAATAAGTTTTTCTTCAAATAAAGAGGGGAGCACAAAAACAGTTTAGAGAAGAGAAGTCCCGCAAATGAGAAGAAGAAGAAAAGTAGTTTTTTTATGTTTACAATAATTATGAAAACCAAAACCGAATAATTTTCAATACTGTCAAAAATAATTTTCAATGGTTATAAATTTAATGTTTTTAGTTTAAGGGTCATCAAAATATTTTAACAAAATAATAAAAAGATTTCAGAGAGCATAGGCATTGCATCGCGCGCATGAGGAAAGGTTAATCGGAGGTTTTCCTTTTACTCGACTCATCCTTTTATGCGCGAGCTCACTCTACTTCCTTTATTGATTACTATTTCATCTCAAGTTTTAGAATATAAACACTCGATAAAAAAAAATTATATAATGCAGGATAATCTTTTGAAATATCTATTATAATTCTTACAACAAAAACTGGGGCCAAAATGCAGTGCTTGATGGTTTTGTGGCTGAGAAAAGGTGGTAAACTTCACATCATTCTGCCTGGAAAAGAAAAGGGGGGAGGGAATGTTTACCTAACACCACTGGACAGAGTAAGAGATTTGAGTCAAGAGTAAAATTATGAACGATGCCGTTTCCTTGTAAAATTATGAGTGATAAGAAAATTATATATCCGTTTATTTTAGGGTAGTAGAGAAAAAAAAAAAGTCCAAGTGTGAGCACTTTTTATACATAGCTCAGGAGTTCCAAGACACCTGGGTCTGTATACATGACCTTTTTTTTAATATTTCTTTCAAAAAAATAATTTATTTTCTTAATAAAATAATTAACTTGAAATGTATTCTATATATATATATATATATATATATTATTTTTTAAAATATGCAAAGATTAAGTTTATCGAATTAGTCAAGTTTTGAGTTTATAATTATTATTATTATTTTATTATAGGAATACACGTTCACTGCACATCGATATTCTCTTTTCACGATAAAAAAGAAAAAGAAAACCTGTCCAGCCTATGATGCAGTGCGGGGAAATTATCCAGGTTAAGACTATTAGATGAGGCAACATTGATGAATTTGGGAAACTTTGAGGTTGACATCGCTAAAATAAATAGTTGGAGGATGTAATTGAAAGTTGCATTATAATTGGGGGACCTAGTTGAACCACCCCTATGTAATTTCTTCTTATTGTTGCGTTGGACCGGATTGGGGTGAGAAAAAAACTGAAAAAATAATTAAATTGAGAAAATAAAAAAAATTGATTAAACTGATTAGAGTTGTTTTAAAACTTTCATTCCAGTTTTTGGTTTTTCAAGGAAAAAACCGGTAAACCAAAATTGAACCGAATCAGTAAAAAAAATATATATGCTGTAATTTTTTTATTCTTCTTCTTCCGTTCAAAAATTTTAATTTGCTTATATTTTGATTAAATGGGATGAGAGAAAACACGGTTAAAGTTAAAAAAAAAAAAAAAAAAAAAAAAAAAAAAAAAAAAACTTAAACTATTTTTCAGTTTTTCAGTTTAATTTTTATTTTTATTTTGAATTTTTTTATTTTATTGTTTTTATTGATAAAAACATAACCCAACCGAAAATGATCAATCTTCAACTTGCTGCGGCATGTAAGTGCCTCCTTTCTATGCTCTGCTCCATCCCGTCAGATAAGATAGTCAATGGGTAGGTCTGAATTCTGAAACATGTGCGTCGCTTCTTGAGCCAGTCAATTCTGAGCAAGTACGCTTCACTGTGACCTGCACATTTTTAATTCCCGGTGACTACTCATTCTAGTTGGTCAACGTGTATCCCTTCGCTTCAGGTTTTATCAATTACTCGGTAACACCATTAAATTTATCGTGATTCTCTTATGGTCAAGCTCACTAGAAATCAGTTTAATATTTTAATAAATCTAAATATTATTAATAAAATTAATTGACATGTGCATTATATGTTTATTACTATATGTTTTATTTGAAATAATTTATAAAATTAGTTTTTTTTCTCAATTTCATCCCCCACAATTGTTTCGAATGTGAGATTTAATCTCAATATTTTTATATAATTATTTGTTTTATTTGAAGTAATTTTCAAAATTAAATTCTAATAATTCTCTTAAGACAAATGTAGTAGGAGTACACTAACGGCCTGTTTGGGAGGGCGGTTGCGGTTGTTTTTTAAAGTGCTTTTCGTTTAGAAATACATCAAAATAATATTTTTTTTATTTTTTAAAAATTATTTTTGACATCAGCACATCAAAATAATCTAAAAACACCAAAAACAATTCATTTAAAATAAAAATAAATTTTTTTTGACAAAACACCGGTTTACCGCAGTGCCAAACAGGCACTAAATAGGTTGTCCAGCATACCTTGGAGGGCTTAGTCCTGTTTGCAATACATTTTAAAATTATTTTAGAAAAAAATTGAATTTTATTTTATTTTAAATTAATTTTTTAAAATTATTTTGATATACAAAAATAATTTTTTGCAAAAAAAAATATTAATTTTATATATTTTTAAATAAAAAATACTTTAGAAAACATTCTTAAACCCACTTACAATCATATACTAACAGACAACGCGCCATGTGGAGCATTGTCTTATCATATAAACTGCCATGGTTTGACTTATTAGCAAGTTTGGAGCTTACTATTTGGCTGTGGCATCTTCAGTTTTTTTTATTATCAATAATATTTCGTATTAATGGTTTGCAAATTACTCTTAAATCGTCGTCCTAATGCAATGGGAGCCAGGACCACCCTCAAGTAGGTAGATGTCCATCTAAAAGGTATTCCAATGATAATGATTTGTGACTCAAAGTTTGCTCCCATGTATTTTCAGTTTCAGGTTCGAGTATGTGGTTATTAATACCTGGTTTTAAAGAGTGTGGCGTGATGATAAAGAGCTTGAAATTTATACAACAGGTCTTGAGTTTGAATCAAGACATGCATCTCTTATAAAAATTTGAAACAACCAAAATTTTATTCGTTTATTTATTTTCATAAAATATATTTTTTAGAGAGTAGGGTTTAGTCCAATCTAAAAAAAACTTTCGTATACCTTGTTTTTGACCATTGCAGGATGCTGTAATGGATATATATATACAGATAAGATTGCTATTGCTGATGCCGCAGAAAATGATATAAATATAAGTCAATTATTTCAAATATTTTGTTACTATAATTATTAATAAATATAAAAAATTATTCCAACAAAATATTTATATAAATGTGTGTCTATATATGTGTATTTTTAATTAATTTAACAAGTTGACAGCAATATGAAAAGCATAGTAACCAAACACACAAAACTGCTTTTCATTAAACTCAACATCAACCACAGTTTTAACCAAACACAAATTTCAGTTACGAACCACAGCTAAAAATGCTTTTCATAAACCTATTTTTTTTCAACCTCAACCACAACAGCAAACATACCATAATATTTATATGTTGTCAGCTTTAAAATAACACTTTATTAGACGGCACCAGTCTCGGTGCTCGAAAAAGAATAATATTTAGATTCTGAAATGAAAAAGAAAAGTATAAAAAGAGATCACGATAAAGTTAAATCATGATAATTTAGGTTTAACTAGCCTAATATATCATGCTAGCCTCGTGAGCTAGATTATAATGTTAAATTTATACAAATTCATATTTATTTTTTAAACTCGTGATTCACGTCGCTAGACTTGAAACACCTAATCTAAAAAAAAAAAATATTTTAAATTTTAAATTTTTAATTAAATAAATATTTAATGGTGAAATTGAAAAGATAATTTTAATTATACAAAAATAAAAATGTTAGCAATTAAAAAAGAAGAATTAAAATACAAATACAAATAAATTTTATATTTGATTGAATGGTGAAATTAAATAAAAAAAACAATTTGAATTGAATGATAAAATTGAAAATTAATAAAACTCTTACAAAAGAGTTAAGGAAAAATTAAAAATACAAAGAACAAGTACAGAAATTGGAGAGTATAATATTTGGTGAACCAATAAAGATTACATTCTATTTGAAAAATAAATTAACACTAAAACTATTTCGAAAATATATTTATTATATGTTTTTATCTCTTAATAAAAACATTGTTGTCGTGTCCGTATGTTTTTCATTTCAAACCACTTACCAAACATAGCTTTAACAATACTTTATGTCCTAAAGATAATGCCTAAATCCTATCTCTAACTAACTAGCCACTTATTTTATACACTTTTATATACGCTATCACCGGTCTTTGACTTAAACTACCAAATTAACATGTAAGTTCTAACTAGACAGCCCAGAATATTAATAGAATATTAACATGTTTTTTTTTCTATTTTAAAAGTATTTTTTTTAAAATTTTTTTTTTAAATCATTTTAATATGTTGATGTTAAAAATAGTTTTTTAAAAAATAAAAAATATATATAATTTTAATTTCCTTTCAAGCAAAAAGACACTTCCACCGTGATGTGATTTTAAGGGAATTTACCTTGTAAATTCGGTATTTAAATTGATTCTTCGACCCTCTTTTGACATTGCTTTTCAAAACTATTTTTAAATAATTTGAAAAAAAATTATTTTTATTTTTTATAATAAATTAAATATTTTTGGTGTTTTTAATTCATTTTCATGTGATGATTTCAAAAATATCATTTTAATATATTTTTAATTAAAAAACACATTTAAAAAACAACATCACCTCCACTTTTAAGTCAACACTCCTCTTAAAAAAACACATTCAACTTAAATCACTTATTTATAAATGCGCGCGCGCGCTAGCCACTCGGAATCATATTTTTTTATTGTAATATAAATTTGGGGAAAATAATAAATTTGTGCAGAATTCTTGTGAAGTGAAAGTTTCTTATAAAATATATGAATTTGAAATCGATATAAATTTATTTATTTAGTAGGTTTCAACGAAATCACCAGCATAAAATTACTATCATCATTAAAAAAACAAGCACATTCATATAACTGAATTATTGAATTCTTTTTATTAGGATAAGTTCATTTTATATTCCAATTTAAATTAAACACGACAAACAAAATATAAATTGTGAAAACACATGCAATAATCAAATAACAAAAATAAGTAGTTAAATTTCTATCTACAAGAAGAAGAAACATCAATGAAAATCCATCCTACATTACCATCAATATCATGACTATAACAATTAAAATTATTATCAACATTATTTCTAAACAATTAAAATCATTAAATTGCATTCAAAAAAATATAAAAAAATCACTGAAATTATCATTATTATTGCGTAAGCAATGAAATCATAAAATCATATGATTCAAAGCACATATAAAAATAACAAAAAATTAAAAAAAAATAAAGGAAAAAATGAGAAATATTAATTTTAAAATGATCGCTAATATAAATTAAAATTTCAGGATTGAACCAAATCAAAATAAAACGCCAATAAAAAATAAAACGACATAAATTAAAAACTAAAACTAAAAGCATGGTTGCATAAATACAAATAAAAAATAAACATTGTCCAAGAAATACCAGAAAATAAAAGGAATTAATAACAAATAACAAATTCAAACAATAAGGGCTGAAACGAAAAATAAAATATATAATTAATTCCAATAGAAGGACTTGAAACAAATAAAAATCTTAGGACCAAAATAAATAAAGGCATTTTAAAAAAAAAATGTACTGTAATTTTGTTAAAAAAAAGAGAATAAATACCAAAATGAAAAGTAACATATATGACCAATTTCAATTGGACGACAAAATTAAAACAAATTAAAACCTGCATACTAAAAAAATTAAAAAAGAAACAATCCACAGTAATATGTGTATATGTACACCATAAAAATCGTTACAAGAAAAGAGGCACGCCATCATTAGTTAATACTAGTTAGATTGCCTGCACGACGTTGCAGGCTTAACAAATAATGTTATATAACTGGTGGGATTGATGCAAATAAACTGCTCGACCATCATTATATTTTATGAAAATTAAATTATTTGTGTTTATTTTTTATGATTTATTCTTTATATTATATATTAAAAGTATTTTAAGATGTTAATATTAAACAAATATCAAAATGTATAATTAGTCTCACAAAAAATGTATTTTTCTTTTCTGAGGGCATATCTGTATTTATATATTTTCAAAAAATATGAAATGTGAGGATCACCCTGATGACAATTCTTGTTTTGTTTTTTTGTCTTATATGAGGATAATATAATAATTTTACTATGTAAGAAAATATAAAAAATCAAAAATACTCCCGAGTAGGCTATTCTTTTCTATATGTTGGCAGGAGTAAAATAACAATTGCACTGTGCAAAAATACACGGGAAAGACTAAATTACCCCCACACATTCTGGTAATGCCAACTGGTCACTTGGAAAAGTCGTAAACACTACTGATTCCAAAACTAAGTTTGAGGCGCACTAAGGAGTAAATTAATAATTACACCATTATAATTCACAGTGATTTGTGTTTAATTGTATATGGCTATCGTGAATGTATGATCTCTTTTAGTTTTTTTTGTATAATGTGTGTGTGTGTGTGTGTACTAGTCAATGCCCTCGCGCCTCGTCGCGGGTAGCACCATATTTTTTTCAACGTCAAAAAATATTAATTATGTAAGATTTTTTTATTATAATATAAATTTGGGAAAAATAATAAATCTGTGCAGAAATCTTGTAAAGTGCAAGTTTTCTATAAAATATATGATTTTTAAATGGATATAAATTTATCCGCTTAGTAGGTTTCAACGAAATAACCAGTATAAAATTATTATTATCATTAAAAAGCAAGAAGATTTGGATATAGGAATTATTGAAATTACTATAACAGTTAAAATTATTATCAATATTATTGGCCAAATAGTTAAAATCATTAAATTGTCCCAGAGAATTAAGAAAAAATACAAAATATTTTTACAAAAAATAATAAAAAAATAATCACTAAAATTATCATTATCATTGCACAAACAATAAAATCATATGATCCAAAAAACAGATAAAAATAACAAAAAAACACAAAAAAAAGAACAAAGGGAAAAAAAGGAGCAATATTAATTTTAAAATGATCACCAACATAAATTAAAATTTCATAATTGAACCGAATAAAAATAAAACCCCAACAAAAAAATTGATAAAAATTAAAAACAAAAACTAAAAGTATAAATGAATAAATACAGACAAAAAATAAACATTGTTAAGAAGGTCCAAAAAAACCAAAGGAATCAATACTAAATAAAAAATTAAAAGAATAAGTGCAAAAAAAAATTTTAATTCCAATTGAATAACAAAATGCAACAAATCAAAATCTTGGTACCGAAAAACAATAAAGAGATTTTAAAAAATAAAATGCAGTGTAACCAACATAAATTAAAATTTTATAACAGAACCGAATAAAAATAAAACCCTAACAAAAAATAAAACAACAAAAAATAAAAACAAAAACTAAAAACATAAATACATAAATATGGATGAAAAATAAACAATGTCCAAGAAGGACCAAAAAACCAAAAAAATTAATACCAAATAAAAAAATTAAAAGAATAAGTGCCAAAATAAAAAACAAAATATATAATTAATGTCATTTGAAGGACAAAAACAAAACAAATCAAAACTTTTGGACCGAAAATAATTAAGGGATTTAAAAATACAATTGTTGAAACAATTAAAAGAATACGGACTGAAATGAAAAGTGGAATATATGACCAATTTCAATTAGAGGACCAAATTAGAACAAATTAACACTTGCATACCAAAATCAATAAAGGAACCAAAACCAAACAAAAAATCAAAAGAGTAGGGACTGAAATGAAACATACCATATAGAATCGATTTAAATTGAAGGACATAATTGAAAATAATTGAAAGTTCCACTGAAAAATCAATAAGAAAAATGAAATCAAAAGATCAGGGACTGAAATGAAACTAATACAAATGTTAAGGACCACCTCGTACTTTCGACAACAGCAGGAGAGAGAAACGGGCGGGGGGGGGGGGGGGGAAACCTGTCCACCGAGGGACAAACCACTTGACGATGTATCTTCTGACACGATGGAAGCCTAGTTTCAACCGTCGCACGACTCCGCCTAAAGGATGCGTGTGGGCGGAACACTGCACGCACGTCCATACCACGCGCCTGCAGTGTCCCGGGTAAAAAAATATTAAAAAATTGGTCAATTAATCAGGGTGTCCGGGTCAGTTTACACATATTAAGGTGCTGCTATTAAATAAATATCAAAATATATAATTAGTCTCACATATTGATAAGGAAAAAATATTACAAATAATCATTATCATTATTTTGAATATCTTATCTATAATAATAAGAAATTTTAAAACCTAACAATATTAACAAAAAAACAACTAAATAACTAAATAAATGACAAAATTAAAAATATATTAGTAAATTTAAAAAAATTATTTGAACGGAAGAATAAAAAAAGAAAAAAGAATAGAAAATATAATTTTTGAAATGAACACGAACAGAAATAAAAATGCAAACATTTAAAAAACAAATAACCTTAATAACAGTGGAAATAATAAAAATTGGTGAGACCATAATTATTGTTAGAGAAGAAAATTCCATAATTTGTTTTTACTTTCATATTATTATATTAAAAATATTTTAGAACAATGATATTAATTTTATTTTTTTCAAAAAAACTAAGGTCATTTATATATATCAAGGCTCTAATATTAAATAAATATCAAAATATATAATTAGTCTGATATATTTAAAAGAAAATAAAACTTACAAATAATAATTATTATTATTTTGAATGTTTTATCTTTAATAATTAGAAAACTCAATACCTAACAATATTAACAGAAAATAAAGATTATTAGATTTAAAGAAATTACTTAAATTGAAGAATAGAAAAAAGAGAAATAATAACAAATATTATTTTTTAAATGATTACCAATACAAATTAAAATTTCATCATTAAAAAAAATCTTAACAATGGAATTAAAAAAAAAATGGAAATAAAAACTAAGAGCATGTACATATAAACATGGACAGAAATAAGAATTATGTAAGAAAGATATAAAAAAAAGAGGGTTTTTTTTTCAAATAGTAATGAACAACAAAAACCACAGTTGAAATAACTGTTTGAAATTGCGATCTCCTTTAGACATTCTATAAAATAATAGTTGTGACGCCCTTAAACTCACCTAGGCACCCTGGTTATAAAAGAAAAAATTATAAGTGGGAAAAAGAAACAGAAAAAAATGTCAAAAAAAAGTGGTTACGGGGATTATTCATGGCGCGCGTAAGCTGTTCTGGACATTATGGTTATCAAAACACAACGTAAACGTAGGGAAAAAAACATGAAAAAAATGTAAAAAAAAGAGTGAGTCCAAAGATTAAAAAAAGTATACGTGGGGAAAAAATTGTGGTGCCCGTAAGCTACCCTGAACACTTCGGTTATAAAAAACACCAAAAAAAAATGTATAATTGAAAAAAAAAAAACAGGAAGATTTTTTTTAAAAAAAAATGGGTACAGAGATTAATTGTGGTGCACTAAATCTAGCCCGGACACCTCATTAGAAAAAAAAAATAGAAGCCCGGTTTATAAAAAAAGAAATCACCTTTTCAAATAGTAATGAGAAAAAAATTATGGTGCGCGTAAACTGACCCGGACACCCCGGTCATGAAAAAAAACAAAAAAAATGTATAAGTCGAAAAAAAATAGGGAAATAAATGTTAAAAAAAAAGTGGATCCGGAGATTAGTCGTGGTGCACGTAAGCTGCTACGGACACCCTGGTTAAAAAAAGAACAAAAAAAGAAGACCGGTTAAAGGGAAAAAAAACTGACCCGGACACCCCGGTTATAAAAAAATGAAAAAAAAGGTCCCCATTTATTAAAAAACAAAAAAAATAAAGCCCGGTTATAAAAAAAAAGTTATAAGGGGAAAACACCTTTTTAAACAGTAATGATGAAAAAAATCGTGGTGCGTGTAAACTAACTTGGTCACCCCGGTCATGAAAAAAACATGTATAAGTGGAAAAAAAGAAAAAAAATGTTAAAAAAAGTAGATCCGGAGATTAGTCGTGGTGCGCATAAGCTGCCACGGATATTCTGTTTTAAAAAAAAAACAAATAAAAAGTCCGGGAAAAAAAAGCACATTTTCAAACAGTACTAAACAGTGAAAATTATTGTTAAAAACAAAAAAAATAAACCCGGTTATAAAAAAAAAGTGCAAGGGGAAAGTACATTTTTAAACAACAATGAGAAAAAAAATCGTTGTGCGCGAAACTAACTAGGACACCCCGTTCATGAGAAAAAAAAGAGTATAGGTGTAAAAACAAACAGGGGAAAAAATGTTAAAAAAGAATGAATCCGGAAATTAGTCGTGGTGCGCGTCAGCTGCCACGGATCCCCCAGTTTAAAAAAACAAAAAAGAAGCTAGTAAAAAAAAACTAACCATAGCAGATCACACACACCAGTCCACAGTGGATCTAGGTGTGGGTGAACAGTCCGTGAACAGGAAATTACCGATCTCCTTTAGCTCTTTTATAGTTAATTGCCCGCATTACGTTGCGAGCCGAGCAAATATTTTTTGTAATCATTGGGATTAAAATAATTAATAGATTTTGCTAGTTTAAAAATGAATTATAATATCTATACACGCAAGGTTTGATATAATAAAATACATTCTATTATAGCGACATCAATATTGAAGGTTTAACACCTAAAAATATCATTATTATTATTGCTAAAACAATAAAAAAAATATTAAATTATTCCGAGGAGAAAAAAACTCAAAAATATTAATAAAAGAAAGCAAGAAAAAATTAATATTATTATTATAATTATTATTATTGCATGAATAATGGAAAATTAAATTTAATAAAAGAATAAAAAGCCCAAAAACTTTAACAAAAGAGCAAAAAAATAAAAATTATTAGCGAAAAAAATTATTTGATGTGAAAATAAATTAAAAAAGCTAATAAAAAACAAAAAAAACAAACAAAGGAAAACAAATAAGAAATATCAATTTTTAAATGATCATAAACACAAACTAAAATTTAACAGCTAATATTTTGAAAAAAAATGTTATCTCAACAAAGAAAAAACAATAAAAATTACATATATATATATATATATATATATATATATATATATAAACATACACAAAAATAGGAGTTATTTAAAAACTATAAAAAAATAAAGGAATTAAAATAAAAAATCAAAAGTATAAAGGCTGGAAACAAAACCAAATATATTATCTATTTCAATCAAATAAAAAAAATAAAATAATCAAATAAAGTATAACATATATACATATAAGGTTTGATAAAATGAAATACATTAACACACCATATTATAACAACAGGAATATTGAAGTCTTAACATCTAAAAATATCATTATTATTATTGCTAAAACAATAAAAATTATTAAATTATCCTGATAAAAAAATCGAAAATATTAAAAAAATAGAAAGAAAAATAAAATAAAATTATTATTCTTATTGCGTTAATAATGGAAAAAAATTAAATCTAAGAAAAAAAAGATCATTAACTTTAACAAAAAAACAAATGAAAAAAATAAAATTATAAGCAAAAACAATATTTTGACGTCAAAATAAATAAAAAAAAACTAATAAAAAAACAATTAAAAGAAATAGAAATGAAAAAAAAAAGAAAGTCAAAATAAAAATAAAAAAAAATCAACAGAAAGAAAATTGAAAAAAAAACGAAAAAGAAAATGAAAAAAGACGAAAACAGAGTAAAGCACAATTAGGCAGACCCGCGGGGCGAACACCTGCACTCCCCATACTTACCAACAGTAGCGCCATCCACTGAGCTACAGACGTTTATATGTCTCTTACCGTTAACAGTATATATAAATATCATTTAAAAGACGAGAAGTCACCATACTTAAATGACATTTGAAACACCAGATCACGCACCCAAGTTCACAGTGAATCTGGGTGTGCGTGAATAGTAATAAACAGTAATAGACCGATGTTTTTTAGTAAAGTCACCATACTTAAATGACATTTGAAACACCAGATCACGCACCCCAGTCCATAGTGGATCTGGGTGTGCGTGAACAATAATAAACAATAATAGACCGATATATTTTAGTGTTTTTGTTAATATATGACAGGGTCATAACTCATAAGCGTTGCGTTAAGATACGGTTATGCAAAAGAAAGAAGAACGATGGAATGGGAATTGCCTGAAGACCTGCCCGTGCTGTTGTCACGGATCACAAGAAAATTAATGGCCTTAAAGCTGTTGGGGTTTGCACAAACAATTATAAATAATAATAATAATAAAAAAAAATCAAAATGGCAAGCCATTACCATGAGAGGAGGGAAAAACGAAAGGGCAGGCCGTACCCCCACACCCACACTCCCTCCAAGCTGAAGATGGCTTCGCTATTCTCTAGGTGAAATAAAGCCAGGCCATAAAACGACACTGTTTTGTTTTTTTTCTTGGTTCTTGCTTCTTGTCTTTTTTTACCTAGGAGGGTCTGAGTCTGAGCTAGTGTGATGGTCAAAAACGCACGCTGTCGATCTGCTATTGGCAGGAGCTCTTTTTCTTGGTAAATTGGATTGGGGAATATATGGTTTTTAATGCGGTGTGATGGGGACCGATGATTGTCCTTTTTATTTTTTGACCACACACTTTTCAATATCTTCTTTTTTACCCCACGGGAAAATTATTGTTACCTTGATAATACCAATTTATCAATAAACCTACCCCTGTTAACTAAGACACTGTTTAAAATTGCTTTTTAAAATTTTTTAATTTTAAATTAAATTTTTTTTGATGTTTTTAGATTATTTTATATATTAATGTTAAAAATAATTTTAAAAAATAAAAAAATATCATTTTAATATATTTCTGAACAAAACCCCATAATCAAAGCTTTAACCACCTAGCTATATTGTTATTTTCTTAACTTTCTCGTCAATAGAAAGATTGGCTCTCGAATGTTTTTATTAATTTGATTTTTTTTTTATTAATCGAAGAGTATAATGAGATTGCAAATAGATTTAATAGAAAAAAATTGTATATTCAAGTAAAAAATGACTGAAAATAAATTCTAGGGTCACAGAACTCATACCTCTACTTCCCGACCATCATTGGTTGTTGGAATATTAACCAACAAATGTCACGTCGTGAGCTAACATGTCATTTGTTTTTTTTTTTTTAAGAAAAAAGAATAGATGACGTGGGAAAGGAAGAAGAAGACTACCTTTTTTTCTACAGGACCAGACAAGCAGATCCAACCACATAAGCATAGACTTGATGTGCATACAGGACCGTGATTTAAATTCGTTATCTATTTTAATTATAAATAAATAAATAAGTCTTTTTTGAAATAATGAGTGCAAAGAAAATAAAATAAAAATCTTATTTACTGTGCACCACTGTTTATTTTTCTAAATTCACTTGGGACCAAAGATGTAAATTCCGTTCCGTTCCGGCCGGAACGTTCCGTTCCACTACAAAATCCGGGACAAAACGGCGACGTTTTTGTCCCGGTTTGAATTCCGGTCAGATCCGGAAATTCCGGCCCAATTCCGGCCGGAACGCCTCGGTTCCGTTCCGGGCGTTCCGTTCCGGGTTCATCAAAACGACGCCGTTACATGTCCCCTTGCAAAACACATAAAAACGACGAGGAAGAGGAAGAACTTAAGCTGATGAAAAAAGGATGAAGGAAGCCATGAAGCCGAGGAAGCGAAAGCAGTTCCAAAACAAGAAAAAGGAGTTGAGGAAAGAGACAGAGACTGTCAAAAGTGGAAAACCAACTCTGTGGGTCTCTGTTCTCGTAGATGCTCTCCCCAAGATGAGGACGAGGAAGAGGAAGAGTAGAGGAAGATGAGGGAAGATGAGGACGGGTAGGGTTGGGCGGCGGCTAGAGAAGAAGAAAGGATGGGTAGGGTTGGATGGGTAGGGTTTTATACTTTTATTGGTTTTTATACTAATTATTATATAATAATTAATAATTAATTATTATATAATAATAGTTAACATAAAAAATAGGGGTATTAATTTGTAATTAATTTGATTGAATTATTTGTAATGGAATGTATTTTAATTAATTATGTTTGAACTTATTGATTATTTCTTAATGTGTTTATTTTGTTTTTTTTAAGTTTTTCTAACATAAAAAACAATAAGTAACATTAATTAATTTCAAAATTCAAATTCAAATACAACAACCATAAAAAAACATAGAATTACTTGAAAAACATACAATAAGTAGCTTAAATTTCAAATATTTTGGATCTTTTAATTATAATTAAATTCATTTTTTATTTTTTAAAAAATAATTTTATTGTTGGAATTTTAGAGATGTTTCTAATTTTGAGATTATGTTTGTTTGATTTTGTGTTTGTATTGTATAATTTAAAGTTAATTTATCTTGAATTTTAATTATATTTGTTAAAATATTTTTTTTTCATATATATATATATAATTAATTATATATGAACAGTACAAAACCGGAACGGAACGCCGGAATGCACCGAAACCGAAACGTTCCGTTCCAAACAAAAAACCGAAACGGTACCCGGAACGGATTTTACAACTATGCTTGGGACAGCACAGCTCCATAAACAATGACATTTTAAAGATTTATTGTTTTCCAATTTTATCATTGCATGTTATGCTATGATATTCTACGTGTGAGGACTTTCTTTACAGGTTCACGGAAAAGTCAAGGTGTACGAGAAAATCTAAGAACTTCATTAGAGGCCAATTAAATAAAATAGGATTTAAATTTATTATTCAGTTTTTTTTATAAAGATCAAATATAAAAAAATGAGTCATTTCCTGTTTGACATTGCATTTCAAAAGTATTTTTTTTTTAAATGTTTCATTTTAATTATTTTTTTTGATATTTTTAGATAATTTTTATGTGCTAATGTCAAAAATATTTTTTTTAAAAAAAACTAATCATTTTGATGTATTTATTAATGAAAAGTATTTAAAAAAATAACATTAACCACACTCCCAAACAGTAATTTAGTTTTTGTAAATTTATTAATTTCTTTTCATCTTTCTTTATTATTTTTCTTAACAATTCTCGTTACTGCTTTCTTTAATTTCTTTAGTGTAGCATCTAGTTTTCTTAGTTTTGCTTACAAAAAAAAATACATTTGTAGTTTATTAGGGTATTTTTTTTTATCAGAAAATCTTAAATACAAAAAAAAACCCATTATGCTAGAAGTTTTAGCTAATTTTATGCGACCATGGACAATATTGTGTTGAGACTATAATAAATCTAATCACGACCTTGAATTATTGTGTCTAAATATTTGAAAAACTTGATCATGATAGATCCAACATCATGCCTGAAGTTATGAAAAACCCAATCACGCCAAGACTAGCATTGAATCAGAAAGATTGGTTATCTTTGTTGAAAATCAAAGAAAAACCAAAAAAGTCAACTCTATTCAAATCTACTGTTTTATTGAATACAGACCGTTACTGTTTGGATTCAATTCTGGAATTTTGACAGACTTGAGAACAATGAAGAACAATGAACTTCGGCAATAGGGGCAGAATCAAGGTTAGGTTCCTGCCATCCCTTTTTCTTTATTTATAATGAAAAACTTGTAGAATTACATAAGATTTCTAATTTGATTACAACTCTTTATGTTTCTTACTTCTAAGCTAGAATTGAAATTGCATTTAAACTAAAACACTTTGATCAAACATTGATCTTATTTAGGAAAGAAATAGCAAGCTAATTTAATACTAATCTAACACTAACACTAGTGTTGAAATTTTCAGCCTTCAATCTTCAGTTTCCAGCAGTCTTGGAGTCCAGGAATTTCAACAATCTTGATCATGATTATCAATTTTTTTATGCTAATAAATTCGTTACACATAATATTATTTTTATTTATATAAATCTCTTCTTTTAATAAATATTTAATCTATTTTTAATATTCTCCCAATATTTTATTAGTGTATCTGATATTTAAACTCTCAACTCGTCTATTTAACTGGCCCATGTTTTAAATCAAGTCACGTGTCACTTGTCTCGATATGATCTGGTCGACTTTGCGGATTCAAAGACAACTAGGATAATCAATAAAAAAACATGGTTTAACTTTTTTTAAAAATTAAAGTGAAATTTGTTTTTCACATATAGAAAAGACAATATATTAGATTAATCTAGGATTCACAAGCTAATCAATTAAATCTGCAATCCAAATCATGAACACTAATGGGCTTAACAACTTTGTTCTTTTAAATTATGTTTCACTTATCAATAAGATAAAAAAAAAAGCTCATATGTTTGTTTGAGATTATTATAAAGGCATAGAAAGTCAACCAAAAAAAATATTAATACCAATTGAAATTTAATCAAATATTAAATGGTAAAATTAATTAAAAAAAACGATTCAATTCAAAGGAAAAAAGAAGAGATTGATTATTTAAAAAAACTATTTGGTATTATTATTAAACTTGTCCCAATATGTCAATCTTAAAACCTTCTTGACATGATTTCTTGCCTAGTCCGAGTTTAAGATTAACTCATGTAGGGCTTGACTCTATGTAATTTAGTTAACTCAGCGAGTCTAAAAACATTCCGGACAATTCCTAAAAGCATTTTTTGCCCTATTTTTTTTTTTAAAATTATATTTTTTTAATATTAAGACTACACTATAAAAATATAACCCATATCCCTTTATGTATGGGGTAGCCCAATACAAAATCCATACTCATGTTTAGCCACGAAGCATTTGACAAGGCTTCCTCAGACTGCGGACAAGCAATGCACCTCAGATTTTTTCAATTTTTATTTGAAACACCGTGCTAAACAAGGCCATTAACATTAACATTAACAAAAGAGCTAAAACAGCTCGGGGTCGCCACTGTAGCTCTACACCCATTGTCACTGTGGTCTGGCCATTTCTCGGCCGTGCGTCGCGGCTGTTCGTCTGCCTTTTTTTTTTTTTTCTTCAATGAACAGTGCACAGACGATTTTAGCCCCGGTAATAGGACAAAAACGCGCTCGGTCCGAGGGTAAAAAGCGCTGAGGGTAAGGGCCATTCAAGTAATTGCACATGTACGGACCGGTCCGGTCCGGTCCGCCGCATGTTTTGGTTTTTTATTATTTATTGAAAATGGCTAATTACGGTTTAAGGTCCGGATAAGACAAAACCATGGTTTTCGGTCCAGGGGCCTTTCGGTAATTGACCATATTTTTAAATATTTTCCGCGTTTATTGTCAGAGCGTGTGTCACACGCGTCTCCCTATTTCACGCCCCACGCCCTGTGTAGGTGGCGCGTGAAACGTCATACGGTGGCCGGAGACGAGATTCCGAAGTCCAGAGCGGTTCACCTGGTCGTTTTCTTCCTCCCGCGGTGGCGCGTTTACCTTCAATATGTCCGTGGACGCGCCGAGAACCGGTTAAAACGCCGGCAACGTTTCTCTCTCTCCCCTGCACGTCAAAGTGCAGGGGAGTCCCCCATTTTGTGATACTTTTTACTTCAGTCCCTTTACTTTTGATTTTGTTTTTTGTCAAGCTTTTGGTTGCATAAGTTTTGATTTAGTTCGATTGGGTCCTCCAATTGGAATTGATTGGATGTCAATGTTTCAGTTCGGTCCTCCTTCTTTTAATTTTCGGATTCGGTTTAAATTATTCAATAAATTCAGTACATAAGTTTCGATTTCTTCAATTGGATCCTGTTATTGAAATTGATAATATATTGAATTTTCATTTTGGCCCTTATAGTTTTAATTTTTGATTTTCATGCCTTAATAAATTGATATTTGTGTTTTATTTTCCATTATTAACATAATAATAATAATAATAATAATAATAAGAATAATAATAATAATACTAATAATCATAATAATAATAATAATAATAATAATAATAATAATCATAATCATAATAATAATAATAATAATAATAATAATAATAATAATAATAATAATAATAATAATAATAATAATATTTTCTTTTTCTTGCTTACTCTTTTGTTAATGTTTATGAGTGTTTTTTCTTTCGCGATAATTTGATAATTTGAATTGTTTTTGCAATAATAACAATAATCATTTTACTGGGGATAAAAGACAACTCAAGAATAAAAAATAAACAAATTTACCTAAATTATCTACAATTAAAAAAACGATACAAGTCACTTTTGTCTCGATTACACTGTTCCTTTTAAACGACAAACAAGTCATTCTTATATATTTTAATATTTATTGCATATTATCGTCTAAAAATATATAAAAAGAAAAAAAATATGACCTCGGATTTTTTGCATGAAAAAATTTAATATCAGCATTCTTAAATAAATTTAATATAATAATATGATGAATAAATCTTATAAAATAAAAAAAAAACTTGGCTTTGAATTTTAATTTTGTTCTCTTTTGTTCAAGTTTATTTCTTAAACAAAACAAAAAGTTAGATTTTTAATATTTAAGATCTAATATTACCCGGGAAAAAATACAGCTAAAAAAAAAAAATGTAAACAAATTTACCTAGATTATCTACAATTAAAAAATATACGAGGCACTTTCTGTTTCAACTACACTGTTCTTTTTTGACGGCAAATAAGTAATTATAGCACGCAAAAAAATTATATTTATTTTTTTTAAAAAAAATTCAATATTTTTATTTATAATGTCTAAGATCTAATATTATTAGGGAAAAAAGGCAACTAATCTTTTTTTTTTTTACAAATTTACTTAGCTTTTCTACATTGAAAAAACTATAAAAATCACTTCCCATTTCGATCACACTATATAGTATGTGAGACTAAGTATATATGTTTAATATTTATTTAATAGTCTCGCCTAAAAATATATGGACAGAGAAAATAAATGACCTACAATTTCTTGAAAAAAATAATAATATCGGTATTCTTAAATATATTTAATATAATAATATGATGAATAAATCTTATAAAAAAAAAACTCTGTCTTTAAAGTTAAATTTATATTTTAGACTTTTTTTTTCCTTTTCAGAAACTGTGACCTTTTTTCCACATGTCTTTTTTATTTTTTTGTGTCCAAGTCAGTTGTTTTTTTTTTACCGAGTTTCTTTTTTTTTTTTTTTACCAGAGTATCCGTGACAACAAATTTCTAATAAATCATTTAACCTTCTTAACAAATTTTCTAATAAATTTTATCAAAAATAATTTTAAAATATTAAAATAATTCTTAGCAATATTCAATAACATTTTGGTTGAAAAAAACTATTTTTAACAGACTTTATCAATTACAATTATACTAATTAAATATTAAAATACTAAAATACAACATTTATAAAATCAATCAATTTTCTACATAGATAAAAAAAGCCCAGCGAAGCGGGCAAAATCAACTCGTAGAAATCTAAATGGCATAAAACTAAAAGGGAAAAAAAGTCAGTACGGAAAATAATATTCTCAAAATAGTTGATTGATTACACGTGGCTAGGTTTTGTTGGACCCTTAAAACAATTTATGAAAGAAAAAGAAAAGAAAAAAAGAAGAAATGATAGAATCAGTCGAACGAAGGAAAAAGTTCGAGGTCTTATTAACCAACCCTATTAGACTTTCCGTGTCTACTCTCTGAAGAAGCATGCTGACATGTTCAAACTGTTCGATTTTTGCTGTTAAGAAATGAGTTTCTTGAGTTCATTGTTTGTTATTCAAGTTGTTAGAAGTTTGTTACAAATTGCAGATTTCATTCTTCAACAAATTGCAGATTTCATTCTTCACGCTTTCCATCTCCCTCCCCTCTCTCTTCGACAGCATCCATGACCGGCGAAGCCTTACCTATTTCGGCAGCCTTTCTCCGCTCACCGGATCCGAACCGGTCCCGTTAGAAAAAATGGTCAGTGTACATCTGTATTCCCTAGTAATTTAGAATATCATCGAGAATTCACATTTTAGACAGTTCATAGTTTGGGAATTGCTATGGTGATTGTTGCTGGGCTGCAGGGATGACATTTTATTACCTGTGCCTCCTTGAGAAAATAATTGATTCTTCATTGCATCTCACAGCCTTATGAGAATTACTGTGCCTCTTTTGTTGGGTTAAGACAACCAATTGGTTGCCCAAGTGTTTGCTCAAATTTGTCCAAAACTTTGTATGATTTTGTATTTGATGATACAAAACATCCATTGTTAATGTCGAAAACAACTCCATCACCCAGGAATTAAATTTGAGATGTAAGAGTTTTTTTAGGCACTTTGTTTTGTTATCTTGACAGGGCAGAAATAGTTAAATGTATTCTCTTTTGTTCATAATACCCATGCCAGCCGAAACTTTGTAATGCTCAAATCCATGTCTTAGACCTGCCATTTTTTTTAAATCTATCAATTTCAAACCAACGATGACTAGGACATGCTTTTAATTTGTTTTCATCCTTAAATTAGTCACTAGGCTGGGGTATTTCGTTGGTAATCTAAGGTTTTGGAATTGACATCCAATTTCTAAATCTTGGTTTCTTTTTTACAGATTCCTCAGGCTCTCTGCTATTCACAAAAGTAGTGCTTCTACCGGCTGGGGTGTTAGAAATTTGAAGCATCTAGTGATGCAGAGTTATATGACTTTCAGGTTTGTGTTCAAGTTTCTACTATCACTTACCATTATTTTTGAACAATTTTCTGATGTGTTTGTTTTTCTATATTCCTAATTTTTTTAAAGAAAAAGTAGCTGTATAATATATTAGAAACAAATTCTGGTTTTTTCATCAATCGATGCTAGCACTATTGTTATGTTATGTATGCATATGTGAAGAGCTAATGATAAACAACCTAATAATGATGGGTGATTAAGCAAGGAGTAGGAGCTCTAACAGTTAAACTGTCATAGATAAGCCTGATTAGATTGGGTCCAAAAACATGTGCCTCTGCTAGCACATTAAGTTGCAAGTTCCAAAGTTTTCTTGTATTGGGTTCAGTAACAATAAAACCTCATACTAGGAAGTAGATGTCATGACTTTAAACCAATACATTTAAAGTAAGAATTAACATGCATATATCACAATCCCATCAAATTAATAGGCAACTAAACAATTATACGAAAACCAAAAGCTATAACTTTTCATTTATGAGGTTCAACTAAGAATCAACTATTTGTTTTAAATGAAACAAATGGCAAACAATTTCCATTGTTGGTCAATAGAATCCGTTGCCCCAGCTACCTTGATGACAACTGATTATATGCATTTGATTATTAGTCAGAGACTACCACACCATACATCAGCAATGTACTGAAGCTTGAAATGTGATATCAATTTGCTAAAAATTAAATCAAATGCTACCCTAAGTGACCACTCTTGCATTGCCTCATCTGGATTAGGCATTGATAGACACCTTACCTATCATTTCCTCTTCATGAAAGCCACTAGGCTTTCTCAGCCTTTATCCTTTTGTCCTCCATCACCTTTTTGCAGTCATGTTACCGCTAAACAACAAGTGAGGCATGGATGCTGGCATGGATGCATTTGAAACTTAACTTATTGGCCACCATTTCAAACCGTGAACTGTTTTTTACAGCATCGGACACTATTACAATTTAGTATTACAAAAATGAAATATAAAATTGAAAGTACTAAAGACAGAGAGTCCAATGTTACAAGTTGTTTCAAATAAGAAATATCATCCAATGTTACAAGTTGTTTCAAATAAGAAAAAATCAAACTAAAGACTAAAATTATGATATATTCAGTGTTAATCGCAAGTGTTTCTCCACTTTGCAAGTCACTGCAATGTTAGTATTACAAGATACATTTAGAGTGTTTCTGTATCCAATACCATACAAAATTTTACTATAGGATACAAAAACACTTTAAATGTATCTTGTAATACTAACATTGTAGTGACTTGCAAAGTGCAGAAACACTCGCAATTAGCACTCTAAATATATTATAATTTTAGTCATTACTTTGATTTTTTCTTATTTAAAACAGCTTGTAACATTGGATGATATTTCTTATTTGAAACAACTTGTAACATTGGACTCTCTGTCTTTAGTACTTTCAATTTTATATTTCATTTTTGTAATACTAAATTGTAATAGTGTCAGATGCTGAAAAACAATCCACGGTTTGAAATGGTGGCCAATAAGCCAAGTTTCAAATGCGGTTATGTCAGCATTCATGCCTCACTTGCTGCTCAGCGGCAACATGACTGCAAAAAGGTGATCGAGGACAGAAGGATAAAGGCTGAGAAAGCCTAGTGGTTTTCATGAAGAGGAAATGATGGGTAAGCTGTCTATCAATGCCTAATCCAGATGTGGCTCTGCAAGAGTAATCACTTAGGGTAGCATTTGATTTAATTTTTAGCAAATTGATATCACATTTCAAGCTTCAGTACATTGCTGATGTATGGTGTGATAGTCTCTGACTAATAATCAAATGCATATAATCAGTTGTCATCAAGGTAGCTGGGGCAACGAATTCTATTGACCAACAATAGAAGTTGTTTGCCATTTGTTTCATTTGAAATTGATCATTGATTCTTAGTTGAACCTCATAAATGAAAAGTTATAGTTTTTGGTTTTCGTATAATTGTTTAGTTGCCTATTAATTTGATGGGATTGTGATATATGCATGTTAGTTCTTACTTTAAATGTATTAGTTTAAAGTCATGACATCTACTTACTAGTATGAGGTTTTATTGTTACTGAACCCAATACAAGAAAACTTCGGAACTTGCAACTTAATGTGCTAGCAGAGGCACATGTTTTTGGACCCAATCTAATCAGGCTTATCTATGACAGTTTAACTCTCTCGTCCCTGCGAGTTCACTATTAGAGCTCCTACTCCTTGCTTAATCACCCCTCATTATTAGGTTGTTTATCATTAGCTCTTCACATATGCATACATAACAATAGTGCTAGCATCGATTGATGAAAGAACCAGAATCAGTTTCTAGTATATTATACAGCTACTGTTTTCTTAAAAAATTTAGGAATATAGAAAACAATACACATAAGAACAATTAAGATGTCTCAGGAGTGATAAGTGTCAATCAAGTTTGTTCAAGAGCATTTGTATGTTGCTCCTATCATAGGTCTTTGCCTGGTTGCTCTCATGATAAACAGCTTATAAGAATTCTCATGATTTCCAGTGTTTTAAAGGCTTGGGTTTCATCCTGGCACCTTAAACCAGCTTGGTCTTTTCCTATATGTTTGTTTCCATATAGCGTCAAGCCTATGATACTCCTATTACATCATGATTTCTAATAGAAGAACACACTGTTGCTATGTAACTTTGGCAGTGGATGCCAATATAGTATCTCAAAAGCTAATACATGTTTAGATTCTGGGGGCGTTACATGATAAAAGTAATGAGTTTCTGTTTTTCTTCTCTACCGGTATAATAGTATATTGTTTCCTACTTTGTTGTCATGGTATTTAGCCAGTTTTGTCAACCGATGGTGAAAGGAGAAGGAAAAATTGAATGATGCTACTGCCATTAGGACAGCAGCTAAGAGTTGTAAAGCAATCCAACTCGAAAATATGAAGAAATTATTATAAACTTGCAACGGATTCATAAAACAGCCCGTCGGCAATGCACTTAGTATTTAGCAAAGGGGGAGGGGGAGTTCCATTGGGTTATCAGTTTTTTATATATCGTATATTATCTCTAATTTTTTTCAAAAAGATGAAACTAAGCAATTTACCTGTGTTTCATTGCGAATTAGATTAAAAAGTAAGGGTTCAGCCTGTCAGAAAACAGACTATTCCTACCCTCAGCCCCTCCCAGATACCTGTCCTCTTTCTCTCCAAAACCTTCCAAATCCCATCTCTGTCGCAGATTCTCTCTTGGGTTTTCAGCAAAGATGCTAACAGGGGACATACCATCGAACCACACAATTTCATTAAGAAACTCAATGAGAAGGTCAAGAAAGCTGGTATGTTGCTGCTTGCTTCAATCTTATGTGCTCCCTTTATTGAGAATCTTAAGCACATTTCCTATTTCTGAAGAATAATCTTTGTTCCTTGTAAATTTTCATTTTGGTAAAGTATCTCATTGTTGCGGTGCAGCGGATCCGATATGCAAAAATAAAGTCTGATTGCATTGCAGAAACAAAAGGAGAGTACAATTGATTAGCAATTTCTACTATAGTGAGCTCTTAACCTCTGGCATGTTTATTCCATGGTTAACAATTTGAGTACTCAAATGGAACTCATTATCGAAATATGTTTGAATTCTTCTTTGTCAGTGTAGTACTGAGCAGAAAGTGAGAAAAAACCCCTCTTCCTGGTCTTTTTATTCTTACTGCTAAAAATGTAGAAACCATATTAGCAGGAAATACACCATTTAATATGGTTGATTTAGTTATCTAGTTCCTTGTTAAAGCATATTTCTTTTCTCAAGGAAACATACAGTTGAGCTATGATTTGTACATGATTGCATCATTGTAAAAATGAAAGCAAATAACAGGTAGAGGTAAAAGCTGCCCCCCTTACAAAAACTCGATGTCGATACTCGGGTGATTTTGCCTTCATGGTTTTTAGTTTAAATGTATAAATTCAGATTGTGTACAAAAAGTTCTCCATATCATTTTATATTAACCTTTGAAAACATTAACAAAACAATTAGAGAAATTTTGGGGCAGTGCCATACTGCCATGTCTTAATTGAGATTAAAATTCTTGCACTACACTGATGTTTTTTTTGTTTGACTTGCTGTGAAGTGGGAAAACGTCTTGATTCTGGGATGCCACTGCTGTTGGATAATCTGAGACGTGTTTTCCTCTTCAGATGAGAGAAAGAAACGTGCTGTAGAAGGCCAGAGCAATCAGCTCCAGCTAATGGTAAACCCGCTTGATAAAACTCTTAATGTGCATCATCATCGTGATCGTTGCAATCAATAACAAGAAATATTTGGCCGCAGTGAGACATTTTATTGGGTTTTTCAGTTAAAAATAGTTGACAGATTGTGATCACATAACATAAGACTCTCAGTTGGAGCATGGAGAAGGGCTAGGACGTTAGATTTACAAGGAGAAACAAGTTTCCTTGTCCTTATACATAAACTCTCGGTATCATATTTGCTATTAACCATTAATGTGGCTTCAGTAGTCCAAACAGAGCCAGGACCCCCTCTGTGCTCCAAGACATAGGACATGGACAAATCTCTCGCGAATTCTCCTTGGTTAGTAGGAAATATGCTATTATAAGTTTCCTTCGTGCACAGTCGTCATCATCGTCTAATTCGTGTTACAGAACCTGGAGCTCAGATTGATTGAAGGGGAGGAGGGGTTGATATATATGTTTTGGATGTATAACTAAAGCTTACATCTATATATATACTAGCCATGGCACCCGCGACGAGGCGCGGGTGGAATCATGTTTTTTTCAACGTAAAAAAATATTTATTATGTATGATTTTTTTTATAATCACATAAATTTAGACAAAATAATAAATCTGTATATAATTTTTGTTAAGTGCAAGTTTTCTATAAAATATATAAATTTTAAATGGATATAAATTTATCTGTTTAGTAGGTTTCAATAAAATAACCAGTATAAAATAAGTAGTAATTTTGTATGCACAAAAAGACGAAAACATAAATTGAAAATATATTCTTATATTATTGTCATTATCATTACTACAACAGTTACTGTCAAAATAATTAAAATAATTAAATTGCCCTGAAAAATTATTAATAAAAGCAAAAGATTTATACAAAAACAATAAAAAAATCACTAAAATTATCATTATTATTGCGTAAATAGTAAAATCATAAAAAAAAATTAATCCAAAGAACAAATAAAAATAACAGAAAAGAAAAAAAAATGAATAAAGGAAAAAAAGGAATCAATATTAATTTTAAAATGATTACCAATTTAAATTCAAATCTTAGGATTGAACCGATTAAAAAAAAATCCTAAAAAAAAAAACTAAAAGTATAGATGTATAAAAACGAATAAAAAATAAACATTGTCTAAGAATTAAAAAAAAACTAAATGAATTAATATAAAAAAACCCCAATAATCAAATAACAAAAATAAATAGTTAATTTTCTATCCACAAAAAGATGAATACATAAATTGAAAATCTATCCTTATGTTATTGTAATTATCATTATTATAACAGTTAAAATTATTATCAACATTACTTTAAAACAATTTAAATAATTAAATTGCCTTGAAAAATCATTAAAAAAAAACAAAAGATTTTTGTATTTATATAAAAAAAAACCAATAAAATTATCATGATTATTGCATAAATAGTCAAATCATAAAAATCATCCAATCCAAAGAACAGAAAAAAAAGCCAAAAAAAATTGAACAAAGGGAAAAAAGGAGCAATATTAATAGTAAAATGATTATTATAACAGTTAAAATTATTATCAATATTACTGTCAGAACAATTCAAATAATTAAATTGCCCTGGAAAATTATTAAAAAAAAGCAAAAGATTTGTATAATTTTTTTTTAAAAAAATAACCACTAAAATTGTCATTATTGTTGTGTAAATAGCCAAACCATAAAAATCATTTAATCAAAAGAACGAATAAAAATAACAGAAAAAAAAGAATAAAGGGAAAAAATGTGAAATATTAATTTGAAAATAATTATCAACACAAATTAAAATTTCAGAATTGAATCGATTAAAAATAAAACCTAAAAAAAAGGGCAAAAACTAAAAGCATAGATGCATAAATATCAATGAAAAATAAACATTATCGAAAAAAAAAAGAATTAATATCAAATAAAAAATTAAAAGAATAAGGACTGAAATGAAAAATAACATATATGAAATTAATTCCAATCAATTGATAAAATTGAAACAAAAAACAATTGGAGGACAAAAAATAAATAATGATAATTGCTGTCATTTTATACAAAATTAGAAGAAGAGGGACTGAAATCAAACTTTGTATATATTACCAATTTCAATTGGAGGACCAAATTAAAGAAATCAAAACATCCGTACAGAAAAAATTGAAGGAATAAAAAATAAATCAAAAATCAAAAGTATAAGGACTGAAATAAAAACGTCTTATATAATCTGTTTTAATTGAAGGGCACAATTGAAAACAATAAAACTTTCACTTAAATAAATCAGTAATACAAACGAAATCAAAACCTCAAGGACCAAAGTGAACTTACTATAAACAGCAGGGACCGGAGCTGACTTTGCAGCGACAGGAGAGAGAAAAGCGACAGCCGACAAAAAACCGTCCGCCGCGGCCTACCCGGACATATATGGCCAGAACACGCCGCGGTCGGAAGCTAGAGGACCTTTCGGCGCATCTTCTGGCATGTCGGTCGTTAAATTGTGACGGCGGGAAGAAGACGCACGCGCCGCCTAAACGGCGCGTAAGCGTGGAACGCTGCTGGCGCGTCCTTATGACGCGCCAGCAGTTAATCCGAAAAAAAAAATTGAGATGATTACCCAGGGGCCCTTGTACCTACTCATATTTATGAAAAAACCTTAAGGGAAAGTACGTAGCAGCCCCCGTTTACTGTGCGCTAGTTTGTGTTTTTCGGGGGCTGTTTTTGTTGATTCACTGTGCAAATATTAAGGAAAAACCGGTAAAGCCCCTAGTTTCTGTGCACTATTTTGTCTTGTACGGGGGTTGTTTTCATCGATTCACTGTGCAAATATTAAGGAAAAACCGGCAAAGCCCCTGGTTGTTGTGCACTATTTTGTCGTTTTAGGGGGTTATTTGCGCCTTCGCACTGTCGCAATGAATAGTAAATTGTGTCTGTGTGAACAGTGCATCATGCTACAGGAAAAACCACCCGCGTTTTATATTATAGGTAATATATATGTATGTATATATATGTATATGTATATATATATATATATATATATATATATAGAGAGAGAGAGAGAGAGAGAGAGAGAGAGTTGCAAGGTAAACTAATGGCAACGTGCTCGTATGGTTGGTTACTCATAGCTGGAGATTTGATTTCAGATGAATGTTTTCTGTTGAACCCTATCTCTACGAAGAAGATTTAATTGCCATCTTTGACACTTGACCTCTATAATAATTGTGTCCTACGAGGAAAGGCTGAGTCTAGAAGGGGGTTGGGCTACCACAAGTTTATTTTTGGAGCGAAAAATTTACCCCGTGACACAATGTATAGTGGTCAAATAGGATTTTTTTCTTCTCAAAATCTTAGAATTAATTTTTGTTTATCTATTTCTGTATTTAGCTACAAAATTTATTTTGCATAATGTAGGAAGTTCCGTTTTTTTATTAATGGGAGCTTTAAGGATCGCTTTCTATGCTTCCAATGAACCACCATTCAATTTTGAAACATCAGCTAGTAAATCATATCTTGTGATCTTGGAACTTATACATTAAACATACAGCTAAAACAGCTCCGGCTTTCACTGTGCCACTACACCCATTGGCACTGTGGAGTCGATCTTTGCTCTGGTGCTTCGCGCGCGGACGTTTACCCTTTTTTTTTTTAATTTGGTTTGTGAATAGTGTATTAACGAAAAAAACTCTCGAAAAAGACAAAAAACACCGCCGATTCCAAGGGCTCAACGGTAATTGACCATTTTCGGTCCGGTCCAGCCCGGTTCGTCTGGCCAGTTTTCTGTTTTATTATTATTTCTTTTCACTGTGTAATAAAATTTTTGTCCCTCGATAAGGAAAAAAACAGGTCGGGGGGGAGGGGCGAGCAGGTAATTTACCATTTTTTTATTATTTTTACTGCTGATTTTCTGTTGGCGCGTCGCCGGACACGCCGTTCATATCCGTTCTCATGCGTGATTCAAACGGCGCGTGCGCCTTATTCCGGGGTCCAATAATACCCAACCGGCGTCTAAAATGATTTTCAGACATGTTATCTTCCCACCGGTGCGGCGCGTGTGATGATAATGTGGCCGGAGACGTGTCAATGGTCGTTTGAATTTCCCCCCCTTTTATCTCTCTTGCCTGCGCCAGCTGACGTCAGCGCAACTGTTTTTTCTCAAATTTCATTTCGGTCATTGAACTATCACTTGCTATTGTCGGGTCCTTATTGCTATTATATAAGTTTTGATTTATTTCAATTTCGTCCTTCAATTGAAATTGAATATATATTGTAGTTTCATTTAGGTCATCATTCTTTCAATTTTCGGATTGCTCTAGAATCCTTATGATTTTAGGTATCAAAGTTTTGATTTATTTCAATTTTATCCTTCCATGCAAATTTATTATAAATCCTTAATATTTTTAGTATCAAAGTTTGATGTTTTGTTTTAATTTTATCCTTCCATGCAAATTAATTATAGATTTAAGTTTTATTTCGGTCCTAATTCTTTTAATTTCCGTTTTTGTTTTAGATTATTTAATTTTGTCCCTATCAATGTTTGGATTTATTTCAATTTTGTCCTTCAAATTAAATTTATTACATATGTTTTTTTTTCCATTATACTTTTAATCTTGGATTTTCTTTTAGTACCTTTATTTTTATAGTTCCTATTTCTGTCCATGTTTATATGTACATGCTCTTAGTATTTGTTTTCACTTTTTCGTTATTTCCAATGTTATGAAGTTCTTTTATTTAATGTTCAAATTTTAATATGTGCTGGTAATCATTTGAGAATTAATTATTATTATAATTTCACCTTTTTTTCCCCTCAGGTCAAATAATTTCTTAAAATCTAATAATATTTATTTTTATTTTGTCCTTAATTTTGCTTTTTTGTTAATAATGTTAGGTTTTGGATTTTTTAATTATTATATATAAGACATTCAAAATAATCATAATGATTATTTGTTAGTTTTGTTTTATGTTAAATATGTCAGACTAATTATATTTTTTTTATATTTTTTGATATTAGCTCCTTAATATATATAACCTAGGTTTTTTTGGAGAAAACATTATTGTCATTGCTCTAAAATAATTTTCATATAATAATATGAATAATAAATCTTATAAAATAAAAAATTATGGAATATTTTTTTCTTTCAATAATTATGGTCTCACCAATTATTATTATTTCCACTGTTGTTAAGTTTTTTTTTTTTTTAAATATTTGCATTTTAATTTGTGCTGATGATCATTTTAAAATTGATTTTTATTATTTTTTGTCTTTGTTATTTTTTAGATTATTTTTATTTATCTTTCAAGTCAATTTTTTTTTAATAAAAAAATACCTATATTGATTTATATTTTGTCATTTATTTATGTTTTTGTTTTCTTATAAATATGTGAGACTAATTATATATTTTAATATTTATTTCATATTAGCACCTGAAAATATATATATAGACAGAAAAAAACAACTTAGAATTTTTGAAAAAACAAAAAAAATAATATAAGTGTTCTTAAATACTTTTAATATAATAACATGAGGAATAAATATTATAAAAAAGGCGTTTTAATTCTAATTTTGTCCTCTTTTGTTTAAGCTTATATCTTAGAAAAATTTGATTATTGGATTTTAGATTGTTTTTGTAAGAAAAAAAAATTTTAATATTTGAAATATGATATTACTAGGGAAAATGACAACTTACAAACGAAATGGGTACAAAAATTTACCCAAGCTATCTACAATTAAAAAATATACGAACCACTTCCCATGCGTTTCAATTACACTGTTCCTTTTAAGCGGGGAAAAAAATTCATTTTTAACAGATTTGATCTATTAAAATTTCATTAATTAAATATTAAAATAATTAATTACAAAACAAAAAAAAACAATTAGTTTTCTACATAAAAAAAACTCAGCGCAGCGCGCGGGCAAATCACCTCGTAACATTCTAATTGAAATAGCTACACACACACACACAATCCAATTATTAAATGAAAACATAAGTGTAGATGGCTGATTAATTTTAGGTTGATCATGATCCCTTTAGAAAATTTGAAAATCCATGCAACCTCTTCTTTTTTTGTAATCGGGGTATCCGGGTTAGCTTGCATGTATCTTCACTAATTCCACAGGTTCTGAAGTGAATGACCAATTACCTACCTCAAGTGACCTTAAAAGTTGTAAGACTCGAAATAATGATCTTTAGGAAACAAATCTAGGGTTAGATCACTGAGCTACATCCTTCAGGGATAATCTATATAACCATCTACAGACAGTAACCCTAAAAGTTATGAGACTCGAACTAGTGATTTCTAAAAACCAAATTTAGGATTAAATCAATAAGCTACACCCCTCATGGCTCATCCATGCAACCATCTACATGGCTTGTAGAGAAAATGCCTTCTCGTAGGTTACCTAGCTACTTCAATCTTTGGACCGAAAATTTCGCTTACACGCCACTCGAAGGCCAGATTATGGATCGAACTTTAGTGGTTATATAATTTACATCAAACTTAACATAGTTAGCTAGGTTGTTTTTATCTTTGATGGCTACTTGCAGACAAATGTTTCCTTTTTCTCTTCCTTGTCAACCACCACTTGAATCTGCTTTCAATATCGTCTAAGCAGACCTCCGGTGTTATGCTACCGACTGACACCCCACTCTCTAGCTCCAAAGACTTGGACGTTTCAATATTTGGTTATCTTAGAGGAACTCTTAATTCCTCTCAATTAGGCTACACTATATCCACACGCTATCAGGAATTTATCCCACAATAGTAAAATTGAAAAAAATAAAATAAAAATATAGAATTACCTAAACATTCTTGAACTCAGCGATAATCACGAAAAACAGTTGTGAAAGTACCATCATGTCCTAGCGACAAGTCTTCATTTTTTCCTTTTCTATAGGTATTTAAGTGAAAACCCGAAATGATTGCCTTTTCTAAAGTTTCACTGTGCACAAATATATGAAAACCCGAAAATACCCTCGCCTCCAGCCTCCTGCCCTGTGTCCCACACAAGGGCAAATACGATATTTAATTGTTTAATATCATGCAAAAAACCAAAAATACCTCCAAACAACCCTCGTACTATTCTATATTGGATTTCTTATTGCTTTTGCTGTCAAATCACCGATTCTACCCTTACATACATGGTTACTAGACACCCATGGAGAAGCACATTACAGTACTTGTATGCTTTTAGCTGGAATCTTATTAAGCTATGGATTGGTTCAAATAAATATGGAGTTATTATCCCACGCCCATTCTATATTTTCTTCTTGGTTGATAATAGTAGACGCAATACAAATAATCTATGCAGCTTCAACATCTTCTGGTCAAAAACATTTTAAAAAAAGAATAGCCTATGCTTCTTATCTCATATGGGTTTTACAATTATAAGAATTTGCTCTTTAAGTGACATGGGACTCAACGGGGCCATTTTACAAATAATATCTCATGGATTTATTAGAGTTGCGCTTTTTTCTTGTAAGGAACAAGTTATGATATAATATTTCTTGTTTATCTTGATGAAATAGGTAGGATGGCTACCCTAATGCCAAAAATATTCATGATGTTTGTTGTTACTCATTCTAGACCCCACATGCTTGAAATGACATTCACTCTTTTGGAACCAAATGCAAGAGTTTAGCTCGTGGTTACTAAATGTCTTTTTGCTTTATGTTTTTCTTATTCTCCTTCTTTGTTGCCGAAATCATCAGGATTCTTAGACCAATTAGGAATTTTTATAAAGCTAAAGTCATTCTTTCTTTATCTAGTCTTTAAGGTTGAATGAATCCCTTAGAGTTTGCATTGATTTTGTTGTTGTCGCAATTCTTTTCTAATACCAAATTGTTCAAGAATTGATCTGAACTTTTATTGGATCCTAGAGGCCACTTTCTTATGTCAGATTCTCAATCAAATGGGGATGATCAACATTGTCGGTTTTCAAATCAGATCAGGAGATCTTTTTGACGAAGCAAATTGCGGGCAAATTCGATTCTTCAAAATAATTTTTTCTCGCTTTGGATCTTTTATGAAAGTTGTAGTCTTGTACGTATAGTAATTTTTTAATCACTTGATTTTGATATCGGAAGCTCGAGATACTCCCGTTTGAATGTCCATAACCTCATATAAAACAAATCAAAAGAAATCATAAAGCTTGATTCCAAGCCAATCTAGTTAAAATTAAAAAAAAAACAAAGTTAATTATAAAAAGAAAGAAAAAAACTTGAGTCGACCAAGTTAACCTATCAAACTCATAATCTAGGCTATAAGACTGAGATAATCTCATAATTAGTAAATAAAAAATTATTATAAAGATGAATTTCAGTAAACCTAATGTTGAGATGAAATGCAAATTGATAAATTGACTAAAAAGAAATAAAATATCATTCTAGATTAACTTGTTAAACTTATTACATGAGTCATGAGACTGAGATAACCTTATAGAAAATAAACCAAAATAAATCATAAAGCCTAACTCCCAATCAACTCAATGTTAAATAGTGTAATTAAGAAAAAACATTTATAAGGAAAATGGTAAAAAAAACTCAAGTCAAGTGAGAATAAATTTAAATAAAAACTATGAAGCTCAATCTCTAATAAATCTAATGTTGAAGAACAAGATTAAAAAAAATAAAGACCGGAAATAAAATTATTCTAGTGAATACTATTTTGTGAGGAGGGGTACAATGAAATCCTATAATCTTTATTTATTTATTATTATTAATATACACAAACACCAATATCTTGTATCGATATACAACATAACCTACTTGAAGCCTTTCTTCTGATGTGTTCATTTAACCACTTGATTTTTCAGGATATATACCAACTTTTATCTTATAATTACTAACATACATGTAAAGAAGAGAGGTGGTTTAGAAAAGCTAAAATAAAATATGTTATTCTCTCTCTTGAAAAATAAACTTACTTTATTAAAAAAGTTTCATGTTTTCTTATGAAAATGTTAACAAATGCAAACACGTGAGTACTAGATATTGCACAAGATTTCTAAGTGTGTTGGTGTGTGACATGTAATAAATATTGAGTATTGAAATTAATAATAATATAATAATTTTAATTGTAAAGTCTGAATCAACTTGATAAATCAACCTCAGAGTTTATCATTATAGGGTTTAGAAGGGACTTAAGAAAAAAAATAAGGAAATGAATGACATGGTCCGACTTAATTAAAAACCCCGGTCGACTCGCAACTCGGGGTAAAACCCGATCAATATCCAAACAAAGAATTTTGTTTAAAACAACGTGGTTTTGATAATTTGTTCTTAAAATATTTGGGTAAATCCATATTGACTCTACCGACCTATGGTCCGAGTCAAAATTTTAAACTATGATAATAACTAGTAATTTTACTTGTCTTAATTATATAATTTTAAAATTAAAAGTTTTTTTATGAGGATAATTTAGGAATAAAAAACTATAAAAACAAAGATTTCAAAATTATCCTTAAAAACAGATTTATGGACTGTCTTTTAAACCAAACATGTTGACAAGTAATAGAAATAAAAATAAAATATTTTTTTAAAAAATGTTTTTGAAATGCATTGCCAAATAAAACTATATTCCTATAATAATGTAAGAACTATAAAACAGTTAAATTCTTCTAATTTTCCCATTATTCTTTCTTGAAAATCTAAAAATTTAAAAAAATTCGGAGAAAAAAGAGAGGCCATTTAAGAGGTGGCACTTAGCAGTGACATTTTTTCCGATGGTAGCACCGAGAGTTTTCAAAGTATAGGGGTGCAAGTGGGGAACGTCGATGAGCCCGAAGAAAAGTGCAAAACTGAAAGGCAATTTCAGGAGTGCTAAAATGCGAGTACTTTGCTAGTGGACCGTATTTCCAAGTGAGTTTGTAAGCCCACCAAACCCCTCCCAAAACCCTATTCAAATCCGACCTCACACTCGTCACCAAGCAAAATTACACAGAAGGAAGAGAGAAGAAGCAGGTGACAGCATGAGTTTGCAAAGAAAGCAAATAGTATCATCAGCTCTTAGCAAGCACCTCTCTTTATCGCCTGTAAGCTCTCAAACAACAATCCCTTTCAATTGCTTAAAGATTTCTGTGATCTCTGTTTTTAATCATTCTTTAAATTTTAATTACTGTTATGGATAATTGGTGATCAATGAATAAAGAACTTTACGATCCCTTAGATAACTGCATGCTAATTTTCTTCTTCTGGGTATTTAGAAAGGAAGATTCTTGGCTAGGAATGGTACTGTTTTGCTCCTTTTGATGCCCATTTCTTTTGTCTTGATTTTTTTTTTGCTGACACGTATTTTTGATTCCCTTTTACTTCAAATAAGTTTCCTATATAATGTTTTGATCATGCATCGTATTATTTGTTTCAATTCTTATAAATTTGGTCAATTTTTCATCGTATTTTTAGCATTGTTTGGTAATGGGTCTTATTGTAATATTTTTCCTTTTTTGAATGCTTGAAAATCAGATGTCGACATTGTTGAATTTGGGTTATTCTATTTGATAGTTAATTAACAGTTTGAAATATTTGATTAATGTAGGAAGCTCCTTTAGGTGACCTTGGAGGGTATGATATTAAGAGTTTGTACTTGAACATTTTGAAGTCATCAGGAAAAAGGTCCCCATCAAAAGAAAGTGAGGAGGTAAGGTTTCTTTCGTTTGTTATGAGTATCACAGTTGCACTTCCATGCGATGTTGCTCTTTGCCATGCTTGACTCTTAGGGTCCCTGTTTGTTGTCTTGATCTATAAAACTAATTGCTTTTTATAGGTGATGAAATGGCTAAGCTTTGCAGAGATTTTTCCAGTAGATTCTTCAGCATGCTTTGATGCTCTCAGTGGATTGAATGAAGTTTTGGCTCTGAATTCTGTGCTTTTAGGCAATGGATTGACACCGTCTGAAGCTGATATTATAGTTTTTTCAGTAATACATTCATCTGTGGTATGCATTTTATTCCTTTCATGAGAAATTATCTTTTCACATTTGCGGTCCCAGTCACTAACCATAAATTTATTATATACAACTTTTCCAGTATGGATTTTCAATTTTTCCTTCTCTGTTGTTGAAAACAATTTAAAACAACATGGCAAGGCGGGCTTGAATCTTTTCATGAATCAATTGTATCCTTTGTGCTTTGCTCAAAATTGCTTTGGTTGCCTGCTTTTTTGAATTTATTGCTTCTAAAATCTGAAGGGAGGAGGCTTCAAAGTTCAAGGAGGCTTCAAAGTTCAATATATATATAATTTTTTTCCTGTACAAAAGTTTTATCATATGATGAACACTTCACTCACGTGTTTGAAATTCTTCTGACTTTTGATTGGTTACTTATTGTTAGATTGGCCTTTCACATTTAGAGATGGAAAAGTTGGTGCATGTAATGAGATGGATGGATTATATCCAGGTAAGACCATATTCATATTTTTAAACATCATTGAAGTTGGGTGATGACATGTATTAAAGAAAATTTCTTAATTACTATCTGCTGGCATGAAATGATCTATTGCACAGGCACCAGTTATGTGATGTAACTATTGAGAGCTGCTTTGTTTCTGACTAGATTAGCATATTGCGTGTGATGAGATTTAGTCTGATTTGATTGTCCCTGTCATGTTTGGCAGCTTATTGATTCAAGTAACATATATCTTGTGGCATGTAATTGATTTAGAGTGTCAAAGCCTCAAGGGCTTGCAGTTTGACTTTGATTACTCTTATCATTGTACATAAATGTTTACCACTAAATAACTTTATGTTGAGGGGTCAAGTGGCTGGCTTTTGGCATGCGATTGAGAAACTAGATCCAGCTGATAGAAAGAAAAGTGAATAGTTTTGGGGAAATTGTTGTTTCTTCTCAATTTTGTCAGAACTTGAATCTACATATCTGCACCTGGTAGCCATAGTTGTACAATCAAAGAAGAATAAGTAGCTCTCAAATTTTTGTATTTGTTAAATAAATTAGGTACTAGATTTCATCTTCAAAAAGAGTTTAGCTAATTTGTTTTAGTTTTGCAGAGCAAGGTAGACTTTGGGAAACTATTTGAAAAAGTATTGCTGAAAAAGGATGCATTCGAACTTCAGGTAGGTTATCTCGATATCAATATACATCATCTGTTCATTCTTTTTTACTGATTTTTTGAAATGAAGGCAAGGAGGTTTAAGGTTGAAGAGGAATTGATGTATGTGTGATTTTGGGAATTTGATATTTTCTTTGTGCATCCTTGCCAAAAGTTTTAGGAAAGGACAGCTTACTGATTCTATCATGTAAATTCATATTTGAAATGGAATTGTTGCGCGTCTTATTGCTGCCTTTGTTGTTTCTAAGGGTTTTTTTTGTCTAATTTACTATGATCTTGTTATAATTTGTAGTTTTGTACACTAATGTGCCATTGATTGAGTTAGAGCATCTGGTGCCTTATTTCTCTGTGTTCTTCGTTTAATTCTATTTGCAGGGAATAAAAGTTGATAATAAATCAGAAATAGATACAAATGCAAAAAAGACCGTGGAAAACACTAAGAACAAAGAAAAATTGGAAGCAGACTCAAGTATGAAGAAAAGTGATGCTGGGGTATGTCTTTTTCTAGCTTTCTCTCCCCCTTTCCCTTCTTCAATACCTGTTATTAATGTTATTCAAACCTTTCTTTCTCCTGTTTTACTGTTTTTCCATGTAATAGAGCATGAACACGTCATTAATGCTGGGCTGTAGTGTTACTGTTTTTCCCATGCGCAACTCTGTCCTGTCATTATGAAGAATCCTGTTAGCTTCATGACAGCAGGAAAAAATATTCGAATTAAGAAAATGTGAAAAATCACAGCCTATTGAACTCATAGCTAGCATCTAAAATTCTATACAAAGGGTTTTATTTGAACATACTTCTATGCTTGCATTTGATGACGTGTGCATGCTCTCTTTAAGTTTTAACAAACTCAGTGGCATGTGCTAGAGATTACTCAAAAATTGTGGAGTACCTGACACTATCAGTACTAAAGTTGGAGGAATGAGTTTCTTGGAGAAATGAAAGTTCTCCAAGTTTAGAATTTGAACAAAAAATGGGTTTTAATTAGTCTATTAACTTTTCTTACTTTCAATGTATAATTTACAATAACTTTGTTAAGTTTGATATTAACACTGAAAATTCAGTCCCTAAACTTATCATGGAATCTTGATAAAATATATGAGACAATTCCAAGATTGGGCTGCCATGTACTATCTCAGGTCTAAATTGCTGAAAACTATCAGGATAAACACAAGAAATGTCGGCTACGCGATTCATTATTTTGCTGATCTAAAAAACTTTACATAATCCCGGTTAATGTTTTCTTTCCTCACAATAAGGGATTTCATAGAGCTTCGTACATGCAAATTTTATATCTTACTTTTTTACTGTATGATGCCTGGTTTATTTATTTGAGGAATAGTATTTCTCAAGTTGATTGGCTGTTGGCCTGGTGATAACAGCTCATGAAAAACATAGAAACTTAGGGTGTTGTACTATATTGACTTCCTGTATGACTTTGCTATTTCATTTTATTTGTAATTGCTTGTGCTGTAATGATTAGGTAACATTTTTTTTTTCCAACTTCAATAATTCTTAATAAGTTCTTGTGATATTTTATAATTCTTATTTAAAGGTTTTAACCCACTTGTGGTTGCACTGAAATGGGCCCTGAGAGGATCTGTTTGGAGATGGCCCTAGCCGTTAATATTTGTGCATATTGTTCTTGTTACTATTATTTTTAATCTCTGTGCAATTCTTGCTGAGTATCATGTTGGTGTTTTTGGAACTTATAGAATAAGTCTACTGGAAAAAAAGAATCGGCTCAAGAGAAGAAGAAACCATCTGAAACAGAAGCAGGTGAGAAAGACAAAGAAGTAAGTGTCAGTTTACTGAATATACAAGTTGGCCAGATTCACAAAGCATGGAAGCATCCCTCTGCTGACAGGTATGCTGCCAGTTCCCTTTCTTTTAATCTGAGTTTGTACTTCATTTTTTTTAAGGAAAATAATCATGATATTTTTATTTTATTTTTGATTAATGATTCAGTTTATTGGTTGAGGAGATAGATATTGGAGTCGCTAAATTGAGGCAGGTAGTCAGTGGTTTGGCTAAGTTTTGTAGTCCAGATGACTTGACGGTATGATGATTTGTCGAGTTTGATTTAAATAATATGTCACTTCATTTTACTCTGCTCTTTGGATTGCTTTTATGAAATTATGAAGTTTAGCTGTTAATGAATTCTTTGGTGTTTGTGTCAATCTTTAAAGAACCGCCGAGTTGTCCTGATCACAAATGTAAAACCTGGAAAGCTACGAGATGTGATGTCAGAAGGCCTGGTAACTCTTACTTTGACATTTTCATTTTATCAATGCCTTTTATATTCTATGTTTAACCAGATCCTTGCTTTTATTTCAAGATTCTTCCTTTTTTCATTCCTGAAACTCTTTGCAAGAAAATAAAACTGGACAATATGGTTAGAGTTTACTGTGTATTGCTGGTGGAGCTATGCTACCTTAGATAACTGTACAATGGTCAGGTTGTTGTGTTGTGATTGTTTCATCTCAAATGAAAATTATTATACTCATCCAGCTTAAAAAATAGGGTTCTAGTTGATCCACTTGTCCATCTCCAATTACATACAGCTTAAAAATGGAAAGGAAAAACAGATTTAAAAAAAAAATCTAATTGTTTGATTATGTCAAGATGCTTGTGATACCTGCTAAGTTTGTAAAATAATTTTGAGCAAAGCAATATATCTAACTTCTATGGTACTTGCGCTCTAAATGTAGAAAAATGCCAATTTTGAATTTGAAATGACTTGATTCTGCTATTACTTGACAATGTTGTTGAATCCTTAATTGTGTTTATTTCCCTATGATTTTTTTTTTATATGAAGTACTTTTGAACAAAGCAATATGTATGTTTTGTCATTTCACTAGAATATCCCCTTTTGTTTTTAGATTGCAATGACTGAAGAGTGAAGTGATGTCCATATGCATTCTATAATTCCTAATTTTTCAGGTCCTTTGTGCATCTAATGAGGATCACACCGTTGTAGAGCCTTTGCTGCCTCCAGAAGATGCCAAAGTTGGAGAACGTGTGGCATTTTTGGGGTATGTATTAAAAGATTACTTGGAACTACATCATAATTGTACCATGTTAACACTTACTGCTTTGCTTTTTTGAATTATTTATGGGGAATAATAATTAGGATACACTTTAGAAAATGCTATTTGATTTTCAATATCAAAACTAATTTTTTTCACATCCAAATAAAAAAAGAGGAAGAAGCTAAAACTAACTAGTCCTGTAATATTAATTACCTATGACGTGCCCTTTGAATATATAGTTTGTTGTCACTACAATATACTGCCATATAGATTTTACAAATGTGCTGTTGAATTGTCTTCTCATAATCGGTAAGCAAGGCACCTTTTCTTTTCTTGTTTTTGATAATGAAAAACATTCTTTTTGCTGCACTGTTGCCACTAATGGCACGGCCACCGTTTGGCATAAATGTTAACGGGAGCAGGCTTGTTTAAGTAAGTGTTGGAGAAACTTCATTTTCACAATTCAGTAGAGAGCAAATGAGGGGCACAGGTCATTGGTCTTGGAATCGTTTTGACTTTGGGCAACCGAAGTGCTTTTAAACGACCAAGTTCTGTGCCATTTCGATTCTCAAAATTAGGAATAGTGAACTGTGATGCCCAGTGTCTGTCTATACATGGCTTATATGCATTCGTTTGGTTTCAATAATCGTAGTGTAATCTTTAGTTACAGCAAGCTTTTTTTTTTTTTGGCTGGATCTTCTATTATTTTCTCTTAATTCAAAAATAAAAAATCTTTTACTGCAATAAAGTTTTCCTGTATAAATGTTAAATGTCTTCATGTAGGATTGACGGCAAGCCAGAAGATGTTCTTAACCCAAAAAAGAAGCAGTTAGAGAAAATAACACCGGTATGAAGTTCAGGTTTAAGCATTTTTTTTGTTATCGGTTCATGTTCAACAAGCATCCTCATGATAATTCTTGATAATTTATTAGAATCATGGTTGTGAATTAGTCAGCAAGTCACTACTCTAGTCTCTACAGCCTGTTTTTGCTTTTATATGGTTTCAGAATCACTAGAAATTTCAGGTCAAGTTTTTGGGTTACCTTGAAAGAGCTGACTGGACAGTTCTGATGCATGGTTGAACTGCGTTGTGGTACCTAGCCGTTAATGTTGTGATCATCTGTTATGCAATTATTGCCGCTTTCCTTAAAGTTTGTTTTAGGAATCCTAAGAGTATCATTCATTATTTGATCATGGGTGTTTCATGGGCGGCGCAGTATCTTTTCACGGATGACAAGGGTGTGGCCACATTTAAGGGAATACCATTTATGACATCTGGTGGGCCCTGTACATCATCCATTCCGAAGGCAAGCATCAAATGATGCAAATCATCATCTGGACCTTAAAACGGCATGCGGTTTACCACTTGGGAGGTTCATATTTCAGCTTTACATGAGAAGATACACATGTAAACTGTCATTCAGAAAATGTTTAACGAAGCCTTGTTTTAATCAGATTGTTGACAAGTCTCGACTCTTCAATGACCATTGATGAATTGCTGCTATTTTTGTGGCATAATGAGCAGTCTGTTTTAAAATCGTTTCCAGTATTCTTACAGAGAAGTTCTATATCCCGCTCTGATTGTTCTCATAAATAAATTATGTAATCTCCTTCCCTCCTCTTTTGTGCAATAGATTATTCTTGAAAATGCCCAACCATTCTTGATAGTGAGTTCATCAAGTCCCCTTTCCCAATTTGCTCCATCCATGGCAATGGATTCGAGAAGACACAAGGCTAGATGCAAATCTGGATTGCAGATTGGCTGGCCAATGTGCCCATTATTACCATGCATGCAGGGAACGGCCACCACAGGTGGGCACACACTAGCTCACTTATTTATTGCTAGGGTTTTTTCTTAGGATATATCCTTTCGACTTTCGAGGCAGTATATTTCCTCTGGTTTCTTGAAAAGAGAGGACTGGAAGGGTATGTAGAAGCGGAGAGTAGCGCCCATCCTCGTTCACTCGAAAAAACAAAACAAAAAAAACCCCGCTGCTTGCTCACATTTTTTTTTTTTTTTGATAAGCCGAAGCTAACCACGGGTATCCAGGCCGCTGGGCCTGACTAATCCCGGGGGTGCACAAGGCCTCGGCAAGCATGTTTCCCACAAGTGCACCACGGTTAAGTCAAGGGCTTCGCCCAAGTCCGATGGCCCCAAGGAATTGTTTGCACATGAGCGGATTCGAACCTGAGACCTCATGGGGAGCACACCCACGAGCCCCAGGCCTCCACCGCCAGGCCAACCCCCTGGGGCTCTAGCTTGCTCACATGCTAGAGCTTTGCAAGCAATAAAAAAAATCGTTTTTATATTTAAAATCAAATAAAAGCATTGATGTTTTACTGTGTTTCTAGATATAGATTATTGTGGATTTGAATAGTAAAATTATCATTTTACTCTAGAGCTGGAAAATTTAACCCTCGGGGCGGGGGTATTTTGGACATTTCCAGGGGACATGTGTGGTATTTTCATATTGTTTGGGGTTTTCTGGTATTTTCCATTTTAATTTGCATATTGAAACTACAATTTTACCCTTGGGAGCTGAAAAAAGGCGAGGAATAATTGAGGGTATTTTTGTTTTTTCACATATTCGTGCACAATGAAACTACGCAAATACCCCCAGAAAAGACAAAAACGAAGGTCTGACACTGAGGGTATTGTGGTACTTTCATGCCTAGTTTTTTCGTGGTTATCGCTGGGTACAGGGGTGTGTAAGTAATTTGGCATTTTTCTATTATTTCTTTTTGAAATTACTGCAGGCGCGTCGTACGGACACGTCAGCAGTGTTTCAAGTGCACGCGCTTTCAGGTCACCGTGTCGCTTGATGTGCCGCCATGTCCTCTGCCTCCCGGTGCGGGGCGTGCCGTGTGACAGTGGTCAATGAATTGTCGGTGGACGGTTTTTAGTTTTTTCTCCTTTTTCTCTCTCCAGTAGCCGGAAAATGTATGATAGTTCGTAATGTTTGTGATTGTTTTATTTTAGTCCATGTTCTTTTGATTTCGGTTTTATTCCTGGTTTCTTCAATGAAAATTTTGATTATTTTTAATTATGTCATTCAATTGAAATTGATTATATATGTTGATTTTCATTTCAGTCCTTATTCTTTTGATTTTTGGTTTGTTTTTTGTTCCTTTAATAATTTTGGTATGCAAGTTTTAATTTTATCATCCAATTGAAATTGGTCATATATGCTACTTTTAATTTTGGTTCTTATTCTTTTAATTTTTTAACAGAATTACACTGCAATGTTTTTTTTTAAAAATCTTTTTATTTGTTTCGATCCCAAGGTTTTTATTTGTTTCAATTTTGTCCTTCAATTGGAATTAAATATATATTTTATTTTTTATTTCGGCCCTTATTCTTTGAATTTTTTATTTGGTATTAATTCATTTGGTTTTTTCGGTCCTTCTTAGACAATGTTTATTTTTACCCGTATTTATACATCTATGTTTTTAGTTTTTGTTTTTAATTTTTTTTGTTTTATTTTTTATTGGGATTTTATTTTTATTCGGTTCAGTCCTGAAAATTTAATTTATGTTGGTGATCATTTTAAAATTAATTATTTTTCTCTTTTTTCCCTTTTCCCTTTGTTCTTTTTTTTGTGTTTCCCGTTATTTTTTTTTGTTTTTTCGGATCATATGATTTTATGGTTTTATTATTTATGCAATAATAATGATAATTTTAGTGATTATTTTTTTTGTAAAAATGTTTTGCTTTTTTTTATTCTTTGGTGCAATTTAATGATTTTACATGTATAAAATTCCAGAGCAATCAGAGAATGTAATGATATTGAGAGATTGATGATGATATTCTCGTAATACTATACATATTCATAATTTTGTTCAGAAAAATTATTTTATTGTCTTTTTTAGATTACTTGTTTTTTCAATTTCATTATTAAACAATGAGTGTATTACGAATTGAACTTTATAATTTGATTTGATTTACTTTATTTAAGGTTATCATGGTCTTATAACGAAGATCATACATTTGAAATGTTAACCTAGGTTGACCCGAGTTAATTCAATATATCGTTGTTTCAATGTTTTTTTAAGATGTCAACTTGATTTTTTTAAATTAAACTATATTTTTATCAATTTTTCATATTATCTTTGAACTCATCAAGTCAGTCGAGTTATATCACAGTTCAACTCTCATTTTTTTATTTATGTTCATAATTTTATTTTTAGATTTGAACTATTTTTTTAATTAATATATTTAATTATATATAAATACATAAACAATACAATCTCAAAACAAAATATTGAAACACTTCAAACTAAATCATTTTGTTTCAATTGAAAAAACAAAAAACAACCAAAACAGAATTCACAACTTCACTGCATCATCCGAACCAACCCTCTTGTTCTTCCCAGCAGGGGTCTCACGCCACATGGTTAGGCTCCACTGCCACAAGCTTCGAGGACATCCCTTGTTTCAATTCTCTGCAAGACCCCCGGAGTGAAAAGATGTTATTTACCAGAAGCAATTAAGAACAAGTTGAGTTGAGGCCACAACGTTTGAGTGTTTAAGGATGTGTAATAGAATCTTAGCAGAGAAGCATCATTCGATGGTGTTGCAAGAAATCATCGAGTACTGAATGGCCAAGAAAGGGACAGGGCTTGGCTACATAATTAAGCCAACTGAGAGAAGGAAAGAAATAGAGGAGAAATCGTGCATGGCTTGGCGATAAAAGGAAAGGCCACTCAAGTTGGGGATGTGTTGGCTAGGAACTGGCTGTGAAATCACTGGTATTTATGTGATTTATTCTCTGGGCATCAAACCAGGAGAGAGAGAGAGAGAGAGAGAGAGAATCGCATTGGATTTTGTTGCTAGTCATACTAATCCTTAATTAGCAAGGCCCCGGCTCTCCATAATCCTATACTGTCCATGATCAGACTAGAAAGATTCTGTACTCCTAAGAAATTAGAAAAAATGGCCACATATTTTATAGTCCAAAATGATTATTCTGCAAATCTGTCCAGTTGTGAGGTGGAGATTTTATATGGTCAAGAAGAAATTAGATCTTCCAGGTAAAAGCTTTGATCTTGTAAACCAATCTGAAAATCATTTCATATCATATAGAGAGGATCATTGCTACTATATAATCTCACTTTCTGTAGATTTTATGGTAACAAAATCACTGTCATTTTTTTTATTTTTTATTTTCTTACAATTAATCAATGGAACCCACAAAAGGGTCTCCCCCCCAAAAAAATTAAATGAAAGAAATTAAGTGGGGAGGTGTGATTTTGTAAAGTGCTATAACCTATCGCCATTGTTTGGAAGGATAATTTGATGATTAATTAGGCGTCCATAGTCATTTGAAGACTCTAGTATTTAATTTTAAGTCGAGTATTGAGAAGATCAAGATTCAAATCTGCCCTTAATTACTACCTCAACAGGACCATGAACACTTTAAAGAAAGTCAAGAGTAATTACACAACAATCATGGCAATGTCTCGAAAGTTGATTTCAATCTTGTTAAGTTAGGCGGCCCAAAATCCATGAAATGCCTGCTAGCAGGTGCAGGGCAAGAGCGAAGAAGATCTTGCAGGAAGGATTCGACCACAGATACTGATTCTATAAAAGACTCTAGGAGAAGTGATGATATGATATGGTTGGGTGGGATAATGGAGACTGACTGAATCAAATCCTTAGGAACCCAAAAAGGATCACGAAATATCTGCGATCTACTTTGATATTACCCAAAAATTTGTCACTCAAGTCTACTCACCTAACAACATATTTCACATTCATTGTGCTGTGGGCTTCTCATTCTCACTATAAATACGCATCATAAAACGTTCATGCAACTCCTGTGACTCTGTTTCCTTCGCGTTTTAATTGTAAGAATATGTTAGAGAATAAAGGGTTTGTCTTCTCTAGTCTCTGTATTCGTTAGTTGTTGCAGGAAAAGCTTTTATTACTGTTTCAGCCATTCGTACACAGGGCTCGCTCTTGTTCTAGCCTGAGGGGAAGAATATGGACGGTGGATCAATGGAGGATGCGATGGTGGGGGGAGGATATACTGATGAACCCCATGTTTTAGCTGTCGATGACAATCTCATTGATCGAAAACTAGTGGAAAGACTGCTCAAAAACTCTTCTTGCAAAGGTAAAATCAATCTATCGTGGACATATATGTAGATTCTAACACATTTTCTCATTCCCGTTGAAACGTCTGGATTCTGTGTGATGTATTTAGCATCTAGGCGTAGCTGTGCAAGATGGCATCATTGTTGGAACACTCTTTTTCTCTAAATTAATCTGATTTGCTGCAGTGACTACTGCGGAGAATGGGCTGAGGGCGTTGGAGTATTTGGGACTGGGAGATGAGAAGAGGACTTCCTTAGAGGATAATGTAAGGATTTCCCATCATAAATCGCATGCACAATTAAGCTGAAGTGAAGAAAAAATATTAATGGCTGTCTTCCTGTTTAATTGTCAACACTACAGGTCTCAAAAGTGAATTTAATAATTACAGATTATTGTATGCCAGGAATGACAGGGTATGAGCTACTCAAGAAAATAAAGGTATCCTTATCCTTATCGTTTTTTTTTTTTTTTTTTGTTGGGGTGCTCAGTCAGGGCCATTGAGTGATGATAAGTGCTGACCACATATTATTAACACGTCGCCTTGTTACAAGCAGGAATCATCAAGTCTGAAGGAGATTCCTGTTGTGATTATGTCTTCAGAGAATATCCCAACCCGTATTAACAAGTAAGAAACTGCTATTTCTGATGAATATGTTCTGCAATCTCTCTTTTTTTTCTTTTTTTTCTCACTTTAAGTGATTCACTTTGCCAAAAACAGGTGCTTGGAGGAAGGAGCTCAGATGTTCATGCTGAAGCCCCTCAAGCAATCAGATGTGGCGAAACTGAGATGTAATTTGATGAACTGCAGAAGTTAAATCATGATGTTCATGGTGGGTTTTTTAAGAGCATTAGTGAATAATATTACCAGTGGAATGAAGGCAAAGAATGAACAATCCTCCACAAGCCACATTTTGTCAATGACTAGATGAACTTGGTTTAAGCTAAAACAAATTGATGGTGATTTTGTTCTCAAGTTAAAATGATTTCAATGACTTGGATTTTTGGTATTTAGATTGCAGTGGTTAGATTTCCTTGCTGCTGCATTTTATGGCTTTCACATTTCTGTTCTTCAGGCAGGGCGTTGAGCTTTGACCTTTCTGAATCATTAAACGATGGCCTACTTTTCAAATAACGATGAAATCTTGCAACCCGTATCCATCTTTGAATCTGCACATCCTTCTAACGTGATGCTTTTGGAGAAAACCAGATGGTTACTCGAAAAAAGATTCAATCATGGTCATAATTCACTTGCTGTGTTCATCAATTTGTTTTTGATTCTCCTTGACTACAAAAAGCAAATTTCGACAAAACTGTAGCTTATGTTTGATGTTTTCAGAATCAAATCAGAGATGGCCCTCACCAAAAGTTTTAGTAGAATTCATTCCCAGGTTACCAGGCAGCTCTGCCTGGCCTTAATCCACAAAAACATGTATACCTTATTCTATCAGCTGAGACAAAAAATGTTGCCACGAATGAGCAACACCTCTCCAAATCCACCGAAAGAATCATATAACAACTTCTTCTCTTCATTAACCCTTGCACAATCTAAAAAACTCGAGATCTGACCAAACCTTGAGAAAAAGTGATGGAGAATTCAGAATGAATGAAAATGCTTGTGGTGGTCATGCTGATGTCTGTGATCATCCAATCGAAAGCAGTGCATGACAGGGTAACAGCTCACAAACAGGCATCTCCCGATCCTTCTAGCTATCGATGAGACTGCAAAACAAGGGCAGCAGCGGGACGCCATGCATTCAGGATTGCCGTAACTTCTCCTCTTCTTCCGTTGACCATGGATATCACCGCCCTTTACTCTGTTCTTCATTTCGTGATCGCCTACACCATTAAAGACCCAGCGAAGAATCAAGTTTTACGAAAAGAGAAGGGACTAGCTAAGAAGAAACAAGAACATGGTCATATCGATTGCCTGAAAATCGTGCTTGATGGTGGTTTTGGCTCTGGTTGGATGGCAGTAACATTAAAGTCCAGGCATGGAAAGAATGAAGAGAGGGCGAGGATGGAAGAAAGGAAATTATTGTATTTTATGAAAGAACAGGTTGGTGCTTCGTTAGTGGTGGGTGGTGGTGATGTGGGGTTGGAGAATATTCGCGAGGATGGGAGTGATTTTCTCGTCAAGAAAGCAGAGCTTTGCCATACGCGTGGATAACGTATCGATGGCGTGTTCGGCTCTTCCCTTCCCGGCTTTGCCATAGTGTGTGTGTGGAGAATTACAGCTTGTCTTTTTCGAGTTACAATTCGATGATCTCGACAGAGCTAGTTTGGTAAACACCAAAAAAGTGTACTTTATGTATCTGTGCAGAATCTTGACCGAGACTGACTGTATGCAGAGGATGTCATAGCAATGCATGCTCGAAAGGCAACAAAACACGGTAAAAGTTCTATTTTAGTTCATAACGTTTCAAAAATATTTCTAATAAAATTTGAAATTTTTAGTATTTTTACATCATTTTGATATATTATATCAAAAATAACTTCAAATAAATAAATAAATATCTTTTAATGTATTTTCAAATAAAAAATACTTTGAGAAAGAATCTTGTCACTTAGGGGCTGTTTGGCATTGCGATTGGAAAATGCCTATGAAAAAAATTGAAAATTTTTTATTTTTATTTTTTACTTTAAATTAAAAAAATTAGTGTTTTTAGATTATTTTGATGTGCTGATGTCAAAAATGATTTTTAAAAAATAAAAAAAATATTATTTTGATGCATTTCTAAACGAAAAACACTTTCAAAAGCAATCACAATTGCATTCCCAAATAGACACTTAATCTTGGTAGTCATTCCTTTAAAAATTATTTTAAATAAATATTTTTTTAATATATTTTTAAATAAAAAATACTTTAAAAATATCTTTGTCTACACTTTTAAATATGACGTATTCTTGGTAGTCATTCCTCTTATGAACCTCAACTTCTCAACTTTCATAAGGGCTTTTAAATATGGGCTGGGCCACCCAATCAAATTGGGCTGCAACAATGTCTTGTTTCACAGACATGAGTATATTTTTGTTTTGGGCTAGACCCATCAGTGAAACCACAAAAAAGTTTCCATTCGTCTTTTTTTTTCTTGTTTTGCTAGTATCCCAAAGCCCTGTTTCATACTCTTTTTTTTTTAGTGTTTTTGCAAAAAAATGAATTATTTATTTATTTTAAATTAAATATTTTTAATATATTTTTAAATAATTTTGATGTAATATGTCAAAAATAATTTTTTAAAAATAAAAAAAATATTATTCTAATTTTTTTAAAATAAAAATTACTTGAAAAAACAACTTCCGACAAAACCCTAGATAGTTTTGCTGATAACGCTAATTTGAAAGAAAAAAAAAGAAGACAAGTACCTGCTTGATATTCAAAGGTAGGGCCCTCGGTTACTTCAATTGGATTTTTTTTTACAGCTTTTCTTGCGCAGCTGAAGGTCCTTTGGGATCACAGGCAATTAATGAGCTTCTGCATGCTGCAATTAGGCGTTTTGATTTGCTCATGTAATTGACTTGTCCTATCCAAAGTTGTAAAATCCGTTTTGATCGCCGTTCCGATTTTTTGATTTGAACGGAACATTCTAATTTCGGTACATTCCGGCGTGCCGTTCCGGTTTTGTACTGTTCATATTTAATTAATTATATATATATATATATATATATATATATATATATATATATATATATATATATATATATGAAAAAAATAAAATATTAATTTAACAAGCATATTTAAAATTCAAGATAAAATAATTTTAAATTATACAATACAAATACAAAATAAATATTTTAACTCTAATATAATTTAATTAAAAATCTATTCCGGATGAATTCCTTATTTATTTGCTGCCCCATATCAACTATCAAGTTCACAGTTCACTTACACTATACATGTGCATTTTATTTATTTATTTATTTATTTATTTATTATTAGCTATGTATTGAGGACAGAAGTCACAAGTTCACAACAAGCAAACCCACGACTTCTCTCTATCTCTATCCTTCTCCTACAAGCAAACCCACGACTTCTCTACAAGCAAACCCACTGACAATTGATATCAGTTTCCAACAACCTCCTCTTTATTATCCTCTCACCTCTCATTCCTCTCCTCTCACCATCTTTACTTCACTTTCTCTTCAGCTGACTTTCTTTACCGTTTCAATCTTTGATGCCGTGGAAGACGAAACGATGGGGGTGCTGCCGTGAGAAGATTTGGGGAAGAAGTGAAGAACCGATGAATTGAAATTTGGGGAAGAAATGAAGATTTGGTGCCGCGTGTGGAAGAAATGAAGATTTGATTTTGAGCTGAGTAATTAGAGTTGAGATTTGAAAACTTGAGTTTGGGTAAGGGAACAAGATCAGGTGAGGGATTACAGATTAGGTTTCGAAACTTGAGATTTGGGTTTTAATTTGGGTTGATTTTTGAGAGATCAGGTGAGTTGATTTTCAAAAAATTGAGGTTTAAGAAACGAAATTGATTTGGGAATTGTGGAACCGGGGGCTGTCTCGGTGTGTTTTGTAAGGGGGCATGAAACGACGCCGTTTTGATGAACCCGGAACGGCACGCCCAGTACCGAACCAAGGCATTCCGGCCGGAATTTGGCCGGAATTGGCGGAATGACCCGGAATTAAAACCGGCACAAAAACGACGCCGTTTTGTGCCGGTTTTACGCGTGGAACGGCACGTTCCTGCCGGAACGGAACGACTTTCATAACTTTGGTCCTATCAGTTAGTAATCAAAAGAGAAAAAACAAAGGCCGGTGCACCTCAAAAGATGTTTTTTTTTTTTCTTCCCCAATGAGGGCAATTTAAATGATAGAAGGAAATTATTTTTATTCAATTTAAAGCACTTTTATTAGTTTTCGAACATTGTTTATGATGTTTTATCTAAGTATAAATATATTTATTTATCTTGTATTTAGATTATTTTAAAAAAATTATAAAAGAAATTATCCAGAAAAAAAAATTATGTATGAGAATTTGTTTTTATTTTTGTTTTTTCATGGTACTAGTATGACTAATAAGAAATTTAATCAAGGTTCGTGATGTCTTTTATACTTCTCATTCATGTCTTCATTTGTTGTTTGCTTGCTTACAAGTGATTTGATGATTCAAGTTTGAATCCTTTGGAAGAGAGAGGGATGATACAATCCACTCAAGACTTGGACAATTAGATTCAATTTTAGACTTATTTCTCTCAATGCATGGTTTTACTCTAATAAACAAAAAAACTATTTTGACCATTGATCGGAAATATTACCAAAAGTTTTTAGAGGTCTTGTTTTATATAGGGTTACAATTTCAAGTCATTGGACATTAAAAAAGTCTTTTGATAAGGTTCAGAAGCTATTATGCAACAATTGTATTAGTTTTCTAGTTGAGAATATTTTTTTCAATTTTTTTAGATTTTTTTTTGTTATTTTTCCAATATTTTTAAAATATTTTAACTAGTATAAATAGAGTTATTTATCTTGTATTTAGTTTTTTAAAATAATAATACGAGATGAATTGATTGTTCAGAAATAAAACTTGTGTGTGAGAGTTTGCTCTTACTTTTGATTCCTTATGGAACTAATATGACTTATTAAATAATTAATCAAGCTTCATGATGTCTTTTTACTTATCATTCATGTTTTGATTATAGGTGTTGGGTGAGGGTTAATTACTTATAATTTTGGTCTCTTGGTATATGTTATCACTATGCCAAATTCAATTCCAAACCTGATATTAGTTTTCTAGGGAAATATCAATTTGACTGTAGATTTCTGGATCTTTACATCAATGAGGTTCACATATGTTGATATCAAAGCAAGATTCTAAAATAATGTTCTATCCCTTTATTTCTTTTAGTTTCCATGTTATTTAATCATTTTCATAATTCTAGCAAGACTCGCGACATAACATATAGAAAAAGTAAAATTTTGAGATTTGGTGGTTTATATTTTTTTTCAAATAAAAAAAAAAGATCAAAATCACAAGATCAAGATAAAATATCTTCTAAAAGTGAGCTAACATCCAAGCAAAATGATGATTCTTGGTCGAATAATTTTGAAGAGACGAGGAATAATATGATCCATGCAAGAGTTGGACAATTATATTTGATTCAATTATTCAATCAAATTGAAACATTACTAGAAATTTTAAGAGGTCTTGTTTTGTATAAAATTAAAATTTCAACTCTCAAACATCATAAAAGCCTTGTGATAAGGTCTAGAAACTATTATGCAATAGTTGTATTATTTTTGAATTGATGTAAGATTTTTTTTTCCAATTTTATTTATAACCCTTTCATTATTTTTTCAACGTTGTTTAAGATGATTAACCTAGTATAATGGTTCCTCATGGAATTACTCTAACTTATAAGAAAAAAAATCAACCAAATTTTATGGTGTTTTTTGTAATTCTTGTTCATGTCTTGATTACAGGTGTTGGGTTAAGGTTGTTTCGTTATAGTTTTCGTCCCTTGTTACAAGTTATTATTTTTTTCAAGCTTAATTCCAAACACGATCTTAGTTTTCTATAGAAGGATCAATTTGATCGTAGGTTTCTGAATCTCCATATCCATGAGGCTCACATCAGTTGGTATCATGATAAGTCTCTAAAATCAATTTATATCACTTTATCATTTAGTTTTTGTGGTATTTCACCATTGTTACAATTCCATCTAGATTTACGGGTGGCATAAAAAAAAGTAGATTATTTTCTATCTAGTTATTTGTAAAAAAAAATTTATTTAAAAAAGAAAGAAATAAAAGATATAAATCATAAAACTAGGTTAAGTTCTGAAAACGAGTCACCATACAAGAAAAATGGTGATTCAAGGTTGAATTATTTTGAAAAGAGGGGGAATTGTATTGTGAAACTCGAGAATAAAGTATACAAAGAGGAAGGAGGTTTATAATAATTAAAAATATTGTTATAATACAAAATTTATGTATAAATAAATAAATTATGCTCCATTTACCCTTTATAGGGAGAAAGATTAACGGATAAACTAATAGTAAAAAGGTTTTGGGTTCTGTTATTATTTTGTGACCTGTAACTGTTTTGATCTTGTTACTGTTTTGGGACCTGTTACTGTTTAGGGTTATGTTACTGCCCGCTTGTCATTGAGATAAAAAAAACAGGGTCAAAATGGAATTAAGAAGAGATGGGTCGATAAGTACCCATCCCTTCTCTCATCCATGACTGACTGGTAACTAGAAGAAGGAGGGGGGAGAATTTCAGATATTTCCTTCATGAAAACTAGGAGTAAACACTCAAAATTAGTAAACCCATATAAACCTTGAAATTCTAAAGTGAAGGAACACAATTGGGTGGAGAATTAACAAGAAGAAAAGTGAAGAATTGGGGAAGAAATGAGTGAGAAAAGTGGTTGGTTATATACAAGGAGAAGAAGATTAAGATTCTTCCAAAATTATGAAGTAAAGTCTAGATTCCATCCAAGTTAGGAGTTCTAATTCTAGTTTCTATGAAATTAACTTCAATTTGATTAGAAGTTCATGATTATTCTTGAATTGGGAATTAGGGTTTTTAACACAAAGTGTTGGGAAAATGCAGAAATGAGTGAGATTAAATGGACTAGAATAATCTAAGTTCCTTAAAGAGGAGAGGAAGAAGAAATGAGTGCATAGAAGAGAGGAAGGGAGCTCTTGTTTCCCTTGGGCAAGTCTCGGCAGAAACACTACTGAGAGAGAAAGAGAATTTATGAAATTTCTTAACTAACTTACTTGGTACAAATGACCTTAAGAGGACATAAATGAGTAGGGTTTTCATGAATAAAGGGAAGGCATGACTGTGATTGATGAGGAAGAAAGGATTGAAGATGAATTGGAGATACTTTCTCCATTTTTGCAAAATAGGGCAGATTTGTTGCCCTATTTCGTGGGGGAATTTGGACCAGAAAAATACAGAATCCAGGAAGAGTCCCTTCATATAAGTTATAGCTGGGAGTGTTATCTTTCCAACGTGTTTAACCCCGTCTAATTTGGAGTTCTAAAACTCCAAATACAGATAAAAATCTAAGGAGAGGTCGAGATGCCACCCATGTTAGCAGATTCGGCCAAGTTGATAAAATAACGAAATTTAGCCATGTTAAGGGTAAAATTTGTTTTCTTGCCCTTTATAAAGTGTGTCTTGATCTTCAGGAAATAAAATAAGAGAATAAACTGTGATTAAAATTGAATTCATGATGTCTGCTTGGACTACTAATGAGTTAAAAAGTTAAAGGACGATAATGAGGAATGTAAGTGAGAAAAAAAAAGATTAGCAAAAGAAAAATGAATACTATTACCATTGTTGTTGTTGTGTATGATATGTGGATTAATATGGAATAATGGTGGGTGTTTGTGGTTTCAGGAGGAACTGCGGGAGGAGTACAATAACAACAGGGGAACGTAAGTCAAACGTTTATAGCAGGTAGGTACTTGGTACTTATACCTCCTTAAGTCAATAATTATTTTAATAAACTATTGAACTATAAGAAATAATTTGATGTTTATTGATGAGGAAAAGTAAAAGGGGTAAAGGAAATGTTAAGTGATGGTATATATATATATATATAGAAACAAGCTGGTTGACATCAACATTACTAGTACGTGGAAGGAGAAATATAAACTTTGATTAACTATTCGATTTCAAAATAGTTAATGATATCGGCGGGTGATGTCGATATCAACAAAATTTATAAACTTGATTAACTATTCTATTTTAGAATAGTTAAGGATATCGACGGGTGACGTCGATATCGGTAAAATTTATAAACTTGATTAACTATTTGATTTTGGAATAGTTAATGATATCGGCGGGTGATGTCGACATCGGTAAAATTTATAAACTTGATTAACTATTCGGTCTTGGAATAGTTAATGATATCGACGAGTGACGTCGACATCGACAAAATTTATAAACTTGATTAACTATTCGGTTTTGGAATAGTTAATAATATCGACGGGTGATGTCGATATCAACAAAATTTATAGACTTTATTAGCTTTCCGAGGCGAAAGCTAATGATGTCAAGAATTCTTGACATCGGCACACCCAAGAACCTCCCAAGGTAATATGGAACAATGATTAACTATTTCTGTTTTTTAAAAAATAATAGCTAATGACACAAACAGTTACGTTCATGTCGGCATTTTCATGAATTTGATTAGTTGTTTCCAGGACAGGCAACTAAAGACACTGGTCACTAGTGTCAGCTATAGTCTTTTCTTTTATATAACCATAAAAAGGTGTATATGGTTGTTTTTAGAATCTCCTATGATTTAAGTAGATTGATAGATATGTTGTTTAAAATTCTTCTGTAAATTGCTTGTATTTACTTAATTGTTTTTACTTATATGTAAAACCTATATTTTGTAGGGGAATAGATTTTAAGTCTTTGATCCCTTTTTGTATAAGTTGGGAACTTAGGGAGTTATGGTGAAATTTTGTCATGAAAAAAATATGTAAACTGTATAGAATATTATATTCGTAATACTTTGTTTTCTGGAATATTAAATGTATCAGCCTACGCTTGAGATATTAGAAAGTACTAGATTATGTTAGAATATTAAATTGTGTTGTGTTATACACACACACACACACACACACACACATGTATATATACATGTATATATATTTATATATATAAATGTATATGTATATGAAATGTTCATGTTTTGAATTGGCTCTTTTAATTATTATCTTATGCATGTGATGTAAGATGGAGTTTGGGATTGAATATGGTCCTGAGCATATTCTGGAAAGAATTATGTAGTTGTTTCTACTAAACATGAATGTGATTGTGGATGAGATGTGAATCAAACCGTGTGCAGGTTACATTGCCGATAACTTGGGATCTCCCGATATTGGGGAGACTCTGCTGAAATTTCTAACAAAATTTCGGCGAGAGAAAAGAAAAATATTATGTTTTTTTTATGAATGTGTATTAATAAGATTACGTGGCTGTCCCCATGAGTAGGGGGCATTACATAAATGATACATGCAAGACTTAGACAATCGGATTCAATTTTGGGTTTATTTCTCCTAACACACAATTTTACTCTAATATGCAATTTTTTTATTCAACCATTGAATCAAGCTAGACTGTTACCAGAAAGTGTTAAAGGTCGTTTTTTATATACAATTAAAATTTCAAGTCAATGGACATAAAACAATGTCATGCGATATAGGTCAAAAATTACTATGCAAAAATTATATTAGTTTCCTAGTTGATTTAAGATTTTTTTTCTATTTCCTTTGAAGTTTTTTTTTTTATATATTTTCTCAGTGTTTTTTAGAACTCTTTACCTATTATAAATAAAGTTATTTAGCTTGCATTTAGATTTTTGAAAAATTAATAAGAGTTGAATTGATTATTCAAAAATAATTTTTTTGTGTCAAAGTTTGCTCTTAGGTTTTGTTTGTTATGGAATTGCTCTAACTTATCAAAGAATTTATTAAGCCTCGTGATGTTTTTCATACTTCTCGTTTATGTCTTGATTATAGGTGTTGACAGTCTTAGTATCTCGATACAGATTATTGTTGTGTCAAGTTGAATTTCAAATTCGATATTAGCTTTCTTGGAAATAATCAATTTCATTTTAAGTTTTTATATTTTAATATCCAAAAGTTTTGCATTACTTCTTGTCTACATCTCTATTAACCTCATCAAATAAAAAAAAAATACTAAATAGTTCTAATTGTAGCTATATGATATCTTGTTTCTCCTTATTTGGCATTGTCTCAAGCAATCTCTGTATATTTTTAATACGATATGCATTAAATTATATTAAAAATTTATATTCTTTTCTTTCATTAAATTTCTCTATATAAAAAACTGTTATTAACTTATAATGTTATCATCCCCATTCTATATAAGCATTTACATTATATTATCACTACTTACTGTAATTTTCATTATTTATAATAAAATAAATATATTTTAATTTTATATTATTGTAAAAATTATCATCATTATTAATTTAAATTTAATTTTGTATTACGACAACTATCATCATCCATATAATATTGTCACAGTCACCATTAGATCTACCACCCACCACCTGAACAATACCATCATTTTGCAAGTGGGGTCTTGACAAATCCCTTCCTCTGTATCAGGGTTCAAGGTCCATCATACACGTCAGTCATCTCTGCGGTGTTTTATCTGCTCATTAGGCTTGCAGGATGTTCAGTAGATTTGAGAATTAGTTGTGATGCGCGTAAGCTGGCCCAAACATTCAGGTTATAAAAAAAAAACAGTACCATCATTTCACTATCATAGTTAAATGTGACATATTATTAATTTTATATTGTAACTAGCAATATATTTTTTAAAATTAAATAAAATATGTATAAATTGTTTTCCTCCATAAGCTTTTATTACAAAACACAAACAGTTTCTAGAAAACTATAAATAATAAACAAAAAATAATTTTTAGTTTTATAAAAACAAGAAATAGTGCCAAACATCCACAAATTAATATCAAATTTATTTATTTACATGATATTGTTAATGTGATTTCATTATTGAAAATCACTTAATAATCTTGAATATAAATTGTTAATTTGCTAATATATTTTTACTTGAACAGGAGAGAGCCACTTGCAAAAGTTCAAGCTAATAATATACACATGATTCTTTATTACAATAAATTAATTATATAATTGATAATTAAAAATATTAGTTGCATGCTAATAGCTATTTCATCTTCATTTTGGCAAGAAGTGTCTATATATATATATAATTTATTTTGACTGAAAAATATATTATATTATAGGCTAGTTTGAGAGTATGATTGATGTTATATTTTTGGTTAAAAAATATATTAAAATGATATATATTTTTATTTTTTAAAATTTATTTTTACATTAGCATATAAAATAATATAAAAACACTAAAACAAAAAAATTAAAATAAAAACAAAATAACTTTTTAAAATTATTTTAAGAGTACTTTTAATACTCAGTGCAAACAGACACTATATGATGATGTTTGACGCCATGGTTCAACTTATGATTGCGTTGAACTGCAGAGCTAAACACAATAAATACAAAACGGGATCCCAGTTTTTTTTCCTGTGGATCCCACCAAAAAGTAAAGGTTGTGCCGCAGAGCTGCTTTTGCAGCTGCGACGTAAATTAACGAATGTGTTCATCGAACCATCATCTCATTGGGCAGTAGGAAGGTTTGAGGAGATCTTCACCACCATCTTTTCCAGCTCCTTCAAATCGGCAATTCAACTCAGTAAGCCCCATTAACATATAACAAATACTAAAAATACTCAACCTCTTAAACAATCAACCCATGTTAAGCCTTATTGGGATATCTCGACCCGGGATTCCTATCTCTTCACCTGAGTTGTTCTTCCATCAGAACTTACAAATGCGAAGAAGAGAGCTGCTGAAGCTTTCAAAATGCTTCTTATGCTCCGGAGTACGGGGCAAAAGCTTGCAAGTCCGGTAGGCTTTGCTTTAGTGAGGACCGCGACGAGGATAGAAATCAAGAATGGAAGATGAATGATTGTGGCTATAGAATTGAATGTCGACGTCGTTTTATGCTTCGAAAAGCACTAATGGGTGGTGGTTGTTGGGGATTGTTTTAGTAAGGATTTCAGGTGGGTTGGGAGGGGATGGCAAAAAAGGGTGGCATGTGGTGACTTGTCTATACTCTTAATAATAGCTAAACATTATCTTAGAGATCTTGTCTTATAAAATCTTAATATTGGTTTGGAAGTAACAATTACCAAACGGGATCCTAATTTTAAAAATATTTATTTTAATTAATTTTTATTTCTGAATATATTTTACCAGATATTGTTCATCGATCACATAGCCAGGAATCACAGACACATTCATGTATGAATTTAGTTTGTGATAGAATTGCAAGTAGTTTGATGGGAGAATAAAAACAAGTGTCTAATATACTTAAATTATTAATTACATTTCATTTTTATGATTTTTAATCTACAATATTTAAAAAATAATATATATATATATATATATATATATGTGTGTGTGTGTGTGTGTGTGTGTGTGTGTGTGTGTGTGTTTGTTTTCTTTAAAGTAAATTCAAAAGTTTACAACAATATGAAAAACATAGTAACCAAACATACAAAACTGCTTTTTATTAAACTCAAACTTAACTATAATTTTAACCAAACACTAAAATTTCAGTTATGAACGGCAGTTAAAAACGCTTTTCATGAAAATATTTTTTTTCAACCTCAATTACAACAACAATCACATAACCAACATTTACTTTTAATAAGTTTATAAAAATTAACGCAAAATAAAACCCGTAATTTGTTTTTTTTAATATTTATTTATCAAAACCAACGTGCTGTAACCATTACCTTCGAGGGATATAGAAAAAATATCAAATTTTGTCCGCAAGACCTGTCGTCGGCGCTTATGGATGACAGGGTTTAAGAATCAGGTGCAAAACCCCTAAAACTACAGGTTTGGGGAAAAAGAAGAAGCAACCCTCCCTCTCAGCGTCTCTCTCCATTCCCTCGTATGGATTCAAAAAAGAAAAAAGTAGACGAAGGCAACAAAGAGTCAGAAATATTTGCATCATGCTCTTTCTCTGCTCTCGGCCTACACCCCTCTCTCTGCAATCAATTCCAAGGTCTCTCTCTCTCATTAATATTTGTGTTTTCAATTTCTTTTGAATTTTTTTTATTAATCATTGAATTTGTTTATGTAAATAATTATAAAAAAACCCAGAAAGGTTGGGTTTTGAAGCTCCGACTTTGATTCAAGCTCAAGCTATTCCAGTCATTCTCTCCGGCCGTCATGTGTATCCTTCTCTGTCCTTTTTTTTTTAATTTTCTTTCAACAATTCATGTATCTCATTTTAAGTCAACATGTTTTTGTCTATACTTAACTGAAACTAAAATTTATAGACTTGTCAATGCGGCGACTGGTACTGGAAAAACTGTAGCTTATTTAGCTCCGATTATCCACCATTTGCTTAGTTACACTTCGAGAATCCACCGTGAGAATGGAACTTTTGGTATGTGAACTGGGGCTTTTTTCCTTGAGGTTAAAAATGAATGTGGAACTGTTGAATTGATTATATTTTTGTTGTTAATGGACTTGTTTATGACTGAATCTGATATGGTTGGTGACAGCGTTGGTTCTTGTACCAACGCGGGAGCTTTGTTTGCAGGTTTATGAGATTCTGCAAAAGTTGTTGCATCGGTTTCATTGGATTGTACCTGGCTATGTAATGGGTGGTGAAAACCGGTCTAAAGAGAAAGCTAGGTTGCGCAAAGGTAGGAAATTTGCTTTGGTTCTTCTACCTTTGTTAGAGGGTCTGAATGCTATGTTTTACTTCTTAAAAGTATGTGACACGTCATCGTAGGAATCTTGATCAGATGTGCTATGCTGGATGCTTGAATTGGGCTGGAGAACTTGGTTGTCCCAGTCAGTTCATTTGCCCAACAACATGTCTTTGTAATGGTTTCAATTTAATAAAGTCATTTGTTTTAAACTTATGAATGACCTAGAAAGGCCAACATAGATTCTGTTTCATGTTGGCTAGGTTATTAAATACATGGAATGTTTCCTTTCAGGTATATCTATTCTGATTGCAACTCCTGGTCGCCTGTTGGATCACTTAAAGAATACAGCATCTTTTACTCACACAAATCTGCGCTGGATTATCTTTGACGAAGCGGATAGGTATTCTTTGCAAAACAAGTTGGAGATACGGTAATTTGCCATTATGCATCCCTATGATACCCTTAACTCTGTTTGAGCATCTTGACAGAATTTTGGAGTTAGGATTTGGCAAGGAAATAGAGGAGATACTGGATCTTTTGGGATCTAGGCCAACTGGGTCTGTTGGAAATGGAAATCAAGTTTCAAGCCTTTCTAATTTTCAGGGACAAAATCTGCTTCTATCAGCTACCTTAAATGAAAAGGTAAATCATCTTGCCAAAATCAGTCTAGAAAATCCAGTTATGATTGGTCTTGATGACAAGAAGATACAACCGGCTCAATCAGTAGATCATATTGAAACTGCGGAATCTGATGAAGATGATGGTTTTGATTATAGCAAATTAAAAAAATCTTCAACTGGAGATTATAAGCTTCCAGCTCAGTTGGTCCAGAGATATGTGAAAGGTATGTGTTCATTAAAGCACATTTGCAAACCTTTCCAGCTGGATGGTTGATTTTGGAGCCCTGATTGAATTTCCATGTAGTGCCCTGTGGTTCACGGCTTGCAGTACTTTTATCCATTCTCAAGAATTTGTTTGAGAGAGAAGCTTCACATAAGGTATGGCTGCTTTCCTAATTTGTACTTGATTTATTTATTATTCATTATGTTGCTTTCAAGATGCCCTACATACAGGTATTTGAAATTTGTGTGCATTGGTGTTGTTTTAGTCTTTTTTCTTTTCTTTTTTTGTCGCCATCACTTTTTTCTTTGCAAGATCATTGTAGTCTGGTATGGGTCCTGCCATCAATGATGTCAAAGGTGTAAGGCACTAAAAGACGGCTAGTCTATAAAATGCCCGAGGCGCTAAGTGCTCCCTCAAATGAACCAAGGCGAATATGCTACAAATTAAAAAAATAATATCTATTATATTATATTTTATAAATATAAAATATATAACTTCCCCATCAAGATTAGATCATTAGAAAATCAAAAGAAAATATTAAATACCATAACATAGTCATATAAAGTTATATTTGTCACCTTTAAAACAAAATAAGATAGTTTAAAATAGTAAGTAGCCAAATAGATTAAAAAGAAAAATTAAATATCATCATCATTATTCATTTATCTTCAAAAACATCTTCATCCATACTTTCCTCATCTTCACTTGAATCCTCTATCCTCCATTTCATGATTATAATTGAAATCCTCACCTCTCAAACTATATTGTACGTGTCTAGAAAAAACTAAAGTATTAACTATATAGATGCGTTGTTCATTGACTCCCACTGTTGAAAACAAAAGTGTGGTTCGTGTTTCTCTTCTAAGTGTCCTTCATTGTCTGTCTATCTCCCAATTTAATGATTATTTTTTGAATTTTTTTGACCTTAATCTTTGTTTTTTACAAAATACCCCTAAGTTGTTTCTTGTGGTAAATAAAAAAATGGACAAATAGGGCAAAACATAATCATTTCTTAAAAAAAAGAAAAAAATCAAACATAAAAGGAAGAACTCCAAGCAAGCGATAGCCTTAGCTCCTTGCACCCACTTACAAGGTGCTTGCCTAGGCTGCACCTCATTGAAATCCAACGCCTGAGGCTAATAAAGGCTCTAGGGCCTCACCTTCCCTTGCCTTGCCTGGAGCGCCTCAGCGCCTCTTGACAACACTGCCTGACATAATAAGTAATCCCCAATTTAGTGAATTGTAATTGAACTGAAGTTAAAATACATGCCCAGTGCTTGCTGTGAAGTTATCTTGGTTTATGAGGTCCAATTCCTAAGGAGACCAGTTTTGGATTTTTGTTATTATTAACTCTTGTCATATGTCAAGGGTGTTTGACACTGCGTTTCAAAATCATTTTTGAAAAAATATGATTTTTTTTACTTTAAATTAATTGTTTTTGGTGTTTTTAGATCATTTTCATGTGATGATGTCAAAAATAATTTCTTAAGAATAAAAAAAATATCATTTTGATGCCTTTCTGAACGAAAAAGACTTTCAAAAGCAACCACAACCACACTACCAAATAGGCACGTCCTCCAGTTGAGAAATGTAAATTCTGCACTGTTTCACTTGTTTGGGGATTATGTTCAGCCTCCAATTCCGAGTCTAAGCAATCGTTTTACTCTATAATACTCTCTTGTCCTTATTTTACAATGATTGCCCAAATTTAAGCAATAACAAATTTTTAACACTTACTCAAACCTGAATGAATATTTCTTGCCTTAATGATTACTCTATGCTTGAGATTACGTGCACAGTTCTGTTTACTTGCTTAATTTCTTTCACTAGTTACTGGCTGATTGAGCTTCGACTTGTCAAATCACTCACATACTTATTTTACAGATTGTGGTGTTCTTTTCAACATGCGATGCAGTTGATTTTCACTATTCCCTCATAAGTGAATTCTGCTGGTCACCCAACTCACAATCAGAAGCAGAACATACAGAGAAGTTCTTGAGATGTCACACTCTTCGGTTGCATGGGAATATGAAGCAGGAAGACCGAAGGAATACATTTCAAGCCTTCAAAACAGAGAAATCAGCTCTTCTTTTGTCCACAGATGTTGCTGCTAGAGGCTTGGATTTTCCAAAAGTTAGATGCATTGTTCAGTATGATTCTCCAGGAGAGGCAACTGAATATGTTCACAGGTTCTTAGGGACTTCTTTCTCTTGTGGTTATAAGCATATTTTCTCTGCCACACTTAATCTTTGTTTTTGTTAAGATTGGATAAATGGTTTGTTTGAGCTTGATTACATCAATAATTCATGGTGCAGGGTTGGTCGAACTGCTCGGTTAGGTGAAAGAGGAGACTCATTGCTATTTCTGCAACCAATTGAAGTGGATTATATACAAGACTTGGAGAAACATGGTGTATCACTGATAGAGTATCCCATCCTCAAAGTGTTGGGCAGTTTCCCATTATATGGTCAGGTGTACCGTGCCAGAAAGTTTGTTTCTTTAGATTTGCATCCTTGGGTTCTATATTTGCAGAGGGCACTTGAGTCATTTATCTTGAATGAGGTAACTCCAATATCATGTTATTTTGTTGAGTTGTAGTGCCTGCAATCCTTAATATTCTTTGTTGGTGACAATGGGTGTAATCTTCTATCAGCTCCCTGGTTGTATTTTATCAAAGCTGTATCTTTATTATTTCAATCATTGCATCTGACGTTTGATATTTTTTTCAAAGTTCAGATTTTTTTTATAAACATTGCATTTGGCATCTATATTTTTGTCTATTATCTGTTTATTTGCTGTCCCCTTGACCCTGAGTTTCTTCTTATGTACTCCATAGTTGATGTATTGCTTTTCATAACTTCATAACTTTCTTCAGCCAAAGATGAATAAACTGGCTCAGAATGCGTTTTGCTCTTGGGTCCGCGCATACACAGCCCATCGTGGTGACCTGAAAAGAATTTTTATGGTGAAGAAACTACATTTGGGGCACGTTTCCAGAAGCTTTGGACTGAAGCAGCAGCCATCATTGGTTGGACAATCATTTCAAACTGAATCAAAGAAGAGGAAGAGAGAAGGGAAGCAAAGGGGACAATCGAAGCAGAAAAAGTTTGCTCGTAAAACGCGAACCTAAAACATAAAGAAGATGATTTTGAAACATGGCAGATTGATGAGACTATAGACAGATGCAGAGGCTATAACACTGGACATGTTGCTAATGGTAGGCATACCCATCAGAATTGATTTGCTGCCTTTCATGGTTATTGAACATGTAATTTGCCACTGGGCATGAAATATCTCATGCACAATATAGGCTAATCATGTTTTATTGACTCAAAATCATACAAGTAAAATTAGCTGTGGCTTGAGGTTCTGTACTGAAACTTATCAAATTACAATTCTAATACATACAGGTTATTGTTTTGATTTTTGTGGTTTCAGATAATTTACACGCTTCCAACTACTTCTAATAAATTGTTTACTGATCTCAGAATTTTGGTGATTCTTACTCCTCTCTAGGCCAGTGGCAAGCAATTTGGTGTTTCGAAATCATTACCATGTCAAATAGAAGAGCCCAGACCAAAAGCTTAGAAATTTCCCTTCTTGCATAGGTTAGCTGGCGTGTTTTGTTTGGCAGACAAGGCTAACATGTTTTTCAATCAACACAATTTCTCGCAAACTTTCAAATCTAGCACAATCACAATTGATCAATTCCAAAATCATAAGTTGAGCTCAACAAGGCTCAATTTTTGGTTGAAAATCCATTTTCAATCAATAATATCATCTTGCAATTCGATTGGTTGATATGATTTTTGTAGTTTGATTCATGTTAGAGTTAGAGAAAAAAAGATGACCTATTCAGAGCTAGGTTGTCAATACTGTTTTGGTTGATGCTTTTTTTTATTGGTATAGAATATTCTAGTTTCAGAGCGTTTTGACGCGCCGTTTCGGGGTTGTACTGTTCATATATAATTAATTAATTATATATATGAAAAAAATTTAAAAGAAAAAAATTAAATATACTTTTTATTTTTTATAAAATCAGTTGATGCAATAATTTTATTTTTATAATATATATTTTTTAATTTTATTATTTTGATTTTGGTTTATATATATATATATATATATATATATAAGCAGGAGATAAAACTTTGAAAAACGGGAGATGACAATATAAAATTATATATATAAGCAGGAGATGAAAAATTTGAAAAGCGGGAGATGACAATTTGTCAGGCGACGGGAGATGAAAAGCAAGTCAGGCGGGAGATAATTTTTTTTCTGTAGCCGATACGCACAGACGAAGACGAAGCAATACATTTCGGCCGGTATTTAACCGAAAAATCTGAAATAGGCTGAAATTTAAAACGAGATAAAAATAACGCTGTTTTATCTCGTTTTTTTAACTGATACAAAACGATACAAAACGTTTCGATCGAATTGACAATTATGATTCAGAGTATTGTTGCTTTACAGAGTGCTCTGTTGACCATATACTCGAAAAAAGGTGTTAGTGGTGATGCTAATTTAATTTTTAACACAATGAAGGGAAGGGAAGTAATTGCACGGGGCTCCATGATATCAGGTTTTTGCCAAAAGAGGAGATATAAGGAGGCTTTGGAGTTTTACAACTCAATGGTGGCATGTGGGGATAAATAAGATTCTTATACTACGGCAAAGCATTGTGACTTGCACTGGATTCTAGAATGCAATCTAGGTTTCAGGACCCATGATTTCTCCATTAAAAAAGTGGGTTGGAACATTGTTTTTGTTGCAGGTACCGTGATGGATGTGTTATTTCCCAAAAATGGCTGGAAATTTATTTCCCGATATGCCACTTAAGAAGCTTGGAATTCTTTAGTATCTTTCAAAACATGACCCAGAGAAACTTGGTGACCTGGAATTCAATGATTGCTGGCTATGGATCGCATGGGGATTGCTTGAAAGCAATGGGATGAGAAGTTTTGAAATCGCACCTGATGGTATTTCACATGCGCAAGATTATCTAAAATCCATTTATTTACTGCACAGGAGCATCATTCTGCATCTGGCAACCTGGAAATTCTCATTTTCAACAAATTATTCAGGACAGGTTGCTGTGAAAAATCAAAATGGGCCACTCTCCCAAACTATAAAAGCAAGATTCATACCATGAACCGAGAGGCATAAATCATTTCCATCCTCGAGTCAAAAAACATCGATTCCTCTTCTTCCTATCACCAGAAAAATCAAAACCAAGTATTTGAGGAGCTCAGCAGAAAACCATGAAAGATGGATAATAAATTCGCTTTGGACCATGCACCTACAGGAACACGAACACCAACTAATGTTTGACATAACAATAATCAACATCCAAACCATTGAAAACATTTCCATAACTTTTCCAATTAAGTGAATTACATCTCAAGTATGTTTACAAGCCTTTTGAGCTTGTTAATTCGAAAAAGCTGTGGCAGAAACTAATTTACCTTCTACATATATTGCATATTGTTCTAGCAGATAACAGTTACATTAAAGGGAGAAACAAAGCACAAAGAATATGATGCAGACAAGAATGATATTACAAATCAAAAATGTGAGCAGAGAGTAGCAGATATAACTCACGTCAACTAGGATCAATTCCAATTTAATGTCAAAACCAGTCACCACTTTCTTTTTTTTTAAAAAAAACTTCATTTTGCTTCCTCGTGTTTTCTGTTCCTGAGTTACATCCCAGATGAGGATGTCCGGTTTATCCTTTGTGCACCCAATTTTGGAGCAGCAGGTTTACCTCGGCCTCTACCAGCTGCCAATGGTCTGGCCCTAGTAGTAGGCGGAGGGGCAGCAATGGAAGCCCAGGGGTCATCATCATCAAGTGTTGTAGCTGCTTTGACATTCAAAGGTCTTGTCGAGGTTTTTGGCGCAGGAGCAGCTATAGAACCCCATAAATCATCATCTTCATCTTTTGTCACCTTCACTGTACTTTTTGGTCGCAAACTTGTAGCTGAGGAAGTAGGGGTAAAATTAATAATTAACGAGATTGACTGAAAGTCTCATCAAGAGAACGGACAGACGGCAAGGAAATGCATAATATCTAATATTAAAGTAGGTTCTAAAAGACAAAAAGACATCTACGAGAGTGTTCGTTTGCATACATCATGAATAAATGTTAAGACGGTCATTAACATTTTCATATGCATAACAATATGTTCATGGAAGCAATCATAATAAAAGAAATAACACTGCAAACAAAGTAAAATAGGACGTTCATAGAAAAAAGGCAGAATTCTCTAAACAATAAAGTACCCCCCAGGAGAAGTTCCCAAAGGAGGCCTTAAACTCATCCCTAGAAGCTCTACAGCAGACAAGGATTTCAACTACGGTATAATTGAAGCACTTTAAAAGGCCCCGAGTCTAAGAATACCTTAAGGCCCAGTATCCAAAAAGGTTTATAAAGCAACTCATAAGCCCTGAAGTAAAAGGAGTTTCAAAGGTAACAAAAGGACCCTGTGGTAGTAGAGACTCTAAGGCGTCTCACAGACCCAGAAAATGTTCCAAGGGAAAATAGGCCCAGCATTCATGAGGGGTCCTAGAATGTAAAGAATTCCAGATTAGACAAAAAATCTGGAAGCAAGCCGAGCATCCTACTTCATCAAGGACAGTTTCATGCAAGAAGACTACATAAAATTCTAGGAGTGATCTCCATTGCACTGATATCAGCAGCTAGGCCTAGCTCTTTGCCATAAACCAGACATGCTAATGTGCCATGGCATGCTTCAGGAAAACATTAGCAGCTACAATTCTATGTGGAGCTCCATCTCCTGGGCTCCACTTGGCCCTATTGAGCTTATGAATCACGCAGCTTTTGGTATAACTGTTAAAGAAATGTGTTTGGTAAAGAGCTTGCTTTTAGGAAAAGCAATCAAGGTACAAGTTTATTATGAGAGGAACATGTCTTCTCCAGCTTGTCTTATAATCAGCTATAGTGGGTGGGTGCTTTACTTATAAGCACAACAGGCCCTTGGTGGTTCACAGGAAGGCTTAAAGGCTAATCATTTGCAAACCTTGATTCCATGAGGATTACATGGTAACAGTTCCTATCATGCTGGTAGAAGAAGTTCCTAAAGGTCGAGACTCTTCAGGTCTTGTAATTGTTAAGAAGCACCTACCCTTGCCTCTAAATTTCTTCCCTCTCCCTTGAAACAAGGCTTCTATACCATCCCCTTTGATTTCTTGATTTTCTGATAATTCATTAATCCAAACTTATAGAAATGCAGTTGTGCATACAGTTGATGATAGAGCCATGCAATCGAGCCAGATGGTCAAACCATTCAGTCAGAAGCTTAAATTTTTAATTTATAACTATAATTGCGAGTCTGAGTTATGTGCATGCCATACCTTGGGCTTTTGGCTGGGGAACTGGCTGCGAGACTGGCCGCTTTTGAGCCGCTTGAATGTTCACAAGAGCTGGAGAAGGCTTTGACTCTTCAAAAGGTTCAATATCATCCCACCCATCTTTGTCACTGCCTTGCTCTTCATGAATTCCATTTTCAATTTCTCCCCAACCATCTGTTGAAGTAGGGGACTCCGGTACAGGTTGATCAGCCAAGTCTGTGCTGGAATTTATCTGGACTGCCGCTATACTTGGAGAGTCCACTACAATTTCTGTACAAAACCACCATCCAATATTGAATAGTATAAATGCATCATAATAAAAGCAGGCACAATCAATGATGAGGCAAGCATTGTTGAATCAACAGTGCATTTCACCAACTAATATCAGCATGCAGTTCAGGCTTCATGATTGGCATGCCAGAGAACAAAATGGCCATTAAGATACTGGAGTCAATAAAAGCTCTCCCCCATTTAAACCCATGTAAAAATGTAAAACAAGCTATTGAGATCTATACCTGAGCTGGCATTGGATGTTCTGGAAGATAGAGGAAGGCCAGAATTTGCAGAAGCAAGCGGAGCTTGTTCCAAAGGTTTACCTTTGATTGTCAAGGAGCTCATGGCCCATCTGAATGGAAAGGAATGGCTTCAGATTGAATACAAAATTCATGGAGCAAAAATGTAAGGAGAAATGATTATGGAAATCAAAAACTGAACAGAAACATCATTAATGGTTTAGAGTTACTTTATGCATTCTTAAATTAAGTTACATGGAAAACAGAGATACATCAGTCAAGGAGAATTAAGAGGGCGTTTAGGAGTCCTCCAGCCATTGCAACAAGTGCAAGTAACTTGTACGCATCTGAACACACAATTTTGATCACGTGAAATTGCTGCATATTCATGTTCACCACTAAGAAAAAATAGATTGATTTGCAATGGATTAAAAAATATAGAATATAAGATTACAAAGAAACTCTAATCTGAACCTCTAGGAAAAAAGGAATACAACAAAAATGGGGCAGAAGAGGTTTAAAAGGGAAATACAACACACACATACACTTTCAGAACATATAGATGTATGTGCTCCTACAGATGGTAGTACATAGAAAAAACAACTCAATTGACCTGCTACACCAATGCTTAAATCCCAGTTTTTTAAGGACTAGAGTCAAGTAAGAGCATTTTGAACTTTTCCAATATGACAAATTCACGAATGACTTACCCAAGTAAACTAGCATTTGCTGGTATTGATGAGATTCCTGTGCTTGCAGCTGTCGTATCCCCAGCATTTGTCTACAAATGATCAAAGGGGAAAAATCAAAATAGCCCAATGCTTTGAAATTAAACAGTTTCTTGCCAGAAGTAAAACAATATCATGGACACCTAAATTATGGCCATCTTTATCATGAAGAGACAGTGAAGGATAAATAACAGAGTTTAGTGTAAAAAAAGGGGGATTTTCATCTATATAGGATGCAGACACCTGACTATACGAAAAGACTTGGAACTTCTTTAACCAACATTATTAAAATGCATTTTTTGTGGAACTGTATAATAAGAATGCCATACAAATTGATGTTTGGTTGTTACTGCAGCAAGCAGAAGATTAAACATGTGAGTGGCAACCAAAAAGCTTTTCTCATTTGTTATCATAAACTTCTCCAAGCCAGGCATACTAACAAATCAGCAGCTGCATATAATAAGGTGCTTTTCCTGGGTAAAGCAGGGGCAGGAAAAGAGGGCACTGAATGGGCTAGCAATTATGTACTATTATAACCAAAGTTATCAAAAAAAAAGATTTAGAGCATAATATCATATGATATTAAGATTCAAAATGCAGTGACTGTGTTACGTCAGCAAGAAATTGCAGCTGAGTTGTGATGCAAAACTGTAAGATCACATTTTCATCGTTTTTGTTTTCTAGCAGCTTTCTTTAAATATATTATTAGAAGAATATATTTGAATAATAGCTGTAATTTACTAATTTCTGTTGGGTTGATTTGCCAAAGCAGTACTTTTAAGGTAATGTCGTTTGAATTTTATCTCTTTCAGTAATGTTTTTCACATGCATATTATTTTTTTCAGTTATTAAAATCATGTGATTTTATGATTGGACCCTCTACCGATCTAATATAAAAAGCAATGTAAGGTTTGCAAATGATCAGTAAACCACATACCAAATATTCACATGAGAATACAATTTCTACATGAGTGCTTTCCAGTATTGACTGAGAAAAGCAGCATAACTTAGTTCGTACAAGTTATATGGTCTGATATCCTTTACAATGCATGTGCCCTTAGTAATCTCTTCAAATTTTTATATGTCCATATTAAAAACAGAGAGCATGTTAAAACAAAAGGAACAAAAATTCAAAAGCATACCTTCTCATGGTATTGTTTCACTATTTGCAAAAACTGTTCAACTGCTTGAAACGATTTTGATCGAACATCACTGTTCAAAAGAAAAGAAAGCATTTTAGTTCATTTTCAATACAGGGAAAACACTAAATATGTATAAATCATCCATAGAAAATATAACCTGTCAGGATCAATGGTAAGTACAACAACATTTGGAAGAATCCGAGTTGCAATTTCAGTGACATCATAATAAGAACTAGTGGCACACAAAGCCATTAATCCTGCCATAATACACGTTTATTTTAGCTGGTGCACAAAACACTAGGATGTAATAGAGTGAAATAACATCTGCAAATAAAAAATTGGCATAGACAGTAGAAAATAGAAAAGAGAACCTTGAAATGTATGAAACCTTTTCCCAAACCAAAGAACTTGATCAAAAGCAAATAAGAAATAAACAAAAAGTCAAATTTTGTACCTGCTCCTCTGGCAGGAGAAAAAGTATCACGCAGAGCACGGACTGTAAAAGCATTAATTAGAACTCTCTTCCTTGTCTGCTTGTAATTCAAATAAACAAGAGAACATTTTCACAAAGAAAATCTAGTAAATTTCTATTGATAAATGATTACAGAAAACTAAGAATCAACAGATTGAGCATCTTCAACAAGAATAGAATGCAGTTCTTGACAGGCAGAACTAAAGACAACATGGCAATTCCCTGATTCTTACCCCTTCATTCAAGTAGATTGCAATATTCCCAAGTAATATGGTGGTATTTGTTCTAATTGCAGGCTCTTCATCAACCTACAGAATAAATAAATAAATTAAACCACAGACTGCACAGTGTAGTAGAATCCTTTTGCTTCCAAATAGAAGGAAAGAGGGGAAAAGGATTGTCAATTGAATGAAAAGAACTTCAAACTAACCCTAAAAGAAATGCAGATTTGGCAGTCTAAATAATAACTAAGTAATCGAAGTAGACTTCAGTAGTATCAACAAATAAATCATGCAGACCTGTAACTTTGAAAGATATTTCAACAAGGAGCCTGAAATAGTACGTTGAGAAAGCTGCAATTTCAGGAACAAAAGCAACATTCAGGAAGGACTTGAAAGCCACAATTAATTGTTCACACAAGCATAGCACAGAATGAACCAATAAACCTAAACGGAAAAACAGAAGACAATAACAAGAACCACATTTGGCCACTGCAAAAGTCATACAGATACCTTAGGTGCCAAGATCAGCATGGATTTAAGAGTCAATTCACGAAGCAAAGCTGATGTATCAGAGAACCCAGTAGCAACATGAGAGTAAACCTAGCCACATTATTCCAATTTTGAGAGTTACAAATATTATGAAGACCACATCCCAAATAAAAATAGCTTGCTTGAATTAAAAAAGAAGAAGAGGTCATTTAATCAGTGATGCATACTTGTTCATCAACTACGTGTGCTGACAATGACTCTCCGTATTGATCAATATGTTGCAGGAGACTAACACGAATAGCACGATCATTGGAGGAAAAAAGTTTTACAATAGTCGGTAACACCTGCAAAAAAAGAGAAGGAAATTACCTCTATGACATGACAACACTATGCAAATGGTGACAGCATCATGGCAGTTCAACAGAAGCATTATACAAGTCTTAAAACCAACCCATGACCCATAAAAATAAGATAATGTAAAATGAGGTAAGGAAAAAGACCTTGACACTAAATTCTTCAGCTGAAAGCCAAGAACCCATTTTCAACAACGCGGTCAAAGCAGGGGAAGCAGCAGAACCAAATTCAAGGGAAGAAGCTAATAAAGGAAGTAACTGCAGAAACCAGGACAAAAATCAAAAAAGGATAAAGAATAGAATTCATGTTGACATGCACATTAGAAATTTGAACTTTCCCACCTTTTTCAGTACAATTTGGCGAGGAAGTTGCTCCGCTAAATTTGGAAGTTTGCGGAAGAAGGTGTCCTTCTCAACACTGTCTTTCAAAGTAAGAATTTCCATAAAATGTATGGTGTCCACCAACTTATTCTGGAAATATTCTGCAAAATCCAAATTCTTAAAAGTTTTAGTAAGGTACAACAGAAAGCTAAACAGATTTAGAAGCTAAAGAAAAAATGGAACAAACACACAGAAGAAACTACAGAAGAAAAACAAACAGGAGAATGGATCTGAACTCATGCAGTCTAATTGAGCATGGAGCTCTAAATTGAGGCAAGGAGAAAATAGCATTTTCCTATAATAAGTACATTAAGAACCATTGAAAACATGAAATTCAGCTTTCACTATTCCATTCATAAGAGTTTCCAGAACCAAATTAAACTCCTACTTTCTCCTCTCTTCCTGCTGAAGGGGCCATATCAATTAAAGCTCCCCAACTCTCTCCAAAAGACAACAAGCCACTGACTACAATAACTTAAGAGACATAGCTAGAGAACTTGAACAATCTGGTCAGCCTACCCTATAGATATCCATTGGTTACCCAGTCGTTTTAGTGTAATTATAGATTTGAGTGAAGTCTTCTTCATCTTACTTTCTGTTTGAAAAGAGGACAATATAAGTCAGCTTAACATTTTCTACTTCTCTTCAGCAACTGCACAAACCTGTTGATTGTTAATATAACTAGACAAATTTTTACCTTTAATTGGTTAAGATAGCAACAGTAACTAGACTAGACTAATAAGTGCAGAAAAATCCCTAACTCATTCTATAGAGGCTGTTTGGAAAGTAAATGATAGAGGTGAATTCAAATAAATTCATCACTTCTACTTGATGTTTATTTTATTGTGATTGATTTTTATTAAAATGAGCTTGAAATTCACTTCTACTTGATGTTTATTTTATTGTGATTGATTTTTATTAAAATGAGCTTGAAATGGCGCTTTTAAAAGCCATGATTTTTGTACACTTCCAAACCTTTGTGAAAAGGTCAAATTTACTCAAGAATTCAGCTGGTGCAGGGTCCCAGTTTTGGAAAATCAAAATCCCCTAAAGCTTAAAGAAATTTGATCAGCACAATTACCTGTCTCTATATTATATTGTTGGTTGCCCACATTTTCTTTAAAGCCAAAATTATCCTTGAAATCTTATGATTTTGAGATGGATAAAATAGGGAATTTCATCAGTTTTTTCTCTCAATTAACAAGTTCTACTTCATCGAATTCTAATCCCTACATATTTATACAAATTAAGTACTTTTAGCAAAAACAACTTCAGTTCAGTTGAATTCTATTATGGATCTGATGGACATGCGACTAGTAGGACTAGAAAGTTCCTCCAAGAATATAAACTACAATCAACTACTAATAAGAACTCACCACTATTTTCTAGGAGCTTTGCTGTATTCATCCTGCGAGAAGGCATAGAACTCAATAGGCGCTGATAATCCTGAAGTAAGGACTGGGGAAGAAGTAGATGCAAATGAAAATAAATCATGAGTTGAAATCAAAGGAGTCATCAAGGACATAATAAAACACAGAAAGAAGCCATGAAACAGTATTTAACACTACCATTATTACTAATATATGCGAATAAATTCCTCAAGACAAACCTTTGGGATGGAAGCAGTGTCACGCAGCTCTTCTGTTTTTCCCAACTTCATACCAGAAAATAGTTCATATATAAGACATCCTAATCAATTAAAACCAGAAGGAAAAGGAAAACAATCAGATTGTGTGCAGAAACTTGCATGGAAGAAAATAAAAATAGCTATTTGTTCCCCTCCATTTCTTTGCCTCAACGAATGCTAATTTAACCAACTTCGTTTGCAAGAGTTGCAATGCACGGTGCATATGATAATTTGATCGACTTTGTTTACAAGAGTTGCAATGCACGTTACATAATGATGATAGATGAAGAGCTAACTGTAAAGAAAACATGTAACATTTTCTCATACTTGATAAAATTGACCCCGAAATACAAAGCAAATTATGCAGAATGATTGTCTGGTGTTCTAATAATCTAAAGGTGTGAGGAAAGATAGAACATAAATAATGAAGGGAGGGCTGTTTAAGAAGACTAAATGGAAAGTGAGGAAATCCTTGGGATAATGTGGACTACGTAGCAGAACATAAGAGTATAACCAAGGGGAACTGAAATATAAGTGGATAGGAATGTGGGTAAAGAAGCTATCAATGGGCTTCAACAATTATCATGGATCAAGTACAGTAGCATTTGAAAAAGGATCAAAAGATTTTTAAAAGATGACTGCAGAAATTTCAGGGGTTTTATTCAAGAGCTTGTCTTGGACTTAAAGAACAGAGAGCTTCAAAAGGACTTAAATTAGCATTCCTGTAGAAATGATCTGTTTGAAATATGGGTTGATAGGCAGTCCCTTTGTCCATTGGCAAAGTGAATAGACCAATAGAAACACTTGAATAATAAAGTAGCGACAAGATTGTTATTCCTGTAGAAATGATCATGTTTCTCTAAAAACACATTGTTTTATGTGAACGTACATGCATCTTAGATCACATGTTTAAGAAAAATGCAATATGGTGCCCATGTGACAAACATGGAGATGAGTCTATAGAACCAGCATCATATTCGCATAATCTCCATAAAAGGATCTAAAAGGAAATAAAGTGAACATGTATTATCCTGTCCTGTTGAGAGGCAGAGTTTTAGTTAATTGAACAGATCAGAATAAGCATGCACACAAATTCCAAGATATCAAGGTCATAATGACTGGGGCCACAGAACTAAGGATATAAGCACAGCTTTTTGTTGATGAATGTCATTAAGTACAAAGCTAAGCCAACATATTAATTAAGCAACAAATGGAGCAAAAGACACTTACCCAAGCCCCAAGAATCAATGGCCCAAGGTGGAGATTTTCTGATTGCCACCCAATCAGATTTGGCCAACTCCATTGGTTTATATTGTGATCCAATAAGCCATTCATATTGCTGATGAAAATAAAAGAAAAAAAAAACATAAATAGTATGCTAAACCCATTCAGCTATAACCATTGTTATTCTTTGAAACAAATCCACGTTAAACTATGATAAACAAAAAGAATATCAGCCTTGGTAATTCCTACTCTACCATCCACCACCATAAATGATTCTATAGTTGAGTAATGGAAGAATGTGCTGAAAAATTATAGCATCAGAATAAAGTAAAACATTTTTATCATTGAAAAACACAAGGTTACAACAAAGAGCAAAACAGGCTGCATAAGCCTTAATCTAAATTAATCAAAAAAAATTCCTGGAGAAAAAAAGGTTTATTAGTCAATGTAAATCAGTTGACAGGAACAAAATTCTCAATGCAGTTCTCAAGAAGCAATTAGAGTATTGCTGTTCACAAATGCTGCTCAATTTTGAAATTTGGAAATATAGTACAATATAAGTAGTTCACTTCCAGACACTTGAATTACCAGCATTGGTCCAGTTGCATTCCCATTGTTTCCATCAAACTCGGATAGAACATCAAAAGCATGCAACTTCCAGTCTAAAGTTGGTGTGACGACGACACTGGCCAAACAAACATTACCGTGAACCTGCCGTGGCCAAAGCTAGTCATAAAGTGATGCAAACAAAGAAGAAAAAGAAAGGACAAAAGAAGCTTGTAGAGATGGCAATGCTTACAAGTTTACAATCATTATTCAAAAAGCTCACAGCTTTAGCTATCTGATTCAGCCCCCAAGCATAATACTCATCCCTGCCATAAAAGGAATTATGAGAAAAAAATTAAGGGACCCCATTAATTGAAGGTTATTAAAAGTGAAAGATAGCCCCAGAAAGGAAAGAGGAGGAAACTGGCCAAAACACTCTTGGATAAGGCTTAGTTTGATTGAGAGGAGTTCAATTTCTAATTGTCGTTTTCAACAAGTGTCACCATTTATGCATTGAACGTGTTATCTCATGTAGAGAACATCATAGAATGATAGCAAGGAATTACAGAAGGAGATTGTCAACATCGAGCTAAAACAAAATGATCCTGAAACTGTGCCTAGGCTGTGTTTTTCACTACCAAATCAAAAAGTAGTTATAAATGGAAGTTCTTAGAATGTTAATCTGCATGTCAAAAGAAAATATATTATCATGATAAGGGGAGAAAAAGCATGTGTTAGGAATTGTTTAATATATATGTGTGTGTGTGTAAAGGGAGGGCTGCTGGAATTAGAATAGGCAAAATAAGAAAACAACTGCAGCAGTTTAGAGCAGTCATACCTTTGCGTGCCTTCTAAACCTAGTTCCTTAATCTTCTCAGATAGCGGCATAACAGGCTCAGTTACTATATAAATAGTAACTCTCGAGCTAGAACCTTCAACAGTTTCAACTTCGGTACTGTGAAGAAACGACAGAATATTTGGATGTCTGACCTGAAAGAAAGAACAGCATCATCAAAACTAGTGGGGCAATGGTTTGAATATGTAAGTTTAACAATTAAGGATAGAAACAACCCTTTATGATAAGATTACAAGAGCTTTAAACAGGTCAACGATTGTAAGCACCTAGTTTTATTGCAGGTTGCAGAAGGATACAAGAAGCCTTAAAAAGGTAAAACTCCTATCATAAATTATAGATCACAAGGAAGCAAGGATGAAATTAATATGTATCATAAAACAAAAGCTTTGAATCAGATAATTTTAGAAAGCAGCTTAAAAAATACGTAGTCTTCTTAGGCTGTATTTGATTATTGTCTCAGAACAGAAAAACATAAACACAAAAATGTATTTGGTTGATGAAACAAAAATGAAAAAATAAAAGTAAATCGGTCCGAGGGACAGATTGAATTGAATTTTTGTTCTTCAACACAGTAAATCATATATTTTAGAGCCTATTTGATATCATGGTAGCAATTAATTTTCAGATTACTTTTCGCTTGGATATACATTAAAATAGTGTTTTTTATTTTTTAAAATTTATTTTTAACACGAAAAACATTGAAAAATATTAATTTAAACAATTGGAAAAACAAACAAGCACTTAATTGTCTTTCTCTCTTCTATCCCGGAAAGTAAACGAACGCTAAACAGAACCAGTAAAGGCAGAAATGAGATCAATTCCATAGGAAATAAAAAAAAAAAGGAAAAGGAAAACTGACAGTACGAAGACGCTTGACACCGTTACGAGCAGCAGCTAAAAGGGAATCCTGTGCATTACTTGCAGAAAGAGAAAAGATGGACACCGGAGATCCATCACCATCCTGAACATCAAATCAAAACCAACTGCAATTAAGCATCACAAGTGACAAATAAATAAATAAAAACGAAAAAAGTGATTTATTAATAGAAAGAAAATAGGAAAAGGAGAAGAGTAAAGGGTTAGAGACTCTCACCTTGCAGGAGGTGCCGCGATGGTGAGTCCAAGAGCCCCAAGCGGAGGGATAAGGATCGCCGATATTGTAAGGGAGATCTTTCAGTCCAGTACCAGACACACCACCTACCACTCCTTTTAAAAATCTCAGCATCTTCTCTTCTCTTCTCCTCCTGCTTTCTTTATCTAACCCGATCACTGGACGAGAGATCTAATTCTAAACAAATCGGAGAGAGAGAGGCTTCTTTTCCAGGAGGAGGGAGGGGCATTAGCATAAACAAATAAAAAACAAATGGACTGAACTGGAGATAGCCATACCAAAAAAAAAATGGTCGTTGTGATTAATGATTAATTGGGCATGTGCTCCAACCGCGTCGAAATTTGGGCTGGGTTGGTGTGGGCTTGGTTCGAGGATTTGATTTTGGATTTGTACTGTTATGGGCTTTGTTTTTTTGCTTATGATACTGTTTTTTTTTGGTGTTTTGAAAAAAAAAAATTCATTTAAATTATTTTTCTATATTGTTGGATTATATTGGTGTTTTCATATCAAAAATAAAATTTTAAAAATAAAAATATATATTATTTTGATGTTTTTTTTTGCTTGGACCATAGGTTAGGAAGCCCATGCCACATAGTTACCTATGCTAAATATATATTATTTTCTATAAATGCTTTAAGAATATGCTAAATATATATTATTTTCTATAAATGCTTTAAGAATATTTTCTTGAGAGATTATATTTCTAGAAAGACCCTATGCTAAAGAAGATTTCTTGTCTTTTTACACTATTCTCTCTATGAATTTTAATGGCAATTGATGATGTCCAAAAATCCAACATCTTCAAGGAACAAGTTATTTTATATTTAAATAGTGATTAATCAAATATTCATGTCATAAATTTATTTCTCCTTAGCTCAATAAATACAATCTTATATGAGAATAAAACCTCTCCGTGGAGGACTTAAGTAAACACAAAAATATTCATTTTTTTTAATTCAAACCTAAAATATAAACAAAACTAATTAATATCAAACAAGAAGTGTGTACTAGAAATTCATAAAGAACACTTTTGAAGAGACTTAGAAAACATGGAATCAATTTCAGACCAAGTTTTGTAAAATTGGAAGCATAAACATAATTCAAATAAGATTTTAAGTTTGGATTAACATATAAACACTCAAATATCATGATCATTTGATTTTATAAAAAATACAAAATGCAGCACCAAAGATTAAATGCCAAGATTTTCGTGTTTTTAAGTTATTTTGACCCTAGATTAATGATCAAAAACTTATATGCAAGTTCAAGAACAAAAACTAACCAAAAAGATATGCAAAATCAAGGACCTAAAACAATCTTCAATGAATGAAAGCAAAACCCAAAAACCTAGAATCTCCCTAAAACCCTTAAAATATACAAACCTAGAAAAGTAACCTAGGGCTTGTAACTCTAGCTCTATCATGCTTACTATAATTTATTTGACCCTTCCAAAACAACAAGAAATAAATAATCGATAACAAAACATCAAGGAAAGCTAATAATGACAACAAGAAAAAATTGCACCTCTTGGTGCATAAACATTGTTCCATTAATTATTTTATTAGTATCAGCAATAATAATTAGAATATGAATTATTTATAATAATATTTATAATGACAGCTGTAATAATTGTAATAATTTAACAATCAAGATAATAACAATGGCAATAATAATAATAATCAAAATCATTCATTAGTTGATGTTATTGTTCTTAGAGATTGACTTTTGCGGTTTTTTTAAGTATGATATTTCATATCTAACATTACATGAATAAAAAATATACGAAGTCATACGTAGATGAAATAGGTCGAAAAATAGGGGCAAATTATCTACAATGGAAAAAATATACGAGCCAATTGACCTCCACTCCGCCGTAGCCATAAAAAAAAAATTAAATGCAAATAAATGTTAGTGGTCTTAGATATTTTTTTATAATAATATATATCTGAGCAAAATAATCAGCCTAGAAACCTTCTGGTTCTTACTATAGCAAAACTATTTACAATAATAATAATAATTATTATTATTATTATTGTATATTAGGTATTTATATATTCATTTTCTTATGGAAAATGCGTTTAAAATAATGATAACGATTATTTTTAAGGATTCTTCTCTTAAAAATAATTATATATTTTGATATTTTTTAATATGAAGACCTTAAAATATATATAAGAAATTAGGTAAGTTTTTTTTTTTTAAATTCTCAAATTAATTTAGTCTTAGTATTATGAAAAACTTCAAGTAAAATAATATGAAGAATAAATCCTGAAAAAAAATTGAATTTCTTCTTATAATGATAATGATAGTGGCGATGATAATATTGTCAGTAATGATTAGAATATTAATTATTTATAATAATTGTTTCAATAACAGCTATAATAATTGTGATAATTTAATAATCATGCTAATAACAATAAGAATAATAATCAAGATAATTCATTAATCGATGTTGATTTTGTGAAAAATGGACTTCCACAACTTTTTTATGTATGATATTTCATATCAAATATTATATGAATAAAAAATATACGAAACTACACATATACAAAACAAGTTAAAAAATTGGTCAAATTATGTACAAATAAAAAATATATGAGTCAGTTGCCCTGCGCTTTGCCGCAAACAAAACCAAATTTTATAACATGTCAAAAAGTATTAATGGTTCTTAATTTATTTAATAACACTATACATTAGAGCGAAATAATGAATATACAAGACTTTCAATTATTTAGTTTTTTAATATTTTTATTTTATTATAGATAATGCATTTAAAATAATTAAAAATATTATTTTAAAGGTTTTTTCTCTTAAAAATAATTAAATATTCTGATATTTGTTCAATATTAACGCCTAAAAAAATATAAAAAATTGTCGTAACCCAATTTTTAGGTTACTCCCCAAAATAAAATAAAAATAACAAAAATAAAATAAAAGGGGTCGGCGTGGGTAGAAAAATCAATCTGGAAATTTTGGTTGTTGTCGCGAGTCCTATCGTATCTCTTTGGTTCCAAAAATAGAGAAAAATACAGATTTAAGGCAAAAATATTTTATCGTTGGATGAATCTGTGTAAAAACTAAGTTAAACGACATAATTATATTTTTTATGGGTTGATTCGATTTAATCGTCAACAAATTTAAAGTTTAATTATGATCGGGAATTAATTTAAGGTCTAATCGAAGGATTTAATTAAGTGCAAGGACTTAATTATACTTTAAATTGGTCAAATTAATTTTATTAAGGGCTTAGTCAATAAAATCAATTTCAAAAATTTAATTCGGGCTCAATTGATGAGAATGGAATTTTGAGAGACCGATTTGAATTTTTAAGTCAATAATGCGAAATTAGGGGCCAAATTGAACGAATTGAGAATTTAACGGTCAATTGAGGGTTAAATCGCGCAAATCGGAAACCAAAAACCAAAATAAAAAAGGCGCACACATTTAAGGTTGCTATTGAAATTTTGACAGGGATACGATTGCATAAAATTAAAAGTTTAAAACTAATCGGGGGTGCGATCGAAGCAATTAAACAGTAAAGGACCAAATTGCAATTTTCCAAAAAAAACCAAGATTGCATGTTCTGCACTGTTCCGATATTGGAACAGTGCAGAGCACAACTCGACAACCCACTGCCTCTGCAATTCTTTGCAGAAGCAACCCACAGCTCTGCAACTTGAATTTGCAGAGGCAGAACACAGTGCTGCAACCCACAGCTCTGCAACCTGAATTTGCAGAGGCAGAACACGGTGCTGCAGCCCTCAGCCCTCTGCAAATGCAAAGGCATAGCCCTCAGCCCTCATGCAATGTGCATGAGGAGCGCCCCGGTCCCCTATAAATAGAGGGGGAGAAGCGAGCAGAGAGGGGGGAGAAAAAAACGTTAAAGAAAAAAACGTGAAAGGAAAAAAACTAGAAATTTTTCTCTCTACAAGCAGCCCCTGTCTTCACTCTCTCTCCACCGTTGCTCCCAAACTAACCGTCCACTAGCCTTCTCTCCCTCACCGTGAGCCTCCCCTCTTCACCAGCAACAAGAGTACATCCTCAGGCGAAGTCCCGACGACGTTTCCCGTGACTACAACAAAAATCCCGAGACTTTGGAAGCTTCCACAGGCCACCACAAGCCACCATTGACAGCGCCACCACGACAGAAATCACCACCTCGACCTCCTCTACCCAAAGATACTAACAGGTACAAGTTTCATCACACTTGAAATTTTACTATTCATCGTCTCCTACCTCTCGGCTGCATGCAGTGGGACGTTGTAGACGTTCCACTGTTCATGCGGGCCGAGGGGTAGAAGAAATAGGCTGGGCTCTAGGCCCGGCCCATGTATGTTCAGGCTTCCAGCCCACGATGCTGGAAGCCCAGCCCGAAAGACCTTCGGGCCTCCAGCCCACGAGGCCGGAAGCCCAGCCCCATCCAGCCCACAAAACTAATGAATATCAAACAAGAAGTGTGTACTAGAAATGCCACATATTCATTTATGGATGGTTTTTCCGGTTACAACCAAATTAGGATGGCAGAAGAGGACAAAGAGAAAACCACTTTTGTCACACCTTGGGGGACTTTCTGTTATAAGGTAATGCCATTCGGTTTGAAGAATGCTGGGGCAACGTATCAGCGAGCGATGGTCGCTTTATTCCATGACATGATGCATCGGGAAGTTGAGGTCTATGTGGATGATATACTGGCTAAATCCAAAATTGAAGAAGACCATGTGCAGATACTGAGGAGCTATTCGAAAGATTGCGGAAGTACCAGTTGAGATTGAATCCGGCCAAATGCTCCTTTGGAGTAAAGACAGGAAAATTACTAGGTTTTATTATAAGCAACCGAGGAATAGAAATTGATTTAGACAAAGCCAAAGCCATACAAGAAATGCCAGCACCTAAGACTGAGAAGGAAGTAAGGAGTTTTCTCGGACGCTTGAATTACATAGCTCGCTTCATATCCCAGCTAACAGTGACATGTGAACCAATTTTTCGCTTACTTAGGAAGAAAAACCCTGGAGTATGGGATGCTGATTGCCAAGAAGCCTTCAATAAGATAAAGAGGTATTTACAAAATCCTCCGTTGTTAGTACCCCCCAGTACCAGGGAAGCCATTGATTTTGTACTTAACGGTCACAGAAACGGCCATGGGCTGTGTGCTGGGACAACATGATGAATCTGGAAGAAAGGAGCAAGCCATATACTACTTGAGTAAAAAATTCAACGATTGTGAGTCCAGATACACCATGATTGAGAAATTATGTTGTGCCTTGGTATGGAGCGCAAAAAGACTCAGACAATATATGTTGTACTACACAACGTGGCTAATTTCTAAGCTGGATCCGCTTAAATACATCTGTAAGAAGCCATATCTATCAAGTAGGATAGCGAGGTGGCAAGTGTTGTTAGCAGAGTATGACATCGTTTTTATGACAAGGAAAGTAGTAAAAGGCAGTGTAATTGCTGACCATCTTGCAGACCATGCTGTGGAAGATTATGAGCCTTTAGATTTTGATCTTCCTGATGAAGACATCTTGGTAGTCAGGAATGACACCGAGGCAAGTGAATGGTGGACACTTTATTTCGATGGAGCAGTAAACGTATCAGGAAATGGGGTTGGAGCAGTCATAATTTCCCCAGATGGGAAACAATATCCTTTCTCAACAAGGTTACAATTCGAGTGCACCAATAACACGGCTGAATATGAAGCTTGCATCATTGGTTTGGAGGCTGCTTTAGAACTTAAAGTTAAAAAGCTTGAAGTTTTTGGGGATTCCATGTTGATTATTTGCCAAGTGAAAGGAGAATGGCAAACCAAAGATGAAAAGTTGAAACTTTACCAGAACTACCTTGTAAAGTTAGCAAGTGAGTTCGAGGTCAAGTTCACTCATATGAGTAGAGACAAAAATCAGTTCGCCGATGCTTTGGCAACTTTGGCTTCAATGGTACAAATTGTTGCTAAAGAAAAGATCCACCCAGTCGACATTAAAGTTCGAAGTAATCAAGCCCATTGTTACATGCTCGAAGAGTCACCAGATGGAAAACCATGGTATAATGATATCAAGAAATTCATCCAACAACAAGAATACCCACTTAAAGCTTCTAAAGCAGATAAAGAGACCTTAAGAAGGATGGCCACAAATTTTTATTTAGATGGTGAAATCCTATACAGAAGGTCGTTTGATGGCACCTTACTCAGATGTCTGGATGAGAAAGAAATTGGGCAGGCTTTGGAAGAAGTTCATGAAGGAATTTGCGCCACCCATGTCAATGGTCATACGATGGCAAGGCAAATGCAAAGGTCTGGATATTTTTGGTTGACAATGGAAAGGGATTGCGTGGCATATGTTAGGAAATGTCATAAATGCCAAGTTTATGGTGATAAGATAAATGCACCTCCAAAGCCTTTATTCAACATGACCTCACCATGGCCATTTGACATGTGGGGATTAGACGTCATAGGACCAATTAACCCGAAGGCAAGTAATGGACACATATTCATTTTGGTGGCAATTGATTACTTCACTAAATGGGTGGAAGCTAATTCATATGCCCATGTGACGCAAAAAGTTGTCAAGAAGTTCATCGAAAGGGACTTGGTTTGTCGCTATGGTATACCTGCAAGGTTGGTAACTGATAATGCTCAGAATTTCAATGGAAAGTTGATTGTCGAGCTTTGCACTAAATGGAAGATTAAACACCTCAATTCTTCTCCTTATAGACCAAAAATGAATGGGGCTGTTGAAGCAGCTAATAAGAACCTTAAGAAAATCATCCAGAAGATGGTTGTCACTTACAGAGATTGGCACGAAATGCTCCCATATGCTTTGCACGCATATCGCACTACTGTCAGAACTTCCACAGGGGCAACCCCATATGCTTTAGTACATGGAACGGAAGCAGTCACGCCTTTAGAAGTGGAGATTCCATCACTAAGGGTATTAAAAGATGCAGAGTTAGAAGAATCAGAATGGGCAAAGTTGAGATTTGAGCAATTAAATTTAGTCGATGAAAGAAGACTAGCGGCTATTTGCCATCACCAATTATATCAAGGCAGGATAGCAAAAGCTTACAATAAAAAGGTCCGGCCAAGGGTTTTTAAAGAAGGAGATCTGGTACTAAAGAAGATATCATTAGGGGAAGACTAGAGTAAATGGGCACCTAACTATGATGGACCATATGTGGTGAAGAAAGCTTTTTCAGGAGGAGCCTTAATTCTAACTAGCATGGATGGGGAAGATCTGCCTAGGCCTGTAAACTCTGATATTGTGAAGAAATATTATGCCTAATGTATTACTCACAACATAATGGAATTGAAATTTGGCTATGAATTCTTGGTGTATCCTCTCTTTTCTATCCTTGCATGATCCCATGATTTCATAAAGATTTTTGGCAAATCAAAGTCTAGTACGAAAATGAATGCCAATTTGATGTTTATTTAACAAATGTGTTCTGGGAATTCAAAGGAGTTCATTGAAAGGTGATCTCATACCACCAAAACCCACATAATAAATCTAACCTCTTAGCTAAACAAATAATCAAAAAACAAATCAAAAAATTGTTTCATATGGAAAAGCAAAGCTTATTGATTCAGATTGCATGTTTTTGAAATGAGGAAAGGCCATCTTCGATATGCCTTCACAAAGTCTCAAATATCCTTTGCGGTCCCTATTTGAGCCTAATAATTTTTCTTCATAATTAACCTAGACAAGGATCACACCCTACACTGGGGGAAAAGTGCAAAAAAAAAAAAAAAATCTACAAAACAGTCCTCAATGACAAGTGATGCCCGAACAAATCTGGGGGGCATGTCAACATAAAAAGCCCAAACAAAATACTTGGGGGGCATGTCAAGTCAGTATAATGTTATTGCAAAAAAAAAAACCAATGAAAAAGCCCAAACAAAATACTTGGGGGGCATGTCAAGTCAGCACAACGTTAGTGCCAAAAACCAATAAAAAAGCCCAAACAAAGTAATTGGAGGGCATGTCAAATCAGCATAACGTTAGTGCCAAAAACCATGAAAAAGCCCAAACAAAATACTTGGGGGGCATGTCAAGTCGGCATAATGTTATTGCCAAAAAACCAATGAAAAAGCCCAAACAAATACTTGGGGGCATGTCAAGTCAGCACAACGTTAGTGCCAAATACCAATGAAAAAGCCCAAACAAATACCGGGGGGCATGTCAAGGCCAAAGCCCAAACTAACATTGGGGGGCATGCTAGGTCACTATGAAAATCAATCATGAGGGCTAAATGAAGTTCTAAGAGTAAGCATTAAGTGATTGTTAGTCTAAAAAAACCCTTAAACACTTTTTGAGCCTACAAACATCTTTTTTTCGTAGCCAGTAACTTAAGCCTACGTTACAAGCCTAATAAAGCCCTTTCTGATCAAATACGAGTTATCTGGATCGATAAGCAATGCTTTTCCATTTGAAACAATCCTTACAAATGTTTCACCAACCTGATTGAACTTTCCTGACATACGAGACTTGCAAATATCATTTCACATTCTTGTCAAAGTCAACATAAAACCTAACAATGAGATCACTTGAATTCTTTCGAGAACAAGCTTGTTAAACAAACATCAAAATGGTTTTTGTGCTTGGAATGACTTTGAAATTCCAAAAGTTTTACATGAAAATATTCTTTGCAAATAACCAACCCCTTTCTGCAAGCACCGGAAGCCCAAAACACTTTTGGGGGCATGACCAAACAGCGGGGCAATCTAAAATGGCTCCATCATTCCTTTTCAAAGAATCTGGATCAAATACAGCGGGGCAATCTAAAATGGCTCCATCATTCCTTTTCAAAGAATCTGGATCAAATTCAGGGGGGCATGTTGATATGAAAGATCTATCATCTTCAGTGGTCAAAATCATAAAGCTGACTCCATCATTCTTTTCAAAGAATCTGGATCAAACTCAAGGGGGCATGTTGATATGAAAGATTTATCATCTCCAGTGGCCAAAATCTTAAGTTGCGGCTCGAGTAAGCAAAAGTGAGAAGTCGTCAAAGCTAGAGATTCAAACCCTGAAAAGAGAAGACCAGGAAGAAGAAAGGGGACCTATATCTCAGGTAAGTATACATGCATCATCATGCATTGCATCCCCATTGAGAATCTAAAAAAGGTTTTGGAGGAATCGTAATTTACGAACCTTCATTCATCATTTTGTGTGCACGCTTTCAAGCTTTCACCTCTTTCATTTCCTTGAGCATGATTTTCAACTTTATTTGGGTGTCATCATACATTGCATCTCCCTAGGTATCCACGAAACGTGTCGGAGAGATTGTAATTTACAAACCTCCACTCTTTGTTTTGTGTGCGCTTTTGAGCCCTTATTATTTTCACTCCTCTGAGTGCCCAATGAGTCCTTCATCAGCATAGATATAGCGTTTTTCAACCCTATGTCTTCTCCTTTTGATTGCGTTTTCCAAACCCTCAACCATCAATTAGGATAATGCGCTCCTTAGCCATCTCTATCCCCCTTGCTTAAGTGTGTTTTCCAACCCTTAATCATAAGCTAAAATAGCATGTTTTCCAACCCTCAACCATCCATTAGGATCGTGCGCTTCTTAGCCATTCCTTTCCTCTCGTTTGATTGCGTTTTCCAACCACCAATTAAGATAGTGCATTTTTCATCCCTATCCTCCTTGTCGAGTGTGTTTTCCAACCACCAATCAAGATAGTACGTTTTCCATCCCAATCCTCCTTGTCGAGTGTGTTTTCCAACCTTCGACCATCAATTAAGATAGTGTTTTTCCAACACTATTTTTCTTCCTCTTTTGAGTGAGTTTTCTAACTCTCAACCATAGATCCTAGATAGCCTGCTTTCTAGCCCTATCTTCCATTCCATCATCTTCACCATTCTCATTGCTGGATGGATCGACCATTTCTTGGTCTGGTAAATCCACTTTTCTTTTTCTTTACAACGCTTACTATTTCAAGTCTTTCACAAGACTTTAGTCGTAAGCAATGTAAAGAGGGGGGCAACTGTCGTAACCCAATTTTTAGGTTACTCCCCAAAATAAAATAAAAATAACAAAAATAAAATAAAAGGGGTCGGCGTGGGTAGAAAAATCAATCTGGAAATTTTGGCTGTTGTCGCGAGTCCAATCGTATCTCTTTGGTTCCAAAAATAGAGAAAAATACAGATTTAAGGCAAAAATATTTTATCGTTGGATGAATCTGTGTAAAAACTAAGTTAAACGACATAATTATATTTTTTATGGGTTGATTCGATTTAATCGTCAACAAATTTAAAGTTTAATTATGACCGAGAGTTAATTTAAGGTCTAATCGAAGGATTTAATTAAGTGCAAGGACTTAATTATACTTTAAATTGGTCAAATTAATTTTATTAAGGGCTTAGTCAATAAAATCAATTTCTTAAATTTAATTCGGGCTCAATTGATGAGAATGGAATTTTGAGAGACCGATTTGAATTTTTAAGTCAATAATGCGAAATTAGGGGCCAAATTGAACGAATTGAGAATTTAACGGTCAATTGAGGGTTAAATCGCGCAAATCGGAAACCAAAAACCAAAATAAAAAAGGCGCACACATTTAAGGTTGCTATTGAAATTTTGACAGGGATACGATTGCATAAAATTAAAAGTTTAAAACTAATCGGGGGTGCGATCGAAGCAATTAAACAGTAAAGGACCAAATTGCAATTTTCCAAAAAAAACCAAGATTGCATGTTCTGCACTGTTCCGATATTGGAACAGTGCAGAGCACAACTCGACAACCCACTGCCTCTGCAATTCTTTGCAGAAGCAACCCACAGCTCTGCAACCTGAATTTGTAGAGGCAGAACACAGTGCTGCAACCCACAGCTCTGCACCTGAATTTGCAGAGGCAGAACACGGTGCTGCAGCCCTCAGCCCTCTGCAAATGCAAAGGCATAGCCCTCAGCCCTCATGCAATGTGCATGAGGAGCGCCCCGGTCCCCTATAAATAGAGGGGGAGAAGCGAGCAGAGAGGGGGGAGAAAAAAACGTTAAAGAAAAAAACGTGAAAGGAAAAAAACTAGAAATTTTGCTTCTCTCTACAAGCAGCCCCTGTCTTCACTCTCTCTCCACCGTTGCTCCCAAACTAACCGTCCACTAGCCTTCTCTCCCTCACCGTGAGCCTCCCCTCTTCACCAGCAACAAGAGTACATCCTCAGGCGAAGTCCCGGCGACGTTTCCCGTGACTGCAACAAAAATCCCGAGACTTTGGAAGCTTCCACAGGCCACCACAAGCCACCGTTGACAGCGCCACCACGACAGAAATCACCACCTCGACCTCCTCTACCCAAAGATACTAACAGGTAAAAATTAGGGCAAATTATCTATAATGGAAAAAAATATATGAGCCAATTGACCTCCACTTCGCCGTAGTCATAAAAAAAAATTAAATGCAAATAAATGTTAATGGTCTTAGATTTTTTTTATAATACTATATATCTGAGCAAAATAATCAGCCTAGAAACCTTCTGGTTCTTACTATAGCAAAACTATTTACAATAATAATAATAATTATTATTATTATTATTGTATATTAGGTATTTATATATTCATTTTCTTATGGAAAATACGTTTAAAATAATAATAGCGATTATTTTTAAGGATTCTTCTCTTAAAAATAATTATATATTTTGATATTTTTTTAATATGAAGACCTTAAAATATATATATATATATAAGAAATTAGGTAAGTTTTTTTTTTTTAAATTATCAAATTAATTTAGTCTTAGTATTCTAAAATACTTCAAATAAAATAATATGAAGAATAAATCCTAGAAAAAAAATTAACTTTCTTCTTATAACGATAATGATAGTGGCGATGATAATATTGTCAGTAATGATTAGAATATTAATTATTTATAATAATTGTTTCAATAACAACTATAATAATTGTGATAATTTAACAATCATGATAAGAACAATAAGAATAATAATCAAGATAATTCATTAATCGATGTTGGTTTTGTGAAAAATGGACTTCCACAACTTTTTTATGTATGATATTTCATATCAAATATTACATGAATAGAATATATACGAAACTACACATATACAAAACAAGTTAAAAAAATTGGTTCTTAATTTATTTAATAACACTATACATTAGAGCGAAATAATGAATATACAAGACTTTCAATTATTTAGTTTTTTAATATTTTTATTTTATTATAGATAATGCATTTAAAATAATTAAAAATATTATTTTAAAGGTCTTTTCTCTTAAAAATAATTAAATATTCTGATATTTGTTCAATATTAACGCCTAAAAAAATATAAAAAATAACTAACAATTGAAGATTAACTATACATGCATAAGAGAAGGTTTTACTTTCACTTATTCTGTTTTTTAACCAAAGCTACATTTAATACAAATATAAATTCTACTAAAAGTTTAAAGTCAAAACTAAGAGTATGCATACATAAATACAAATAAAATCTTTAGAGTAATACCAAAATTACTGAAAAAAATAAATGGATCGAAACTAAATCAGAAATAAAAGAATCAAGAAATAAAAGAATCAATTATTTTTTCCTTGGAACACTTTTAATTGTTTTCATTTAATCCTTCGGTTAAAATTATTTACACATTTTATTTTCATTTCGACCCATATAGTTTTAATTCTTTATTTAATTCCTTTATTTTTTTATATATTTCTAAATAGTCTCTATTTTTGTTAATGTTTATATATATACGCTCTTAATTTTGGTTTTTAATTCTAATTATGTCCTCTTTTGTTTAAGTTTTATTTCTTAGAAAATTTAATTCTTGAATTTGAGGTTGTTTTTGTAAAAAAAATATTTTATAATATTTTTATGTGTAATATTTCAGATCTAATATTACTAGGGAAAAAAACAACTTATAAACAAAATGGGTAGACAAATGTACCCAATACAATTAAAAATATACGAACCACTTCCCTTGCATTTCGATTATAGTGTTCCTTTTAGGCGGAAAAAAAATTTATTTCTAATAGATTTTATCTATTACAATTTTATTAATTAAATATTAAAATAACCAATTACAACACGTAAAAAACTAATCAATTTTCTACATAGAAAAAAACTCAGCTTAGCGTATGCTCAAATTATCTGGTTAAAGTACTAAATGGTGTCATTTTCACAATTTGAACAGGTAGAGATCATTAAAAAAAACATTTCTTCCAAATGTTTTCAAATTTGAGCAACATTGAATGACACGTTTTTTTCTTAATTATTTTTTATATAAAGAAATAAAATTATTTTAAAATGGTGTTATATATAACTTTTAGAATAATGAAAAAAGTTTTAAATTTGTCTTAATGATTAAATTTGACGGCAAACCTTAATTTACCCGAGAATACAAGAAATCAAATTGATAGTATAATATGCCACAATACACTTTGATAATTCTTGAGCAGACTTTTTATTTTTGCTTCCTCTGCGTATAATGATGGTTAAAATGATTTTTGATTTGTATTGATGTGTATAATTAATTTTATAGCATAATACAATTCTACAAATACATCTTTTTCATACTTTGACTTGTACTTACAACTCTCTCTCTCTCTCTCTCTCTCTCTCTCTCTCTCTCTCTCTCTATATATATATATATATATATATATATATATATATTCTAGAATGCAAGTACAAGTCAAACTATGAAAAATATTGCAATACTAGTTATTTAAGAAATTAGATATACATAATTTTCTATACTTTTTTTTTTGGATAAAAAATGGTAAATATATATAAAAAAAACTTAAACAATCATCAAATTAAACAAATGGAGAAAATGTGTAGGAAAAACATGTCATCAATTATCATAAAAAATAAAATATAAAAAATTAAGAGATATCTATGAATTAAAATATTTTATTTCATAATATCGAATATTTTCCAATTGTGCTTACTAAATTTTTTTTATTGAAATTAATTCTTATTCAATCAAACAATAATAAAATAGAAACACTTATAAAATTGATTGAACAAAATAAAAATAAATTATACAAGATTGCACATACTATAAATATTATTTAAAAATAAATAAATTTTGTTTTAAAAAATAAAACCTATCTATATAAAACAAATAATAGAGAAGAGGGTGTTAATTGAAACAAAAATCATATCATTGTATATATAAAACAAATATATATAAACAAATCATTTCAAAATGGTTTCAGATATAACATTTTAGACCAACGGATAAAGCCAAATTGATCATTTTAATGTCAAATATGACGATAAATCTTAATTACTCTAATAGTTATTAGATTAAATTATCAATTCAAGCTTCATTTAACCATTATCCGAATAATTTAGAGGTAAATTATGCTATTAAATCCTGTTTCATACTGAGTTTCAAATTGTTTTTTGAAAAAAAATGTTTTTTTTGTATTTTTTTAATTTAAATTAAAAAATTTAATATTTTTTATATTATTTTTAATTTTTATATTATTTTACTATACTAATATTAAAAATAATTTTTTTAAAAATAATATTATTTTAATATTTTTTGAAATAAAAATAATTTAAAAAACAATCTCGTTATATAAAACATACAGTAAATCCAATCGAAGTCCATCACACTTAAACTCTGACAATTGACCTTTTATTTTTGCTTCCTGTGGGGGAACAAACTAATGACTAATGAAGGCTACGAGATCGAGAATAATTCTTCTAAGACATAATTTAATAGCATAAGAATTCTACAAAGACATATTCTATCCCATATATAGTTACTATTATCTTAAAAACTAAAACATATAGTTGCCCGATTACTGTTTACAGTGAAACAAATCACTGTAGATGACAATAGTAATGCTCAGTTTTCGGGTCGGTTCGGTTCGTTCGATTCACCGCTCTACTAGTTTATTTATTTTTTTTACAGTGAAATAACGATGTTGTCCCTCAAAAAAGACAAAAATCGCCTCTGCCTAGAGGGGTTCCACGGTAATTGCACATTTTCGGTCCGGTTCGAGTTACCGGTTTATTGAATTTTTTATATTTTTTTGCATTGTAAAATAATTATTTTGTTCCTAAAAAAAATAAAAATTAGGCCTGGCCGGGAGGAGTGCCACAGGAATTTCACAATTTTTAAAAATGGCTAAATAGGGAAATGACTCCCTATAAGACAAAATTGAAGAGTTCGCTACAGAGATGTCCCGATAATTTACTATTTTTTTAATATTTATTCTGCCGAATTACTGTTGGCGCATCGCCGAACATGACGTCCATTCCGCGCGCGCGCGAGTTTTGGACAGCGCGTGCGGCATATTATGACGTCAAAAATTACCCAACCGGCGTCTAGAAAGATTTTCAGACATGTGTTCTTCCTTATGGTGTGGTGCATGGGATTACATGGTGACCGGAGAAGTGTCAGTGGTCGTTTGAATTTTCCTGACTGCGCAAGCACACGTTAGCACAACTGTTTTTTATAATATTTTAATTTAGTCCCTGAACTTTCAATTGTTTGTTATGGTCTTTATTGCTATTATATAGGTTTTGATTTGTTTCAATGTGGTCCTTCAATTGAAATTGATTATATATTGTAGTTTCATTTAGGTCCCTATCTTTTAATTTTCGAATTGGTTTGAAATCCTTAATTTTTTCGGATCAAAGTTTTGATTCATTTCAATTGTATCATTCCATGCAAATTTATTATAAATCCTTAATATTTTTGGAATCAAAGTTTGATCCTTAATATTTCAATCAAATATTTTTTCAATTTTATCCTTCCATGCAAATTAATTATAGATTTCAGTTTCATTCAGTCCTAATTCTTTTGATTTTTTAGTTTTGTTTTAAATTATTTAATTTTATCGGTATCAATGTTTAGATTTATTTCAATTTTATCCTTCAAATTAAATTTATTATATATGTGTTTTTCATTTTGGCCCTTATACTTTTAATCTTGAGTTTTATTTTAATTCCTTTATTTTTTTATATATATTTCTTACATAGTTTCTATTTCTGTCCATATTTATATGTACATGCTCTTAGTTTTTTTTTTCTTTTCAATTTTTCTTTATTTCCAATGTTATTAAGGTTTTTTTATTTAATGTTCAAATTTTAATATGTGCTGGTGATCATTTCAAAAATAATTATTATTATGATTTCTCTTTTTTATTTCCTTTAAGTCAAATAATTTCTTATAATCTAATAATATTTATTTTTATTTTATCATTTATTTTGTACTTTAATTGCTTTTTTTTTAATATTGTTAGGTCTTGAATATTCTAATTATTATAGATAAGACATTCAAAATAATGATAATGATTATTTGTTAATTTTTTTACTTTTAAATATGTCAGACTAATTATATATTTTAATATTTATTTAATATTAGCACCTTAATATATATATATATATATATATATATGACCTAGATTCTTAGAAAACTTTTTACTATCATTGGTTTGAAATACTTTTAATATAGTAATATGAGTAATAAATCTTATAAAATAAAACAATTATGAATTTTTTTCTAACCAATTTTTTTTCTAAACAATTATGGTGTCACCAATTTTTATTATTTCCACTGTTATTAAGTTTTGTTTTTTAATTTTTACATCAGTTTGTGTTGGTGATCATTTTTAAAATTGATATTTATTATTTTTTCTCTTTGTTGTTTTTGAATTCTTTTTTATTTATTCTTCAAGTCAAATAATTTTTTTAAATCTAATTATATTTATTTTTATTTTGTTATTTATTTAGTTTTTTAATTTCTTTTTTGTTAGTATTGTTAGGTGTTGAAATTAATAATTATTATAGATAAAACATTGAAAATAATGATAATAATTATTTGTAAGGTTTTTTTTTTTCTTATAGATATATGAGACTAATTATATATTTTAATATTAGCGCCTTAAAATATATATATATATATATATATATATATATATATATATATATATATAACTATTTATTATTTTTGAAAAATAACAATTTACTATCATTGTTCTAAAATATTTTTAATATAATAATATCAAAAAATAAATTTTATTTTTGACCATACAGTAAATCCAATCGAAGTCCATCACACTTAAACTCTGACAATTGACCTTTTATTTTTGCTTCCTGTGGGGGAACAACCTAATGACTAATGAAGGCTACGAGATCGAGAATAATTCTTCTAAGACATAATTTAATAGCATAAGAATTCTACAAAGACATATTCTACCCCATATATAGTTACTATTATCTTAAAAACTAAAACATATAGTTGCCCGATTACTGTTTACAATGAAACAAATAATTGTAGATGACAATAGTAATGCTCTGTTTTCGGATCAGTTCGGTTCGTTCGGTTCACCAATCTACTAATTTATTTATTTTTTTACAGTGAAATAATAATGTTGTCCCTAAAAAAAGACAAGAATCGCCTCCTGCTTGGAGGGGTTCCACGGTAATTGCACATTTTCGGTCCGGTTTGGGTTACCGGTTTATTGAATTTTTTATATTTCTTTGCATAGTAAAATAACCATTTTGTTTTTAAAAAAGACAAAAATTAGGCCTGGCTATGAGGGGTGCCACAGGAATTTTACAATTTTTGAAAATAGCTAAATAGAGATATGACCCCAATAAGACAAAATTGAAGAGTTCGCTGCAGGGGTGTCCCGGTAATTTACTATTTTTTTTAATATTTATTCTGCCGAATTACTGTTGGCGCGTCGCCAAACATGACGTCCATTTCCGCGCGCGCGCGATTTTCGGACAGCGTGTGCGGCATATTACGACGTCAAAAATTACCCATCCGGCATCTAGAATGATTTTCAAACATGTGTTCTTCATTTTGGTGCGGTGCATGGGATTACATGGTGGCCGGAGAAGTGTCAGTGGTCATTTGAATTTCCCCCTGTTCTCTCTCCTGACTGCGCAAGCACAGCTGTTTATTATAATATTTTAATTTAGTCCCTGAACTTTCAATTGTTTGTTATGATCTTTATTGCTATTATATAGGTTTTGATTTGTTTCAATATAGTCCTTCAATTGAAATTGATTATATATTGTAGTTTCATTTAGGTCCCCCGTCTTTTAATTTTCGAATTGGTTTGAAATCCTTAATTTTTTCGGTATCAAGTTTTGATTTATTTCAATTGTATCATTCCATGCAAATTTATTATAAATCCTTAATATTTTTGGAATCAAAGTTTGATCCTTAATATTTCAATCAAATAATTTTTCAATTTTATCCTTCCATGCAAATTAATTATAAATTTCAGTTTCATTTCGGTCTAATTCTTTTGATTTTCAGTTTTGTTTTAAATTATTTAATTTTATCTGTATCAATGTTTATATTTATTTCAATTTTATCCTTCAAATTAAATTTATTATATATGTGTTTTTCATTTTGGCCCTTATACTTTTAATCTTGAATTTTATTTTAATTCCTTTATTTTTTATATATATTTCTTACATAGTTTCTATTTCTGTCCATATTTATATGTACATGCTCTTATTTTGTTTTTTCAATTTTTCTTTATTTCCAATGTTATTAAGGTTTTTTTATTTAATGTTCAAATTTTAATATGTGTTGGTGATCATTTGAAAAATAATCATTATTATGATTTCTCTTTTTTATTTCCTTTAAGTCAAATAATTTCTTATAATCTTATAATATTTATTTTTATTTTATCATTTATTTTGTACTTTAATTGCTTTTTTTTTTTAATATTGTCAGGTCTTGAATTTTCTAATTATTATAGACAAGACATTCAAAATAATGATAATGTTTATTTGTTAGTTTTTTTTCTTTTAAATATGTCATACTAATTATATATTTTAATATTTATTTAATATTAGCACCTTAATATATATATATATATATATATATATATATATGACCTAGATTCTTAGAAAACTTTTTACTATCATTGTTCTGAAATACTTTTAATATAATAATATGAGTAATAAATCTTATAAAATAAAATAATATGGATTTTTTTTTCTAACAATAATTATGGTCTCACCAATTTTTATTATTTCCACTGTTATTAAGTTTTTTTTTTTTTTCATTAGTTTGTGTTGGTGATTTTAAAATTGTGTTGGTGATCATTTTAAAATTGATATTTATTATTTTTTTTCTTTGTTGTTTTTGAATTCTTTTTATTTATTCTTCAAGTCAAATAATTTTTTTTAAATCTAATTATAATTATTTTTATTTTGTTATTTATTTAGTTTTTCAATTGCTTTTTTCTTAGTATTGTTAGGTGTTGAAATTTATAATTATTATAGATAAAGCATTGAAAATAATGATAATGATTATTTGTAAGGTTTTTTTTCTTATAGATATATGAGACTAATTATATATTTTAATATTAGCGCCTTAATATATATATATATATATATATATATATATATATATATATATATATAAATTAACTATCTTTGAAGTTTTGAAAAACAACAATTTACTATCATTGTTATAAAATATTTTTAATATAATAATATGACAAATAAATTTTTTAAACAAATTAATTTCTTTTAAAAATAATAATTACGATGTCATTGATAGTATGACAAATAATAATGAGAATATTAATTATGTATAATATTATTTATAATGACAACTATAATAATTGTGGCATAAATTAATTGGTCGATGTTATTTTTTTGAAAAATGACTTTTGCGTCTTTTTTTATGTATGATATTTTAGATCTCATATCACGAAAAAAAATAAGACTACACTTTAACAAGACAGGTAGAAAAATTGTTTGGTGCATAAAACAAATCACTCATCTATGCTAAAATTAAACAATTATAATTTTACTATTTGCTAATTAAAGAATTCATGAAGCAAATAAAATATACACCACAATCAATCAGTATTTTACACGGAGCACATGGCTCATTTTAACATAATTTTTTCGATTTCAATTGTACAATCTACTGATGTAATAATTATCAAAACAATTTTAACAATATCAATTTCACTTTTAGGTGGAAAAAAATATCCCCTTTCGAAACAGATTCTATTAATTATAATTTTACTAATTAAATATTAAAATATGTGATAATGATTATTTTAATATTTATTTTTAGGCATTCAAAATAATGATAATGATTATTTTTAATTTTTTTCTCATAAATATGTGAGACTAATTATGTATTTTAATATTTATTACATATTAGCGTCTGAAAAAATGTATATATAGAGAGAAAAATGATCTAGAATTTTTTAAGAAAAAACAATTCATATTAGTGTGCTGAAATACTTTTAATATAATAATATGAGGAATAACTTTTATAAATAAAAAAAGAATTATATATTTTGATATTTATTAATATGAATACCTTAAAAATATATATTTAAAAAATTAAGTTTACTTTTTTAAAATTCTCAAATTAATTTAATTTTAGTATTCTGAAATACGTCAAATATAATAATATAAAGAACAAAACTTGGAAAAAAATATTTTTTTGTTATAACGATAATGATAGTGGCAGCTATAATATAGTCAGTAATTATTAGAATATTAATTATTTTCAATAATTGTTCCAATAACAATTATACTAATTATGATAATTTAACAATCATGATAATAACAATAAGAATAATAATCAAGATAATTCATTAATCGATGTCGATTTTGTGAAAAATGGATTTCCACAACTTTTTATGTATGATATTTTATATAAAATATTACATGAATAAAAAATATATGAAGCTATACATATACAAAACAAGTTAAAAAAATTGGTCAAATTATTTGCAAATAAAAAATATATGAGTCAGTTGCCCAACGATTCGCCGCAGAGAAAACCAAATTTTATAACATGTCAAAAAATATTAATGGTTCTTGATTTATTTAATAACGCTATACATTAGAGCGAAATAATGAATCTACAAGACTTTCAATTATTTAGTTTTTTAATATTTTCATTTTGTTATAAATAATGCATTTAAAATAATTAGAAATATTAATTTAAAGATTGTTTCTCTTAAAAATAATCATATATTCTGATATTTGTTCAATATTAATGCCTTAAAAAATATAACAAATAACTAACAACTGAAGATTTACTATACATGCATAAGAGGAGGTTTATTTTCATTTCACATCACTAAAGGTTAACTTACCCTGTTTTTTAACCAAAGCTACATTTAATACAAAGATAAATTCTTCTAAAAATTAAAAGTCAAAGTTAATAGTATAAATACATAAATACAAACAAATTCTTTTGAGTTATACCAAAATTACTAAAAAAAATAAATGGATCGAAACTAAATCAAGAAATAATAGAATTAATTATTTTTTTCCTTGCAACACTAATTGTTTTCATTTAATTCTTCGATTAAAATTATTTACATATTTTGTTTTCATTTCGACCCATATACTTTTAATTCATTTGTTTTTTATATATATTTCTAAATAGTCCCTATTATGTTTAATTCTAATTTTGGTTTCTTGTTTTAATTTCATCCTCTCTTTTTTAAGTTTATATCTTAGAAAAATTTAATTCTTGGATTTTAGATTGTTTTTGTAAAAAAAAACTTGCACAACATTTTTATGTATAATATTTCAGATGTGATATTACCGGGGGAAAAAACAACTCATAAACAAAATGGATAGACAAATTTACCCAAGTTATCTATATTTAAAAAATTTACGATCCCTGCGTTTCGATTACACTATTCCTTTTAGACAAAAAAAAAACTTTGTTCTAACAAATTTTATCTATTACAATTTTACTAATTAAATATTAAAATAATTAATTTTCTATATAGAAAAAATCCTAGCGTAACACATGGGCAAATCACCTCGTTAATTCTAGAATGGCAAGTAATGAGTGGAGTAATATGATATTTAGACTTTCGTTAATTCTAGAATGGCAAGTAATGAGTGGAGTAATATGATATTTAGACTTTTGCTTCACTGGTTATATCTGTTTTGGGCTAACTTTCGTGTACATTTCTCTAATCCGATAACAGAAAAAACATATCCATATTAAAACTAGAGAATTCATGGAGATTTTAATTATCACCAACCTAAATTTTGGATCTCCATGGCTAAAGCTTTGCCATATCAGGCAAAGCAATTATCTAATGTTGTTCATGAAGACAGTATTTTACATTATATTTCAAAAATATTTTTAGAAATAAATAATTTTTTCTATTTTAAATTAAAAAATTAATGTTTTTAAATATTTTATTTATTAATGTCAAAAATAAGCTCTTAACTATATTTCTAAACGAGCACATGGGAAGGAGACCGTAGTCATGAAGTCTTGCTTTAACGAGCCGGAGAATCTGCTGGAGGAAGAAGATTGGAAACCGGTTTCACAAAGCCAACTCAGAATTAAGAAAACCCGAAACGACAAGGGACCCATGGAGGATTGACCTTCGTTTGCCTACATGGACCCTTGTCCTTCAACGAGTTCATACCATTAACGGTCATCACGTAGGGCACATTTGTGGTCCAACTTTTTATTTATTTTCTCGTTCATACATTCTCGAAGGTATCTTTAGATGTCAATCTTTATATTTTTTTACAAGTGTATGACATTTTTTTATATGTCATCACCCATTCCTAAGTTTTTTTTCTGAAATTTACATCTTTTTTTATTTTTAAAATAAAAATAATAATAGAGCAACAAATATTGATATTGCAAGTGATGGACATTCATTCATCTTACAATATATTGTTGGGGAGGTCATGGATCTACGTGGCTTGGTAGTAACTTTCTCATTGTACCAATGCTTAAAATATATCATGAATTAAATTTTGATATTGTCAAAGCTGAAGAGATAATTTCCGTAATTAGAAACATGACCATACTATTCATCAAGGCCGAAGACTATAGAGATGAGAACATTCACGCATTCTTAAAGGGGCAATGCTAAGAAAGCCAAAAACCTTAGAAGCAACAAAGATGGTTGTTAAATGAAGAATGGAGTCTTTTTCCAATATGATCTTGAAACTGGGACATTTTAGTGGGTCAAATATGATGAAGTTGAAGTGTGAAGACTAGAGATTTGGGCTTGGATATAAACCCAAAAAAGATGACTACAAACAAGCTGTTAAGATCAAAAGGAAGGCAAGAATAACAAGGATTGAACAACTAAAGCCTTAGGAAGTGGAAAATGTAATCACACTACTTCAAGCAATTTTCCCATGGTCTATAAGGGTGATTGAGTCTAGCATGATCGATCTTCACATTAGCACCTAGAGTGTTAAGATGAGGGCCATATTGAGGAAGCAAAAGCAAAAATAAAAGACAAAGTTCTCCTATAACTCTCTATTCTCAGTGTTGATGAGACCACTATAATAACTTTTATGATAAGGATGAACTTATAGTAAAAAAATGACAATGAAGTGAATTGGACCCTATACTTTCAAGGGGAGATGAATGTATAAGGAAATGAGGCTGGAACAATGATAATCTCTCTAGAGAAGAAGCAATACCCTATCTTAGTACGGTTGAAGTTTGAATCCATCAATAACGCGACTAAGTATAAAACGTGCATTTTGAAGCTTCTTTAGAACTTAAAGGTGAGAAACTTATGGTTTTTAAGGATTCCTTGCAAATCATCTAGCATGTAAACAGAGAATGGTGAACTAAGGATGAGAAGTTGAAGCCATATCAAAACTATCTTCTCAAGTTAGCCAATGAATTTAAAGAAATAAAATCCATCCATATGAGTAAAAATAAGAATTAGCTTGTTGATGAGAATGGTGAACTAAGCATTTGAACTTGATTGATGAAAATAGATTGACAATCATTTGTCACCACCAATACCAAAGTAGAATGGGAAAAAGTATACAAAAATAAGATCATGCCAAAAGTGTTTAAAGAAGGAGATTTGGTGTTGAAAAAAATGTCACTAGTATCGGGAGAAGATTAGAGTAAATGTGCATAAATGGTGATTTTTTTTTTGTAGTTGAGCTTTAATTATGACTAGGATAGATGGAGAGGATCTACCTAGACCTGTAAGCTCTAATGATGTGAAGAAATATTATCCCTAATGTATTGTTCTTACAAATTAATAAAATTAAAGTTTGACTAAGAATTCTTTGGTGTGTTTTTTTTGCTTCAAAAACTATGCATGATTTTATGTTTGAAAATTTTTGAAAATCAAAGTTTTAGTACAAAAAAAAATAAAAATGTTTTTTTGTTTTAATAAATATGATCTGAGAAATCAAGAGATCTTATAGAAAGGTGATCCTACACTTAAAAAACCTAAAAAAGACAAGATTTTAGTTGAATAAATAATAAGAAACCATTTTTCATGGAAAAACAAAGATTATCAATCTTAAATGCATGCATTTGAAACGAAGAAAAGATAATCTTTAATGATGCCCTCACAACTCTAAAATATATGTTGTAGTTCTCACTTGATCTTTATAAGTTTTGTTAATAATTAACCCTAACTAGGATCACATCCCACCTCAAGGGCAAATAAGAAAATAAAAATCATTCCAAATTCATAAAATGGTCCTGAATGGATAAACATACTTAAAAATCTAGGGTTGTGAGAAAAAATACAAAACAAGAATTAAAAAAGGTTTGAGTGTCTCATTTCAAAAAGAAACCATGATGGTGGTGCCTAAAATCCAAAGAAAAAAACAAAGATGAAAAGCTGAAGCCAAACACTGGGGGGGCATGACAAACCATTTTGCAAGTGAATTCCAAGGTCTAAAAATCTATAAATCAAAATGAGGTTTGGATGCAAGCACTAGTTATCCTTAATCCTAGAGTATTTTAAACACTTTTTGAGCCTAAAAAAACTCCTTTTTTTTATCCAAGAGTCAAAGCCTATATTACATCCTCAATCAAGCCTTCTCTGATTAAATGCAAGCAATTTAGATCTCTAGGAAATGCTTTCCTATGCAAAACAAGCTTTATAAATGCTTTACAAGCTTGCTATTTCCTCTAAAACCCTAAGTCAAAACTTGAACCCTTTTAACCAACAAGATATGAAATAAACATCATTTTACATCGCCACTAAGAAAGAAACATTTTTTTTCAATCCTCACAGTGGGAGTCACTTGAGTTCATTTTGAAACGGGTTTGCTTTAAACTAAAATCAAAATGATTTTTTTTAAATGACTTTGAAGTTTTAAGTTTTTTTTATGAAAACAATCCTTGTAAATAACCAATCTTTTTCGACATAGTTTCATCCCTAATGAAAAATCAAAGCCTATAACACTTTGGGATTTCTTTTCACAAAGATTATATGTCATTCCTAAAGTTCAAGATCACGATTTATGTCTCGAATAAGAGAAAACAAGAAGCCATTAAAGCTACCATAAATGAATTACATTAATCACAATGAATTTAATTTAGATCTATGTTGAGAATATAAGGAAATAATCTTTGATGGACTTGTTGTATACTGTCATAACCCAAAAATAGGTTATTCCCCCAATTCTATAAAAAATAAAACAAAAATAAAACAAAAAAAAAATAAAAGGGGTTGGTGTCGACAAAAAAATCAAGGTGGAAAATTCTATCACAATGAATTTCATTTTGGGGGCACAAATTTAAACCTTAGTCCACATCAAAGATGCCTTCATTTAAAAATTATGTTTTCTCAAGACATTATACATAAAAGTTTTGAATGACAATAATTGATTTAATTGATCAATGATTCAGAGAAAAAAACATCTATATTTCTACCTATACTATTACAAGTAGGTATGATTGCAGATAAAAAAAAACTTCATCCTCATACACATCCTTGATGGAAAGTTGTAAACTATGAGTATTTGATGCAACATATTATCTGATAGTTGTACTCACATTAACCTAGTGTTTTGCCTATGTTTTTATATATAAAATGTCTTTATATTCTTTGATTTATGTTTTTAGGGTACTTTTGTTTTGTGTAGAGCTTGAGCTCTAGAATTTGAAATGAAGTAATTCCAGTGGAATTACAAAGCTAACATCCATAACTTTATGTACATCTATGGCAAAAATATAAAAAATAAAGATCATGGAAATCACAACTTTTAAAGTAAATCTTGTATTCTGCTAGTGTTAACCTCTAACCATTCTGAATTGAACATCTTGAGCTACAAAAATCCATTTGATGCAAACTTAATTTTTTTGGATTTGTGATTCAAAGACATATTAGCCTACCAACAAGCAATGGACATGAGATTAAAGAGAAAGTATAAGATAGAATATATCCATTGATTGAATTTGAGATATTTAAACATATAAGTCATAAACACATGAGTGTTGGATTGTGTATCAATTAGAGGACCTATCACTTTTGCATAATATAGATTTCATTTAAATCCTGATGATTAATTGATTTTTGAAGTTTGTATGTAAATAAATTCATGAAATACTCTCTATCCTTCTTGATTGTATTCTTGTTTATAATTCATATATTCTTGGACATTGATAGGATATTAAGAGATTGGTCATAATTAATTTCAATTTGATTTTATCTATCCTTTCTCGAGGATGAGTAAGAGCTATGTGTAGGGGTATTTGATGCACTATATTATTTGATAGTTTCACCCACATTGAACTAGTATTTTGCCTATGTTTTATATATAAAATGCCCTGATATTTTTTATTTTATGTTTTGAAGATATTTTTGGATGAAAGATGCAAAAAAGAGTAAATTGGAGGTAACTGGCAGATATGATTGTCAATCAATGTTTTGTGAAGAGCATGAGCTCTAGAGGTTTGAATGAATTGATTTTAGTGGAATTAAAAAGCTAACATCCATACCTTATGGAAAGATAAGGCAAGAAAATAAAATAAGAAAGAGCATGAAAATTGCAGTCTTCAAAGTCAAATCTAGCATTTTGCCAGCGTTGACCTTCAAACACTATGACTTGAATATCTTGAGTTACAGAAGTCCAATTTAGTGTAAACTCAATTTTTTTTTATTCTGGACTCCAAGGTCTATCAACGCTCAAAATGGAAGACCAAAATGATGTCATATTATAGAGATATTATTTTGCAAAGATGACAATTGAATCTCGCCAACAAACAGGTTTCGTGAAGAAATGTGTCCAAATTGTGTTCCAAAGCATCCAAACCGATATCCAACTCTTTATTTAAGCAATTTAGCTCCTCTAAGTCAAATCTTGAATGTAAAACTGTTAGCTTAAGGGAGGACTATTTTCTAAAATAGGAATTAGGATTTTCTAGGATATAAAAAGAAAGTGGAAAAAGAAAATAGGGTAGTTGATTAGAAGAAGATAAAAAATGCCCCTTCTCCTTTACAAATCCAAAATCATATTTTCTTCTTTCTTTTCGACTAGTTGTTTGACAAGCATGCAAGTCTAAACTCTTTTTCCTAGTTATAAGGACACATAAAACTTCAGATTTCAAGAACTATGACATCTATTTTACCTTTTTTAGTTTATATGATGAATATGTTTGCTCTCCTATTCTTATTTTTCCTATCTTTGTTTATTTTATTTGCTAGAGCGGACTCTAAATTATTATTGTAGATAATCTATTGCTAAGTTTGATATCAAAACCAGAGTTGTGGTATATGAACTTGTGAAGTAACTGAGTTTAATAATTGTGGCGGATCTACATTATTAATTTTAGAGAGAACATTCATTCATATCAAACATAGACTACGGACAATTATGCTTTCTTGATTAATCAATTTATCTAGCTCTTAAGGTTGTCATTCAATCAATTTACAAGTGCGGACACTTATGTTATTTGATGGTTAGGGTAAGTTATACGACAGATCCGTTAACTAACCAATGCTAAGAAGAGATAGAGATTCAGAATATAAATTGATGTTTCATTTTAATGATTACATATGATTTCTATAGGTGAATGTTTACATGTGACCAAGGTTTGTTTTCTTAATAAATTTTAGTTTAATTTAATTTTTGCTTGATAGTTTTATGTTTTCTTTTGTTTTAGCCTAGACAACTTCCAACCCCCTCTAAAATGCATATCATATAGTATAAATATCTAACTTGAACCGTCCTCATGGGATTGACCCCTTGCTTGCTTTATACAATCTTACGTGTTGTGTTTTAAGTTAGGGTAATTAATTTGTCTGACCGTGATATCGTAACACAGGTTTTATGAAGAAAAATGTCCAAATTATGTACCAAAGCATCCAAACTGACATCCAAGTCTTTATTTCGGCAATTTAGCTCATCTAAGTCAAAGCTTAAAGATTTCATACAAAGTTATTTCTCATTTCTTTAGGAAAATAGTTATTAAAGTATTTTCATGTAAACTATCTACTTAAGAGAAGACTATTTTGTAAAACAGAGATTAAGAATTTCTAAGATATAAAAAGAAAGAGAGAAAAGAAAGAGGGGGAGAACAGAAAAGAAGAATCATAAATCCTCTCTCCTATGAACCTGAATTCAAGCATTCTTCCATCTTTCGGAGTAGTTGTTCAATAGACATGCAAGGTTAAACTCTATTTCTTGGTTGCTAGGACACAAAAACCTTCGGGTTTCAAGAATAGTGAGAATTATTCTTCCATTTATTTTTTGTTCATATAATGAATAAATATGTTTGTTTTTGTATGCATATTTTCTATGATTGTTTATCTTAATTGCTAGAGCAGTCTCTAAATCATTATTGTGAACAATTTATTGCTAAGTTTGCTATCAAAACCAGAGTTGTGCATAATCCTGTAAAGCAATTGAGATTAATAATTATGGAGGATCTATGTTCTTTTTGTATTTATGATTTGTTGTTAAGAACAGGCAGTGACAATCAAAAATGATGTTTTGTCTTCATTCATCAGTGTGAATGCATTGTTTTTTCTATATAGTATAGATTATGCTAGTTTTCCATTCATGCTCAACCAAAAAACCATTTTGTAAGAAGGAATACATTGATAGTACACATCAAAGATGTATTCATCTAAATTTTTTCCTTAATACATCATAAATTAAATCATTGACCATAATTACTTCAACTCATCAATCAACGGTTGAAGACAAACATCGTTGTTGCAGCCCAGACTATAAAGATCAGCTATGATCATTAATAAAAACATGAAAGTTGGCCTCATACACATCCCCGGTGACAAGTTGTATATCGTGAGTATCACCGGCCAATAGGAATAAGAAGCAGAAAATGACCCAAATGGATTGAATCCATCTACACATAAACCAAGACCTACATTCTTTGCTTTTACTAAATATTAAGGATGCACATGGTTAAAGTGTTCAGGTTTCACCATCGAAAGGGTGCATCATCACTCCATCAACTGTATTATGTGAATAATATCATGTTATATGCTCAACAGTTTTTAGTGACATGAATAATCTTTACAGTCTATGTCTGACTGGAAAGTAACTAAGTTTTTTGTGTGCGATAAGAGTTCATCCCCTTCCAGTTTTATGTTTATAACGAGGATTCCCACATGTCCTGCACTCGGTCAACTTTGTATTTTCAAAATAGTACAACATGCATAAGTTTGGACACTTGCCAATTTTCTGGTACCATAGCCCGAAAGGTTTCATTATGGATTTGGCAGCGTAGAAGTTCTATTTTGGCTTATTCCCTTCTAGTAGCATACCTCTCACTCATTCGATAATTCTATCATAATCGGCCTCACTTAAACCATAATCAGACATGATGGTCAATACTTGTCACAGTTGTAATTTACTGTGATTTGTGCAATCATCCCATAATGATTCATCATAGTCTTTTAAAAGAAAAAAACATAATCGCATCTGTATTAGGTTCTCCATCTATGATTGGGCATTTACCTTCACCACTCTAATTCATTTTCATTGCATCCATAACCATATTTCTATAGGGATTATTTTTGGCATCTACAACTCTATGCACATTGCTGGAACTAGAAGTTGAACCAACCATCCTTTTTACCATGATCTTGTGAGGAACAAATCCTTCTCTATATACATACCAACACATTATTTCATTCCTCAATGGACCTTTTTTATAGAAGATGCATCGTGACAACATCTGGATCGATAACTTTTTTATTTTTGCACCTTCTATATAGACAACCAATACCGTCTTCACGAATGTATCTCGAATTGTATATTGGGTAGCTAATAAAATCCTAAACCTATTGCAATAATTTATCCTACGCAACCCTTGGGGTGATTCACAATACATCCATGAACGATCCTCCATTATTTATATCAAAACTATATATAATAATCATGTATTAATTAAATACATTAACTAAACAAATATAATTTTACATAATCTAAAACAAACCCTAACATGTATACATCATAAATTCATACAATAAATTTATATGATAAAAAAAAACACTCAAACAAAATCAATATACTTTAAAAATATACAAAAAACATTAACACATTAAAATTAAATTTCAAAAATATATTGTAGATTTACTCACTTAAAGTGGAAAGTTTTTAAAAATATCAAATCAGAACATAGATGCTCATAAATTTAGTGTTATGGTTGCTGGACTTGTTATGAGAGGTTGAACTATGATGAAATTAGGGAGAAAGTGTAGAGAAAATATACAGAAACAAGGAGAAAGAGGTAAGGGGGAGAGGAGGGATGATGATCAGGTCATAAATTAAATAATTACAAACAGATTCATTGATACAATATATCCTTTGGTAACGTCATCAGTAGTTCTGTTGGTAACAATGTCATGTCATCATACTTCATAGATTTTTGAATTCCACTGTAATTCCATCCGCAAATCTGTCAGTATTTACCAATGAAATTACCAAAAACTTATATCTATTGGTAACTCTGTCAATAATTCTGTCAGAATTAATATCACGTCATCATACATCATAAATTTTAGAGTTCCACTATAATTCCCTTAGTGTTTACCACCAATATTTATCGACGAAACCTCATCCATAATGGTGTCTGCAAAATATCAACGAAAATACCCACAGTAAATACAGACGAAAACAACAATGATATTATTCCATCAAAAATATTACCAATTAATGAAAAAATTCCATCAATATTTCCATATGAATCAACGGGAGGTGGTTTTAACCACTTCTTGGTACCATCGCGAATTTACCAGCTATTACTTCAAGTGCATAAGAACCTCTAAAAACAAGAAATTGGGTTTTCTTCATGTAAAACAAATGTCACTATTGATGTATAAGATGGGTCGTTAGTAGTTGACAATTCCCTAACTAATTACGAGCTCTTTATTTGCCAAAGATTTTTTGTAGCAACGCAAATATTTTCCTATTTGAAAGTAAAGCATGGATCTCAATGAATGATTCATCAATGACAGAATATGGGAAAGTGTGGATTTTACGGCTAATGGTCATACTAGGAAAGTTCTTCAACGTCCAAAATAAAGTGGGTTTCAATGTGGGGCACGGTCTTCGTCTAAACTCGCTCTAAGGTTTGAAGTGCATGCTGAGGAGACCGTGACTTGGTCAAATTTTCCAAGTTCTAAATTCCTCTTTGTACCGTGTAATAGATTCATCAACACTTTGAATAATTACCCACTTTTTCTCTAAGATGAAGCAGCGAAGCACTAACACAGAAACCACACCAAAAAGCTCCATTATTTCACCCATTTAAATTTCTTAGATTTTCCCATCAAAGATCATCCAAAAAAGGGCTCAAAAACAACAAGAAACCATGGATGACACCTCTCTTATTCTTCATGGGTGCAAGTTAGCTGAAGAGCTTGCATTAAACCTGGCAAACTTAGCCAACCAGCCAGAAAATCTATCCAAGTCATGTGAAGAAATCATTAGGGTTTTTGCTGATGCTAAGGAGAGGCTAAGTTTCCATCAACTAAGCACCACTTCATACCCTCATCCTATGTTGTTTCGTGAGCCACAGGACTTACAGCACCAGCAGAATATTGATCCTATCTTACAGGAATGGCTAGGGTCTAGTTGCTCATCGGCCATGGAGACGTTGCTTCATCAAACGCCAGGAGTCATGGCTGAGAGGAGTGCCTTGGGGTTGATTGAGAGCAAGGTAGGCGGAGGACTACAGATGGGATCAGGAGGTTTATTTATTGAATCAAGTAGCAGATCAGATGCTCAGGCAATGGATCCATCAGATTCTGGCAGAGGTTCTTCATCATCCTCAAAACGACCGCGCAAAAGGTGAGAAGATTCAATGCTTATGTTCATTTTGATTCCTGAATATCATCAAAACTTGAGTCACTGCAGCATTTTCCTGTTCGTGACATATATAGATTACTTGTGTTTTAATTCAGAATCGTCTTAATTTCTAAACCAATTAAACGTAGCTCAATGTGTTTTACACCTCACATGCCATGCCGAAAGAAAATTGCATGGAAAGTAAATCATAAAAGCAAAGCAAATTAATCCTTTTCCTTGGAAAAGAGGGTCGATCGGTAGCATTGTTTGCACCTTACATATTATTTTTTTTACGAAAATGTTGAATATACAGACCTAGGTATGTGTATTCATGCATACCATATATACTATATTTTTGTATATTCTGCTTTGGAATCATAAAAATAAAAAATAAAACTCATCTAGGCAAGGAGATCGATCAAGCTTAAGCGGGTCATTAAGAAGTTCGAATTCGTTTTTTATGATTCTAAACATGTAGGAATGATGATGCCGGGAAACGGACGGTGAGGGTACCTGCTCAGCTGTTCGGAAATACTGAAATCCCACCGGAAGATGGCTTCACTTGGAGGAAATATGGACAGAAAGAGATTCTGGGTTCAAAGTTTCCGAGGTAATTACAATATGAATTTCTGAGAGGAAATTTTATTCATTTAGATTTTCAAGAAAACATATGTTATACGACAAATTCAAACCATAAAATATTAAACTCGCGTTTTCTTCATGCTAGGTTTTACCATTCTTTCGTCAGTAGACATTAATTGACTTGGTACACAGTCAATAACTAAGAGATTGAGTCATTGACTGCTTATTGGGAAATAGTCTTGCGCTCATCTTTTTTCATGTAATGGGAGCATGAATAGACTTGAAAGAATGAAATTTAGAAAAATCAAATTGACCAAGTTGATTAAAATCATATTATTTAGGACCACTTATGCCCTGACATATGTTCTTTATTTTAACTCTACACGTACGAAAACAATCTGATGTCTCTTTCAGGGCCTACTACCGGTGCACGCACCAGAACTTGTACCATTGCCCGGCCAAGAAACAAGTTCAGCGACTTGACGACGATCCCTTCCAATTTGAAGTGGTCTACCGTGGCGAGCACACTTGCCACATGTCAGACACCGCGCCGTCATTTCCACGACCAGCACCGGGAAGTGCTCAAGAGATGGCCCAAGCTATGATCGGCCAGCCTCCACCATCTGCGGCGACTTCTCTCGGCAGATGGGTGGATTTCAGTCTGGGTCCTGGAGGCAGTGCTGGCAGCAGCAGCAGCAGCATGGCTGCAGGTAGCAGCGGCGGTGCGGCTGGTCCCTCCACTGGTGGTCGATACGGTAAAGAAGCTGATTACCCTATAACAGAATTGGCCGATGCCATGTTTAACTCTGGCAGTAGTAGCACCAATAGCATGGAACTTATTTTCCCTGGGGATCTGCCAAGTGAAAAAAACAATTGACAGGCCTACCAGGAGTGCTATTTAGTTAGAATAAATGAATTTCCTTTAATTTGTTGTATCTTTGAGGGGGGATTTTCTTTTTAAGTGTCTGGTCAGTTTTTTTGTACGAATCTCAACTAATTTTACGGGTCCTGAAATTAACAATTATGTAAAATTACAGTGACCATTGTATTAAAAACTACAGTGCTGAGTGCTGAGTGCTGAAAACTGAGAAATATAGTTACTTAAATTGATAGCAATTTTTTTGTTCGTTCAAATTGGTTGATAGCTTCATGCTAAGGCAAGAAATCCCATCATAGTTTATGCAATCATCCTTAAATGTGTAAATGTCATTCAGATGCTGATGTAGTGGTTGTCTTTACTGAAGAACAGTGTTGCTAGCTAGCCGATAAAAAAAAAGAATACTAAGTTTCTTTCAGGCTAAGCTTCTGTAAATTCTACACTGCCTGCCGTAACTCCACTTTTTTTGGGGTAGCACTACATACCTTGCTCATTAAGAAAAATGAATTTTCAATACACTGTTAAGACTAAACCAGGACTAAATGTAATATCTTTTATTATCTATAAATTGGTTAAATCAATCCCCCGTCGAAAAATGTTTTTAATTGATTTAATCAAAGGATTTTTGTCTGTGTTCATCACTATTGACCAACCAATGACTGAATCGAAAGGGTTGTTTTTGTCTTATTGGTATATGTTAAATAACTATATCATTTAAAAACTTAAATTATTATAATAAAATTTATATTATTATCTAAAATGTTTTTCTAAGGAAAAATATGGATTTTTTATATAATTTGATTTGACTACAAGTCGTTTGGATAAAAACGAACAATATAGATGATTTTGCTTTCTAGTTTTTTTGGATTTTAATATTAAGAAACTGAAGTGACCCAAACCAAATAAATTTAATTCTAGGCTCGGTTAGATTTTTTTTATCGAAACCATAATGAATCAGACCATAAACACTCCTAGTTTTAACGAGTTGGGTAGCCCGCGCGTTACGCCAGGCTTTTTATATGTAGCAAACTGATTATTTATATGGTAAGCAAAGAATTTTTTAGTTGATAGATAGAGAATTGTAAATTTTAATTCATGCTATAATTTTTTTTATGTATTGAATTAGTTGATTATTGTTATAAGCTTAAATAATCAGATAATAATTCAATTTTGAAATTTAAAAATTATAAGCGATAAAATTTATGAAAGATCAGCGAATTGTAATTTGAGTATTGCAAGACCATAATTGATTAATTGTTTAGTATGTACTAATTGTTTTGATGGTTATTTAATTGGTTGATGTAAATCTGTAATCAATAAAATGAATGAAAGATGATTTTTTGTTGTCTTGAACTGAATGTGTTGATGGTTAAATATTTTTTAACAGTTATTAAGCATTTAACTGGTTGATAGCAATATTATAATCGCTGAAATCTATTAAAGATAGATTATTTTTTGTTTACATTGATCTGGTTGATTGTTGACATTATTTTACTGTCTTGGAGAATAATTTAGTCACAGTTTGGATTTGAATTGTGTGTTGATTTAATTAACTCATAGATTGCAAAATTGCAATGTTTTGATTATCTGGTGTGTTTTAATTGGATTGATAATTATATAATCAGTTGGTCGAAAAAATGTAATAGATTATATTGATTAGAGATTTTTGTTTGCTGAAGTGAATTGGGAATTTGTTGGTGGTTGGTTTTGTTGTAAATTGATAATTATATGTCAGCGGTTAACCCGCGCGATGCGGCGGGTTTTTTTTATCTATGTAGAAAATTGATTGTTTTTTTATGTATTGTATTTTATTATTTTAATATTTTGTTAGTATAATTATATTTAAGAATACTAATATGAATTTTTGTCCTTCAAAAAATCTAAAGTCATTTTTCCTCTCTCTCAATATATTTTTAGGCGATAATATTCAATAAATATCAGACATATTAGAAATAAAAATATTGCAATTTGTTTTTAAAACATAAACTTAATTTTTTTGTGTGCTATAATTATTTATTTGCCGTCTAAAAAGAACAGTCTAATGGAAATGGGAAGTGACTTGTATATTTTTTAATTTGACTTGTAGATAATGCAGGTAAATTTGTCAATATTTTTTTTTGAGATGTTTTTTTTTCCAGTAATATTAGATCTAAAATATTACAAATGAAAACATTGGAAATTCCCCGTAAGCACTTTCAGACGACTGACTGAATCAAATAGGACAGGCGGGCGGGAACGACGGAAGCGGAGTTGCAAACTGCTACTAAGGACATGCTAATGAATTGAGAGATAAATTCATAAACCAACTTAAATAAAAGAACACAAAATTAAATTTTGAAGCCAATCTTTTTTTTATATAAGATTTATTAATCATATTATTATATTAAATATATTTAAGAAAACATGATATGAATTTCTGTCCTTCAAAAAATCTTAGGTCATTTTTCCTCTCTCTTAATATATTTTTAGGCGATAATATTCAATAAATACTCAAACATATAATTAGTTTTACATATTTTAATTTGACATAAATATACAAATATACAAATATTTTTTTATAAGATTTATTAATGATATTATTACATTAAATGTATTTAAGAATATTGATATTAATTTTTTTTAAGGAAAAAATCCTAGGTCATTTTTTTCCTCTCTTTATATATCTATAGGCGATAATATTCAATAAAATTTGTTTTTATGTTCTTCGATGAATTCATTATATTATTAAATAAAATGTATTTAAGAATACTGATATTAATTTTTTTTATTCAAAAAATGCTAGGTCATGTTTTCTTCTCCCTATATATATTCCTATGCGATAATATTCAATAAATATTAGAACATATAATTAATGATAGACTAAAAATATTCAAGAAATTTTAACAAAAGATACAACAAAAAAATAAAATAAAAATAAAAATTAGCATTGCTATTACTGTCAAAACAATAAAAAAAATTAAATTATCCGGAGGGAAAAAAATATAAACAGAAGAGTAAGCAAGAAAAACAATTAAATTATTCTTATTATAATAATATTAATTATTATTATTATTATTATTATTATTATTATTATTATTGTGTTAAGTACAAAATTAAAATTCGAAAACAAATTTTTTCTATGTTATTCGATTTATTCATTATATAATTATATTAAATGTATTTAAGAATACTGATATTAATTTTTTTTGTTAAAAAAATCATAGGTCATGTTTTCTTCTCCCTATATATATTCTTATATTATTAAATAAAATGTATTTAAGAATACTGATATTAATTGTTTTTATTCAAAAAATGCTAGGTCATGTTTTCTTCTCCCTATATATATTCCTATGCGATAATATTCAATAAATATTAGAACATATAATTAATGATAGACTAAAAATATTCAAGAAATTTTAACAAAAGATACAACAAAAAAATAAAATAAAAATAAAAATTAGCATTGCTATTACTGTCAAAACAATAAAAAAATTTAAATTATCCGGAGGGAAAAAAATATAAACAGAAGAGTAAGCAAGAAAAACAATTAAATTATTCTTATTATAATAATATTAATTATTATTATTATTATTATTATTATTATTATTATTATTATTATTATTATTATTATTATTATTATTATTATTATTATTGTTATTGTGTTAAGTACAAAATTAAAATTCGAAAACAAATTTTTTCTATGTTATTCGATTTATTCATTATATCATTATATTAAATGTATTTAAGAATACTGATATTAATTTTTTTTATTCAAAAAATCATAGGTCATGTTTTCTTCTCCCTATATATATTCCTATGAGATAATATTTAATAAATATTAGAAAATATAATTAATGAAAGACTAAAAATATCCTAGAAACTTTAACAAAAGAAAAAAAAAGAAATATCATTGTCATTACTGTCAAAACAATAAAAATTATTAAATTATACGGAGAAAAACAAAAACATTAACAAAAGAGCAAGAAAGAAAAAAAATTAAATTATTATTATTATTATTATTATTATTATTATTATTATTATTATTATTATTATTATTATTGTGTCAAGCACAAAATTAAAATTCGAAGACAAATTTTTTTTTATGTTATCCGATTTATTGATTATATCATTATATTAAATGTATTGAAGAATACTAATATTAATTTTTTTTATTCAAAAAATCCTAGGTCATGTTTTCTTCTCCCTATATATGTTCCTATGAGATAATATTCAATAAATATTAGAACATATAATTAATGAAAGACTAAAAATATCCTAGAAACTTTAACAAAAGGAAAAAAATAAAATATCATTGCCATTACTGTCAAAACAATAATAATTATTAAATTACACGGAGAAAAAAATCATTAACAAAAGAGTAAGCAAGAAAAACAATCAAAATATTATTATTATTATTATTATTGTTATTATTATTATTGTTATTATTATTATTATTGTGTTAAGTACACTTATATATACATGGACAAAAGTAGGGAATATTCTAGAAATATAAAAAAATAAAAGTATAACGGCTGAAATGAAAATAAAATATAAAGGATTAAATTGAAAAAATAAAAGTCTAGGGGCTGAAATGGAAACCACATTTATTATGAATTTAAATCAAAGGACAAAGTTGAAAAAATCAAAACTTGTGTACCGAATTTATTGAGCTATTTACAGTCAAACCGGAAATTAAAAGTAGGAGGACCGAACTGAAACTATATATTATATTGATTTTGAATTTAAGAACGCAATTGAAACAAATCAAAACTGATATAATTGAAATAAGGGCCAGAACAACAAATTCGGGCGTTCAGGGACTGAAATGAACTTTGCCAAAAACACTGCCTCGTTGACGTCAGCATGCGCATGAGGAGAGAGAAATGAGGGGGGGAAATTCAAACGCCCATTGACACGTACCTGGGCACAACATGTTTACACGCGCCGCTCCATGTGGAAGAGATCATGGCGAAACATCGTTCTACACGCCGGTTGATAATTTTTGGACGCCGTATGACATCGCATGCGCCGACCGAAACACGCTTGCGCGCTGAAATGGATGGCGTGTGATGGGACGCGCCAACAGTAACCCAAAAATAATAAAAAATTGGCTAATTACCGTTTCAGCCCTCCCACCCTGTGCGTTATTTTGTTGTTATCTAGGGCTAAAACGGTGACTGCACTATTTGAAGAAATATTTTAAAAAAAAAAACCGCCCGGCCGAACTGGGCCGGACCGGATCGGAATAGCCAATTACCTCAGAGCCCCTGAAACCGGCGGCGTTTTTTGTCTTTTTCGGGGGCTAATTTTATTATTACACTGTTCATAGGCGGAAAAAACAAAAAAAAAAGGTGGACGAACTCGCTCGACGCACGGAGGAGAAAGCTCGCGTCCACAGTGATTTCAGAGTGCTTGAACAGTGTTTCAACCGTGATTTTCGTTTTCTTTTAGGTATTTGTTAATAAACATCAAGAGAGAAATTAAACACCATGGATTTGCACAATGCCTTTTTTACTGTTTTATATTGAGTTTATTTAGATGGAGTTTGATGATGTTTTTTGGTTAGTTTGATATGAGTTTTTTGCAATGTTGAAAACAATTTTCTTGCATTAAGTTGATGTTTAATTTGGCGAAATAAAATTTATTTTTATTAATTAAAACATAATTAAAGCTTGAGGTACCAAGATCTATTCCAAAATAAACATTAAACCTCCATTTCATTTCATGAGAGAAGTTTCATTTATATTTTTTTTACCCCTTATCATGTCGATGAAAGTAGATAGAGGATCAAAATTATTTTTTTAATTCCGATAATTTCTTTGGGTTTTGATCAAATAAATAGTGTTTTAAGGTTAGGAATGAGTTTATTGAGGTTTATGGGGGTGTTTCTTAGGACAAAAAAGGAGGGGCGTAAAATTTGTATCGAGTTTCTGACTACCTGAGGTGGTCAAAATAAAGCTAGTGAGTAAACATATCATAAAACCACAAAATTAAAGAAACCATATCATTATTTGATCTAGTTTTTATCTTCCTTATTATCAATTTTCAAATTTGTTTGCTCTTATTGTTGTTGTTTTGTTTTGTTTTTTCAAATGGGTTTGATCAACTTTGTGTTTTGGGTTGATGAGAAATGGGCTTTTATTTTAGTGAAGAGAGAAAGGAAAAAGATGGTGTAAGTGCAATTATTATTTTCTTTTTTATGAATATTATCTTTTTTAGAATATTTTTTTCAAATTTGGAAATTTGCTCACCGGAGTCTCCCTTGTATCGAGAAGTCTCAAGATATTAACTTAAACTTAATACACTTTAATATCCAACCAATTCACATTTAATTCATTGTTCAATCATTCTATACTCATCATGTTGCATCCATCACATTTCATTATGGTTCACTGCATATATAAATTTATTAATATAAAATGTTCAAATTTTCAAAGGAAAATAAAAATACATAATCACACACTAAATATCCATGATATAATGGAGGAAACTAACATGGCATTATAAGTTCACATAATTAACTTAAGTGGGACAATTAGTATTTAAATATAGAGCACATTGCATTATAAAAGGGGCATTTAATACAAGCAAATTACTTAAACAAATAAAACAATTATAACATTGCATTTATTATAACTTATCTTTGTCAATTATTTCCTAATTATTAAAAAAATGATCCAAATTAATTAAACATATAATTGTTCACTATATAGAGATTTCTTATTAGTCATTAGTTTTATAAATCATTTTTTTCCTGACCTTTATTTTCTAAAACTTAATCCTTCTAAGTAATACCCAACATTGGGTAATTCCTTTCTTTGCCCATATCTAGGCATTATTCCTGCTTTCTAGAATCTAAACTTCTTTAACAATTATCAAGAAATTAGTTTCGGGAGTTTCGGGAAACTAACCTCTTATGCCTTTTACTAGAAATTAGTTCTATCACTGGGAAACTATTTCCTGCACCCCTTACCGGGCATTAGTCTCATCACTCAGAAACTAATTCTTTCAATTTAAACCATAATTTAAATATAATATACTAGAACATTTTCAATATATCTCTAGTTTCATCCTTCTAAGATCCACCAACCCCATTTATTTTTTATTTATAATATTTGCAACTACTTCGTGAAAAACATAAGTATTAATGTAATTTACAATTATATTATGCTTGACATGCCGCAATTATAACTAAATTTTCTTTTAAATATCTCTTCTTTTTATAACTAAATTTTCTTTTAAATATCTCTTCTTTAACTGGTATAACCATCGCATTTCAAATTACAATTCATTTTTGAGATTTTAATCAACTCTTTCTTATATGAAAAATCAAATATTTTTTAATAATGCCTTACCTTTACATTTATCAATCCTTTTTAGTTTTAAACTCTACATTATGGTATTTCAATCACAATTTATATTGGAAATTAGATTCTTTTTAAAAAAAACTTTCCTCACACAAATATACTTTACTTCACCACTATTTCACCCAACTACAAACAAATTTACTTCATGAAATTTGGTCCTTTATTGGCCAACCATTGGGATCTTAAGGACCTCATGGTTTTCACCATTATTTCTACCTCACTTAATAACCAACACAACCTAATATAACCTAATTTGATCAATTTATAGTCAATTCAAATTTTGCATAAAATCCCACCTTAAACCCTAGCATTAATTTATTAATTTTGACCTCAATTATTATTCATTTTCCATGAAATTGCTACATTAGGTTTAGAACTCCTTACAAAAAGATAATCTAGTCTTTAAATACCAACTAGTCAAAAATTTTGAGTACATCCCTTAAATACCTTTTCTTTATAGTAATTGTCAATTGTTCTTCCCTATTCTCCCTTCATTTTCCTATCTAGTTTAGGTGTTTAAAGGTGTGGCACTGAGTATTTTTCTCATGCCCTCTTAATTTCTTTAATTCCGTAGTGTTTTCTCTAATACTCTTTGAAGAAAAACCCAATATTTCTCCTTTTTTTTGTTCCAAATGCTTTAATTTTGAAGAAAGAGAGAGAGGAAAGGATTGTTTTTATGTGTTTTCTTTATTATTTACACTTTAACCCCCTTTTCACATATAATTCTAATATATCTCAAAGTTTCTAATTAATTATATTTTCTTTTATCAAGCGTCTCACCTCTTTATTTTTCACTTTTAACATAACAAAAAAATTAATTTAACCCATCTTATTTCTAGGTTAAATTTATTCTTTATTTAATTTTTAGCAAGAAGTCTACAGATGGCGCATGTAGCTTCAAGTTTGGGGTGGTGGAGTGTGAATGGGCTATTTTGGGTTATTTTTTCAGTTTGGTGGGAGATGGTTTTGTTTTGGTATGACTGCTAGTGAGAGACATGAATAAACAACATGGTGTGGATTAGATAGTGATGGTGTAGGTGTTGTGGTATAGGTCTTTTATGATGGTTTGGCTTGGTGTTGTGGTGGTGGAAAGAAATGAGTTTAGTGGTTGTTGATTTAAATTAGAGAGTGTTTGCATGATATGAGGTGCAATAATAATGTTGACAAATAGGAAAGGTTTGGAACTATAAATTAAATTCCTTATTTAGTTACTAAAAACCAAATCCCTTCATATAATCATGTTTTGTAACTTGTGGATATTAAGTTTTGAAAAGGTTAGGGTTACTAGATGATGGGAGGAGAAAAGGATAAGCATAGTAGTTAGGATTTGTTCATCCTTTTAGGGTTTTTTTTTTAATTTGATGCAAAAATTATAATATCAAATACAAGGAATCTTTAGTAATTAATTGAAATATAATGGTAGTTTTATAAAATAATATCTTTTGTTGATTTTATAAAGGCTTTTTAGTAATTAATTTAAATATAATGACAATTCTATAAATATTCTAACATTTTTTATTGACTATTTTTTAGCATACTAGAGTGATTTTATAAAGTGTCATGAACTTATAATCTTAAGGTGTAAAGTTTTTTTTTTTTTTTTTAACGATTAAACTATAAAAGGTTTTTTTTATAATCATTCCTTTAAAAGAATTACTTTTTTATTTAAAAAACAATCAAGTTCGATTTTTATTGTTATGTGGGTTGCTTTTATTTAGATTACATAGGATCAAGCTCTTATAGGTTTGGTTTGAAACTTAAAGTGAGGCAATAAACAAGGTTGAGAGGCCTTTAGGTTGATCTATCATACTAGGTTGAATGATATTATCAAAGAATTCCTGATGGCAATGCTTGAGCGTTGTATTGTTCTTATATTTTTAATTGCACTCATGCCAAAATTATTAGAATGTTATTTTCTTAATTAAAACTTGTTATTAGAATTATGATAAAATAATTTCCAAAAACCAAATATTATAGCAAAAAATCTCCCAAAAACAATGAGTATAGTAATAAAACAAAGAGGTTCTAGTTAGAGAGTGAACTTTTCTATCCTTAATTGTTTTTTATTTTTATTAAATGAAAGACATATAACAAAGATTATATTTTTTTTCTAGGAACTCTAACTAGATTTCAGAACTTATGAGTAAAGGGCTAGTTATACAATAGAAAATATAGACATCACTCTATATACTTTATTTAAGTTATGTTACATTGTTGTGTGCTTTCAATGATAAATGTGTTCTATAATTTGCCTAAACTAGTATATATGTGTTATTAAAGATATTGTCCTTATCCATAAAACAAAATTCAAAAGGACAAGGTCTAATGTTGGACCTTACCATGCAAAGTAGTTTGGTGGACCAAGTTTATCTATTAACATCTTAAGAACATGGTTTGGTTTCTTGTGAGACCATTCCATCCTAGGTCTTTTAAGAGATGATACAATCATTTAATATAATGTTGAGATATTCATGATCATGGCCAAGTGACTAAATAACATCCAAAGAATAAGGTCTAACTTATACCATTTCATCTTCGGTTATTTAAAAATTCTAGATACACACATATATTAGACTTATTATGTTTTGAAAAAATCATATTATCCAATAATTAATGTCCAAAGAATAGGGCTAATTATTAGACAATTTCATCCTACTACTAAATAAATGATTACAATATCAAATTGGATCAATGAAATTATGAAACAGAATGATTATTTAGTGTTTAGTGATCGAATTAATTAATATCCTAGATATTCTATAGTAATTGGTACTATTGTTTAATTATCGACACCAGAAGAATGGAACTCAATACTCAACCATGCCATCTTAGGTCGATTAATAATTAATATATATATAATTAATTCATCAATCATACATTAATTGATCCTATTACTCGATAATTAACCTATGAAATGTAAGGTATATTATAAGACCATTTTGTCTTGGGTCAATTAATGATTAATAAAAAATAATTAGAACAAGGATTATTTCTATTTTATTTTTATTAATCTTGTTATTCATTAATCAACGTCCAAAAAAAGAGGTCTAATATTAGACCATATATTTTAGGTCGATTAGCGATTAATAAAAATAATTAATTCATTGATGATATATTAATAGATCCTATTACTCGATAATTAGTATTTTTATTGTATTGATATTTGTATTTTTTTTTTTTATCTAAACAATGATAATTAGGGAGTAAGAATCAAAATAGAAAAAAAAGGGATTAGTCTGAGCCAGCGCTCAGGATATCCTTGGTTATACCAAAAAAAAAAAAATAGAAAGAAAGGGGGCTCACAGTTTCCTTTATTGAACATGATGAGAGACACTATCAGCCGTTGATCATGACTCCTCCTCTACTCCTAGCTCACCCATGGTGCATCCACGTTGTGATTCCTTCCCATTTGCAATAGCAGCCATTCGTGAAGGAGAAGAAGAATTGTTTTTTATGTTTTTGTTTTACAGGTCAAGTGAAGGCCACCATGAATGTGAAAAGGGAGAAAACGGGAAGAGTTGTACCATCCCCCTCAGGTTTGTGTCCATGGGCGGCGACGCTTGAATCCATGCACTGCCAATGGTGGCAGCGTGTGGGCTCACGCGCCACTGGTTTCCTTGCGCTGCCCCTGGGTTCTAGTAGCTTCTGCAATTAATTTTTTGACTTTTGTTTTTAAGGACCATTTTGTAATTTCAAATATTATTGTGTGTATTTGATTTTTTTGTTGGGTTTTATTATCATGTAAACATGTTTAATTCTAATTTTGTTACTAAAACAAATAATGTGAAAAAAGAATATATATGGGTTTTATACCATATATTTGTCCTTTTATTTGTTTCAAATATATGATGAGAAATATAAAAAATGACAAAAAAAATATTTTATTTGTGTACGGTCAAGCCTCCTAAAAATACAAAAAGAAACATATTGTTTAATATTTTCATACAAAACCCAAAAAAATACATGTTTGCATGTGTTTTAGGATTTGGTAACCATTTTAATAGATTCTTGAGAATTTGGTCAATAATTAAGTAATTCCCGCGCAAATTTAATTCATGAGAATTAATGGTATAAAATCATGATATAAATATTAGACTTATAAGTAGGATGATATTTAAATATCTAGAAATAACCAAAAAATCCAAAATTATTGTGACCTTTATCCAATTTTTATTTGGAATAATTATTTTCACGATGCATGAATAGTGGAAAACTCATTTACTTTCTAGGATAAGTGAACCCTGTTATGGCATTTTTTTTTTGAGAATTTATTTTTGGCACACAAACTTTTAATAGAATTCAAGAAATTAGATTTATTAACATGAATAAATTTTCACTCATCAAAACCTAGGTCGCGACTCTAAAGACCCTCTCCCCGACGTCACACGCAGACATGCAATAGAATAGCGACTCAACTGGGGAAGGTATATTAGACTAAGCTTTGCATATTTTGATATGATTTGTTTGTTTCGATGTGTATATATTTGACATGTTTTTATTTTTAGTTATGTTTTAATATAATATTTTTATTAAATCAGCCTATAACTTATGCTCGGATGTCCTTTATGAAGTTAAAACACTTTCATCGATGGAGACTACAGGAAAATTCAGGTTTTTTTCCTTCCAATAAGTACAGCAAGTTCACATGTGAACCCACCTTCACGAAGTATCAGTCAATGAACCAACATTGTCTTTGGATTGTTTATATAAAGCATGATCATAAATGAATATCAGGTTTAATTTGTTTTGACTAACACTTTGAGGCCCCATCCAGAAACATGATTTGATTTCTCTTTTGGTGATCATGTAGAGTTTTTAAGACATCAACAAATAAAAAAGTTTTTATTTGGTGTTCCTCCCGAAAGTTTCATGGGGTGGATTCAAATCCCATAGTTTTTAGCTCTGACACCGTCGAGAAGGATGAAAAACATTTGTAGAAAATGTTGAAATTTGAAGCTGATTCCAGACCTGCCATAGAAGCTGACAGAGTGCAAGTGCGTAGGAAAATTGAAGGTAGAAGAATTGAAGATTGAAGAATCAATTGTTATGATTGAATTCATATTGTAATAAGCTCGTTTAAGAGTTCTGAGTCAATGTTTTAGTCAATTTCAGCTTATAGTCAAAACTTTGTTAAATAGGAAATTTCAACTGATTCTTGTAAAAACTAGCCGTTGTAATTTCTGATTCTTCTATAAATAAATTGATGGGATGGCAGTAACCACAACGAAATATTCTGCCCATGTTCATGTTCTCTTGATTCTCAAATTACATAATTCCTTAAGTTCTTTCGTTTCTGGAAAGTTACTCTCAAATTCTGGAAATTTAGCCATTCCCAGAATTTGATCGCTACAGTGCGTGTTTGTGGCTGTTTGATCCATTTTGTCCGTACAAATCGCTACAGTAGCTGTTCTTTCAATTTTTCCAGAATTCAACCCGAATTTCAACATGGTATCAGAGCAGAATTAGGTCTTAGAAGGGATTGAAAGAAATATTTGAGTGAAAAAGAATTCAAGGATTGATTAAACCTTGAAAGAAAAAGGTTGCACTGTCTCCAGAAATTTCAGAATTCGTCAATCAAGAAAAGTCTTGATTTGTTCTCTAAAGGACTGATAATTGAAGAATTGCTCAATTACAGTTCGTGTTCTCTGTTCTGTGGAATCCCTGGAAGGAAAAGAGTGCAAAACAAGTGTTGATCAGAATTTGGTGCAAGAAGCAAGTGTTGACCAGAATTTGCAGATTTTTGAAATCAAGAAAAGTCTTGAATTGTTCTTTAAAAAGGGATAAACAATTGACAAAGAAGATCAATTGATATCCTTGTTCTCCAGTATTGTGAAGCCTTGGAAGTAAATTACAAGAAACAAAAATTTCGAGCAGACTGTTCTTGACAGACATGGATGCTTCATTCTCGTCAAAAACTCCAATCTTCACAGGGGTGAATTATGGAGTATGGGCAGTGAAGATGAAGATTTATCTGAAGGCTTACGAACTGTGGGAAGATGTGGAGAGTGAAAGGGAACCAATTCCCTTGAATAACAATCCAACAATGGCCCAACTGAAATACTTCAATGAACAAAGAGCAAAGAAGTTCAAGGCTCTTACTTGCATTCATAATGCAGTAAGTGAGGACATTTTCACAAGGATAATGGCCTGTGAAACTGCAAAGGATGCATGGGATAAGTTGAAATCCGAATTTCAAGGTGATGAGAAGTCAAGGAGGATGCAAATTCTGAACTTGAAGAGGCAATTTGAAGGGCTAAGGATGAAGGATTCTGACACTGTCAAAGAATTCTCATCAAGTGTGTCCAAGATTGTGAATGAAATGACTCTACTTGGAGAAGAAATTCAAGAATCAAGAGTTGTGGAAAAGGTTCTAGTAAGCTTACCAGAAAAGTTTGAGAACAAAATATGTTCTTTGGAAGATTCAAAAGACTTCACTTCCATGAGTCTTCAAGAGCTAATCAATGCATTGCAAGCTGTGGAACAAAGGCAAGCATTTAGGCAAGAAAACACAAGTGAAGAGGCCTTTACAGCAGGATTGAGTGGAAGAACTAGGCAGCAGCAAGTGTTCTTCAGAAATCCAGAAAACAGAACCAATTCTGGAAATTCATGGCAGAGGAGAAATTGGCCAAATAATCAAACACAAGGCAACAACTTCAATGCAAGGTGGAAGGAAAGAAGAGAGCCACTTCCCACCTGCAAGTACTGTCAGAAAAACAATCATCTTGAGTCATCTTGTTGGCTCAAGAATGCACAATGCCGAAAATGTAAGAAGTTTGGTCACATAGAAATTTTTTGCAATGAAGACAATGCAAACCAAGCTCAAGTTGCTGAAGTGGAGGAGACCAAAGAGGAAATGTTATTCACAGCCACTGAAGCACACAAATGCAACAAAACTGAGGTAAACAATCAAACCTGGTTAATTGATAGTGGTTGTTCAAACCACATGGCTGCAGAGTTAAGCTTGTTCAAAAATCTAGACTTAAGCTACAAATCTAGAGTTAAAGCTGCAAATGGACAGTATGTAAGTGTAGAGGGAAAGGGAGAAGTTGACATAGAAACTCTAGCAGGTACACGAAAGTTTGAACATGTTCTATATGTACCAGAAATTGTACAAAGTCTAATAAGTGTAGGTCAACTGCTAGAAGATGGTTTTTCATTGCTGTTTATAGATGGCAAATGCATGATCAAAGATGATCAAGACTTAGAAGACAGACCTGCTGAAGAAGAAAAAGCAGAGGAAGAAGAGGACCTACCTTTGAAAGAAACAAGACTTCTAAGTGTCACCTATGACAGATGCAAACTAGCTGCAAGTAAACCTTCAAATGTTGAAGAAGCCACTCTCTATGAAAAGAAGGTAAATAATCACTCACTAGTTGGTTTAGTCTATGAGGATAACCTGTTGAGCACAGGTGATGATGAAGAATTGGCTGCTGAATTTAGTGAAGAATTGGTTGCTGAATTTAGAACCAATATGAAAGACAAGTTCGAAATAAATGAACTTGGACTTTTAGACTATTGTTTGGGAATAAAACAAGCAGATGAAGGCTGCTGTGTGTGTCAAAACCAGTTCACCACCAAGCTACTGAACAAGGTTGCAAGGGAAAAATTCACGGCTGTGAACACATCAAAGTTGCTGGAAATGAAGCTCACCAAGGAAGATGGTGCTACCTGTGCAGATGGCAGAACTTATAGAATGCAAATTAGCAGACTAATCTATCAATCTTTCACTCAACCAGAAATAGTATGCTCTGCTATACTCAACACAAAGTTCATGCAAAACACTAGTCAGTTACACTATTACAGCATTGGTAAATGCAGACCAACCAGGTTGGTTAATGAAAGCATTAAAGGATTTGAACTTTGATCAGTTAACTGAGGGAATGTGCAGCTCAGGAATCAAGGGGGAGTGTTGAAATTTGAAGCTGATTCCAGACCTGCCATAGAAGCTGACAGAGTGCAGGTGCGTAGGAAAATTGAAGGTAGAAGAATTGAAGATTGAAGAATCAATTGTTATGATTGAATTCATATTGTAATAAGCTCGTTTAAGAGTTCTGAGTCAATGTTTTAGTCAATTTCAGCTTATAGTCAAAACTTTGTTAAATAGGAAATTTCAACTGATTCTTGTAAAAACTAGCCGTTGTAATTTCTGATTCTTCTATAAATAAATTGATGGGATGGCAGTAACCACGACGAAATATTCTGCCCATGTTCATGTTCTCTTGATTCTCAAATTACATAATTCCTTAAGTTCTTTCGTTTCTGGAAAGTTACTCTCAAATTCTGGAAATTTAGCCATTCCCAGAATTTGATCGCTACAGTGCGTGTTTGTGGCTGTTTGATCCATTTTGTCCGTACAAATCGCTACAGTAGCTGTTCTTTCAATTTTTCCAGAATTCAACCCGAATTTCAACAGAAAAAACATGTTCTGTCATGTTCTCCTTGTACCCAAGGACTTTCAAGACCATTTGATAGCCCTTGTACAGGATACATATCGACCATAGTGAATCTCAGAAATCCTACTGCCCAATCCCATTGCCACATTCTTGGTACTGCAATCTTTTTCCAAGGTCTCAGGCTTGAATGTTAATTGCAGGTGAAGAACCAGACTTGGGCTCAATGGACGTGGCACCGGAACCAGGACTCACGCGGTGGAATTGGGGATCAAATTTACATAGTGAGGGAGCCTGATAAATGCCCTATCCGGTACACACAAACTAAACGTTGGTTTGCATCCATTTGAATAGCTTTGGTTAGTAATTGACTGCTTTCATAGATTGGTGAATGCATTGCAATTTCTTTACCCTCTGCGAACCCTCTGCAAGATAGCGGGATGAACTAAGAAGAACAGATGAGTTCCTAAAAATTATTTCTGGAGAAATATGATACATGGGATAAAAAGCTTCTTGTTGTTTTGATGGTTGCCTACACACAAACACTAAATATTTATACTAGAAAGGCATTACTCAGTGTAAAATTGTTTACCTATTGCTGTCCTGTAACTTGTAGCTCACATTGTAGAGGAAAGACTTGTTGTGATAATTTATATTGGGTACCTGTGTATATAATGCCTAAATTTTCATCGTATTACATCGTCTAGCAGCACGACGACGCTTGTAATGTCCTCCCTCGACCCTGTTCTTGCGGTTTAGGCTGCTCCCATACCGTGCTATCCACGACTCAAGTGGATTTATCTGTGGGTTATTTGATGATTTGAAGTTGATAGCTGTTATTTATATCTGCAAGAAACTGTGAGGGATCATGAATACATTCCAGAGATCTAGCTGTAAGATTCCATTCAGCTTGAAATAAATGAGTTTCCAGGCACATTTATAGTGGCCAGAACACGATTCAGTAAATACATGGGACATTACCTGCAGGCTACTGCCATTACATTTATCTTCCTTACAATGAAATTAACTAATGAATTAAAGGCTTGAAGTCACATACGCAGCATCTGCCCCGCTTGAATTAAGACTCTTTCTTGGTGGAAGCTCTCATTGATGGGGCTAGCAATTGTTGCTACTGACTGAGCTCTTTCTACAGAGGTACCATCTCATCTCATTTTACAAAAACCAAAGTAACACCCAGCATCAGATGTTTACAAAGTAATCTAAACATTTGGACTGGCATCAATTTGATGCTTTATGAGACGCGGCACTTGTTTGTGGTGGTTGCGTTCTGAGAAATGTTTAGCCCTCCGGAAACAGGCAGAGCCTATGTCGCTTCACCCTTTCAGAGCAATGCTATTCAACTATGAATACTTGAACATGAGTATGGATGCTCGAACACTTCAATTTTAAGAATGCGGCCGCCTCGGATATAGATATGGGTGTCATAAATAAGATTTGATCAATGGTTAACTGGTCCTTCAGATCTTCTTCATTTGACTGAAGTGATGATCTTGAATTCTATTTGGGAAAATGATACTGTCGATATATCGACAATTTAGATCATGGAAGTCGGTCTAAAAGTTAGAGCTGTCGTATAGGTGATGTCTGTGCACACATAAACACATGCAAACATAAAGCAAAGTGAACAGATCCTGCACTGCTCTAAGATAACCCAGCTGTGGTTGGAAATTGTTTCTATTCAAATTTCTAAACATCTAACAACCTTTTGTTGTAGGAACCAAGCAAGACTGCAACAAAATCTCATGTACTTGGCTGCAATTGCTGATTGTCAGCCCCAACCACCTACCATGCATGCCCAGGTAAAAGGGATATTAAGAATGTAAAGTATGTGAAAGTGCAGGCTTTAGAAAAGTATTTTAATGTGTTTCAGTTTGAATTTGATCTTTTATCTGTAAATTCCTTGCAGTTCCCTTCCAGCGGCATTATGCAGCCAGGAGCACATTACATGCAGCAGCACCACCAAGCTCAACAGATGACACCACAAGCCCTTATGGCCGCATGCTCTTCTATGCTGCAGTATGCTCAAACAGCCGTTCTCAGCGCTTCAACAACAGCAAGCTTTACACAGCCAGCTCGGCATGAGCTCCGGTGGAAACACATGACTTCATATGATGCAAAGTGAGGCTAGCACCGCAGGAGGCAGCGGAGCGCTTGGTGGTGGACGATTTCCTGATTTTGGCATGGATGCCTCCAGTAGAGGAATCGCAAGTGGGAGCAAGCAAGATACACGGAGTGCAGGGTCAAGTGAAGGGCAAGGAGGAAGCTGTTGAAGAATGAAGACATGAAATGCAGCTGATTCCAAGACTGCAAGCTGAAGGAGTGAAGGCAGAGCTGTGAAGGTAGAGCAGCATCAGAGTCTTTATGTTTTTTTTTTAATTAGTATTCGTGTTTAAGTCAAAAAAAGATCAATTGTTTGATCTAGAAGTCTAGTTTTTATTGAGTTTCATATTAAGTCCATTATGTTTTAGGATAGAACAAGAGTTTGTATTTGATTAAAATTCATCCTCTTGTAGGTTGTTCAATTTCTATAAATAAAAACTAAGGGATGGCAGTAACCAAAAGCACAAATTCTTCCCTTTATTTTGAACATCAATTGCCTAAAATACTTGTTCTTTACGTTCTTTGAAATTCTGGAAATCCATAAGGTTCTTGTCACTAATCTGAATAGTGACTGTTTTTCTGGGCAGGAAACACAAATCCTGACAGTGATTTGAACAGTAGTTGTTTGTTCATCAGAATTTTTTCCAACAATTGGTATCAGAGCAGAATTAAATCTTTGAAAAGGAATTGAGAGAAACACGAGAGAATCAAAATGTAAGGATTTTTTCAAAGTTATTTGGCTTTGAACGGAAGGTGAGTGAAACACGAGAGTCCAGAAATTCAATCAAGAAATTCATCTTGATTTGTTCTTGAAGTGATACGTAATTGATAGAAATTATCAATTGCTATCTTCGTTCTTTGTTTTTGATTAGAATTATCAACCAAATTACAGCAAAAAGAGGGAGAAATAGAAACTGTTACTGTTTCCATCAAACTTGCAGAAACCAAAGAGTAAACAACTGCATCGTCAGACATGGATTCCTCATCTTTTTCGTCGAAGTAACATGTGTTTACTGGAACAAATTATGGTGTTTGGGTTGTGAAAATGACAACATATCTTAGGGCTTTTGACTTATGGCAGATTGTGGAGAATGACAAGGAGCCAAATACATTGAACACCAATCTTACGATTGCTCATGTAGTGTTTTGAATTTTTTTATAAGGAGAATACAAGAATGCCCTTAGTGGCTTAGGATTAGGTTAAGGGTAGGGTAGTAATTGCACAAGCTAGTAAATATAAATAGAAAAGAAAAGAAAAGAAAAGGAAAAAGAGAGGTAATCTGAAAATTGAGAGAGAGAGAACCGGGAAGAGAGAAAGAAGAAGAAGAAGAAAAAAGAGGGAAAGAGAAGAAGAAGAGAAAGGAAGAAGGAGAAATAAATTGTTAAGGTAATGTGTGTGTTTATTATGTATAAATAAGATTATTAGCTATGATTTTGCTTGTATGGGTTGTTAGGGTTTGAGAATTTTATTTGGGTTTGATTGATGAATTAGGAGAGATGTTAGGGTTTGAATGTGTTGGATAATAGTTTAATTAGTTTGATTGTAGATGATTTTGAAGTTTTGAGATGTTTGGTTTGAGAAAATATTGAGAAAAATGGTGAAATAATGTTGATAAATTCGAAATCCTTTGCTGGAAATTCTGGGTTGAGGTTGAAGATGACAGAATTTCATTTTGGTCCTTTTGGTGAAAATTTCAGTTTAGTCCCTGAACTTTGGAAAAATTACAGTTTGGTCCCTGGGGTGAAATTGAAGATTCTGGACAGAATTGAGGATGAATTATGGACAAGATTTTAGGATAGCTATGAATTTATGAAGTGTTCAATTTAGTCCTTCAATTTGGTAAAATTACGATTTGGCCCTAAAAATATGAGAAAAATTCAGAATGGTCCCTAGGTGAAATAATAGCATTTAAGATTGGTTTGATGGATAATTGAAGTTCATTTGATGGATTATTATCAATTTTATGAGTTAGGTATTTGGAATTAGATTTTGGAAGAAACCTTTGATTTAGGTTTTACGAAGAAATGGATAGTTGATTCAAAAACACATAGGATTATGATTTGAACTCTTAGATATGTTATTAAAGGTATTTTAATTCCTTTGAGTCATTTTTTTGAATATCTTCTTTTATATATATTCAGATAATCCCGATATTCAACCCGCGGGACATCAGTAGGATTTCGTCAACACTCTGCTTCTGAACCTTGTTTGTTCTTAAGTCAGGTGAGTGGATAATATTTAATATGCATGAGAAATAGTATAAATATTTGAATTTGCTAGTATGAATTGGATTATGCTTTTTGATAATATATACCTTGATTATATTCTTGATACGATAAAGCATAATCATTTGTTGAAAATATGTTCTTGATATGAGCCCATATCTGTTTGTGAATTGATAGCTCCTCATTTGATTGATATCATGAGTTGAGCCTTGAGATATGAATATGTTTGTTTGAATATCAGATATACATATGGTATGCCAGTCAGAATACCCATGCTAACAGGGTAGTGTTAGCCTTTGTGCACATCGTATCTGAAACCCTAGTTGGTCGGGGGAGTCACCAACCTGTGTGGACTGATCATCCCACAGTACGGAGCCTCATGCTCACTGCATTCTGATTTTCTGACGAGCTTTACCTATACATTCTTGTTATGACCTATTTGAGAAATTTGTTGTAAGAACCTTGAGCCGATTTGATATTATACTTCTCTTTGCTATATTATCTCGTATGTGTATATTGGATATTATCTACTCACTGAGTTGTTGAACTCACTCCCTCATTATTTATCATTTTCAGGGTCGTAGCTTGCTAGCAGGTCATTTTTGTCCAACTCTTGGAACCTGCTATTTTGGTTGTATTTGATATTTTGTTCGTATGTCTAGTTAGTGCTCCACAATTGTAATTGTATATAAGCAACTCTTGTATTAAGAAAATCGAATTATGTTATAAAGTTTCCGTTTGTTATTTTCGCTGCGTTAAATTCTGAAGTTGAATGATGAGTTTGTGTGTAAGTTTGGGTTCGCATAGGTGTGGAACCTTGGAGGGGGACCATGCCTATGTGCCGGTCACGGATCCGGGAATCGGGTCGTGACAAAGATGGTATCAGAGCCTGGTTATAAAATGAATAATAGTAAAGTTAGGATTCGTATTGTGGAGCATTAGGATCCGTTTTGTCTTGTCTGTTATCCTCGAAATTCTGAATTCTCATCAAGCATATCTTCTTGATTCCTTATTGTCTTGTTTGTTATGCTTGAAATTCTGAACTCTCATCAAGCATGTCTTCTTGATTCCTTATGTATTCTATAAATATGCTTTCCGATAATTATACGATAACTATTGTGCTATTGTTTTGACATGACAAAAATGTTCGTCCTTATATGATATGTCGAGGAATAGACATATAGCTAATACTATTGGAGTACGTGACGATCAGAAAGATGTCCGTATTGTGTAGTTAAGAAATGCAAGGTATATTCCTTATAGGAGGGGTGATGTATTCGCACTTGAATATATTCTTTTTGTTTGCACTTTTGAATCAAAAGTTTTGTTTGATACGGGTGCAACCCTTTTGTTTATGTCCCTATATATTGCCATGAGGTTAGATAGACAACTAACTCTGTTAGGATTTCTCATTTCTGTTTATATCTCCGTGGATGAAGAATTAATATTAGTGAAGTATGTGTATCAAAATTGTGAGATAGAAATTGGAGATAAGATCCTTATGGGAGACTTGAATGTTTTAGATATGATTGATTTTGATGTGATTTTGGGAATTAATATTAGTGAAGTATGTGTATCAAAATTGTGAGATAGGATTTGGAGATAAAATCCTTATGGGAGACTTGAATGTTTTAGATATGATTGATTTTGATGTGATTTTGGGAATTAATATTAGTGAAGTATGTGTATCAAAATTGTGAGATAGAAATTGGAGATAAGATCCTTATGGGAGACTTGAATGTCTTAAATATGATTAATTTTGATGTGATTTTGGGAATAGATTGGCTGTCAAAGCATAGGGTTTCAGAAATTTATCAGGGTAAGAAAGTAGTGTTTGATTTAGATGGAGAAATGAGGTTAGTTTTTCGAGGAGATAAGATTGTGTGTTCATTAATTATACTATTGACTATCTCGAGGAGAATGACACGAAAAAGGGTACAGTGTTACCTAGCATATGTAGTGGATGTAGATAAGGAAATTTCCTGGTTAAACCAAGTCCCAATAGTTAAGAAGTTCATCAAAGTATTTCAGGATGAGTTACCTGGATTGCCTCCATATAGGGAGATTGATGTTTCTATTGATTTGGTTCCTGGTACCGAACCAATATCAATGGCACCATATAGAATGGCACCAGCAGAATTGAGAGAGCTAAAGGAACAATTGCAGGATTTATTAGATAAAAAGTTCATTCGGCCAAGTGTGTCTCCTTGGGGAGCCCCAGTGCTGTTTGTGAAGAAGAAAGATGGGTCATTGAGGTTATGTATAGATTATAGACAACTAAATCGAGTGATAATTCGAAATAGATACCCACTCCCTCGAATAGATGACTTGTTTGATCAGTTGCAGGGAGCTCAATTCTTTTCTAAGATTGATCTTCGATCTGGGTATCATCAGTTGAGGATAAGGAAGGAAGACATTCCAAAAACCGCCTTTAGAACTCGGTATGGTCACTACGAGTTCTTGGTGATGTCTTTTGGATTAACGAATGCGCCAGCAGCTTTTATGGACTTGATGAACAGAGTGTTTAAACAGTTTATTGATCAATTTGTGATAGTTTTTATTGATGATATTTTGATTTATTCAAAGTCTAGAGAGGAGCATGAGCAACACTTGAGGATTGTGCTTCAAACTCTGCGGGATCATCAACTGTATGGTAAATTCTCAAAAAGTGAGTTCTGGCTGGAGAGGGTAGCATTTCTTGGACATGTAGTGTCAAGAAATGGGATTGAGGTTGATCCTCAAAAGATTGAAGCAGTAAAGCAATGGCTTAGGCCTACTTCAGCAACAGAAATTAGAAGTTTCTTGGGTTTGGCTGGATACTATAGGAGGTTTGTGGAGAACTTTTCTCGGATTTCTGCACCATTGACTAAGTTAACACAGAAAAATGTTAAGTTTCAGTGGTCTGAAGCTTGTGAGAAAAGCTTCTTGGAATTAAAGCAGAGATTGACTACAGCTCCTGTTCTAGCAGTACCATCGGGTTCTGGTGGTTACACAGTTTATTGTGATGCCTCGAGAGTAGGGTTAGGATGTGTTTTAATGCAAAATGGCAAGGTTATTGCTTATGCTTCGCGGCAGCTGAAGAAGCATGAACAAAACTACCCTACACATGATTTAGAGATGGCCGCGGTAGTTTTTGCTTTGAAGATTTGGAGGCATTACCTATATGGAGAAACTTGCGAAATCTTTACGGATCATAAAAGTTTGAAGTACATCTTTCAGCAGAGAGATCTGAATATGAGGCAAAGGAGATGGATGGAACTGTTGAAAGATTATGATTGTACTATACAGTATCACCCAGGCAAGGCAAATGTAGTTGCCGATGCTTTGAGTAGGAAATCATCAGGGAGCCTAGCTCATATTCAAGAGGTACGAAGGCCTTTGATTAAGGAGTTGCATGGATTAGTGGATGAAGGAGTTAAATTTAACCTTAGCAGAGGTAGAGCAATGATTGCTCACTTTCAGGTTAAGTCAGACTTGTTTGAGAGGATAAAAGCAGCTCAGAAGGAAGATGATTCACTACACAGGATTAGAAGTGAGGTTGAGCAGGGTAAAACTGCAGGTTTTGTGATTGGTGATGATGATGTGTTGAGATTTGGGGATAGACTTTGTGTACCTGATGTTGATGATCTGAAGAGAGAACTGATGACAGAGGCACATCAGACAGTCTATACAGTGCATCCGGGTTCCACCAAGATGTATAAAGATCTTAAGGTGTGCTATTGGTGGAATAGGATGAAGGCTGATATAGCAGACTTTGTTTCTAGGTGTTTGACCTGTCAAAGGGTAAAAGGTGAACATCAAAGACCTCCTGGATTGTTGCAACCACTGTTGATACCAGAATGGAAGTGGGAAAGGATCACAATGGACTTTGTGACTGGGTTGCCTAGGAGTCAGGAGGGTTATGATTCGATATGGGTGATTGTTGATAGATTGACAAAATCAGCCCATTTTCTACCAGTTAAGATTACTTATGGGTATGCAAAGTTGGCAGAATTGTTTATTAGCGAGATTGTACGATTGCATGGAGTGCCAATCTCGATAATTTCAGATAGAGGTCCACAATTCACATCGCGATTTTGGGTGAAGTTTCAGGAAGCGATGGGTACTAAAGTGCAGTTGAGCACAGCTTTTCACCCTCAGACTGATGGTCAGTCTGAAAGGACTATTCAGATATTGGAGGATATGTTGAGAGCCTGTGTTATGGATTTTGGGGTTGGTTGGAGTAAGTTCCTATCATTAGTGGAATTTGCTTACAACAATAGTTATCAGGCTAGCATAGAGATGGCACCTTATGAGGCTTTGTACGGACGAAAATGTAGATCACCAGTTTGTTGGTTTGAGGTTGGTGAGAAAAGGCTAATGGGACCTGAGTTGATTCAAATTACCTCAGAGAAGATAGAGGTGATCAGAAAGAGGCTTCAGACAGCTCAAAGTAGGCAGAAAAGTTACGCGGATAAAAGGAGGCGTGACTTAGAGTTTTCAGTGGGTGACTGTGTGTTCTTAAAGGTCTCACCGACCAAAGGAGTATTCAGGTTTGGAAAGAAAGGCAAGCTAAGTCCTCGATTTATTGGGCCGTATGAGATTTTGGAGAGAATTGGAGCAGTTGCTTATAGGTTGGCCTTACCGCCAAATTTGTCGGCTATACATCCTGTATTTCATGTTTCTATGCTACGGAAGTATATGCCGGATCCATCTCATGTGTTAGAAGTGCATCCAGTTGAGTTAAGAGATGATGTGACCTATGAGGTGCAACCAGAAACTATAGTAGACCGACAAGTGAGAAAGCTACGGTCGAAGGATATAGCTTCGGTGAAGGTGAAGTGGAAAGGTCATTCAATTGAAGAAGCGACATGGGAACTTGAGGATAAGATGCGTGAGGAATATCCTCATCTTTTTGATAATCTCGGTACGTATTTAAACATTTATTTAGTTTCGAGGACGAAACTTTTATAAGGTGGGGAGATTGTAGTGTTTTGAATTTTTTTATAAGGAGAATACAAGAATGCCCTTAGTGGCTTAGGATTAGGTTAAGGGTAGGGTAGTAATTGCACAAGCTAGTAAATATAAATAGAAAAGAAAAGAAAAGAAAAGGAAAAAGAGAGGTAATCTGAAAATTGAGAGAGAGAGAACCGGGAAGAGAGAAAGAAGAAGAAGAAGAAAAAAGAGGGAAAGAGAAGAAGAAGAGAAAGGAAGAAGGAGAAATAAATTGTTAAGGTAATGTGTGTGTTTATTATGTATAAATAAGATTATTAGCTATGATTTTGCTTGTATGGGTTGTTAGGGTTTGAGAATTTTATTTGGGTTTGATTGATGAATTAGGAGAGATGTTAGGGTTTGAATGTGTTGGATAATAGTTTAATTAGTTTGATTGTAGATGATTTTGAAGTTTTGAGATGTTTGGTTTGAGAAAATATTGAGAAAAATGGTGAAATAATGTTGATAAATTCGAAATCCTTTGCTGGAAATTCTGGGTTGAGGTTGAAGATGACAGAATTTCATTTTGGTCCTTTTGGTGAAAATTTCAGTTTAGTCCCTGAACTTTGGAAAAATTACAGTTTGGTCCCTGGGGTGAAATTGAAGATTCTGGACAGAATTGAGGATGAATTATGGACAAGATTTTAGGATAGCTATGAATTTATGAAGTGTTCAATTTAGTCCTTCAATTTGGTAAAATTACGATTTGGCCCTAAAAATATGAGAAAAATTCAGAATGGTCCCTAGGTGAAATAATAGCATTTAAGATTGGTTTGATGGATAATTGAAGTTCATTTGATGGATTATTATCAATTTTATGAGTTAGGTATTTGGAATTAGATTTTGGAAGAAACCTTTGATTTAGGTTTTACGAAGAAATGGATAGTTGATTCAAAAACACATAGGATTATGATTTGAACTCTTAGATATGTTATTAAAGGTATTTTAATTCCTTTGAGTCATTTTTTTGAATATCTTCTTTTATATATATTCAGATAATCCCGATATTCAACCCGCGGGACATCAGTAGGATTTCGTCAACACTCTGCTTCTGAACCTTGTTTGTTCTTAAGTCAGGTGAGTGGATAATATTTAATATGCATGAGAAATAGTATAAATATTTGAATTTGCTAGTATGAATTGGATTATGCTTTTTGATAATATATACCTTGATTATATTCTTGATACGATAAAGCATAATCATTTGTTGAAAATATGTTCTTGATATGAGCCCATATCTGTTTGTGAATTGATAGCTCCTCATTTGATTGATATCATGAGTTGAGCCTTGAGATATGAATATGTTTGTTTGAATATCAGATATACATATGGTATGCCAGTCAGAATACCCATGCTAACAGGGTAGTGTTAGCCTTTGTGCACATCGTATCTGAAACCCTAGTTGGTCGGGGGAGTCACCAACCTGTGTGGACTGATCATCCCACAGTACGGAGCCTCATGCTCACTGCATTCTGATTTTCTGACGAGCTTTACCTATACATTCTTGTTATGACCTATTTGAGAAATTTGTTGTAAGAACCTTGAGCCGATTTGATATTATACTTCTCTTTGCTATATTATCTCGTATGTGTATATTGGATATTATCTACTCACTGAGTTGTTGAACTCACTCCCTCATTATTTATCATTTTCAGGGTCGTAGCTTGCTAGCAGGTCATTTTTGTCCAACTCTTGGAACCTGCTATTTTGGTTGTATTTGATATTTTGTTCGTATGTCTAGTTAGTGCTCCACAATTGTAATTGTATATAAGCAACTCTTGTATTAAGAAAATCGAATTATGTTATAAAGTTTCCGTTTGTTATTTTCGCTGCGTTAAATTCTGAAGTTGAATGATGAGTTTGTGTGTAAGTTTGGGTTCGCATAGGTGTGGAACCTTGGAGGGGGACCATGCCTATGTGCCGGTCACGGATCCGGGAATCGGGTCGTGACAGCTCAAATCAAGTTCTTTAATGAAGAAAAAGCAAAGGGATTCAAGGCACTTACTTGCATCCATAATGCAGTAAGTGAAGAAATATTCACAAGAATCATGGCTTGTGAAACTTCTAAAGAAGCTTGGGATAAATTGAAAGTTGAATTTCAAGGTGACAAAAAATCAAAGAGAATGCAGATTCTGAATTTAAAAAAACAGTTTGAAGGTTTGAAGATGAGAGAGACAGAAACAATCAAAGAGTTCTCCTCTAATATCTCCAAACTAGTTAATCAAATGAGACTTTTGGGAGAAGATGTTCAGGATTCAAGAGTGGTAAAAAAGGTTCTCGTCAGCCTGCCTGAAAAAATTGAGAACAAAATTTGTTCTTTAGAAGACTCAAGAGACTTTACGGCAGGGCTGTGAATGCCGTGCCGTTCCGGCCGGAATGGCCGGAACGCGCCGTTCCGGTGCACAAAACGGGACGAAACGACGTTGGTTTCGTCCCGGTTTTCATGCCGGTCGGTGCCGGCAATTCCGGCCAAATTCCGGCTGGAACGCACCGGTTACGTGCCGGGTGTACCGTTCCGGTGTAAGACTCAAAACGGCGCCGTTTCAATTTGTGAAGAATGATAGAAACCGACGCGACGACATCAGCTATTCAGCTCACCCCAAATCAATTTTTCCCCAAATCAGTGAAATCACAGCTCCGGCACCCAAAAATTCTTCAATTTTTCTATCATTCTTCCATCAGCTCACCCCTCATCTCAACGCAAATCTCAATCCCTAATCCAGTACTCCCTCACCTCAAAATCGCAGCCCTAAAGCCCCTAATCCCTAACTGCAAATCGCAAACCCCAAATTGCAAATCTCAATTCTTCCCCGTTTTAAACACAAACCTTCCAAGTTTCCAGCCTTCATCCCTTGAATACCAGTACAGCCTTCATCCCTCGTTGATAGCCGCGCCTCTCTCTGTAACAGGTATCTCTCCCTTCGCAACTCCTAGCTTATTCCCTTTCACTTGCGTTTTGATTTTCCGTTTTCACACACTTGCGCTGTTGAATTCTTATTTGTTTCATGTATTTTGCAAGTAACCCAGAACTTGGAGTGATTTTGTCTTGTATTTTGTCTAATAAATTGATGAGAAATAAACATGTTTGCAGAGATTTTAACTGCTTGTTGATACGTGGCTTGTTGATGTCTAATTTTTGGAATGATTGAACATTTGCATGTCCAGATTAGCCTAATAAACCTAGCTTATATGATTGATCAAATACAAATTCGTTCATATGATTGATCAAATACAAATTTGTTCTTCATGGAGATTGTTTATATTGTTTAAACCTAGATTTTTTGGTCTGGAATTAGCTTCAGTTTCGAAGTTATCTTCAGTTTTGATTTTCAAAGTTAGGTTTTATTTACATGTCCTAAGCTTCATCTTATTTATCATCCAGTTTTAGCAATGCTAGAGGAGGAATCATTGTATCAAGCAAGATCATTAAGTGCTCATGATGTTTCAATAGAAACTAATGTAGATTGTACTATTCTTGTATTATAGTTAGCTTAATTCTTACCTTTTTCATGCTGTTAACTTGATTCCTATCACTTTCTGAATGGTAATCTAAACATTTGGACTGGCATCATTTTGATACTTTATGAGATGAGACACTTGTTTGTGGTGGTTGTGTTCCGAGATAAAATTTCTTTTAATTTCTAACTTGTGATATTTTTTTCTGTAGATAAAATTATATGGCTGAAAACTCATCTAGTGGTGGGACTTCCATAACTTCAGCTCTAGCAAGATCAGATGATCCAGCATAGGCTCATGGACAAGTGGTTGTTGGTGCAAAGAGCGCAAGTATATGTATTTATTGTAACAAACGAATCAATGGTGGTGGTATTACTCGTTTGAAATATCACCTTGCTGGTGTTAAAGGCCAAGTTGAACCTTGTAAAAAGGTCCCTACGGATGTTAAATGGCAAATGAACCAATTGATAGAGGACTTGACAGTGGAGAAAGATAAAAGAAAGAGAGTTAGAACTGATATTGGAAATTCTCAATCATTTTCCAATGATGAAGTTGAAGAGGGTGATGATGCAAATCCTCATTTAGGTAATATGAGTTCACAAACAAATAGAAGAGGGACAATGCAAGGAATAAGTTCAACTAGAAAGAAGATGTCTTTATTTGCTCCACGAACTACTCCAAGTTCACAACCTAGTATTAGAAGTGCAATGGCTTCTAAGGAGAGGGAACACAATGCAAGAAAAGCTGTAGCAACATGGTGGTTTGATGCTAATATACCGTTTAATGCTGCTAAGTCATATTATTATCAGCCAATGCTAGATGCCGTAACATCAATGGGACCTGGTTTTAAAGGACCATCATATCATGATTTGAGGGGATCACTTTTAAAAGATGTAGTTCATGATGTCCACGAATACATTTTAGAAATCAAGGCTGATTGGAAACTTTATGGATGTTCTATTATGTCAGACGGGTGGTCAAATAGGAGGAATGTACCAATTGTGAATTTCCTTGCTTATTCTCCGAGAGGCACCGTATTCTTGAAGTCTGTTGACACTTCAGGACTTCGAAAAGATAAAGAGACATTGCTTGAGATGTTTGATGAAGTTGTCAAAGAAGTTGGACAAGAAAATATTGTCCAATTTGTTAGTGATAATGAGGCTTCATTTAAGGCTGCTGGGAAAGCTTTGCAGCAAAGGTATGGCACCTTTTTTTGGTCTCCTTGTGCTGCCCATTGCATTGATTTAATGCTAGAAAATATTTGTGATCCAAGATATTTTCCGATCATTGATCAAACCATTAAAAATGCAAGAAATATAACTAAGTTTATATATAATCATGCATGGGTTTTAGCTTTGATGAGGAAAGAATTCACAAATGGAAATGATTTATGTCGTCCTGGCATAACAAGGTTTGCTACCCATTTTTTAAGCATCCAATGTTTACTGAAGTTTAAGAATGAGCTTCGACAGATGTTTACTTGCACAAAATGGGTTGAATCAAGTCATGGAAAAAGTCGGGTTGGAAAGGAAATTGCTGCTATAGTTTTAGAAGATAAAGACTTTTGGCCGAGATGTGCACATATAGTCAACGTCAGCGAGCCTTTAGTACGAGTTCTAAGGTTAGCAGACAGTGAAGAAAAACCATCAATGGGATATTTATATGAGGCAATGGATAAAGCAAAAGAAGTCATCAAAACAAGGTTGAAAAATAGAATATCTCAATATGGACCATATATTCGGGTAATTGATGCTAGATGGGATAAGCAACTTCATAGTCCTTTACATGCAGCAGGATGTTTTCTTAATCCTGGAATATTTTTTAGGCCTTCTTTTTCAAAACAAAAGGAGGTAACTCGAGGTTTGCTTAGCACAATTACTAGATTGGTTCCTGATTGTGATATTCAAGATATCATTTGTGGCCAAATTGAGGAGTATAAGAAAGGAACTGGTGATTTTGGCATGACCCTAGCTATTCGTCTAAGAGAAAAGTTAAATCCAGGTAATAACTTTTATTTTTTAAAATATAATGTCTTTTTTTTATCTATAATATTTGATTTATTCAATTTTTTTTATCTAGTTGCATGGTGGGAGCAATTCGGCAATGATACTGAAGAACTTCAAAAGTTTGCAATTCGAGTTCTTAGTCAATGTTGTAGTGCAACTGGGTGCGAAAGAAATTGGAGTATATTTGAATTCATCCATTCCAAAAGGCGAAATAGGCTTGAGCACAAGAGATTAAATGATTTAGTATTTGTTCGTTATAATCTAAAGATTCAACAGAGGTAAAATATCAATACTATTATATTAATAATTATTTTCTATTACATTGCTATTAATTTTTTAATTTCTTTCATGTTTATTCTTTGTAGGAATTTGAGCAAAACAAGAGATGCTTTAGATCCCATTAGCCTTGATAACATTGATCTATTAAATGAATGGATTTGTGAAGAACCTAATCTTCTTGATGGAGAGGACATAAGTTGGGAGAGTATCGAAGCACCTTTGTCTACTTTAAATTTAGATGATGAAGAGACATGTTTAAATGAGGAGAATGAGCTTGGTGGAAATGACCAACTATTGGAATGTCTTGTTGATGACTTTCCTTATATTCCACCGCAAGATCAAGATCCTTATTTTTATATTAATGATGTAGAAAATGTTTGATGTCTATTTCTTTTATTTTAGAACATTTTACTTTCATAATATTTTGGAATTTTAGAGATGTTTCTAATTTTGAGATTATGGTTGTATTGTATAATTTAAAGTTCATTTATCTTGAATTTAAATTATACTTGTTAAATTAATATTTTATTTTTTATATATATATAATTAATTAAATATGAACAGTACAAAACCGGAACGGCACGCCGGAATACACCGAAACCGGAACGTTCCGTTCCAATCAAAAAACCAGAACGGCGCCCGGTACGGATTTTACAACCTTGCTTTACGGAGATGAGTCTTCAAGATTTGATTAATGCTCTTCAAGCAGTAAAGCAGAGGCAAGCCTTCAGACAAGAAGGTTCAAGTGAAGAAGCTTTTGCTGCAGGATTCAAAGGAAGATCAAGAAATCTGAATTTTCAAAAAAATGGCCATGAAGGCAGAAGAGAAACTGGAAGAAATTTGCAAAACAAAAACTGGCAACACAACCAGAATTATCCCAACAAATTCAATGCAAAGGGAAAGGAAAGAAAGGAACGATTTCCTGCTTGCAAATACTGCCATAAAACAAATCATCTTGAGTCATGGTGTTGGCTCAAGAATGCTCAATGCAGGAGGTGCAAGCAGATTGGACATATTCAAAAATTTTGCAAAACAAACACCTCAACTGGAAAGCAAGCATACATTGCTGAGACCCCACAAGTAGAAGATGAACAATTGTTCATGGCCACAATCGAACAAAAGTGCAGCAAAACAGAGGTAAAGATTTCTAATTGGCTTGTTGACAATGGATGCACAAATCATATGTCTGCAAATGTGAAGATGTTTAAGACCTTGGATTCAAATTATGAATCCAAAGTAAAAGTTGCAAACGGGCAGTATGTGGATGTAAAAGGCAGAGGGGATGTTGACAATGAAACTATGGCAGGTTTGAGAACTTTTGATAATGTGTTGTATGAGCCTGAAATTAACCAAAATCTTGGGAGTGTTGGACAATTACTTGAAGATGGTCACTCTTTGTCTTTCATTGATGGCATTTGCACAATCAAAGATGATCAAGGTATCACCTTGTTTTCAGCTAGAATGACTAACTTGAAGTCATTTTAATTATGCACACATGAATATGAAGTCATTCAAGGAGGAGTGTTGAAGAATGAAGACATGAAATGCAGCTGATTCCAAGACTGCAAGTTGAAGGAGTGAAGGCAGAGCTGTGAAGGCAGAGCAGCATCAGAGTCTTTATGTTTTCTTTTAAATTATTATTCTTGTTTAAGTCAATAAAGATCAATTGTTTGATCTAGAAGTCTAGTTTTTATTGAGTTTCATATTAAGTCCATTATGTTTTAGGATAGAACAAGAGTTTGTATTTGATTAAAATTCATCCTCTTGTAAGTTGTTCAATTTCGATTTCTATAAATAAAAACTGAGGGATGGCAGTAACTAAAAGCATAAATTTTGCCATTTATTCTAAACATCAATTGCCTAAAATACTTGTTCTTTATGATCTTTGAAATTCTGGAAATCCATAAGGTTCTTGTCACTAATCTGAATAGTGACTGTTTTTCTGGGCAGGAAACACAAATCCTGACAGTGATTTGAACAATAGTTGTTTGTTCATCAGAATTTTTTCCAACAGAAGCTCTGGAGGTCAGGGTGGTGATGGAGGTGAAACCTTTTACTTGAAATCTGCTGATGATGGGAATTGAGAGGTTAGAAATGGTAAACCTACTGGTTTGTTAACAACCAAACCTTAGGAAAGTTTTGTAGGGAAGTTGATCTAGAAATAGAAAAGCAGAGAGGACTTGCTGCCTGGAAAAACTTGTATGTTGCAAGAACTTGTTGAAGACTCTTACCACAAACCTTTCTCTGGCTTGTTTTGAAGTTGCAAGACACTCGCGATGAAATCTTGTGCCAGTGTATCCCTGTAAATTTCTAGGCTATGTTTTGGTGTGCTATAGTCCTACTCCCTTGCTTTTTGTTGATGTCTTCAAATATGGGTTTAGTTTCAATCTTCTTTCGCTGTGGTTTTAATTGTTAGTGTTAGATAATAATATAAATTATATTTTGGGAAGAATAATATAAATCATATTTTGGGTCTCATCTAACAATTTAAGTTTAAGTTTTTAGATGAGATGGTTCATTGGCATGTTATCAGAACTTTGTTTACTTAACGGTTACGAGTTTGAATCTTACTATTTTTATTCTATTTTGTAAAAATCAAGTATAAGATAGTATGAGTCTTTGCAAGTTTCAAGCCCAAAAGGTTTTTACTTGAGGGGATGTATTAGAGAATAATATAAATTATATTGTAGGGTTTTACTTAACAAGTTTTTAGATGAAATAATTCTTTAATATTACAATTTTCTGTTAACCACGTACTTTGTAGCCTTAGAAATTAAGAGTCATTCACATGTACTTCACTAGTGACATTTGTCAAAATCATAATCTGAATCTTGGATAGCTCCAGCTTATATGAACACAAAGTGACCACTGTAGTTATAAAAGTGAAGTTTTGAAATCTGAAGCTCTGAAGAACATAGCTTTGATCAGTAGGTTTTATTGAATGTAGTGTTTCACTTGGAAAATTGTAATGGTGTTTTAAGGAAACATCTTACATAAAAGCTTAAGTATTTATATTATTTTTTAACATACCCCTTCAAGTGAAAATCTTTTGAGTTTGAAACTTGTATAAGTCCATATTATCTCAGCATTTAGTGAAGTAGCATAAGCAGAAAACTGCTCGACTGAAAGATTTTGAGCATAACACAATAAGAAACCAGAGTTTAGGATTTATTTTTTGAAAGCGAAGTTAAGATAACAAGGTTTGTAGTTGACCCAATCCAATAGGGGTTGAAAAGAGGGAATCAACCAAAGATTCATCAGAGGAAAGAAAGAGTTAAACTCCAAACTAAGAGACAGTAGCTGAAGCAGAATAGTTCCTTGTGTGTGATGCCTTAGGAAATGGAATATAATAAGGGAAAGCAGTCAATCCACTTACCGGAAAATCGGTTATCGTTATTCTAGAAACCTCACTACCAGAGAAAGAAAGAAGAGAAGCATCCACCTAAAGACTAAGGGCCTGTTCGTTCATTCTAGTTATGGGTCAGAACTAGAAGTTCATAGATAGGTCAGGGAAGTTCACACTACAATCTTAAGGGTTTATGACCTTTTTTCAAAAGAAAAGATTACCATACTCTCCAGCTACTCGATAAGTAAAAGAATTTTTCTTTCCTGCAACTAGAAGTCGAAAATCTTTTACCAAAACAATAGTGGCCTTCTTCTGTTGAGGTTTGGAAACTCCTATCATCGAGTCCCTTTACGATCTTCACTTATTCTAGTTTCAACTCGGTCCTATCTCTAAGCGGCAACATCAGCTGCAACAAGTTACGAAAGCTTTCCTGCTATAAGAGAGTGGCCTGCCTCTCTTCCTTCCTTTAGTAAGTACTAGAGTAGCAGATGCGCCTAGATACCAATCATTATTCCTAAATAAAGATAAGAAACTTCTACCCCCTTAGATTAGTCATACGTAGGTTGGCTCGGATTCCTTCTCTTCCATGCAGTGCCCCTTCCTTGAACCACCATGCCCTGCCGATGTTCATCCCCTCCCTTCCCCCTGCCTGTTGATCGATCAAAGAAATATACTTGCGCAGTCCCTTGTTGATCAAATGGCAATCCTTTGGACGACGCCGTTCTTGATCCTAATTGTCATAACCCAATTTTTGGGTTACTATCCAAAATCTACTCAAAATAACAAAAATAAAATAAAAGGGACCGACGTTGGTAGAGAAATCAATGTAGAAATTTTGGTTGTTTTCGAGAGTCCGATCGTATCTCTTTTGTCCCAAAAATAGAGGAAAATACAGATTTAAGGAAAAAAATAATTTATCATTAGATAAATCTGTGTAAAAATTAAGTTGAATGACATAATTATATTTTTATGGGTTGATTTGATTTAATCGTCGACCAATTTAAAGTGTAATTATAATCGGAAAATTAATTTAAGGTCCAATTGAAGGATTTAATTAAGTGCAAGGACTTAATTATACTTTAAATTGGTTACACTTTAAATTGGTTACCTAATTAAGGGCTAAATTGGTAAGAAATCAAGTGTTTGAGCTTAATTGGGGCTCAATTGAGAAGATTGGAATTTTCAGAGACCCAATTGAATTTTCCAAGCCAATTGCGCAAATCAGGGGGTCAAAATGAAGACAATTGAGAGTTTAATGGTCAATTGAGGGTCAAATTGCATAAATCGGAAGCGAATGACCAAAATAAAAAAAGACATGCAAAGTCAAGGTTGCTGTTGAAACTCTGACGGGGATACAACTGCACAAAATTACAAGTTTAAATCCAATTGGGGGTGCAATTAGAACAGTTACAAATTGGACCAAAATGCATTTCCACTTTCTCCCAAAACTGCAGTCCCGCCGTTACCTTTACCTGCACGTTGCTGACAGCCCATTGCCAAAAGCAGGCCATCATGATGCTACCGACAGCCATAGTGTTGCAGCCACAGTGGCAGGCCAAATTCTTCTATAAATAGCAGCCATGGACGTTGCATGCAGGGGAGGAAAAATTACGAAGCAAAGGAGAAAAACAGAGAAACACGAACAGAGCTGCAAAATCCAGGAAAATTTACACTAAGAGAGGGAGACGACAAAACACGTCCATCATCTCTTCATCTTCCTCATCTCCGGCAAAGTAAGCCATCTCTCTCGGTCATCTTCCTCATCTCCGGTTGAACCAGCAGCAACCTCTCTCTCTCTTTCTTTGCCATAGTAGCAAGCTCTCTCTCCTCCAGCTCTCTCTCTCTCCTCCAGTTGACATTTCTCTCTCTAGAAAACAGTAACATGCAGCAGCTCCTTCTCTCCTCCAACGGCAACCGGCTTCTCACCTAGCACCAGCATCCTCTCCACCATCATCTCCTCCTTCACACAAGCCACCCAGACGTGACCTCCGGCGAGGCAGCAACAGCCACAACAGTTGCACCGATATTAAAGAAACCAACTCCCAATGCCTCCTCCGGCCACCACAAGCCTCCGTTTTCGAAGCCACCACCGCAGGAAGAACCACCTCGACCTCCTCTACTCGGCGGCAGTAGCAGGTAAGCCTCTCGTCGTGGTCGGTCGACCACCATTTATTGTGCATCGTCTTCTTCAGCGCTGGGGGGCGAATTAATTCACTCCCCGTTGGGTCGTTTGGGTCGGGTTCAATTCTCGACCCAGCTGCAAGGGGATGGGCAATGGGCCCATCAGAGCTGGACAGTCCAACCAACAATTTTATTATTATTATTATTATTATTATTTTATTATTATTATTATTATTATTACTATTATTATTATTATTATTATTATTATTATTATTATTATTATTATTATTTGTTTTTTTTTAAAAAAAGGAAAAATATATAAAAAACAAAATTTTCAAAAAATATAAAAATGTGTTGTTTTCGTGCATACGCTCGAATTCCAAGATTTTTCCATGTATATTTTTCGTAAAACATTATGCTGCATCTTTCTCATATTTTAAAATGAAAATTGGATATTATAACCAATTTACGATTATCCGTTGGAATTTGGCCAAAATATCAAAAATAATTTGAAAATTAGTTTCTTTTAGCTTTCGCGGTGTAAAATTACATTGTACACTCGCAGATAAAAAAGAGATTTTAACTACGGTGTAAAATTGTATTGTAAAGTACTTCCGTAGATAAGAAAAAAGAATTTTTAACTGCAGTGTAAAATTATATCGTAAAGTACACCCGCAGACACAATTTTTTTTTTATTAAAATGCAGTGTAAAAAAAAATATATATTTTTTTAAGTTAAAATAAACAATCAAACAACAATGCATCCTACCTTAGGTAGGGTGCACTGGGGGTGATGCGTCATCCTCTTGCACAACAAGTCCCCTTACCCAGACTCTCGCAGACCAATAGGTTCCTAGTGACCTTAATACTAGTTGGCGACTCCTGATATTTATAGTCGTAATTTTTACGGCTATAAAAAAACCCCTCCATTTTCACCGCGCGCCGTTGTCTCCCAAATCTGGGGGATGGCGGGGCGTGAAGCGCTTAAAAAAATCATCGTCACGACAGATGGCGACTCCACTGGGGACATTGCTGGATTGAGCATTGTTTGTTTGATTATTATTTTTGAGTTAATTTTTTTTACTTGCATTCTTACTGCTTCAACTCGCATTTCTAAATTTCATTCAATGCATATCATCGGGTTTGAATTAATGTCATCATGCATATTATTTCCTGAATAAACCCAATTCCAAGTTAGGTGGGGATTAGCGGTCTGCCTTATGACTTTCAGTCGGGGTTCAGATTCGTGAAACGTCCAACTATGAACTGAGTGTTTACTTGATAATGGCGGTCATATTGTGTCCTAACCATTTCTTGTAAACCCCTACCACGGCCTTCACGTGAGGCGATCACTGTGCAGTTCATAGACCTTTTAAGACCAGATAGAAAACTTATTCCTCATGTAATGACATAGAACTTATCTTTAGGTGCAAGCTCTCCAATAATTCACCCGATATGTATATACATACATTTGCATACACATATGTGCATAACATATCATCAACAGATTGAAATATAGATCCTCGAAGAGCTCCTACCGCTCCATTCCAGCAGAGAAATATGGAGGATGAAGAGTGTGCACACCATGATGCTCATTTTCAAGAAGAATTGGATTCTCTGAAAGCTAGCGTGGCTAGTCTTACCAGCTTACTCGAGCAAGCACTGAGAAATACCTCTAGTGAGGGTCCTTCAACTAGACCCGCAGCGGCTACTCAAACACAAGGAATGAACCACCATGAAGAGGTGATAGGAGAAAGGGTTCAGGATCCACAACAAAACCCAACTTTCATACAATCAGCAGTGCTGACACCTGCGCCAACCCCAACAGTTATAGAAACATCAGAGGGTATCAACCAAGATAAGATGATGACACTGGAAGTCAGGATAAGGGTCATTGTATAGAAACCCAACACTCAACGCTGGATAAATGTTCAGTAAAAGCAAATTATGCTTGTATATTGCAGTACACTTGTATATACAACAGTATGCTCTTTATATAGAGATTACATGAATTTATCTAAGGAAAGATTTGTACAGTTGAATGCTTTTAATTACTGTAACGGATTGTTTCTATACTTGGTGTCTGAGATCATTGCATGATTTCCTTCCTTGGTGGTTGCTGGAATGTGACCGTTGTGCTGAACTGGATCACCTTCCTTAATACATTGAAGGGGTAAATTTATATGACCCAGTACAAGCTGCAAAAATATAATTAACTAAGTCCTGCCTTTTGAAACATAGCCAATCCCAAGACATATAATGGAACTGTCGTCTATTGTATAGGGCTACTATATTCATTGGAACTCGTCTACTGATGCCGGTCGGATTAGATACATCGGATCACCTACTACCCTAGGATTATAGGACCAGTTGGAACGGCTTCTTTTATTTCTATCTACACATCTCGGAGCTCATACACCTGCGCATCTCCTCTTTGTCTCGTAAGCATTTATTCCTTCAATGGCTTTGACTCTCTCTTCTCGGTCAGTATATTCCCCTAATCTCTCTGTCATTGGAATAGCCAACAATAATAGGTAATTGACTCCTTGGGATCGAAAGAGAACTTTTGCTTTGGTCTCGAGGAATTGTTGAGCGAGGTTGACTTTAGAGGTGTAAGCATCGCGAGTCTCAATCCAGTCAAATTCCTGTTCTATTACAGGCTCCTAACTCAGCGAAAGGCATAATAGATTCTTGCTCTTCTTATGCCTCTATTAGACCATCAGCTCCTGACTGAGCAAGACGACGTGATCTCCTGACAGATTAGATTGTACAGCGCATCAAGAGCAAGGCTGAAGGCAAAGCAAGTACATCAATCACACCATTCTTTCTATAGGCAAGAATCTTGTCTTTTCTTTGCCAATTAAAAAAATAGTTGAAAGGAGGCAACTTTTGATCATTGTTGTCCATGTCATTCTGTTTCGACAGAAAAGTTTCATACCAATCAAAAAAATAAGATAAAACAGCGTAGTTCTTATCCTAATTTTTATTCAAACTTATTCCGGAAATTCCAGCTGAAACACTACGAAATTATACCGGCTATTCCGTTTCGGCCTCAGACAAAAAATTAATTCCCCGCCTATTTGGATTTTAGGCAAACTGTGGGTAAGGACAATCAAATCAAATTTGTAATTTTGAATTGCTTTTACTTTTTACAACAGTGTCATTCCTTTTCATTATATATATATATACTAGCTATATTGCCCGCGCGCATTTTTGTGTATATAATTTAACAGAATTAAATCAAAAACAATAAATTTATATGATATAATTAAGAGAAATTATAGATTATGAGATAACATGTATCAATTTTTAAGTAAAGTTTGTTGCGCAAGCATAAATAACATTTTTTAAAATAAAGAAACTGCGTTATAAAAGATCACAAAAGAAAATGGGCTTGGTGATTAGGCGTGTTGTGTTTTTTTTCTGGGGGGTGTTTTCGGTTTTTGGCTTTTTAAAAAAAAAATAGCCGCAATGTGCAAAGTGTAATCATGAATCAACCCCTTGAAAATGACAAAATAATTATTAAATTATCCTGGAAAAAAAAACTCAAAAATATTAACAAAAGAATAAGTAAGAGAAACAATTAAATTATTATTATTATTATTATTATTATTATTATTATTATTATTATTATTATTATTATTATTATTATTATGTTAATAATGAAAGAAACAAAAATAAATGAAAGACTAAAAATATTCTAGAAACTTTAACAAAAGATTAAAAAAAAAACTATTATTGCTATTACTGTCAAAACAAAAAAAATTATCAAATTATCCGGAGGGAAAAAAAACATTAAAGAAAGAGCAAGCACGAAAAACAATTTAATTATTATTATTATTATTATTATTATTATTATTATTATTATTATTATTATTATTATTATTATTATTATTATTATTATTATTATTATTATGTTAATAATGAAAGAAAAAAAACAATTAAAGACTAAAAACATGCAAGAAACTTTTACAAAAGATTAAAAAAACAAAAACAATTATTATTGCTATTACCGGCAAAAAAAATATTATCAAATTATCGGGAGAAAAAAAAAACACAGAAGAGTAAGAACAAAAAATAATTAAGTCATTATTATTATTATTACTATTACTATTAGTATTATTATTATTATTATTATTACTATTACTATTACTATTACTATTACTATTACTATTACTATTACTATTACTATTACTATTACTATTGTGTTAAATACACTTATATATACATGGACAAAAGTAGGGATTATTCTAGAAATATAAAGAAATAAAAGTATAAGGACTTAAATCAAAATCAAATATAAAGGGCTTACATTAAAAAATTAAAAGTCAAAGGGCTGAAATGCAAATTATATTTATTCTCAATTGAAATCAGAGGACAAAATTGCAAAAATCGGAACTTGTGTACCGAATTAATTGAGTTATATACAGCCAATCCGGAAATTAAAAGTAGTAGGACCAAAGTGAAACTTTGACATTCAATGAATTAAAATCGGAGGACCCAATCGAACAAAATAAAAACTTATATAACAAAAATGAGGACCAAAAACGAAATTAAAAGTCAAGGGACCTAAGTGCAAAGTCAACAAATATAGGGGACTCTCCTGCACATTGACGTGCAGGAGAGAGAGAAACGTGGCCGGCGGCTTGAACCGGCCTCCGTCGCATCCACGGACATGTGGTGGTTACACGCACCAACGCGGGAGGAAGACCACGCGACGGCTCATCGAAATAGCCTCCGGTAGACAATTTCCGGCCACCGTAGGAGGCCGCATGCGCCACCTGAACAGGACGTGAGGCGAAAAACCGCTTGGCGCGTGCGCCTCACGCCCTGACAGACACCGAATAAAAAATTCGAAAAATAGGGTCAATTACCGTTCTAACCCTGCACCCAATTCAGTGTTTTTGTCTTATTAGGGGCTATAACCGTATTTAGCCATTTCAGAAAATAAAAAAAAAATTAAAAGTTGCGGCGGACCGGACCGGGCCGGTCCGGCCGCGCGCAATTACACCGGTGCCCCTCAGCCGGATGCCTTTTTTTGTCTTATTACCGGGGGTTAAAGCGTCATTACACTGTTCATAGCTGAATATTTTTTTTTAAAAAAAGGAAAACCCGAAATTAGCCCCGTTTTGCACCGAGATTTTACAGCGCGGCCGAGGGCCATTTTCATCTCCACACTGTCGCAATCCACAGTGTTTAGTGAGAGGATGCACAAAAAACTATCCTCGGCTTTTATTTGTTTTGTATATATATATATATATATATATATATATATATATATATATATATATATATATATATATATATACATATATTATTTGACTTAGATATATTAAAAATGTGAGAACCAAAATTAAAATAATAAGAATTAAAAATATATATATTATAAAAAATTCAAATTATTGCGTCAACTTTGATTAAAAAAAATAATTTTGTTTTTTCTTTTTGTCATCAAAAAATTAAATTGAAACATCTCTGGCATCTCCATAAAAAAAAATTTAAAAATAAAAATTTAGATAATTATTTTTCGTGCTTACCTATAGTTGTGATGGACTAAATAATAGATAATTTTTAGAGATGTTTCTAATTTTGATATTATATTTGTTTGACTTTGTGTTTGTATTATATAATTTAAAGTTAATTTATTTTGAATCTGAATTATATTTGTTAAATTAATATTTTAATTTATATATATATATAATGAACTATATATGAACAGTACAACCCCAAAATGGCGTACCGAAACGCTTCGAAACCAAAACATTTTATATTAATAAAAAAAATAAAACGTCAACCGGAATGAAAGTGACAACTATGCTTCTGATTCGCAAAACCAGAACCCACAATAGCAGAGCCAAAGACTAAGTCAAGCACAGTCACATCAGCACAAGAGACCAAAGTTGTTAATTTTGTTCCGTTCCGGCCGGGACGTGCCATTCCGTTCAAAAAACCGAGACAAAACGGTGTCGTTTTCGTCTCGGTTTTAATTCTAGTCCGTTCCGGAAATTCCGGCCAAATTCCGGCCGGAACTCCTCGGAATCATTCCAAGCGTTCCGTTTCGGCCAAAAAATCCTTCTCAAGAATTTTAATTATATTTATTAAATTAATATTTTAATTTTTTTTATTTATACATAAAATTCACTGAGCCTAAGAACAGACCCGGTGAGCATATTTAATATTGACTTCCTGATTTATATTTATAGAGAAAACCCTTTGCCTGGAATCCTATTTAGCCGATGTGGGATAGATTTGAAAATTTAAAGCCACAGATTCTAAGTCTATTGCACAATCTAGCGATGTGGGATAGAATTGATTTGTCCAGCTTGACAAATCAATATATATATATATATATATATATATATATATATATAAATTAAAAATAAAAAATATATATATTATAAAAAAAAATTGTTGCGTCAACTTTGATTTTAATAAAAATAAAAATTATATTTTGTTTTTTAATTTTTTTCACATATATATATATATATATATATATCAATAGTACAACCCCGAAACAGCACACCGGAACGCTCCGAAACCGGAACGTTCCGTGCCAATAGAACGACCGGAACGGCGACCGGAACGGTATTAACAGCTATGCAAGAGACCAGGGACCTCCACCTTCCGGTCAATAAAAAAGAAAGGGAGGAAAGTGAGTAACTAGGGCGTACGCGAAAACTCAAATCTACGATCGTTTGGCTAGATCCATTTTTCTTTTTATGAACGCTTTAGTTTAGTGTCACCATACTTCAAGCATCGAAAAGTTGGTTTTTCAGCATTCAAATAAGCCAATTTAATTAATCGACCGTCGAATGTGACGTGGATACGGTCACGATTCATTCATAGGCTTTAGGTGATTAAGCTGGTCAAGTTGAAGGGGAATAACTTCCCAGTCCGTCGGCGATAGGCAGAGACCAAGATTTGACCATTTAAGCGCTAGTTCTGCTTTAACATTAAGATTATAGAAAGAGGGTAACTACATTGATAGAGGCATACAAGTATCACTACAAAAAATGAGAAAGAAGGCCGTTGCAAATATTTATTTGCAACGGATGCGTTCCGTTGCAAATCCGTGACTACAAATTTTGTTGCAACGGAATTTCCGTTGCAAATGTATTTGCAACAGATACTCCGTTGCAAATTGCAATGACAATTAAATTTTTTAATCAATTTCAAATTTATTTATTTATTTTTAATTAATTATGAATAAATATTTTCATAAATATTATTAATATTGAAAACTAAATAAATATAGTTGAAATAAAAATTTCATAAATAAAAATTTATAATACAACAAAGATTCAGTTACATTTACATATCTAAGTAAATCAACATGGAATAAAAAAATACATATTCAAGGCAATATCATCCTTCTCCCTCTCAGCTCTTAACCGTTCTACTTCGCACCTCTTCAGCCATGTTCTCTGCAGCATTAATCTTTTCCCTCTCCATGGAAAGCTCCTTCTCAAAACTTGCATTTATATCCTGTTCAACTTGAGCTACTAAAGTATTGTGGGCAGAAACAGCATTTTGTACCACGGATTCTGCTTTAATGTACATCGAAGCTGCTCACTAACTGTGTCAGAAGCCTCACCAGTTGCAAGAGCAACAACAGCTTGGGCCTTTGTGACAGGTTTATCAGGCTGGAACAATCTTGTGCAACCTTTAGGGACACACAAAGGAAGGGGGTGGAGGGTTAGGCATCTCAATTATCCAACTTAACACAAAATTAAGAAAATATGACTGCAGGCTAACATGACTCACCGAATGCAAGTGATATAATTCCTTGATCTCCTGCAGACAAGGCAACCACGAGTGCACATATTGCAAACAAAAGACAGAAAAATCCTGGTAGATTCCAAATGATACAACACTTTATGTATAATAAGGTTGGATTTAGCCAGAGGATAAATTTTACATCACAGTAGCTAGGTAGCATCTTCATTTTAGTCAATATTTTGTCATAAAAGCATATTACACACCTTTGGATAAGTGCAGGATGTGCAATCAAACTTATGAGTCGTGGAAATAGGTTGCTGGCAGATGTAAAAACCTAGTTCAAAGAATAAAAGAGGATTAGCATTATGTTTTCCAGCTGATAAAAAATACACAAGTACAATACTGCAAAACAGAGGGAAAACAAAGCTATTGTGACAGGATGCTTAGTTGAAAATCATAGTAATCACTCTGCTGAAAAAGTTAGTTTAATCACTCCAGGAATAATTCACTGGAGTGATGTTCGTTTTCCTGCATGAAAAAGTTCAAATAATTTTATCACTCTGCTGCCAATTTTGATAATTACAAAGAATAAGCATCAAGAATTTAGCATTGGATGTTTAGTATTACTGCCAGTATATCAACACCTCAGCTTCAAACATAATTAAACAAAAATTAGCTAAGACAATCATAAATGGCCAGCCTATATCCCTTTGGACACATGATCTCAATCATCTATGCAAATCAAAACTATATCAGAATTCCTCTTTCAAATCCCACCTGCCTAGTTGCTAATCACAAGAAGTTTAACTCCTACTGTACAACATAAAACTTCAAGATACAGAGTTTTTTTCTTGAAAAAATACCATGCATATATTCAACAAAGAAAAAGACATAAAATCCTATTCCACAAACAAAAGAAACTGTCCAGGGAAAAAATAGCACATATATTGAAAGTTATTTAATATGAAAATTCAAATATGTTTAATCACTTAGAGAAAAAATAAATTGCAGGAAAAAATTTAAACTGGTAATCCGCATTTTTCTATACAGTTTATACACACTGGTTGCCTCACCATCACTCAAAAAAATTGATAATCAAAAACATTACCGCCAAAACTTGCAATGCAGCAAATGTCTGTCCCTGAAGCTGATCAACAATTGCAGGAACTAGAACCTTTCCAGGGAAGCACCCGCAAGGCTGCTGAAACTGCAGATGGAGCTCGGTGTAGGGAAGAAGATAATTAATTTTGGAAAATGAAAAGGAAAAAAAGATAATTAATTTTGGAAAATGAAAAAGAAAAAAAGAAGCTCGGTGTAGGGAAGAAGATAAAATGCAGGAAATGAAATACAACTAAACCCTAAACATAATTAGTTTAAAAATTGCTTCAAAAACATAAAATAAGTAGTTTAAATTTCAAATCTCAAATATTGTGGGTCTTTTAATTATATTTAAATTCATTTTTTTAATTTAAATATAATTAAAAATGATAATTTTATTGTTGGAGGGTTTTTCAAGGATAATTATTTAATTATATAACTTACTCCTATTAATACTGATAATCCTTTCAATAATAATGTTTTTGATGAATGTATTAAAAATAACGAAGAAAATGACGGTCATGAGACTGATTGTAATTTACATATCACATCAACAAAATATTTATTTTTAGTTTGTTAATTTTTACCTAATGAAATTCCATTGACATAATTATTTTGTAATGTGTTTTGAAGTTATTTTACATCATGTATGAACCTAAACTAATTAAGTTTTATGTCCATAATTATGCTATTTTGTATTCAGAAATATTTTACAAACGATTTTATGATTTTTCTTCTCACACGATTTTAGCTGTGATTTTACGATTTTTGTACGGACATTTCGGGTACGATCTTTCTACGATTTTATGATCCGATTTTTCAGAGCCTTTTCCGATTCGTGTCAAAATCTCGATTTTGACTACCTTGTATTCAGTTATCAATAGCCCACGGAGTGGTAATTCAGTGATCTTTAAGCAATTGCGATTCCGCGCATCTGATCTTTCCTGGTAATGGTTTATTGACAGGCTGAGACTACACAGGGGTAGTGGCCCATGCCAGTTTTGTTAGAGATCCGACTCGTCACCCAGTTAGGTGCCGGTAGGAGAGTAGGGGGCTATTGAGTTAGAAGTAGGAGACGATCAGACTTATCTTATAATAGGCCGCATAACGAGTTAGAAGATGTTGCCAATGACCAGGTCTCGAGAAGAGTTGGACGCGAACCCCTCCCATGAGAAAGAAGCCTAGCAGCCCCGATACGCCGAAACCTCTTATTCCGGTCCTTAGGCTGACTACGACTAGTCAGGAATTGCGTAAGAGAAGAAAGGTAACCGGATGCCTGGGGCTTCGGACAATGGGCGTCCGGAGTCTCTTAAGGAAGTTTGTTCCGTAGGCTTTCATGAATGAGGCTCATGGCTTTCGAAGTCGAAATCACCCGAAAGAAATGGCTCTAATAGTTGAATTTCTCTAAGGAAGGGGTTTTTTGTTCCCAGAGAGTGAAGCCCCTCTTTCCCGTAGCGGCAACTTTCTTTCTAGAAGTAGGAGTTTTGCTTTATTTTATTTCATCTTTGGAAATAACAGCCGTCGGCGTGGATCTTCTTTTCCAATCTTTTCGATTTGATGAGTTGTTGCAATAGCCACTGCGGCTTTAGGCGAACCGACTTTAGAGGTGGATCCTGATGAAGTAATTGATCCATCACTATCAACCGGAAAAACCTTCATGGGAGTTTTCTTAACGGCCAGTGGAGTGACAGCAGGTTTTTGGATTTATATAAATAAATGGTCACGATTTCATAGGATTCCGCGCACTGGAGAATAAGGAAAAGAAGAATGGGAATGGGATTGAAGTGCCCATGCTATATATAGCTTAGAATGGGCACTATAACTCAACGGGGCCTCCCTTACCACTGCAACTCAAACCCCTCATTAAAAAGAATTTCTCTAGAACCACTGTTAAACATAAGGGTACGGTGAAACAATAATAGAATCTTCTCTTGCCCTTTTTTCCAAAAAGAATTCTGCTTTCTTATGATTATGAGATGTGGTTGGCTTAAAATATACAGCTTACTTATAGGTTTTCGGCAATAGAAAACTTCGTTGGCTCATTTGATAGAGCTGCTGTCACTCTCACTAACCTTATTCCCCTTGGATTACCCTAAGATTGAAGCTAGACGGTTATTCCACTGTAATAACATGCGCTTACCTTGGCACTCAAACTCCATAGAAGGCAACCTCTGGTAAGGCATAAATCTGGGGAGTCCCTTATGTTCTCGGTCTACCTATGAAAAAAGATATATGATAGATAGATAAAATATAAAATAAACATTTTCCTCATTCCCCTCCGGGAACCATTGTTATCAAAAACGCGAGTTGACTCGCAAAATCGTACGATTTTGCGAGTCAACTCATGAAAACTGGTTAACTCGGGAAGAAAACTCAAATTCGATCAAATTCGTTTAAAATCGGACCGAATCGGTCCGATTTTACGATTTTAAGGTGTTCAGACTTCGGGGCTTTCATTTTCATTTTTTCATTTACATTTGTAGCTCAAATCAAAATCTTCTCTTCTCTTCTCAGCACAAAACCCCCAAATCATCAGCTCTCACCCCCAAAATCTTCTCTTCTCTTCTCAGTTCAAAATCCCCCAAATCATCAGTTCTCAGTTCGGCCGATCTCCTCCCTAGGACCCCAGCTGTTCTTCTCATCCTTCTCTTTAGTCTTCCCCAAATAGTCCTCTCCTCTCATCGCTTGAATCGTCTTCTCCAGTAAGAGGCTAAGAGATGTCAGACTTCAATTCGTCAGAGGTGGTCTTCTATCTTTGTTGTCGTTGTCGTCGCCGTCGTCGCCATTAAAGGTTAGTGCAAGCTTGATTTTCATTGATTTATAAATCTCAATTGAAATTTTTAACTGTAATATTCTTCTCAGTGTCATCAGTTCATCACATAATAATGAATTTATTATTAGTATTTTCATTGCCTCAATGCATGTAGTGAAGTGTCGGGTTGATATATTTTGTATGGGAAGAGATAAAGCTGATATATTCTGTAGGATTGGAAATAATAAAAAAGATGGTTTATGGGAAGAGATAGAGGCATAAAGCTGATATATTATGTATGGGTTTGATTATAATTTTGAAGGGATTTATGTTTTCGTTGGGTTTGGTTTTATTTGATATGGGTTTGATTATAATTTTGAAGGGATGTATGTTTTTCGTTGGGTTTGTCATCATTCATAGAGCAGATTGATGGTGGTTCCATGGTGAATTCATGGGAGGCTTGAGTGCCGATGCAGAGCTAATTTTGACAAAATATTTTTTTATTTTGATCTGAACTTGACAGCAGAGATTGTAGACAGGAACTGAACCCAGAGACTGCAGGCTCCATATATACTGTTGTACAGCTCTAACTCAGGACCCTTTTTTTTGCCATGGAATTGATAATTGGTGGATTAAGCATCAAGTGCTTGCCTGTTACCCTAGGATATTCTGGGAGTCAAATCTGATTTCCATGTCTACCTATTGTTTTTGTATTGTAAATAGCCTTTTATCAGGACATTGGTTGGTGTTAGATTTGAGGTAGACTTCAAACATATCTTTGTCATAGTATGCATATTACCAGTTGTCGATTCTCATCTCATCTTATCGTAACTCCAGGCTGTAACTATGCAAAAGGAAAATGGGTTTTAGATAATAGTCGGTCTTAGTTCAAGTAGCCTTTATATTCTGGATTTCTTTCTTAGATAGTAGCATGAACTTGCTGCTCTTGTGGTTTCCGTATATTCTGCTTCAACTTAATTGAGCTCCACGAAACTTAACATGGACACGGTGAGGGGATGAAACTGAGGCTGATTTTAGTTTACATTGCACGCCAGCTGAAGATTTGTTTTAAATTTGTTAATTTTTATCTTATGAAATTTTAGGGACATGACTATTTTGTAATGTATTTTGAAGTTATTTTAAATCATGCATGAACCTTAACTAATGAAGTTTTATATCCATAATTATGATGTATTATATTCGAAAATATTTTACGAACGATTTTACGATTTTTCTACTCACTATTTTAGCTGTGATTTTACGATTTTTGTACAGACAAATTCGGGTACGATCTTATGATTTTACGATCCGATCTTACGATTTTTCTACTCAATATTTTAGCTGTGATTTTACAATTTTTGTACAGACAAATTCGGGTATGATCTTATGATTTTACGATCCGAATTTCAGAAGCCCCTTCCATGACGTGTCAAAATCGCGATTTTGACAACCATGCCGGGAACTCACTATAACCAAGCGAAGGGAGGATTCTCGTTTATGAATAAATTAATTGGCTTAGCTTATCAATGAAACTACTAGGGTTTAGCACTCACCACTGGCAACTGCCATTGAAAGTAGATAGCTAGAACCCTGCTTTCGGCTTGCTTACTCCTACATTACCTTGAGAACTTAACTGGCTCGTAAATATAAGAAATCCAAGACGATGTAGGGCATTCTATTAGCACTGACCTGGCAGGCAGACATCTTATCCACCGGTGGACTCATATATCTTTATTATCCGGGCATGTGTCTTACCGGGCAATCGCACTATTGTGATACAAAAATGCTAGACCCGTACAAGCAATCCTACCTCCTACTACAAGTACAAGGGCACTATGAACTACTGCTTCCCTAGTGAAGTAGCAGAAGCAGATAACCACTGTAGTTATAAAAGTGAAGTTTCGAAGAGGGTGTGCTTTTAGCTGATTTTTGGATGTGGGGAGGGTGTGCTTTTAGCTGATTTTTGTAGCTCATTCTCTTTTTAAGTATTTATATTATTTTTTAACATACCTTTTCAAGTGATTTTTAACGTACTATCTTGTGCTTGATTTTTATCAAATACAATGATGGTGATGAGATTTGAACTCGTGATCGTTGGGTTAATAAGATTCTGATATCATGTTAAAGAACCATCTCATCTAAGTTAAACTGTTAGATGAAGTTCCAAAATATAATTTATATTATTCTCTAATATCATGGTACAATAGTTGATGGGAGCTCTGCCTTGTTTGATCCTTGGCATTTCCTCTCTTACTACAGCGGCAAGGTTTTTTTTATCCAAATATATTCTGGTTTAATGTGTTTCTTGCTTATAGTTATTCAATTTAACTTGTCTAAAAGGTTACAAAGTGGCTCATTAACCTCAATAAGAGCAAGTCCAATGGTAGGAGGCATTTTTAAGAGGCAAATGATAGAAATGGCTCTTTGAATAGTGTATAAATGACTCTTGAGCTGATATGGTCTCCAATAGTAAGAGCCATTTTTAAGAGCCATTTTTTTAAAACTTATTTTAAATAAAATTCAATTATTTTGTATATAGTATAATTATACAATTCATTATATAATTAATAGGAGTAAGTTATATAATTAAATAATTGCTTTTGAAAAACTCTCCAACAAAAAAATTAATTTTTTTATTTATATTTAAATAAAAAAAATGAATTTAATTATAATTAAACAATTTGTTCAGACTCACTTATAAGAAATAAATTGCATGAAATCTGTTAGTGAATGAGTTTGGCAAATTTGAGTCCATCTGCATAAAAAAAAATTGTGTGATTGCCCCATGTGACATTCTATCTAACTCAAATTCTATCAAAATTACAGTATTAATAAACTTATAAAAACATTTATTTACGAATAAATGCACAACAATTCTAAACACAAAATTTAAACAGTTTATAAATCTAACGGTAAATTTAAAATATGTAATTAAGCTAACTGATCAAGAAATTTCTAATTTACCAATTTCGCATAAATTTTTTTTATGCTAAATATTATTATTATTTATTTTTTTCCTTAAATATTATCATTAATTACCCTTTATTTTTTTCCCTAAATATTATCATTAATTACCCCCTAATTTTTTTCCCTTAATATTATTATTAATTACCCTCCCACCCACACATACTCACCCGAAACCCTACCCCTTTTATCACTATGGCCGCTCCCTCTCTCACTCTCACTGAGCTCCCTCTCCTCCCATGGCCGTCCCTCTCACTCTCCGATCTGGCCTCCGTCCCTCTCACTCTCCCATCTCGTCTCCGTCCCTCTCACTCTGCAATCTCGCCTCTTCTCCCATGGCGATTCCCTCTCTGCTCCCTCTCCCTTTCTCCCCTTCTTCCTCTCCAAAACAAAATATTTTTGGAACTCTGTCATCTAGGAGCAGCCTTCTTCTTGGAAAAGAGAGCAACCTTCTTCTTGGGATTTTGATGAAGGTATATTCTGTTAAATCTTGTTCGGATTGGCTAGAAAATTGGCTAAAAAATATATTGTGTTTTTTCAATTCTTGAGACCATTCTTGCTGTGTTGATGTGTGTTTATTGTGGATAATGGCAACGGTAATATTTACAACGGCTAGATTTCAATTTTGCCTCTTCATTTCAGACCTGTGGGAATGGCTCTCGAAATTGGAAGAGGCATTTTGCCTCTTCATTTGCCTCTCCCCGTTGGAGTGACAATTTTAATAAAAAGAGCCAAATTTTGGCTTTGCCTCCTCTGATGGCTCCTCCGTTGGACTTGCCCTAAAGCTCGAATTGAGTTTTATCTTGAATGATCTCGTGATCTAATAAATGTTGGTTTGTGACCCGATGATCTTTCAAATTTGAATAAAATCCAATTAGATGAACGCAGAAGTTTTTTTTTTATCCAAATCATCTTATTATTTTGGAATTGGCTCCAATGACTTGTAGTTTAATTCATAGACTTAGTAATATAAAATATAAAATATAAAAAATTATTTTTCTTTTGAGTTTCAAATGGTTTTTTTTATATATTTATTTTTAGATTAATTTGACAAACTGAGTTGATATTAAAATATATATAAGAGAAATTATTTTACTTTACTTATAAATAAAATAATTTTTGGCTGTTCTTGCTGATCAGTAAAATACTGTTCCCTAAATTCGCTCATTTTATTTGATTCTTGGCGGAAATATGGATCAAAAAGAGAGAAATAGCAGCTGGTTTTGGTTCTGGTGTCTGCTGATGCTTCGCTTTTTATAGGGTTTCTGTGAGCAGGGATTAGGGCAAGAGGGTGCTTCCAAGAAACAGAGGTCCAGGAAGAAGACGAACGGAAAAACCTGAGGATGACTGGACATAATGAAAAGGAGTTTTAAGGAGGAGTGACTTCCTTCCCATGTTTGCTGTGGCCACTAACTAACTTTCTACAATGGCTGCCTGGATTTAGTACAGTCTAAACAATTAATTAAAATAACACAATTATTGAAATACATTACTTATTTCGCTAATTAATTTTCATTTTTAAGGAATATTTTTCTAATTAAATTGAAATTCAACCTAAATCAGAAGCGAATCATAAATCTCTTATCTTTTAAACAAAAATAATATATTTTCAATTGAAAATACGTTTTTGAGAAGCTTAAGGACACATACTAAATATAACGGTTTTTTAAACTTGGTTTTCATTAAAATGATATTTTGTTTTGTTTTTTAAAATTATTTTTAATATTAAGTAGACTGAATTTGATCATCATAAATCAACAAATGTATCAATAACTTTTCCATTCAAATTCAAATTCAACTTAATCTAGAAGTTGAATCATAAAGCTCTTAAATTAATTTGTCAAAAGCGCTTTTGGCAAAATTTAAATTTTTTTATTTTTATTTTAAAGTAAAATTTAATGGTGTTCTTAGATCATTTTCATATATTAATGTTAAAAATGATTTTTAAAAAATAAAAAATATCATTTTGATGCATTTTTGAACAAAAAATATTTTAAAAAATGACCTTAACTATTGCAATGTCGCGGTCGCACAAATTAATTACCCTAGCTTAAAACAAATCAAACAAGATAGTATAGACCAAGCAAGGGGTCGATTTAGTTCAGATTTTCATGCTATATATTATGCAATTGGGGGAGTTGGAAGTTGTCTAGGCTAGGTAAAGCATACTAAGCGAAAATTATATAAAACTGAAATTTATCAATAAAGCAAACCTTGGTCGCAAATCAACATCCACCTACAGAAATCAGAACTGATCATGGAAACGACACAGCAATTTATATTCTGAATATTTATCTCTTCTTAAAATTGGTTCGTTAACAGATCCGCCGTATAACTTACCCTAACCATCGAACAACCACAGTGTCCGCACTAGTAATTTGATTCAATGGCAGCATTAAAATATAGATAAATTGATCAATTAAGAAACATAATTGTCCGCAATATATGTTTAGTTCGATTGAATGTTCTCCCTAAGATTAATAACATAGATCCGCTACAATTATTAACTTAGTTGCTTCATAAGTTCATATACCACAACTCCGATTTTGATATCAAACTTAGTAATCGATTGTCTACAATAATAACTTTGAGTCTACTCTTAGCAATTAAATAAACAATCATAGGAAAATAAGCATAGGAGAACAAACATATTCATCATATAAACTAAAAATTTGAGGTAAAAATAGATCTCACAGTTCTTGAAATCTGAAGGTTTCCGTGTCCTTGCAACCAAGCAAAAGAGTCTAGCCTTGCATGTTTATTGAACAATTAAATAAAAAGATGGAAGAAAACATGATTTAGGGTTTGGAGGAGGAAGATTTGTGTTTTCTTTTCTGCCGGCCGAAACTTCCTTGCTCCTCTCTTCTTTTATATATGCTTAGAAATCCTAGTATCTATTTTACAAAATAGTCCTTCCTTAAGTTGACAGAATTTAGTTGTCCTTTGTAAAATTCATATCTCCTTCATAACACATCATTTTGATATGATATTTGGAGAGTTTATAGGTCTTTGAGTCCTTAATCCATGAAAATTGCGTTTGCATCAATATGACTTCTGTATCTCGAGATATTGAAGTTGGAATGGACAAAGGTCGATATCGGCAGATTGCAATATTTGATTTTGAAGGCTGCGATTTCCATGTTCTTCCTTATTTTATTTCATTTTCCTTAGCTTTCCATAAATTTATGGATGTTAGCTTTTGAATTTCACTGAAATCACTTCATTTCGATCTCTAGAGCTTCTGGTCTGAACAAAACACCGACTGAAGGGTCAAATCTGTCAATTAGCTCCAATTACCTCTTTTTGCATCTTTCATCCAAAAATACCTTCAAAACATAAAATAAAGAATATAAAGGCATTTTATATACAAAACATATGCAAAACACTAGGTAAATATAGATGAAACTATCAAATAATACTCCAAAACAGGCATAAAATGTGTCATAATCATGCCATTTGGAGAGTAAACTATTTTTCGTCAAAGATATGGTTGACAGTATATGGAAATCTAAGCTTAATGTATTCATAATAAATAAATAAATGAATATAGTGGTGTTGTGTATTAACTTGGAGAACAAATTTAAGGTATCTTTAACAATTAATTACGTGTACTCTTTGTCCTTTGGATTATAAATGTAACAATTGTCTTAAAACGACAACATTTTCTCAGTGGCTGTTAATGTCCAGAATTTTCAACAAGAAGGAAGTTGCGTGATTGAGATGCAAGATTGGTTATTGATTTGTTCATTATGTTTAATGTTTTTTGACTTTTCTTAGTACAAATTTGTACCATTTTCCCATATATACAAATTTTGTTTTATTTAATTTTTATTCTAAATTAATTATTTTTGTTTTTATATCATTTTAATATACTGATATTAAAAATAATTTTTTAAAAGTAATAAAATATTATTTTGATGTATTTTTGAATAAAAAAATACTTCAAAAATAACCTTAACCACATTCTCAAATAGTCAATCCATGGGGCGGTGCGTGTAGAGCTTTCAGGTGGTCAAAAATTAACTTCCGCCATGTCATGCGGTGCGCCTCTAAGTCCTTTGTCTACCGTCGCGGCGCGTTCCGGTCATAGGTGTTCGGGTAAACTCCAGCGAACGGTTTTGTGTCATTTATCCATTTTCTCTCTCCTGCTGCGCGCAATTATGTCCAAGTCCCTGAAGTATGTAAGATGTTTACTTGAAAGTTTGATTGTTTTCAATTGTGCCCTTCAATTAAAACTGATTATATATGGAAGTTTTTATTTCAGTCCTTATTCTTTGATTTTTGATTTCTTTATGGTTCCTTTAATTTTTTCGGTACGGAGGGTTTGATTTGTTTTAATTTGATCCTCCAATTGAAATTAATCATATATGCTACTTTTCATTTCAGTCCTCCATCTTTTAATTTTTTTATAAAATTACACAACAATTACCTTTAGAAATGTCATTATTTATTTTGGTCCCAAGGTTTTATTTGTTTCAATTTTATCCTTCAATTCAAATTAATTATATATTTATTTTTCATTTCGGTCCTTATTCTTTGAATTTTTATTTTATATTAATTCCTTTGGGTTTTTTTATTCTTGGATAATGTTTATTTTTTATTCGTATTTATGCATCTATGCTTTTACTTTTTCTTTTTAGTTTTTGTCTTTTTTTTATTAGAGTTTTATTTTTAATCGGTTCAATCATGAAATTTTAATTTATGTTGGTAATCATTTTAAAATTAATATTGCTCCCTTTTTCTCTTTATTCGTTTTTTTTGTGTGTTTTCTGTTATTTTTATTTGTTCTTTGAATCATATGATTTTTATGATTTTATTATTTGTGCAATAATAATGATAATTTTAGTGATTATTTTTTTATAAAAATCTTTTTCTTTTTCTTAATGATTTTTCAGGGAAATTTAATGATTTTAATTGTTTTGACAGCAATATTGATAATAATTTTAACTGTTATAGCAATGATAATGACAAGAACGTAAGGATGAATTTTCAATTTATGTTTTCATCTTTTTGTGGATAGAAAATTAATTATTTATTTTTGTTATTTGATTATTGCAGGTATTTTCACAATTTATATTTTGTTTTTATTTTATTCAAATTGAATTATAAAATAAAAAAAAAAAGGACCCCTCGACAAGAGCGTAAACTAAATAAATTCAAACTTGTAGACAGCCTCTTACAGAAAAGGACCCCTCGACAAGAGCGTAAAGTAAGTAAATTCAAACTTATAGACAGCCTCTTACAGACATGCTTGGATTGCACGGCATCGAAATTTGAAAGGAGTGTCCAGCGTCTCTTTAAACGGTGATTTGGTAATAAAATGAAGAAAAATATATGAAAGTCTTCCAAATTTATTATGGTTCGGGTTTGAATGTTTGTTCGTCTTAAAGAGAAAATTACTTAAAATTCAACCAGGGAAAAGGGTTTTTTTTATAAAATCAGTTGTGAACACCACATTCATGCAAGTTACAAAGGTGTATTGCTTTCAACAATTTATTATGGAAGTCAACACTGTCAACGTCATAATTGACGAATTGGGAGTTTAGTTTTGAGAATTGCAACATTAAATCTAATGAAATTATGAAAAAAGAAAAGATTACATCGTTTTCCAGCACTGTCAACGTCATTATTGACGAATTGGGAGTTTAGTTTGAGAATTGCAACATTAAATCTAATGAAATTATGAAAAAACGAAAAGATCACATTGTTTTCCATTGTATAAAGAGCCTAGCTAGGGTGTTCATCTACCACAGCAAACCCTATTCTATAAATCTTGAAGAGACACCATGATGTTCTTGCTACACAAACCATTCTTCTCCGTCTTTCTCCACGTCCTGATTTTTCATATATTAAACTCTCCTTCCTCCTTAGCTTTCGCTGATCAAACTTCCTCTGCAACTTCAGTGTTTGGTAACAATACAGAAGCTGAGGCTCTTTCGAAATGGAAAGCAAGTCTCAACAGCCAAAGCCAATCTCTGCTTTCTTCTTGGGTAGGCACCAGTCCATGCCAGAATTGGGTTGGAATCACCTGTGACAATTCCGGAAGCGTCACCAACTTGACACTCGAAGGTTTTGGTTTGAGAGGCACGCTTCATGATTTCAACTTCCCGTCCTTCCCCAATCTTCTCATTCTTGACCTTGCGGATAATTCTCTTTATGGAAGCATTCCGCCACACATCGGTAATCTATCCAAAATCACCATCTTTGATCTATGTTATAATGATTTCACGGGAGGCATCCCATCTGAGATAGGCTTGTTGAAAAGTCTCGATTTGTTAGGTTTATGCGAAAATCACCTTTCTGGTTTGATTCCTCGGTCCATTGGAAATTTGAGCAACCTATCCATTCTCCGTCTTTGGAATAACAAACTCTCAGGTTCTATTCCTCAAGAAATTGGATTGCTAGTATCTCTTGAGGAACTTCTACTGGCAAACAATTCCTTAACCGGTGAAATCCCTTATTCCATTGGAAATTTGAGAATTCTATCCAGACTCTTTCTTTCAGTTAACAAACTCTCTGGTTCTATTCCTCAAGAAATTTGTTTGTTGGAATCTCTAAATGTACTTCAATTGGCATCCAATGTTTTGACCGGTACTATCCCTGATTGCCTAGGAAATTTGACAAACCTCACTTTTTTTTTCCTTTCTGTGAACCAACTCTCTGGTCCCATCCCCTCTTCCATGGGACAGCTTAAATCTCTAGTGCGATTGGGCTTAACTGGAAACAAATTTCATGGCTCATTGCCCCAAGAGATGAACAATCTCACCCGTTTGACATTACTTGGTTTGTCTGACAATGAATTCACGGGTCCTTTGCCCCAAGGGTTATGCCTTGGAGGATTGCTAGAAAACTTTACTGCTTCCTCCAACTATTTCTCAGGTCCCATACCAGAAAGCTTGAAAAACTGTAATAGTTTACACCGACTAAGACTTGATGGGAATCAATTAACGGGAAATATTTCTGAAGATTTTGGCAGCTATCCGTCTCTGTATTATGTTGATTTGAGTTACAATAATTTTTATGGTGAGCTTTCTTCTAGATGGGGAGAGTGTCGCAACATGACAAGCCTTCAAATCTCAAACAATAATGTTTCTGGTGAGATACCACATGAGCTCGGGAAGGCTACCCGATTACACTTGATTGATCTGTCCTCAAACCACTTGCAAGGAACCATCCCAAATATATTAGGGAGGCTGAAGCTGTTGTACAAGGTTACTCTTAACAACAACCATCTTTCAGGCACCATTCCCGAAGACATCAGGATGCTTTCTTCTCTCCAAATCCTCAATTTAGCTTCAAATAATCTAAGTGGATCGATTCCAAGACAGCTTGGGGAGTGCTCAAATTTATTATTGCTGAACCTCAGTAGTAATAAATTTACAGAAAGCATTCCAAATGAGATAGGCTCTCTGCAGTCTCTACAGAATATTGATCTTAGTTGCAATTTCCTGGCTCAAGGGATACCGTGGCAACTTGGGCAACTGCGAATGTTGGAAACTCTGGATATCTCTCACAACATGCTTTCTGGTGTGATTCCGAGCTCTTTCAAAGATCTGTTAAGTTTATCAACCGTGGATATATCGTACAATGAGCTTCAAGGCCCTATTCCTGATATCAAAGCCTTCCACAGTGCTTCATATGAGGCATTAAGAGATAATATGGGTTTATGTGGCAACGCCAGTGGTCTAAAGCTATGTAATCTTATAGAAAGAAGCAGAACTTCTAAGAAAAAAAGCAATAGAGTTGTGATTTTGATTGTACTCCCTGTTTTAGGAAGCTTAATTTTAGTGTTTGTTGTGATTGGAGCTTCCTACATTATCTGTAAAAGAGAAAGGAAGAGTGAAGTTGAGCCATGTAATGAACAAGATCGAAACATGTTCATGATACTAGGCCATGACGGGAAGAAGTTGTATGAGAATATTATTGAAGCTACGGAGGAATTCAACTCCAACTACTGCATTGGTGAAGGAGGATATGGAACTGTTTATAAAGCGGTGATACCAACAGAACGAGTGGTTGCCGTGAAGAAACTTCACCGGTCACAAACAGACAAGTTATCTGATTTTAAAGCTTTCGAAAAGGAAGTTTGTGTATTGGCAAATATTCGACATCGAAATATCGTGAAGTTGTATGGATTTAGCTCACATGCAAAGCTCTCTTTTTTGGTTTATGAGTTCGTAGAAAGAGGAAGCTTGAGAAAGGTTCTAACTAGCGAGGAACAAGCAATTGAATTGGATTGGATGAAAAGGCTAAATGTTGTAAAAGGGATGGTTGGAGCTTTATACTATCTGCATCATTCTTGCTCTCCTCCGATCATTCATCGAGACATTACCAGCAATAATGTTCTTTTGGATTTGGATTATGAGGCACACGTCTCCGACTTTGGCACAGCTAGGCTGTTGATGCCTGACTCATCTAATTGGACCGCGTTTGCTGGTACTTTTGGATACAGTGCTCCAGGTGCGTAACTTTATTTCAACATTAAATTCCCAAAGTGCTTCTTTAAATTTTCATTTCTATCAACTTTTTAATTGGAAGTATGTCAGCTGGCGGCTGCAACTTTTTGTGACTTGCGATGCAAACAAAGCATAAAAATTTCTATTCAAGGTGATAAAAACAAAGCATAACAATTGTTTTTTGGCAGAGCTAGCCTACACAATGAAAGTAACTGAAAAATGTGATGTCTATAGCTTCGGAGTGGTAACAATGGAAGTGATGATGGGAAGGCACCCAGGCGATCTCATCTCCACACTCTCATCACACGCATCTTCCTCATCATCTTCGATATCACCAATTTCTCAACAGACATTGTTGAAGGATGTGCTTGACCAGCGCATCTCGCTTCCTAAAAAAGAAGCAGTAGAGGGTGTTGTCCATATCATGAAGATAGCACTTGCATGTTTACATCCCAATCCCCATTCTAGGCCAGCAATGGGAAACATTTCTTCAGAGCTTGCAACTAAGTGGCCTCCATTGACAAAACCATTCTGCACAATAACTTTGGAAGATATATTGTCACACACATGCAGTTAATGTGATTATATTATCAGCTTTGTAAGAGTTATAGGTTACCTGGGCGGGCTTTGTTGGGTTCTGGCTTACTTTCTTTTACTGTTTGCTTGAAAAATAAATGTTGTAATTTGCTATAGATTGTGTTCATGGGCTGTAAGTGCATGAAAAAAAATATTCATTGGTCAATGTTGTCTGTGTGAAAAACAACTTCAATTTTGTTTTTGTTAATGCCTAGTATGTTACCTTAATTCCACTTGAATTTGGATGCAGATAGAATATGATTTCCATAAAAATATTCAAATTTTGATTCAATAACTTTTTTTCACGAGATATTGAGACCATGTTTTGAAAAAGAGTGGATTTTTTTAAAATAAAACTGATGATTAACAGGTCTCCCGAGATGAGTCTATTTTTAGCAAACCCTAGAGTTTTTCTTTAATAAAACACTGAATATGAGTGGGTCACACGATATTCAAACCCTTTTTAGAAAAACAAAACATGGAGTTTTTCTTAAAAAAAACACTACATATGACCTGGTCACATGTTATTGAGACGATTTTTAGGAAAAACATGGAGTTTTTTCTAAAAACAAAACTTAAGATGAGCATGTCACTCAATATTGACAACATTTTTTCAAAAACATGGAGTTTTTCTAGAAAAAACATTGAATATGAGCAGGTCACCCGATATTAAGACCATTTTTAGAAAAAACAAAACTAAAAATGAGCACGTCACAAGATATTGGATTTTTAAAAAAAAACATGATGATTGACAGGTCAACCGAGAGGACTCTATTTTTAGCAAAGCCCGGAGTTTTTCTTTAATCAAACACTAAATATGAGCTGGTAACCCGATATTGAGACCATTTTTAGAAAAAACATGGGATTTTTTCTAAAAACAAAACTAAAGTGGATAGAAAACAGACCTCCATCCATTTTCGTGTTTCATCTTTCCCAACAAACTTTAAGCCATTTTCCTCTAGAACTCCAATTACCTCTTGGTTTACCACAACTGACCCTAATGAGATTTTTTTATTTTTACTTTGTACTTTAAATTTTAAAAAATTAGTAATTTTAGATTATTTTTATATGTTGATGTTAAAAATAATTTTTAAAAAATAAAAAATATCATTTTAATATATTTTGAACGAAAAATATTTTTAAAAATAGATACACAAAGTACAATTTAACGGCCACTGTGGACCAAATCCCAAGAGAATCCGATGACCTGACAATGAAGCCTAGATTTTCCGATGACATGAAGCTCCGAATCACCTGAAGTCCTGGTCAGGTTTTGACTGACTAAAGTCAAAGTCAACTCTTCACCTTGACAGGCTATTTCATGAACCTGCGTTCACCACGACTCCTCCACTTCCCTGTCTTCAATAATGAGCTTCTGGTCGCACATCAGCACTCCGTTTTCAGTGGTTAAACTCCATTTTCACTTGCTCTTTTGCAATTAAAATTACTAAGAAAGATGAATTGAAAGATGAATTGAAAGATAACCCTTAGTGGTTAAACTAAATTTGTTTTATTTATTTATTTTTATCCAAATACAATTCTTTAATTCCCTTTTCTTTCATTTGTGTTCTTCCCACTCATGGGTTATAAGACACGTGATCACTGTTTCAAAATTGATTGTTGTTTTAAAATGAAAAAAAAAATCATTTTTTATTACTATTGTTTTTCACTTGAAAATATATTATAATAATATATATTACTTTTTAAAATTTATTTTTGATATCTATATATAAAAATATCTAAAAATATAAAGAAAACAATTTTAAAAAAAAACACTTTTTAAAATTACTTTTCCACCACAAAATAAACATGCTTTTAATAATATAATAACTTTAATTATCGGACCCTGTTCAAGATCTCTATTTAACCTAGTATAGGCATATGATCCAGGACCTCTATTTACACATATGCCTATATTTTAGAAATATATCATTTTTATTTCTTGGATTATTCCTTACAAAAATCATATTCTACTTGCATCCACGCGCCTTACCAATTGACTAACCCTATTTTTTTTTTGTGCGTAGATCTGTTGCGTTAAACACTAGCCACTGTGATTTGTTGGTTTAACAGAGATTTTTGTGCTTAGATTTATGTTTACAACGATTAAATGACTACTTAGATTTATATTTACAACGATTAAATGACTATTTAGATTTTTTTTTCTTAAAATGATGAAAATCTTAATAACTAAGTTCATCAAATCATGATTTTCCAGGTTGTCCGTGTCGACTCGGTAGGATTTAGCTTGCGCCTTCAAATTCTTACAAGTACTCTACGCCATTGTGTTAAAACTCGATATGACTGGCGGGTTGTCCCTTTCTTTTTCTTGTTTCATGCTTTTTTAGTTCAGTTTTTGATTGTGTTACTTCTCCTATTTTTTTATTAAAACTGTTCACGATTGTTTTTTTTTTCGATTTCTGGGATGGTGAAAGATCTCGCCTATACATCTTAGTGTCAGGTGCCTCCATTTATTCTCTGGTTGCTTGATTGGTTTTAATTCATTTACATTTAGAATCGGACAACTTTTGTTTCATTTCTTTTGAGTTGTCGGTTGCTTGATTGGTTTTAATTCATTTACATTTAGAATCGGACAACTTTTGTTTCATTTCTTTTGAGTTGCCTCTGCCCGCCATTTTCTTAGACTTGGCTTAATACGCATTACGTGCTACCTACAGCAAAAAAAATTTCTTCCGTGATAAATTTTGTTTCGTGCTCCTGATCTACTTTTCTACTTTCTTTGTTGTTGACTTCTATTTCATTGATGCCGCATCTTCACTGCATTATGTTCAATATGTTTTAAGTGGAGATTGCGGAGTCGTCTCATTATTAATCAAGATTCTACTTTGGTTGGTTTGTATGTTCCTCACATCTTATTTTGTTCATCTCTGTTACTAATAAAGCTTGTTACGAGTTTTTTAGTTTTTAGAAGTCAACTATGTTGTGTTGCTGTCTGGTTTTAGATTGTTGTTCTAATCTTGGACGCATATTTGCTAGAGTGTCCTGTAAGAGTTTTTTTTTTAATATTAAAAAAAGCTTTTTCTACACGATAAGTGTTGCTCGTTTTCTTCTCTTCTATATGCCATTTGATTTTTTCTTGTTACGTGTTCTCGCTTTCCTTTTCCTTTTCACTAACCCTATTTTTTTTTTGTGCGTAGGTCTGTTGCGTTAAACACTAGCCACTGTGATTTGTTGGTTTAACAGAGATTTTTGTGCTTAGATTTATGTTTACAACGATTAAATGACTATTTAGATATTTTTTTCTTAAAATGATGAAAATCTTAATAACTAAGTTTATAAATCATGATTTTCCATGTTGTCCGTGTCAACTCGGTAGGATTTAGCTCGCGCGTTCAAATTCTTACAAGTACTCTACGTCATTGTTTTAAAACTCGATATGGTTGGCGGGTCGTCCCAATCTTTTTCTTGTTTCCTGCTTTTTTTAGTCCAGTTTTTGATTGTGTTGTTTCTCCTATCTTTTTTATTAAAACTGTTAGCGATTGTTATTTTTTATTTCTAGGATGGCGAAAGATCACGCCCAAACATCTTAGTGTCAGGTGCCTCCATTTATTCTTTGGTTGCTTTATTGGTTTTAATTCATTTACATTTAGAAGCGGACAACTTTTCTTTTTATTTCTTTTGAGTTGCCTTTGCCCGCCATTTTCTTAGGATTGGCTTAATGCACATTATATGCTTCCTGCAACAATTTTTTTTCTTCTGAGGTAAATTCTGTTTCGTGCTCCTGTTCCACTTTTCTACTTTCTTTGTTGCTGACTTTTATTTCATTGATGTCGCATCTTCACTGCATTATTATTGTCTAGTGCACTTGATTCTTTGTTCAATATGTTTTAAGTGGAGATTGCGAAGTCATCGTATTATTAATCATGATTCTACTTTGATTGGTTTGTCTGTTCCTCACATCTTATTTTGTTCGTCTCTGTTACTATAAAGCTTGTTACGAGTTTTTAGTTTTCAGAGGTCAACTCTGTTGTGTTGCTGTCTGGTTTTATATTGTTGTTCTGATCTTGGACGTGTATCTGCTAGAGTGTCCTGTAAGAGTTTTTTCTATTTTATTATTAAAAAACAAGCTTTTTCTACACGATAAGTGTTGCTCTTTTTATTCTCTTCAGTATGTCATTTGAATTTTTTTTCTTGTTACGTGTTCTTGCTTTCCTTTTCCTTTTCACTAACCCTATATTTTTTTTATGCATAGGTCTGCTGCGTTAAACACTAGCCACTGTGATTTGTTGGTTTAACAGAGATTTTTGTGCTTAGATTTATGTTTACAATGATTAAATGACGGTTTGGATTTTTTTCTTAAAATGATGAAAATCTTAATAACTAATTTCATCAAATCATGATTTTCCAGGTTGTCCGTGTCTACTCGGTAGGATTTAGCTCGCGCGTTCAAATTCTTACAAGTACTCTACGCCATTGTGTTAAAACTTGATATGGTTTGTCGTAACCCAATTTTTGGGTTACTCCCCAAAATAAAATAAAAATGATAAAAATAAAATAAAAAGGGTTTGGCGTTGTTAGAAAAATCGCGGTGAAAATTTTGAATATTTTCTGAGCTGAATCATATCTCTTTTGTGCCCAAAAATAAGAGAAAATATAAATTCAAGGTAAAAATTAAGTCAAAAATTATAATGATATTTTTTATAGGCCAATTTGATTTAATCATGGCCCAATTTAAAATATTATTATGTTTAGGAATTAATTTAGGATCCAATGGAAGAATTTAATTAAGTGCAAGGACTTAATTATGCTTTTAATTGGTCAAATTAATTTTATTGAGGGCTTAATTGATAAAAAAATCAAATTCTTGAGTTTAATTCGGGCTCAATTGAGAAGATTGGAATTTTTTTGAGACCCAATTGAATCTTTCCAAGCTAATTGTGCAAAATTAGGGGCCAAATTGAAGACAATTGAGAATTTAATGCTCAATTGAGGGTCGAATTGCATAAATCGGAAGTAAGGGACCAATATGAAAAAGGCGCGCAAAGTTAAGGCTAATGTTGAAATTCGGACAGGGGTACAATTGCATAAATCTAAGAGTTTAAAACCGATTGGGATCGCAATTGGAATAATCACAAATCAAAGGACCAAAATGCAATTTTGCTAGGCCCACACCTGCAGCAGCCATGCACGCTCCTGCAATCACGCTGTCGTGAAGGCAGCCATAACACTGTAGCATGGCGCTGTGGGATTCGACTCATCACCACAGCTGTAGCTCGCCACTGTCGGAGACAACTCCATTCACTGCACGCGGCTGTAGCATGGTGTGACAATTCCATCTCCTTCACCTATAAATAGCACGGGATAAAGCAACACAGAGAGGGGGGAAGAAAAAAGAAAAACGGGCAAAAAGGCTGAGAGAAAACCAGTGAAAAACGGGGGGGAAGTTCTGGAAATTCACAGAGATTTTTAGCAAATAAAAGACGAGAAACGAGGGAAAATCACACGAAATACCACCACCATCTTCATCTCCCTTAGCGTTGAGCTCTCTCTCTCCCTCTCGGCCTGCAACTTCTCTCTCTCTAAAATCCAACTCCGTCGAGCTCTCTCTCTCCTGCTGTTAGAGGCCATTAAACTACCAAATATCACCTATAATACCACCGTGAACCTCCCCTACACACTAGCAACCTAAACACATTCTCAGGCGAAGCAACGGCCACGGTTGCAGCGGCTGTCACGTAAGTCCCGGTGACTTTGGAAGCTTCCTCCGGCCACCACAGGCCACCGTTGACAACGCCACCACGACAGGAATCATCACCTCGACCTCCTCTACCCAAAGGTACTAATAGGTACGTATTTCGTCACACTTGAAAAAACACTATTCATTCATCTTCTTCGTCGATTTGGCCATCTGCATGCAGCGGGACGCAATTTGCGTCCCACTGTTCATGCGGGCCAAGGCCGGGGAAACGGGGCGGGTTTTGTGCCCGGCCCATGTGTCTAGAAAATTTCGGGCTTCCGGCCCACAAAGCCTGGAAGCCCGGCCTAAAATAAGACGGGCTGTCAGTCCACTGAACTGACAGCCCAGCCCAAACCCAGATGGGCTTCCAGCCCATAAAGACTGGAAGCCCAGCCCATGATAAAGGCAGGCTGTCAGCCCACTGGACTGACAGCCCAGCCCAAACCCATATGGGCTTCCAGCCCATGATAAAGGCGGGTTGTCAGCCCACTGGACTGACAACCCAGCCCAAAGCCGACTGGGCTTCCAGCCCATCCGGGCTGCAAGCCCAGTCCAAATAAGGCAGGCTTTCAGCCCACCAGACTAACAGCCCAACCCAATTAAAAAAAAGATAAAAAAGATAAAAAAAAATAAAAAATAAAAAATAAAATAATTTTATTGTTATTATTATCATTATTATTATTATTATAAAAAAATAATAGTAACATAAAAAAAAATGTGTTGTTTTCGTGCATACGGCCGGATTCCAAAGTTTTTCACGTTGTATTTTTCGCAAAAAATATGTTGCATCTTTTCCATGTTTTAAAAGCAAAAATCTGGATATCATAACCAGTTTGCGATTATCCGTTGGCATTCGGCCAAAATGTCAAAAATAATTTAACATTTATTTTGTTTTATCTATCGCGGTGTAAAATTACACTGTAATGTACACTCGTGGATCGTTAAAAATGAGATTTTCAAAATGTAGTGCAAAAATCATTTTGGTTAGTCTTTCAACCCGCAATGAGGTAGAGATTCTCTCACGGAGAGAAATCTAAGTCGAATTTTAGAAAAGACCAATAAAAATTGATTTAGGAAAAACAATCAAACAACAATGCAGCTTACTGTATGTAGGGTGCAATGGGGGTAACACGTCCTCCCCTTGCACAACAAGTCCCCTTACCCTAGACTCTCGCAGACCAATAGGTTCCTAGTAACCTTAATACTAGGTGGCGACTCCTAATAATTATAGTCGTAAATTTTACGGCTATAAACAACCCCCATTTCACCGCGCGCCGTTGTCTCCCCCTGAATCCAGGGGTGATGGCGGGGCGCGAAGCGCGTAGAAAAATCGCCGTCGTGACATGGTTGGTGGGTCGTCCCTTTCTTTTTCTTGTTTCATGCTTTTTTTAGTTCAATTTTTGATTGTGTTGCTTCTCCTATCTTTTTTATTAAAACTGTTAGCGATTGTTTTTTTTTCGATTTCTGGGATGGTGAAAGATCTCGCCTATACATCTTAGTGTCAGGTGCCTCCATTTATTCTCTGGTTGCTTGATTGGTTTTATTTCATTTACATTTAGAATCGGACAACTTTTCTTTTCATTTCTTTTGAGTTGCCTCTGCTCGCCATTTTCTTAGGCTTGGCTTAATGCGCATTATGTGCTACTTGCAACAATGTTTTTTCTTCCGAGGTAAATTCTATTCCGTGCTCCTGTTCTACTTTTATACTTTCATCATCGTCGCTTTCTCTTTCATTGATGTTGCATCTTCACTGCATGATTATTATCTTGGGCACTTGATCATTTGGTCAATATGTTTTAAGTAGAAACTGTGGAGTCTGTCTCATTATTAATCGATAATTTATTTTGGTTGGTTTGTTTGTTCCTCACATCTTATTTTGTCCATCTCTGGTACTCATGAAACTTGCTTCGAGTTTTTCAGTTTTCATAGATTAACTTTGTTGTGTTGCTGTCTGTTTTTAGATTGTTGCTCTGATCTTGGACAAGTCTCTCTTAGAATTTGTTGTAAGAGATTTTTCTTTTTTATTATTAAAAAATGTTTTTTCTAAACGATACATATTGCTCTTTTTCTTCTCTTTTGTATGTCATTTGTTATCTTTTCTTCCTTTTCCTTTTCCCTAATAGTTTATTCTTTTTGTGCGTAGGTCTGTTGCGTTAAACATTAGATATTATTATTTGTTGGTTTACAAGTGACTTTTTAATTTAGATTTATGTTTACAAGGATTATATAACTATTTAGATGTTGTTTTCTTAAAAAGAAAAAATTCTTAATTTCTAAGGTCATAAAATCATGCTTTCCCGGGTTGTTCATGGTGACTCGGTAGGATTTAGCTTGTGCGTTCAAATTCTGACATTGTACGCCTTTGTTTTATAACTTGGACTGACTTGCGAGCCGACCCTTTCATTTTCCTTGTTCTGCTTTATTTCAGTTTTTGATGTTGCTTCTCCTATATTTTATTACAACTATTAGTGATTGGAGTTTTAATGAAGCTTTGCCTCCTTGTACTTTAGCTCATGTGCAAACCCTTGTAGTTTTGGATTTGAGAATTTTAAGGATATTATACGTCCATTTTTTCTTAAATTATCTGAAAAAATAAATTGATTTACTTACAATATGGTTTGATAATATATTTACTGTAAAAAAAAACAATGCATGAAGAAAAGTTTGTCTATTTCTTCATTTCAGACTGCCTTGGAAATCTGAAATTTTGATGGACTTGGAGTTGAAATAGATGTTTTAGATTGTAAACTTTCATGTTCATTCTTTCATGGCAAATAGATTTTGTAAATACAGGTGTCCATTGTGATTCGTTGGTTGCCAATAACAACCATCTCGTGAACCAACTTTGAGCTCAGTTTTCTAATGTTTTAATGCATATGAAACGATATCTACCCTGTAAAACTAAGATGTATCCAACCATGAATGCACAAATTTAAAAAGCGAAAGAAACCCATACGTTGAAATGGGTGTTTTACTATTGGTAAGAGATTTGGGTACAGAATTGAAGGAGAAGGCTAAAGTTGACCTGGTGATAATCAAGTAAATCTTGGTTTCTGGGGAATCGAGGAAGAGTCTGTCAAGGAGAAAATGGATAGATGTTGCCATTTGAAGCAGTCAAGATGTTCGAAAATGGTCATTAATTTGTTTGTTCGAGTCATTCTTCAAACGTTGTATGCTGATGGTTGTGATGAACGCGATGTTCCTACACGAATCCACCTTGGTTTGAATGCTCTTGCTAAGCATGCTGATGCTATTGACATGAGCCGGGCGATGAATCCACCTTCGAGTCATTCTTTTTATTTTCTGCAAAATACGAAAACAAATAACTGGGCAAAATGCCAAAGCTACCAGCAACTCGTTTTCCAATCTTCTGTTGAACCCTGAGATCTATAGTGTTTCTCTCTTCCCATTTCAAACTCAACAAGATAGGTGCAAAGAAGTTTACATGAATTTGTATTGAGTCCTCAAAATATATCAAGAATTTCCGAGATGAAACCATTGCATAGAGGGCAATTACCCCTTTGAACCCAAAGCTCTCTTGAACACAGCCTGCAAAATGTATGCCCACAAGGAATAAAGGCTGCACCTTTATGCCTAACCATGCACACACAGCAAGTGTACTCTATAGCAGCACCACGGTCCTCCTCCTCCTCCTCCTCCTCATCATCATCATCATCATCATCACATGCCTCAATATCCCCCATTGTATATCTAGACCCCTCAAACCCCATCTGCCTATCTGTCTCCTCTAACAGATCCATCAATGACATCCTCAACGGCTCTTGCGTCTCCATATTCCCGGGCATGGGCATTGCCCCTTCCTCGGCCTCTTGTTCGGCTGCTGCCGCAGCTGCAGCTTCCGCCTGTGCAGCTGCTTCTGCAGCCTCCTGTGCTGCCACTGCCTCCCTCGCCGACAACAGTCTCTCCTCTGCCAATGCAGTGCCCAGGCGTGTCGTGCCTTCAGGTGACGAAGGATCTAAATCATTCTCATCCGACTGGGTTGGATCGACAGCCGGAAACCGAGTCGAATTGTGCCGCGAGATTTGCGGTCGAAATCTCCGAGAAGGTGGGCCATCGTCCACCGCGTGAATGTTCACATCCGAGTCGCCAGAGTGAGTTGACTCAGACTGAACCTGGGGAATGGCTGAACCAAACCGAGTTGAACTCCGGCGAGTCATTTGCAGCCTCGAGCTCGGACCCATCCCCGAATTATCATCTGATTCCTCCAACTCGGGTGGTATAACGGACGACACGGTGGTGAACCGCACGGAATTACGGCGTGCCATCAAAGACCTGGAGGAAGCGTTATTGATATTAGAATTGCGAAACCTGTTTTCCACCGGGATAGGGATATCCGAAGTGGGGGTATGAACCGAAGATGTCCAAGCAGAGCCAGCACGCTTCAAACGGAGCTTGTCTCTGAAAGCTTTCCAGCTCTTTTTGTCTTTGTGTCCAAATAACGAGCCGCTCTCTTCATCCCGGATTATATCCATTAGTGTCTGATTTGTCTGGCCCGGCTGTTTTTCCATGCTTAATATCGTCTCAAGGGTCCTTCTATCTCCGCTTTTTTCAATTGCATCCAACAGCGTTATTCTCTTGCGACCGCCGTCGCCGTCGCCGCCGCCATTGCTGTATCTACCCTCCATTAAAAATCAGTTGCAAGGTTTAAAGATACTAGAAATGACAAACAGGAACAGCTCCTGAGACAATCAAATCAAGAAAAACACCCCAATCCCATGTTTGTGCAGAGCAGTGGTTGGCTGAATTAAAAAATATTGCAGATCATAGTGCGGTTGCTTGGGAGAAGAATTCAAGGATTAGAAACATCTTTTGTTTTGGTTTCTGTGCACAGTTTATCGGGAATTGTAGAATAAAGAAACGCCGTAAGAAACCTGTGATATGTGAGGTCCCTCCGTTAACGCGGTATACCGCGCGTCAAAAGGCATGTATTTGAGTATTTTTGGCGCAGACGGTGGAATCATTGTTTTGTGAAAATTTGTTTTTTTTTTAAAAATATATATCTATATATTTTTGGATTAAGGTGGTGTGTAGTGTAAAAAAATAAAATAAAAAAATATTATTTATAAGTGATAAACTTTAAAAATTAATATTTATTACTATCTCAAACACCTTTGCTTTTTAATGAATTTAAATTGAATTTTGTTGGGTTGATCAAGTTTATTTGTAATATAAAATAAATTATATTAAATTAACTTTCATTCAATTTAATTTAAAATCTAGCTTTAATCAATAATTTGATCTAGAAATTATTACACTAATTTACCGGATTAAATAGTATTTAATATCATGGATAATACATGGATAAAAAAATCAAAAAGAAAAACGTTTTAAACTAGGAATTTTTATGATCCTTAAATTATAATTATTAACATTTATAGAAAATTTTAAAGAGAAATTGGTGAATTAAATAAATAAATAAATAAAAGAGATACTCTTAGCATAGGGATGTGATTTTTTTTCCTCCTTGTACTCTTGAATGTTTCTTGTATATTTCTTTTAGCAGTAAATATTAACAGTTTCAGCTTAAAAATCATACGATTCTTTAACAAGATTAGGGTTTATATATTATTTTCATCATTAATAAATAAATAAACAAATAAAAGTGAAACAGCAGATACCTTGTATACGTTGGGTTATGGCAGTAGATCTCTGGTAAACGGAGCAGAACAATGTCGTTTGCTGACAGGAAAAAAAACAAAACAAACTTCAATGATTCCAGCATTCAAGATAGAAAAATATATTTCTCGTTAAAATTAAAATTAAAATTAAAATTAAAATTAAAATTAAAGAAACAGATAAGATAACACACACCAGCAGAAAAGTCTAAGAAAATGGCCTTCCTCCCTTTTCTTTTTTTCTTTCTGTCCTTGTCATGTGAGATTTCACTTTCTTGGTTTTTTTTTTAAATCTTTTTTTTTTTTCTGATTCTCTCTTTTTAATTTTAATTTGTATGAAAAATGTTTGAAAGAGAGGAAAGGGGAGAGGGTGGCGGTGGAGGGGGGAGGAGAAGTGGAGCGGGTCTTGTGGAGGGGAGGAAACATGGGAATTCTGTGGTGGGGATCCCTTTGTTTGAGGGGAGATCCCTTTTAAACCTCATAAGTGGTACGAGTTGCTGGCATAAATTGACAAAGCATGATAAAAAATTTGGCTTTATCTATATTGATGATCTCTCACATGTAGCAAGGCTAGTGTTGATTCCATGGACCACTCTCTCTTTTTTATTTTAATTACTTATATATATATATATATGGGTAATTATCAGCGTTTGTCGGCGATTGACCGAATACCGGACACGCGTGATGCCGGTGGACAAAGAACAGAGAGGCAAACTAGGTGACACGGCCGAAGTTCGGTTTTGACCACCTAAAGACACCTCAAGCGCCGCCTTAAAAGCGCGTCCTCGTGGAACACTGTGGGCGCGTCACGACGACGCGTCCTGCAGTGTTTCAGTAAAAAATAATAAAATAATGGTTAATTACGTTAACACACCTGACCCAGACATAATTATGAAAAAAAATGGAGAGGAAAATACCACGTTGCCCCCCGCTACAGTGTTCTATTTGTCTTTTTTTGGGGTTATTTCAGTAGATGTACTGTGCAAATAGGTTGGAAAAACCCATAATACCCCAGGTTCGGGGTTAACATTTTGTCGTTTTCGGGGGCTATTGCGTCGTTTCATTGTGCAACCAATCCGGAAATGTCATCCGTGTCCCATGAAAAAATTGAAAATGCCCCCAGTCCCAAGGATTAAAAATTTGCAACTCTGGGGTAAAATGATATTTTTACTATGGATTCATATAGTAAAACCAGGACACGATTTATATGTGTGTGTGTGTGGTAGGATAATTATCAGCGTGGCCAAACGGACCACCCTCTGTCTGACCATGCTTCTAGTTTACGATTTTTAGCAATTTTCTATTACGAAGCAGGCTTGGATTAGGTGCAATAATGTTATGCAGTTGTGGCTAAGAGCAGGTGTTAGGAATCATAGGATACAAGGTTTTGGAGATGAAAATATTGATTAAATGTGTGTTTAGATTTTTTAAAGCTATTGATTTTTATCTAAAAATATATTCAAATAATATTTTTTATAAATATTATGTCTTACATATTTTTATATTCTATATTTATATGAATTGTATTTTAATTTTTTGATATGGAATATATCAATAAAGACCATACCAAACAATCGAAAGAGCAGGGACTAAACTGAAAACTGCAAAATCAACTATGGCGCTCACGAGTGCTTGCGCAGGCAGGAGAGAGAAAGAGGGAGAAAATTCAACTGGCCATTGACGCCTCTCCGGCCACCTTGTATGTACACGCGCTGCACCAGGAGGAAGATACACATGGTTGAAAGTCATTGTAGACGCTGGTTGGGCATCTTTTGAAGCCGGAATATGTCGTACGCGCCATTCGAAACACTCGTGAGGATGAAAACGGACGGCGCGTTCGGCGACGCGCCAACAGTATTTTGGCAGAAAAAAGAATTAAAAAAGGTAAATTACCAGCACACCCCTACAGACAATTCTTGTATTTTGTCTTATATGGGGGTAATAACGTATTTGGCCATTTAAAAAATTTGTGCATTTACCATGTTGTCCCCGAGATTTACTGTATAATGTTGTCTTATTAGAGGGGAGTTTCGTATTTAGACATTTAAAAAACAATGTGCAATAACGGTTGTGCCCCTATATATTACTGTGTTGTTTTTTCTTATTTATGGGTAATATAATTATTTTACTGTGCACAGAAATGTCAAAAACCGAAAATAACCCCAAATCCAAGGCCAATTTTACTGTGCATTGAGGAGTAAAATAGTAATTGCATTATTTATATCCACAGTGAATCTAAGTCTAGAACTACAGTGATTTGCTACAATAAATACACAGTATTTCCACGAGTTGATTTAGTTGTATGTATAATGTATAATGTATAATATAATTAACAGTGTTATGGGCTTGGTGCATAAAACATCCAACGGGCCAATATAGATATAAATAAAATAAAGTAAGCGTGGAAAGCAGCAGCCTTGTACTATGCTAAGGAGCTATTCACCTCCATTTCTCTTAATGAGGATGCTGTCATCATCACCTCATACCTTAAACCCTAACCCAACATTTCTAACTCCCATGAAATCAACCACCCAAACCCTTAATCCATCGCAAAATCATAATCACCCTCTACTCTTCTCTAATAACCCTAAGGTCTCTCTTTCAAATTCATACAAATTACCTCAAAACATGACAGTCTCCAACTGCTTCTCTGGGTCTGCTAGCACGGACCAAGTTAGCATTTCGGGCGCTCCCGGATCCAATAACTCGAACCCAGAGTCAACTCTTGTAGTGGTTTCTTTCTACAAATTCGCTGACTTTCCTGACTATGCTGACATGAGAAAGCCCTTAAAGGAGCTCTGTGAAGAACTAGTAATTTGTTTCTATCATTATCTTTCGTGTTTTTTTTTTCTTTTTATTTATCTAGTATCTAATTTTGATGTGTATCTGAATTGTAATGCCGTAAGTTTGGGATTTTTCTTTTTAATTATCTTGTTATAGGCTGTGGTTGCTTCTTAGTTTACTTTCCAAGTGAATGCGGCATGAAGAAAGTGGGTCTCTGAGATTTTAGGAATCATTAATGTTGGCTCAAAAAGCATTTTTATTTTTATTAAGAAATGGGAGTGCATTCAATCTTAAATCTTGCAGTAATTACAGATATGTGCTTCTTTTTAGAAAAAATAAAAAGAAAAGCATTTTTTTTCTTTTTATATGGAAGAATAAACGAATTTGGAATAGGACATAGTAGCCAACCCTTTAGTGTCCGGGACCAGCCTTTTGTTGCTTTGAGTTTAGCAGATTTTAGATTTTTGTTTCTAGGCTGGATAGTGTTTACTTGTCTGACCTTGTAAGTTGCACTTTCCTTACATTGTTCTTCTGCTGGTCAAGTTCATCCATTGTGTTCGCACCTTGCCAAGCTGATGCTTTTCAGCGTGTTTCAGGTGGGATCATTCTTGCACCAGAGGGAATTAATGGCAGTATCTGTGGGACTTGGGAATCAGTGGTGAATGTTCTTGGATTCATCCAAAGTGATGACAGGCTAAAGGGGTTAAGACAAGTGGAGTCACCTGTTAGTCCCGAGGAGGAAGCTATCCATCATGGACACTCAAGCGGATCTCCTCTTGCTGCAGGGGAAGATGCACCCTTCCGCTGGGATCATGTGAGGGTCAAGTTGAAGAAAGAGGTATTGCTTCATACACATGAGAATTTTCATTTTGTATGGAGAGATTTGTGACTATGGGAAATACATCTCTTGTATTGTATATCGAGGCTATTCTTATATTGTTCTTTCTTCATGAATAAGCAGATTGTTACTCTTGGAATGCCCTCAGTCTCACCTAATGAAAGGGTTGGGAAGTATGTGAAGCCAAGGGACTGGAATGCATTGATTAGTGATCCAGATATAGTGAGTATAATATAATGCTATTTGGGTTTTTCCTGTTGCTTGTTATAATGTTTTTTCCCCTCTCTTAAGATATTTCGTGTCTCACACCATGTGCTTCTTTTCCTATCATTTTAAGAAAGAGCTTGAGTTTAGATACTCAACTAAGACTTACTCCCAAACTAGTTCTGGTTGGTTGTGTTTCTGAATTGATATATGACTAAACTTTATTTCTTGTTAATCATCCACAGATTTTATCTTGATAATTATCTAGGTCATACACGGTGCAAGTTTTTTCTTTTTAATCTCTGTTAATCTATCTAAATTTTTCTGTGAGTTAGATGATGCCATTCTAGATTTTGACATGTTTAAAAGTTGGCATTTTCTGTTTAAGTACTGTTATTAAATGGATGGATTTGATGTTACTGCTTTTTATTCCTTAACAAACAGATAAAAAGCCTGACAATTGTAGCAGTGCATGCTATGGTTTATTGTTCAGCAGCTGTAATTATAACTGCAACAGTGCTTTTTTTTAAGCTGTTGACAGATGATGTCAGGAGGCTTTTTTTTTATTTAAATTGCAATAGTGTGTTCCAACCATGTTAGAATTGATTATATTATGCTAATTTTACAGCATTCATGCAAAGCTAAAATTTCCTACAATAAAAAAGTTGTTTCTGACTTTCAATACATAAAATCAAACATAATTGATTTTACAGTATTCATGCAAAGCTTAAGTTTACAACAATAATTGTTTCTTACATCAAATCAATTATGATTGTCAAAATTGGATCTGGAAAGCTCCATAAAAATTAAGTTTAGAATTGAGTTTGGGTGTTTTGGGTGTTTTCCCTTTCTTTCTTCGTTTATTTTTTTAGTTTGATGTGATTGAGGTGGTATTATACATGGGACATAGTTAGAGTTTAATTTAACAGTGTTTTTCCAACTTTTTACTGTCTGATCTTGTAATTGATCCTATGCATAGGTGGTGGTTGATGTGCGAAATAACTACGAAACTAGAATTGGGAAGTTCAAAGGAGCTGTTGATCCTTGTACCACAGCATTTCGTGAATTTCCATCTTGGGTGGAAGATGAGTTCCAACATGCAGAAACTTATGAGGTGAACTGTTCAGGTGGAAGCACTGATAAAGAAACCAAGAGCCCAAACAAGAAAATGCCTCAGAAAGTTGCAATGTACTGCACTGGAGGAATTCGATGTGAAAAGGCTTCAAGTTTTCTCCTACATAAAGGTTTCAAAGAGGTGATTTTCTATTTCAATTCTTTCTTTTGCCATGCATTTTGATGAACCTACTGGTTGATTGTATGGTGTTTGATAAACATGATCTTGTACCTTGTGGTCACATACTAATGGTGATCTTTTGATTAGTATAATAGTGTGTTGCAGTTTTAATTTTTAATGAATTCACAAGTCATGCACTATAATAGCAGAGGCTAATTTCCTTTTGTTTTTTAGATCCCGATTTCAGACTTAATTATATATCTAGTACTATTTTTTGCTCGCTGTTGAGATATATGTTAGCCATGTTCTTCACGTAAGGCATTACCACTGCCAAGCAGCATTCAGTGCATCAATTTAACCTTAACCGAGGTTTGTTTGTTGAGGTTTTTTTGCATTTCTTTTTTACTTTGAACAGTGTTAGCTTTTTTGGTCGGGTATTGATATTTTGATCCTTCAATTCTAATTGTTTGCCAGGTTTATCATTTGGAGGGTGGGATTCTGAAATACCTTGAGGAAATTCCAAAGTCAGAGAGCTTGTGGGAGGGCGAGTGCTTTGTTTTCGACAAACGAGTCTCGGTAGAGCATGGTTTGGAACAAGGAACTTTCAAGCTTTGCTATGGATGTAAGCAACCAGTTAGCGATGCTGACATGGAAGCCCCGGAGTGGGAATATGGAGTTTGTTGCCCGTATTGTCATTCATCAAAATCTGAAGAAGAAAAGGAGAGGGCGAGAGCTCGGCAAAGGCAGTTTGAAACTTGGGGCGTTATCGGGGGTCCCGACAAGGGTCGCCGACTCGTGTTTAAACCAGATAGTAACAGCAGTGATGATAAACAGCAGCTTTCAAGTACATTTTAGCAAGTGTGGAAGATGAGATATAACATGGAACATGCTTCCAAAGTTTCTATATTTTATCCCCTTGCTGAGGGTTGTCTCTCTTCCCTTTCGAAAGCACTTCGTTTGTCCATTTCACCATGCATAAATATGTTTATGAAGAGGTGGCATTGAGATTTTAGAGTGACCATTTTGCTTTGCTGAAAGTATACCAGGATGAGTTGAGGAAAAAAAGGTGAGAAAGAAGATAGAAATTGGACTTCAATTCTGTGCTTATATATACACACGATTGCAACCGCCTTCTAGTCAGCTGGTCCCAATTTGAAAAGTATAGATAGTTTTTCTTTATTTTGTTTATTAATGAGTTTTCTATTTTATCTTATTAAAAAAGTACATAAATACCCAATTAACAATGAGACAAAATTGTAATTAGATTCTTCAAATATTTCAGGATGTAATTTTTGGCTTTTATATGCTATAAAATTAAATGTTTTTTTTTTTTTAAAAAAAAATGTTCTCCATCATTTGCCCTTGAAAATTGACCACTTAATTCATTATTAATAATGAGGAAGATATATTATCGAATTCTTATATTTATAATACTATTCATTATAACAATGTTCCTAGTAAAAAAAAAACATCTAGTTAGGATTTGAGGGCAAGATAGTCTTTTCACTATGATTCAATGTATTTCCAAATTGTTCAAGTATAAATTAAGCATTTTATTTTTTTAATAGTTAAATTACAAGAAAAAAATTGCTTACTAAGCCACCGTGCATTTATATCCTTTTCATTTTATTTTTAAAAAATAAGTCAAAATCAACAAAGCTATCTTTTTTTTTATTATTATCTTTTCATATTATATTATTGGTCATGTCAAGTTAAGCAGGTGCATTTTTGTATTTCACATATATTAAATATTTTAAAACATGTTTGGCATGTGTCACACGTGCACTAGAAGGTGGGCGGCTCATATAGGTCATTTAATCATCAAACATTTATTTTTGTTACGACGTTTAAAAGGTCTTAACATTTATTCGTGATGCTCCAAACCATAGTTGTCGATACTGTTCTGGTCGCCGTTCCGGTTTTTCGATTGGAACGGAATGTTCCGGTTTCGGAGCGTTTCGGTGTGCCGTTTTGGTGTGTACTGTTCATATATAATTAATTATATATATATATGAAAAAAAATAAAATATTAATTTAACAAGCATAATTAAAATTTGAATTCTTTTTTATTTAAAATATTTTGGTGTTTTTAAATTATTTTGATGTATAGATGTCAAAAATAATTTTTAAAAATAAAAAAAAATTGATTTTAAACCCGGAACGGAACCGAGGCGTTCCGACCGGAATTTGGCCGGAATTTCCAGAACGGACCAGAATTAAAACCGGAACAAAAACGACGCTGTTTTGTTCCGGTTTTATAAATGGAACGGCACGTTCCGGCCATTCCGGCCGGAACGGAACGGATTTGATATCTCTGCTCCAAACATTTATTTTTATTATTTCCTTCTCTCTCTCAACCTAAAAGTTAACGCAAGCCCATTCAAAATTTAATAATAGCCCTTTAATTTTATTCCTTTACATTTGATTCTTGTTCTTTTAATTTTTTTCCTATCAAATTTGATCCTTGTTTTTTTTATTGCCTTTTTCGCTTTGATTTTTTTCCTACCGATTTTATCCTCATTCGACATTAAATTAGTTGGGAATTAATATTATTAATTGATTTTGAGTATATGATTTCAAGGGCTTTGAGTTTTAGAGATTAACCTAGATTTAGGAAATTGTCTAGGTTGCTAATGCTCATCTTTTCTCTTATCCTTTTTTAATGCTCATTTTTTATAACCTTCATCCTTAAACATTTATTCAATTGATTATTATTTATTTGCATCATGTAGATTTTTTCATTAATTTTGAAGATGACTTGGGTTTTCTCGAGTCTTTTTAATTAATTACAAATTTGAAACTTTAGCTCGGGTTTTGAATGTTCACACGTATTTACTTGTTTTTTAAAAATACTCTATAATCTCATAAATATTTTTTTACCAATAAAGAAATATTGTGGGCTTGATATAGTGCAGTCCCACAAATCTAAGCATATAATAAAACTAAAATAAGGGAATGCTCACAAGCCGCAAGCAAATCAAGGACTTAAAGGACTAGAATGATAAGGAAAACGTATAGGGACCATAGTGAAACAAAATGTAAATAACGAGGACCAATTGGGATCAATTTCCAAATACAGAGTAATCCAACGGCGTTAATATAAAGCATGGCTACAGCGAAGAGACGCAGACAGTGAGCGTGTTGACGAACAATTCCTTGTTTCCAAAACTGAATTGATCGAAGAATTAATGGCTGGAAAAACTGCAATGTCCAAGTTCATAAGTCCCAGACTCCGTCTCCAATCCATCCAAACTGCCGCCTGTTGGGGTGTCGCCGCCGGCACCACCGCTCTATGGGTCGTCCAGGTATAGATCCATCTCAACTTCGATACGATATATCTTTTCTTTCATAAGTTAACAAATTCCGATTTTTATTTTTGGTTTTTTATATTTTTGGTGGAGAAATATCAAAAAAAGTAATTATATTCAAGGTGGATCTTTTTATGGATCTGTAACTTGATTTTCTTTTTAAGTGGAAGATTAGAGAAATAATAATATTAATTGGGTGTTTGGAATTACATGTTATTTATAGATAGAAGATTGATTAGAATTATGTTGGAGATGTAGAGCCATGTTTTTCTCTTTGGTCATTCTGGTTGCGTTTGATTAGTTAGTGTTTGGTTATCGTTTATCTGTAATTATATTTTGAGAAGAAATTCATTCGAACTCCTTCAGAGAAAGATTTATTTTATGTCCTTGGAACAGTTTTGGACTGAATTTTGAATTTCTGTGCTTGAAGTTTTTTGAAACTGTTTTGGAGTGAATTTTGGAAGTACTCTGACCCCATTGTCTTTCTCTTTACCACATGGTATGCTACGTTCTAACATGGCATCAGAGTGGTAATAGCTTCTATTGTGTGTGTGTGTGTGTGTGTGTGTGTGTGTGTGTGTTTGATCAACATATTAAATTTCGAGTATACATCACTACCCTCTACACCACTTAATTTCCTTGTGCTCAAAACTTTTGTATGAATCTAAGGTTTTGATGTGGAGATTAGAGATATCAGGTTTAGACTACTCTGAATTAAAGATTACTAATCTATGCATAAAACATAGAACAGAACAGAAAAGAAACACTCTGAAATTGAGCAAAACTTTGAACAAAGAAAAATGTAGTGAATGGGATTGTTTTCCTTCTTTGGCTTGGCATTTACGGGCAACTCCATGTTGTTAGACTAATGGGGCTTGTTGGGTCAATGTCATTATGCTTGATTATTATAAACTCGTCATCTTCTTGAACTATCTACATCACTTCATTTTTTATTGTAACTAAAGGTTTTGTCATTTTTTTTGTTGAAAACATTTGTATCAAGAATTATGATTTACACATTGACAATTACTTAACAAGAATTTTTTTTTATGAGATACTACTTCATCTATGAAGTGACAGATATCTAACATATTCACACATAATAATTTTTTTCAAAGTGGTGGAGAGCTTGTAAAAACTTTTCCATGTTCCAATTCAACCTGATCCATTTTTCTTAGCAGAAATTGAGTCTATGATAGAAGTTACATGCTCTGTAAAATTGGTCTTATTCACATAGAGAACACACAAAAGCTTTAGTGTAATCTTTTCAGGCATTAGAATGACATCCTTTCTTATTCTATGCTTTGAAAAATTTGGCTGTAATTTGTCATTATGTGTGATTATCTATATACCACACCATACTATAGAAAGAAAAAGGATTGAGAGAAAAAATAAAATCTACTAGCAACTGTATGTTGAGTTTGCTTTGTCATTTGTTTGTTTGTCACCATTTTTTGTTTCGTTACTAGTAGCTTCTTGTGGAAAGTTTTTTGGCAAATGGCGCATAGTACTTTTTAATCTGATTGTCTGCTTGCCCATATAAAAAAGAAATGCTCTTTTTTCACATTTTTTGATGACCATGGATGGAAATGTGCTTTAACTGCTGATTTAAACCTGGGAAATTGTGTATCAAACATAATTGTTGATTATGTGTAGGCTAAGTTAATATCTCAACAGCGGCACTGCAATTTCCTAAGCAAATATGCTCTCTACTCCAACAAAAAGAAATTTTTTTTGCAAGCCATATTTGTCCGTAGTCTCTTTTCCTCATTTTATGAACATGAACCTTAAAATTTTAATTGTTTCTTTTTCAGCCATTTGATTGGATTAAAAAGACCTTTTTTGAGAAAGGAAACTCTGAAGAGAAGTGAAGAATCAACTTTCTGGTAACAACTTTCTGATTTCTTCTTTCAGGTTGCTGAGAAAAACCATAAACAAAGTCGATATGAATAATGTTGTTTAGTTTTTTACGTTGTTGATGAGGCCTTGTTGGCATTATTCATGACAATGATTTGAGAATTAAATGCTTTTGTTTCTTGTTATATTCTTGCCCCCACCACCATGCATTGCTTTCAGCTTCTAAAATGCTGTGAAAGGGTAATTAGAGTTAAACCTCTCTGAATATGCCAAAAGGAAAAGGGATGGCAAGTATTTCTTAAATCAAGAGGTTAAGTGTGTTGGTGATTCACAGTGGAGAAATTTTGAATTTCTAATAAATTAAATGGTAGATTACTTCTTCACGGATTCAAATAATGATGGTGTGAAATTTTATCGCAGTGAATGATAATAGATTAATCAATGTATTCAAAAAAATTTAAGTGGCTTCGCTTTTAGAGACTAAATTTGTTCCTTTTTATTAATTTTTGTTTTCATACTTAATAATAAAAGTCTATTATACTTCTTTTCTAGATTGAAAAATTATTTTCTCACTTTCTTTTTCAACATAATTATACACTCTTCAGTCTTCCATGTTGGATTATAGTTTGTTTTTTTTTGCACTATTAGCTATCAGCTTTTCCTCAAAAAGGACTTTTTAAAGTCAATACACGAATATACCATTTATTTCAACATGGATTATCACTTTTAACTACGTGATGTGTACTCAGGCATTTAGGGTTCTTGTTTTGTTTTTTGTTTTTTTCTGGTAATTGTATATCTTATATGTGAGACATAAATGAACTGTTTTTTTTCTTGTGTTACTCATTGAAGAAGTTAATCCGTAAGCAAATATTTTAGAAAAATAAAAGGCTGTGAAGAACACCATAAAGAGATCAAAATTATTTGCATAAAATTCTTAATTGCATGAGAGAGCTCTATTTACAGTGCCATGTAGAGAGCTTCTTTCAGACCTTTGATTTTTTTTGTCGTCGTCCCTCTCCCGGAGAGCCTAGTAGTCTTCTATTATTACATTTAAAGAAGTGGTTATTTTTGTTGTTTGTTTGACTTGCCATAATTCTCCAATCCACAAATGTGACGTGGCGTTTGATGTTAAAAGTATTTTTTTTTTAAATAAAAAAAAAATTCTTTGATATATTTTTAAATAAAAATTATTTTTAAAAATAATATCAACTTCATTCCTACACAAAGGTTATGATCTTCATGAAGAAGAAAAAACATTAGTTTAATGGGCCTAAAAGACTTAAAATAAAAAAAGAATATTTTTATAATCTCGAGCGATCATGTCTAAGCCCAACTACTACCAAGGTACCTGGACTTGAGATGCTAAGTGCATGAGCCTATATGGACGTGGCATGCTCACTATCTTTATTGTTGGCACCTCGACACTTACATGAGCTCAAATGTTTCAAAAATTTTAAAAATTATTTTTTATTTTAAATTAAATTAATTTTTTATGTTATTAGATCATTTTTAATATATTTCTGAACAAAAAATATTTTCAAAAACAACTTCAATCACACTATCAATCAAACATTAAGTCTGATGTCCTTCTATTCAAGTAGAATGTTCAATTATTTTTTATTTATTTTTCTTTAATGGGTTCAAACCAAGATTGTCAATATCATTCCGGTCGTCGTTCCGGTTTTTCTATTGGAACGGAACGTTTCGGTTCGGAGCGTTTCGGCGTGCCGTTTCGAGGTTGTACTGTTCATATATAATTAATTAATTAATTATATATATCTTTCTATATATGAAAAAAATTAAAATATTAATTTAACAAGTATAATTTAAATTCAAGATAAATTAACTTTAAATTATACAATACAAACACAAAGTCAAACAAACATAATCTCAAAATTAGAAACATCTCTAAAATTCCAAAATATTATGATAGTAAAATGTTCAAAAATAAAAGAAATATTATGATTTTGAGCCGGAACGGTACCGAGATGTTCCGACCGGAATTAAAACCGAGACGAAAACAACGTCATTTCGTCTCGGTTTTTTAATGGCACGGAACGTTCCGGCCATTTCGGCCGGAACGGAACGGAATTAACAAGCCTAGTTCAAACATCTTCTTTGAGCCCGTCACTCTTTTAAGAATGTTTTCAAGAATCTACACAAGTTTCTTAATATTTTTTATTCATTTAATATATATTATTTTGGAGTAGAATACAATTAAAAAAAATTCAAAATGGTGAAATGATGCTTTAGCCTCTCATATCTAAAAATGACAAAATTCTTGTCTATAAATACACAATGAATCCTTCAAACTCCAAGTTCATATTCTTTTCATCCTTAACATTTTCAACATAAGTATTTACAAAGCTTATCTTTCTAAATTATCATTGCACTTTCTCTCTACAAAGCTATTGACTTAAGCATATGAAGTTCTTAGTATCCATCAAAAAAGTCCTTTTGCATGTACTAGCTACCCGAAATTTTCATATCAAGTCATCATACACTTTGGCAAGAGAGAGCGAATCAAATTGTTTGAACTAAGAGATTAACTAATTATCCAACACATCAGCCTCATTCCTAAGCACATTGGATTATATAACCTCATTAATTGGTGTCGTATATAGAAAAAGTGATAAAAAAATGCATTAGTTTCTAAACTTGCTTTTGATATTTCCATGTCATTTTATAGCACACAACCAATACATATATGGGCCAAGACACGATAAATTTACCAATTATCACAATAATTTTTATCAAATTGGGCTTCAACAACTCACTAGTCCAATGCAACTTTTTATCCGGACCACGTTAGCAACTTAAGAAGAAAAAAATCCTACATTGTCACCCCCAACAAGCCTTGACACTCAACAATATAATGCCTTAGCAACACGATCACTGGCCACATCAAATGTCTATATACAATTACATTATCCTTAGGAGACTTGATAAAAAAAAAACAAAAAAAAACATTCATGAGTCCTTCAACTGGTCACTCGTGCTATTGTGATATACTCTAAACATGATACTACTCGGGCTTCCAAGAAACTAACAAACAAAAAACTAAAAGAAATCCAGATTTTTTTGTAGACTATGTTATCATAACTTATCGGAGTCAAGATCTTGAGAGAGCTGACAATTGATGCAAATTAGAAAGATGTCCCTTGAAACATGGGGCTGCTAGTGGACATGGAGATTTCTACTGGGCAACGAATTTCTCTGAGTTTTATATATTAAATGTTTCTATTTTCTTTCCTAGTCAAGTCAGTATTTGTTTCCTTGTTTATCGGGGCTGTCAGTTTCATTCTGTTTTGATTAAAATGGCTGAAATGTTTCATGTCGGTTAAAAAAAAGACAAAACGGTGTCATTTTTATCTCGATTTAAATTCCGGTCCATTCCGGTTTTTTCGGTCAAATACCGGCCGGAACGTTCCGGTTTCGTCCTGCTCGTTCTGTTTCGGCCAAATAGTGTTTTTTTTTTTATAATAATGAATAATTTTACAATATCAATTATATCTCTTAATCCGACCGTTAGATTGAGATGAAATTTTACGAGAAGTCTCTTGACATATTTACATATATTATGTTAAAATTTCAGAGCAATCAGAGAATGTAAATAACCTTACGAGATTGATGATAACATTCTCGTAATATTATACATGTTCTTAATTTTGTTCAGAAAAATCATTTTATTATCTTTTTTAATATTAAATTGCACAATTCTAAATAATTTTATTTTTAGATTTGAACTATATATTTTTTTTTGAATTAATATATTTAATTATATATACACACACATAAACAATACACCCCTGAAACGGCACGCCGAAACACTTCAAAACCAAAACATTCCGTTCCGATTGAAAAAACAAAGTATCAACCGAAACAAAATTGACAACCTTGAGTTTATCTACTAGATTGTAGTGTTTTTGCTGGACAGTTAATTAGAGATGAAAAAACAAGGACAAAAATAAAGAATCTGGAATGATTCCAATATTGTTTAGAGATTTTGTGTTTCTTGAAGGCATAAAACTTCGACAATTCTGTTTAAAGCTTCCCCTTCACGTGGTTGATTGTAACATCTGAGAAATTTTTGTTAAACACAGAGACATTGAAATGGGAAATTGCAAAACAGAGCTAGTTGTCGTAATGAAGAATATGGCGATGTGTTTCCATACAAAACGGAAAAAGAAGAGACATTGACGATCCAATTCTTTGAGCAAAAGTCGACAAAGAAAGACAGCAGAGATTGAATGAAGTGTCTGGTATTTACCGTTGGACATGAAAGGAGAGGAAGACGAAGGAGAAAAGGACCTAGCTTTTCTTAGCTATGTCCTGTTATTTTTGTTTAACTAGTCTTCGATAACTACACAGCGAGTTTAAATAATGGCTAAATGAGCTAATCTACAACCAATTCCTCTCTCTGCAACAGATAGAGGGCTACAAGAATGGCATTTTTCATAAATACACCAATAAAAAAAAATCATAGACGAATACGCTACCTCTGGTTAGACAATCTACGGCGCGCTGGGGAGACGTTCTTCCTCATCGGAGATGAACAACAGCCGCCTGTTGGAAGTGACATGGCCTGAAGATTGCTGCTGCTGCACCGCAATTTCATTCGGAGGTTTCGTGTCCGACGAAAAGAATGATTATCGCACGGAGGAAATTCCTGCGGTATTTTCCTTCAGCCTCCTCTCAGCTGCTAGAGCAGCAGCCACAGATGGGGCCAGATGTCTTAGACTTTCAGTTGGCTTCCCATCACCTTCCGGCACAGTGGATGGCACCATTGCGAACAGGGACTCGACATCCTTGAGAGTCAACACAGGCTGATCCTGATTCTTGGTGTTCCCACTTATGAATGAACTCGTGCTTCTACTTCTGTTCAGTTTATATATGCTCTCTTCCACGGTGTCTTTAACCTAATAAGATCATAGAAGAAAAGGGAGGAATTTCATCAGAACAAACAGAGACTTCAAGCAGAAATTCTAGCAGATGACATGAATTTTCAAAATTTTCGACGACAAACAAACTAGAAAGCATAAGGTCTTTGTAAACTAGTATTTTGAAATGAAGGCCCAAACCTCAGGTTACTTAACAAGGTAAATATTACACTTGCACAAATTCACAGAAAGGAATGGGATTGAATAATAAGTTAGTTGAAAACCCTCGCGCTAGTCCTTAAAAAGAAGGGAGTATACATTTAAGTTCTGAAACAAATATAGAAGGCTCCGTTTGAGCAACAATCAGATGGTTGACATGATATTTCCCTAAGATTATCATAAGTCCAATCTAATTACATATAGAAATTGCATAGATAAATGAAGAGCTAGATAGAAATGTAAATTATTTAAAAAAGGAACGCAACCAGATAAAATGTGTTTCCCAGAAAATAACCCATGCTATCTTCAGCGTGTTGAGGTTATGTATCTCAAACACATGTCTACTATATGCAATGTTCAAACGAGAAGAAACATGAGTATATAGCATCCAAAACCAGTTTAACAAAAAGAAAAAGGAAAAGGAGCATACTATAAAACGATGGACTAATGTCCTCTTTTCCTGCCCAATTCGGTGCACCCGGCTGACTGCTTGAGCCTCAGCTGCTGGATTGAGCAGTGGCTCCACAAGAACAACATGCTGTGCTTCTAAAAGATTGAGTCCATTGGCTCCATGCTGGATTAAGAGCAGCAACACTTGAACAGATTTTGTTTCTTGTTGTTGGCCATGGGTTCTTTTGGGACTGCTATTCTGCGCTCTGAATTCACTGATGGCAACATGTGATTTCCTGCATTTATGAAGTCACAACCAAAAGAAATGATAAAAAAATAAGTTGAAATTTACAAATAACTCGATCAACATTAAAATACCTGAAGTGTCCTTCCAACAATATATTTGGCACCGAGAAACCAAAGAGGTATGCATGCATTCAAACTTTTAAACTTCGCACAATACCAATTTTTACCGAACACCAAGTGTGGATCTACTATAATTGGATCTCTCTCTTCCCTCCCCAAAGTTAAATTACAAGATTTCAACATTTGCACAGATTATGCAAGGCATTATTTTTCATCCCCAATCTCCTTTTATTTTGTTTTTGATTGCATAAGAATGCAAAAAACAGAAGGAACCACTTTTCTTGGATGATGTGGTTTCTTGATAATTTTGTTTGAGTTGCCATATTAAGAGGAACTCAACAACTATCTTTTGGCAAACCTGAAAAGAAAATAAAAATTCTCCTGGATAGCATGGCCCTTTTCTTTTGGCCCATCAAGGTCCATGAGGATCAGTTGAACTATAAAAACATAAATAAGATGATCAAGAGATCTATCTACCTTCCTCCTTTCATCCGGATATAGCTGATTTCATTAGCATTGAAAGCATGCTCTAACACATCAAGGACATCATTCCAACTTGAGAATACTAGAACCTTTGCTTTAGGATCTGAAGACTTTATCCACAAGATTCTTCTAGTGATTGCTTCAACCTTTACGGTGCCAAAAAAGAAGTGAATAAGGTTTATGCTCTGGGAAAAGGAGAAATACCTTGTATATAAATGCAATAGTAACATGCTGTCTTAAGTGCAATATGTGCATGTTCCAGACTATAAATTTGAATTTAAATTTGCTCAAGGCATTAGATCAAGAGGTAAACCTTTGTTCCATATGAACCTTGAACACCCAAAGACGCCTCAATTATTTCACAGCCTTGAATTGCATCCAGCATAGCAGAGCTACAAGATTTGTCCTGTCTATCATCAGCATAAGCTATATTCCCAAAATCAGTATGCTGTCGACATGTTGGGCACATTACCCATTTACGTTGGAACCTGTTATCATGCATTTTTCGCTCAGTCATTGCAAAGAAACCTGCAAATAAAAGCATGAAATGAAAATTAAATGGCACTTAACCAGAGTGAAATATTTCATATGAGAGGAATCAACAGGCAATAAAGTAATCTCCAGTATGCTTAAGATGGCTGAGGACATCTAGGAGACAAGCAAGCATGGATATCTGAGTCAATGCATGCAAGCAATCATGTCCGTGCATGCACACACATGAAAAAGAGAAGTCCGAGAAACTGATGGATCAGGGATGCTGTGGACAAAGTATTCATCAACTGTGAATGCAGTTGACCCATCATATCGAGGTAGAAAAATTGCCATGGTCTCTCTCAACTTTTAAGTGAAAAAATGCAGATATAGGAAGCATCAATATGTTGTGTGTCAATTAGCAGAAAAGGTTGTCTTTTATAAGATGGTTTCTTATCATGGATCAGCCTTTTCACCTACTATTACTGGCTTAAGAGGTCAGATGCCCGGTTTTAGCTGCATCAAGACTCCATATGTAGGATTATTTGGTTTGTTCTGTTAGGGATGCCTATTGGGTCATTTGCTTCTTTTTACCACTGGTGGCTGTATTAAATTCACACGAGAGAGCCAGGTCTAAGTCGGTAAGCTGAATGTTTGTTGTTGGACACCATAATTATTTCATGAATGGATTTTAGGAAGCTGAAGAATCATGTAATGGAAACAGGTAAAACTCACATTTACAGCAAGTGACGTGCCCACACGGGAAAACCATCTTTTGATTGTTTAGCTTCTCTTGACAAATAGGGCATGCTTCCTCGTCATCTTTTGGCAAGTATTCACTTATCTTGTCTGTTTTCAATGGCATGACATCCATTTCTTCAGTTAACAAGGAATTATCTGAACTTTCAGATGTTGGTTTCTGTTTTGATAGTACCAAACCCTGAAAGTAAATCAGATGGTAAGATCAATGAAGAAAAATAAATATTTAATTCATATACATAGAAAAACAGTAAAAGAATTGACTGACAATGTCACCCAGCCAAGGTTTATTGACAATCATGCTGGTTAAAAAGCCAAAGGTGTCAACACTTACAATATGATGAGTAGAACAATTTAAAAGTATCTCTTAGAAAAGGCTAACAAACAAAAAGCAAAGAGTAAGGCATAAGGAAGTAACCAGTATTTATTTATCTTCAAACTCTTAGTTTCTCAAAACGAGAAACTAAAAAATATTTCAAAAGAAAAATAAGAGACAGTAGAGCCAAATCATTTACTTAGGAAATGGTTTCAGACTTTGTTTTTGTTTTATATCAGCATGACATAATTGATAGTTCATAATACTTCAATTGAATGCCAGATCACGGCCATTTTGAATATGAAAAGAAACACCAATAAGGCTATATATGAAAGTTAAATAATGAAAAGATGTGGACAAAGACTTCAGAAGCTAAGGTCATGTTTTCACGTTTACTTTTAGAAAATGGTTTTATGGTTCCCATATCTAGTTTTTCACAATTATTCTAACATTTCTCAATGGAAAATTTAGGAAACATGTTCCAAAATTAGAAAGTCTTATTTGGCTTACATTAGAAACAATAAAAGAAACAGACATAAAATTCAGCAAACCAAACAAGTCCCAAAGGAGCATTTGGAAAACAACTTTTTTGTGTTTTTCAGTTTTCTAAAAAAGTGTTTCCAAGAAAATAATTTTTATTTTGAATTAGTAAACACAATTGTTTTTCCTCAGAAAACTGAAAATAATTCCACAAATAAACATGATACATTTTTTACTTGTTATTTTGTAAGTATCATGGGAATGAGAAATGATGGATTTATAAATGAAAGTAGAGACAAATACTTGTGGTCATGCAAATTCAAGCAAACTTCATCGAAAGATTTTACCTAGAAAAAGACCACTTAAAAAGCATAAGAAATAAAGAAGACAAATTCTTTAAATTTAATTTGGGAGATGAACGGTACAAAACAAATCTTCACAAAACCATCAATCTATTTGTGCAAATACATCCCTTCCAGCATAGAAACATAATTTAGAGAAACATAAAAAGTTCTGATCAAAATCTAAGACATTGAAGGAAGGGTATCAACTCCTATTAAAAAAACCACTGTCTTCTCTGGTAGTGAATAATGACATATAGTCAACAAATAAAGGCAAATAACAATCTTGGAGTATGAGTTTTGTCTCACCATTTCTGAGAGGGAAAGACAGAAATGAAAAATACTCACATTGATATTGCTGTAGTATTTTTGCTGTGCATATGTGTGTGGAGTAGTAGTAGGGAAGACATTAAATGGAAAATCACATTCCATTAATATCACTAATTCAACTAAAATGCGTCAGTTTTACTTTTTCCATAGGAACAGGACTAACTTTGATGGCTTAGGCTTTTAAAAAATTCACAACATTGGCAATAGTAACCTCATCAAGGAAGATGAGTTCATAGAAAGTCAAACTAGAAGGAGAACAGCATTGAAGCACCTTAAAGTATCAAAGAAAGCACCAAATAATAGCATATGACAATTACTTAAAATATAAAAATTTACAAGGCTATGCTGGTACCTTCAGATAACGAAGTTTCCCCTTTGTATGAGACAGCAAGTTCAAGGACATGAACTTATCATTAGAGTGTAGCACGCTAGCAGACTCTAATTCATCTTCACCCAAAGCATCCATAGATGTATCGTTCTCATTTTCTCTCAAGTGAAAACGTGATGTTGCCATCATAAGTTCATCATGAGCACAAAGAAGTTGAGCTTGAGAAACTGCCAAGGACCTTGCATGTCCATACTCCTTCCTCATTCCCTTGACCAAATAGAAAGAACTCCAGTTTTAAAATACTTGCAGTCAATATTATTAATGATTTGTTCATTCAATAGTCATAGTTTAGAAGTTTCCATGACAAAAAAAATAAAAATAAATGATCGAGCATACCTCCAGAATGTGTATCTGCAGGCTGGCAGCAGACACAGCTTCATTTTCTAACTGGGCCTTGCAATAGCTCTTTATAACTCCAAGAATAACCTCCAGTTCAGATGGCGATTTTGAAACCTACCAGCAACAAGGGAATATATAGTAATTATTTGTGCTTGTTTCAGCATCATGTGTTATTTTCCCACAACAGAATTTGACAATACTAATTCCTGAAGTGCTTGCACTGAAAACTAAGATTATCAGTTGCCCCTTGTGTGTAAAATCTAATTGTGTTAACATAGAAGTAGTGCATGCTATTGAACCCATATGCCCACTATATATGACATGATTCTGCAGCACATTTGTGAGCGTCAGTTTTAGTAAAAGTAATTAGGAGCGTGGAATGTACTAGAATATCCTTTACATCCAATAACTTAAAGCTCTGGGTTGGACTTTGTAATAAAGACAGAGTGGCAACAAAGATCAGTTGATTGCACTGCCCATTCCTCATTTTAACAATTATGAGGGACTGATTAGGCATCTGACAGAACCTGATAGATGACAAAAACAAATATTTGATGACTGTTACTATACTTGTGACAGAATTTCACTTGGTATCCAGTAAATTTAATCCTTAAGCTACTGCCCCTCCCTGCATGTGCTGTGCCCCAAGAATTGTAGAGAGGGGTGTCTATAAACAACCCAGCCCGTTACCACTGGTGATTAAATTTGGCATTGCTAAAATGAGATGAGCCGCCTATCTGTTGACTTGTGCTTATATGTTTCCAGCTCCAATCAAGTGATAAGAGTCATACAAAATATACAGCCATATATACTGGAGTAAGATTCATATAAGATAGTAATATACAGCCATAGGCTAGTTCACATAAGAGCAGCCATTCAGTCTTTAAACATCTGGTAGATGAAAGATGGTTTAGTTTGACCTATTGAGGTAAGGAAACTTACCACCACTGTTTCTCCGGTCTTTCTTTTCTTTGATTCTTCATTAAAATCACTGGATGGCAGTAAATTTTTCTTTTGGCGGTCTAAATTCCAGTAGTAACGATTTCGCTCTGAGTTCCTTTTCTGCAGATCCACTGCCTCTTCAGCAGATGTAATAATGTCTCCATGTAGTTTGTTAAGACGAAATAGCCTTGCCTCATATTCCTGACAAACGGATATCAAAATGTGATCACAGCGAATCCCCTCTCCCCCTTCTTTAATGTACTAAATAGTCAAACATCAAAGTAAACAGGGAGTTGACTAACATACTTGAAATGACTTCTCCAATTCACAATGAACACATGTGGGACCATCATCAATAGCTTGGCAAATTCGACAATGTCTCACACGTTCAATATCCTCTTCCTTTGGGTTTGCCATTGTTTGATCAATTTCCAAAATTCGATCAAGTAACGTTTGTCTAGAAGCTTCCAATTGATCTAAACGGGTCTGGATGTGGTACTTCAGAGCAGTAATGCTTTGTAAACTGAAGTGAAATCAGTATTAGTAAACTACCATAATTAGAATTGATATCTGGACCAAGACTGCATACTAGGTTTTCTAACCTAGCTTTGAAGTTCAATGGGGAGTATAAGTTGCCAAAAATACAAAGCAATTGCATATTAAGATCAAAGAAGTTGAAATAGCATGATAAATTAGTTCATTGTGCATATTTTAGACAATCACAAACCGTGATGCAATTCTTGATGATCTCGAATTGTTTAGAATTCCTGAGACAGCCTCTTCAATCTTTCTTATCAGCTCAACTGTGGAATCCTTGTTCTGTTCTGCATGATTGAGAGCATCCAACCACCAAACTGTATGTAGATTTTCTCTCTCACCAAATGCATTACAAACCTTCAAAAGAATTATAGTCTTGCTTAAGACTGAAAGGCTGAAAACAAATAAGAAATGCAGAAAAGATACAGTTTCTAGTTATGCCACCCCTTAGAATATGATAATCAATTCCTGTGAAATAGATGTGCCGTCTTTGTTTTAGGTTTTTTTAATGAAAACAGTAATCAAGTTGTGGTCATCAACCTTAACAATTTTATACTTACCTTTGACATAGCACACTAGAACAGAGTGAAAAGCAGGCAGACCAATGAAAAGTCTGGTTCTAATGACTAAGTAATACCTCACTCATCCAAATAGATGACAGAGGGTTTAACAACCAGAAAATAACAGATTACGACCTATTTTTGTATGAGAAATACTAGCATGCAAGGAAACCTGGTAGACAATGGCAAACAGCAAGGGTTTGAGTTAGAATCCTAAACACTGAATCATGATATACCATCATGAAAGGGAATTCCTATTATTCTCTTTGACGGGGAATGGGTTTGAGGTGGGATTCTTTAAGGGATCATATAAGCAGGCTGTTAAAGATTTATTTCTCCTATATCAATGCTAATTTGTGTAGGAACCAGCTAAAATCAGAGTAGGGTGTCTGGGCTGAGAATGTGAGAACTGCTAGAAAACAATTCCTACTGACCAAAAATGCAGAGAACTTCTACATCTTGATGAAGTCCAATGAGCATAGGTTTCTGCTAATGAAATTTATGAGTAGGGTGAGGTTCCTGAAGTTGCATAAATCTATCCTGAAACAAATACAGCTCCTTCACTTTGGTTACATTATACAGATTTGGATTGGCTGCAATGTAATCCAGCACGAGGCCAGTCATGGAGGTCTAGGGTTGCATGAGCTAATTGTTATACACATATATATAGTTTATCTGATTATTCAACAAAAAAAAAAGGATTTCTAGTTCAAATATATGTAGTCATAAGATATAATATAAATGTGCCATGTTGTCAACTCTACATTCAATGAAATAACCACATCAAGATAAGCATGGCTCTATTTATGACATAACATTGCATTATGAGAAAGTTTATATCATGTTCCAATATGGAGGAAACATACCTGTGTGTATGATTTGTTAAAGTCTAGCTGAGCTGCAGAAAGTTTTGAACTAAACACAGACAAGTATTTCTGTTTGAAGTTCTCACACGCTGTTCTCAAATATTGAATACTGAAGGATGTGGATGACATGTCAAGATCATTGTTGCCTTTTTGATTACCAATTGAACAATTTTCTGATATGTCCAGCGAATTCCCAGCATCAATGGTGAAATCTGAATCTTCACCACTGACTTTTTGTTTCTTTGCATCATTTAGGTCACATGTTTCAGATCTGTTCAACTTGGAAGCCTTTTCAGAGCTTCCATTCAACTGTTGTCCATTAGATGGGACTTCTGTTGAGTGGTTCATCACCAATGCAAGTATATCAGCAAGGTTGTGATGGATGTGAATATTCAATAAAGGATCTAGGCGGAAATCTTCGGAGTGTTCTTGAGATAGCACCAGCGCTTCTTTGTACAATGATACTGCTTGAGGAAAGTTTTGCTCAAGTATTGCTATCCCCGCAAGGGCATTTAAAGCAACAACTAGCTTCCTCAAAGCTTCCTCCCCCTCTATCTTCGTCTTACCTACAAGAACCTATAGAAGGTCTCTATGAACAATAACGATGAGAAAGAGAGAAAAAACCACTAAAAATTGTTAGAAATTTGATGAACAATTTTTAGTATTTAACCCACCATCAATATTTCCTCCATAGTCATGGGGGATTGTTGCAGGGAGCGAAGCCCGGAACTTCCTACTTGCGGGTGGCAGCAAGCTTGGCGAAGCTTCAATAGCGAGTTGAGTAGCTTCGCAGCTTCTGCATGGGTGATCAAAGGATCTGTTGAGGCATCAGATGATACACAACCTGAATGAAATAAGCATGAAGATATTATACATATGATATTATAAATACTATGTGCTTCAAAGTGATTTCAAGATGAAGATGCAGGATGACCATTAACAACCTGGGACCTTTCTTTTGACAATATCATCTTTAAAACTTCCAATAACTTCTCGAGCATAACTCACACAGGTTTCATGTTGCATCTGGTAAAAGTGTTTTTCAATTGCTGAAAAGGTGAGCCAAGAGACACACTCTTCCTGTGGTGGTAGTTGCAACTCATCAGCAACATGTATTTTAGAGGAGCGCCACATGATTTGTTTGAAGAATTTATGTGTAAATTCCATGGCATTTGCATCCCTCCTCTGCAAATATGAAGATGCAACATTAAGAAGATCACTCAAAACAAAGATATCTGCAACTCAAGGACTGCAATCAAAGAAGTTCAAGGAGTTAGAGAATTAACAGTGAGTAGTAAAATGGGTTGAGACTTCAAGAAAGAAATGTTTCATTTCTCATCCGTATGTTTTCTTACATGGTAAATAAAGAGAAAAAAGGGTATGTCTTAATACTCACAACCATAAAGTCACTAGCAATCACTTGATTTTAAGAATCTCATACCTCATATGGATCCCTTATAACATCAATCCACCACCTAGAAACATTGAAGGGACTTGCTTTCAAGAATCTTAGAAGTCCATATAAGTCATCAAGTTTACGTTGTATAGGAGTCCCAGTAATGCACCAGCGATGTTTAGTTGACAATCGAAGAGCCATTTCAGTGGCAGCTGCAGCATTACTCTCCACCATTTGAGCCTCGTCCAAGCAAACCCTCCACCAAAATATTCTTGTTAGAGCAGTTGGAGTAACAGGGTACCTACAACAATATGGCAAGCATACTCATATACTCTGTCCAGAGAGCACAGCTCTTACCTACCAAGAGCACCCTCACCCCCTTGAAATTTGAAGAAAGTTCAAATCTTTAAAACTTCAATAGATATTAAAAAACCGAAATCAATCTAGCAATACCATAGCAGACGTCGATGCAAAATACTGTTTGTAAGACATGTTTAACAACTAAACTTCAACCATTACTGCAAGCTACAGATAAGAATTTTGTAAGAGATATAATCTAAGCTTGAAAAAAACTGTGCAAAGTCACCCCTCTCTAAAAAAACAAGAAGAAAAAATTGAGAAGAAAAAAAATAAAGGTCACAAAAAACAAAATTACAGAGTTTGTAAGAACCTCTTCTGGAATCTCAGGGTGTGCCTATCACCTTCATGCCTATCAGAGTCATGCGAGAGGTCCTCTTTAAGCACATCATATGTTGTCAATACAATGTCAGCGTTGACAAGTTGACCAATATCTGCTACAAATGTATTTGAAAGAGATGTATCTCGTACGCCTTCATACACGCAAGTCTTTAAGGAACCCGGACGTGTATGCCTAAGAAAGAGTAACAATTACCTAGTCAGTCCTACAATCTTGCTGCATCAGAAAAAAAATGTCGCAATTCAACAAATTTCCAAACGAAAATGAAATTTTCCGCATCAAATATTCACCCCATGTGCAGTTGGTAACAGATTCTTGAGTCTTCATCTAAAAGAAGTGAAAAGTTTAAAAAATACAGAACGCAGCCCATAGTTGTCAATTTAGATTCCAATCTTGAATCATACGTTACTACATAAGTTCGTGAATCCAGACATAAATAAGTAAAGTATGTCTACAAATCTGACATAAATGTGCAATTATGTACTTGAAAGCAAAAACACGCACGAAGGTTAGACTACCATAGGGACAGTTAAATCTTTTGTTTAAAATTTAAAAAATCTCGTAACTACAGCTCATGATCAGCACTGGATTTACATGTCTCAGTAAATCTGTACCTAATAGATATTCAAGTTTTATTTTCTCATGGAACCCTGGGAGTAATGTGGCACTTGGTTCAAGGTTGAAATTTCATTAAGATATAACTAATAGCAAGGAAAAATCATCACAAGCTCACAAGTTCCAAAAATTCAGTACACCACTTGATGTTGAAAAAAGATCACTTGCATTGTCAATGTGATTAGTAAAGCCTGTATTTCTTTTTCTTCCACAACCCAAAGAAATTACGGTGAAATACTGAGTGGAAAAAAAAGAGAGAGAAGAAGAAAGCTCACATCCATACATAAGATAAGCTAAGAATTTGGCAGCCAGTGCAATAAAACAGGAAGGAATGCTGAAATTTGCAAGGTGCACAAAAGAACACAGTAAGAAGTTATACCTTGTGATTTCAGAATGCCATTGAGGCAATATAGGAGCAGGACAGACTATAAGAGTGGCACCAGTAGCTATGGGATTGTCAGCCACTTCTATGAGTTCAGAGCACATCAGGCAAACATGCTCCCCATCCCTCTCAACATAGCTTATTGTAGTCTTGTTTCTGTGCTTTTGTACATCATCCACTGACCTCTTCTTTTTCCCTCTAGGAGAATAACCAACACAATCTGCATGTTGCCAAGCATCACAAATGTCGCACTGTACCCACAGTCCTCTATATTTATAGCTTTCAGTCACGGCTCCACATACACACTCAACTCGCTCCCTTTTCAATCTTTTAAGATTAATCTGTTGATTCCCAGTATTTTGCCATGTGGGAGAAACGACCGAACCATCATCAGAAGTAGACTTCCGATGAGCAAGTACGCAAGCAAGCAATTCAACTGTTTTCCCCAAACCCATCTCATCTGTGGTAGAAATAAATGATCAAAGTCAATAAACTAACATCACATCATTCAAGTGCTGACACAATTCCTGGAAATCTGTTTCGTTTCTTTTTCTTCTAATGATGTTGAGCATATATGTCTTAGCCTGATGATATGTTGTTGTCAGTTTTTTTCCTAGAAGGATCGTTGTCACATTTTCAAATAATAACAATTGAAACATTTGGGTTAATTGTACTCAGCAAGAATTAGGAAGAAAATGCTCGGGGGGGGGGGGGGGGGGGGGGGGGGGGGGGGGCACATTTAAAATAATTGATATATAATATATATAGGTAAAGTTATAGCAATGGGCTTACCAGCAAGAATTCCACCAGAGACATAAGGTGACGAAAACTCAGGATGGAACGAAACATTTCCACTGTAGACAATTTATAATAAAAGTCAGAGCTTTAAGTGAGTGACATACAAACAGAGACACAACACAAACACAAAGGGGGTGGAACTCTGCAATTTTGTCCCCTTAAGTACCTATGCTGCTTTAAAAACATCATACCTGAATGGATTATAGAACATTTTTGAGCAAGTGTCGAGAAAATCCATGGGCACACATAATGGAGAAAAGAACTGGCTTCTTTCCTTATCACCCGAACTTTCTCTTTTCTCTTGCTGTACCATCCAGTGCGCAGCACGACGCTGATACGGTCTCAATGTGGGGAGCAAGTCAGGTAGGTCATCTTCAAGCATAGGATCCGATCTGCTCAAAAAGATGCATAAGTGATCTAAGTCCAGAATGTGCAGTACATCATGAATCATTATGCTCTATAGAAAGAACAGGCACTCACTTTGAAGGTTTAATGGCTTCATATAACCCAGAAACATCAAACTGGGCACGTTTCCCAGAGTTGGAAGTATCATCCCCTATCTCTGCAGCCATGTTGACTTCCATTTCTGATGACTTGGCATCTCCATATCTAGCCTCTGAAGTCATCACTTCTGGCCGTAACCAAGCCATAACATTCATCATGCTCTTCTTCCATATTTGCCTGTTACTTTCAAGAAGTGATTCACAAGCATCAAAAGCTTTCTCAAGTATTTCAACCCTCATCCTCAGGGACGTCATCTTCTCTGAGAAATCAACCCCGAGAACTGGCCTCAAGGTCAAAAACTCCATATTTGTCAAGTGAACAAGACCAGTGATACCCTCATCAGGTCCATCAAAACTCCCAGAAAAAACCACCGATTCCACCTTCCTATCCTCCACCATGGATTTCTCAATCAATTCCAAAGATACATCACTAGAAGAAAACACAGGCCAGTGTCCTAACTTAATGCGAGCAAGAAAAGACTCCTTGACATTGGACAAACGAAACCTTAAAGAATACTTAGAGTCATGATAAAAACCATCAGTTATCCGAAAGCTAGAATACTCTTGTCTTAAATGCAAACCATGTAAAACAAGTTCAGAAGCATCACGGTGGAGATTCGAAGCCCAGCTATTTCGTTCAACTTCGACAAAATAAGGTTGTTCATCTGTATCAACTAACTCTGTTGGCTGAGAATCATCGGATGATGCTTTCCTCTGATTCTTCAATTCAGCTTCTGCAGCAGCAGCATTGTTTTGTATAATCAACCCACCAGAGCGGTGAGGACGGGCTTGCTTCCTTCTACCCATCACTCCAACCAACCAAACTAATATAGAAACAATCAATTCATGAAAGTGTAATTGCAAAACACAAAGTTCGATAAATAAAACGTGAAGACTTACTGAATTGTCCTCGTTTCCTTTAAACAGATTAAGTAGTAGCCATACACAATATGAACCTGATGAACCACAGCATTAATCAATCAACCTGTGATGTTTAAGGTATACGTCTCTCTCCCTCTCCCTCCCCTCCCTCACCTCTCCTCTCCTCTCTCTTTGTACTCGAATAAAAAAAAACAGAGTCAGAGAGAGAAGCCAAGCCTTGTCTTGCCTTGCCTTCTGTTCGTTCTCTAGGTAAATCATCACGCGCGAGTTCATTTATATATATGGACACTAGCCGACATGTCGGTTTAAAAAGACAGTAACTTTTTTCCGTTTCTACCCTTCAACTGTACTACTAGCCGTTCCTTTCTTTTGCATGTATGCATAATTGTTTTTGTTGGAAAAAAATATATTTGTTTTGAATAGTTTTTGTATTTGAAACTACTATTCGGTCAATTAAAAAAAAGTCAAACATTATGAAACTATATTAGTGATGACACAAAGGGATCAATTAACACTATTTATTTTGGTATTTGTTTAAAAAAAAACATGTGTATACAATTTTGTATTTTTGTTTTCGTACTATTGTTTTTTGCATTTTCTTTATAATTATTAGGAAACTAAAAGCATTATACAATAAAAAAAACCAATGAACTACTATATTGATTATAATAATAATAAAAGTATTAAGTTATAATTTCATTTAAAATATAAGGACTAAATTTGCACCATAACAATTTAATTATTATTATCATTTTACTATAGTAAATGAACAATTAAATGCTTTGACTTTTTACGTTTTAATCTTTAAGATTTACTAATATATATTTGCATTTTGTTATAACAATGAAAAATTTGGGTTGACTCGACTTATTTTTCTAATTGAATTTTATTTTGAATTATATCTTTTATTATTGAATTAATTGAGGATTGAGTTTAATGATTCTTTTTTTTGACTTCTTACAAGGTTATTAGGGTCTTATAACTTGGGTTGAAATTTGGCAGGGTAACTTGATTTTGATCCAAGCGATTGTAAGTTGATCCAAGTTAAATCCAAATAGATACAATACTAGACAATTCCCCCGCGCTTGCAGTATTAACGCGGGCGGCAAAATATTTTTTTCAATGTAAAAAATATTAATTGTGTGTATTTTTTTATTATAATATAAATTTAGCTAAAATAATAAATCTGTGCAGAATTCATGTCAAGTGCAAGTTTTATAAAATATATGAATTTAAAATCGATATAAATTTATCTGTTTAGTAGTTTCAAACAAAATAACCAGCATAAATTTATCATCATCATTAAAAAAGCAAGAAAACTCGGATATCTGAATTATTAAGTTCACTGTATTAAGATTAGTTCATTATATAATTCAATTTAAATCAAACAAAAATAAAATATAAATTGTGAAAATACCTACAATAATCAAATAAAAAAATAAGTTGTTAAATTTCTATCAACAAAAAGACGAAAACATAGATTGAAAATTCATCCTAACGTTATTTCCATTATCATTGATATAAAAGCTAAAATTATTACTAACATTACAGCCAAAACAATTAAAATAATTAAATTGCATGAAAAATAAAAGAAAAAGCAAAAGATTTTTATAAAACAACAATAAAAAAATAATAACTAAAATTATCATTATTATAGCATAAATAATAAAATCATAAAAATCATATAATCTAAAGAACAAATAAAGAAACAGAAAAAAAAACAAATAAAGGGGAAATAGAGTAATATTACTTTTAAAATGATCACCGATATAAATTAAAATTTCAGGAAAATATTTAAAAAAAATCAAAAGAATTTTATAAAAAAATAATCACTAAAATTATGATTATTATTGCGCAAATAATAAAATTATAAAAATCATCTATTCCAAAGAACAAATAAAAATAAAAGAAAACATCTAGCCATGGCACCCGCGCCTCGTCGCGGGCGGAATCATATTTTTTTCAACGTAAAAAAATATTTATTATGTATGATTTTTTTTATCATAGCATAAATTTAGACAAAATAATAAATCTGTATATAATTTTTATGAAGTGCAAGTTTTGTATAAAATATATAAATTTTAAATGAATATAAATTTATTTGTTTAGTAGGTTTCAATGAAATAACCAGTATAAAATAAGTTGTATTTTTCTATCAACAATAAGTTGCACTGTGGATTGCAATAGTCTTTTTTTTTTGTCATATGAACAGTGGAATAACATTTTCGTCTTATTTGAGGATATTATGATTATTGTACTATGCACATAAATGAAAGAAATTGAAAATATCTCTAATACCATGATATTATTTAAAACACACTTTACATAATAAAATGAATATATAAAAAACTAATATACATTTTTAGAAGTTCTACGCCGCACGCGCCATCCAAAATGTGCATGAGCTCTGAAATTGGCGTTGCGCCCGAAGACGCACCCATAACACCGCTATAGAAAATATAATTGGTAAATTACCAATACACCCCTATAACTAACTCTTGGATTTTGTCTTATAGGGGGTATATACGTACTTATAGAACTCGCGGTGCGCATCAGCTGATCCAGACACACCGATTATAAAAAATGATCAGAGGATTAGTCATGGTGCGCTTAAGTTAACCCAGAGACCCCGGTTATAAAAAAAATATATAAGTGAGAAAAAAATATAAGCATGAAAGCACTGTAGCAATACATATTTTTTTTTAAATCAGTCCGGGAATTAGTCGTGGTGTGCTTAAGCTGGACTGGGGACCCCAGTCATAAAAAATTATATAAGTGAACAAAAAAACGTATAAGGAAAAAAAATAAAAAATAATAATAAATTGGTTCGGAGATTAGTCATGGTGTGTCCACGCTGGCCTGGACACCCCGATTATGAAAAACAGATTTGGTCCGAGGAGTAGCGGTGGTGCACTTGAGCTGGCCCGGAGATCGTGGTTATAAAAAAAATATATAAGTGAAAAAAAATGTATAAATGAAAAAAAGGGCTTAAGCTGGCTGAGAGACCATGGTAAAAAAAAATATATAAGCGAAAGAAAACAAAAAAAAAGTATAAGCGTGAAAGCACTGTAGCAATCCATATTGTTTTTAAAAAAATTCGGCCCAAGAATTAGTCGTGGAGTGCTTAAGCTGGTCGGAGATCCCGGTTATAAAAAAAAAATATAAGCGAATAAAACAAAAGTATAAAAAAAAGGAAAAAAAATGTACCAGCAGGAAAGCACTTTAGAAAAAAAATGTGGGTCTGGGGATTGTCGTGGTATGCATAAGTTGGCCTGGACACCCTGGTTATCAAAAAAAATTTGATATGGAGATTAATCGTGGTGCATTTAAGCGAGCTCGGACACCTCGATTATTAAAAAACAAAAAAATATATAAGTAGAAAAAGAAAAAAAATATAATAAGAAAAAAAATGAAAAAAAAATATAATAAGGAAAAAATACAAAAAAAGCAAAAAAAAGAAGAAGCAAAAAACGGAGGAAAAAAAGAAGAAAAAGAATAATTAGGAAAAGAAAAAAAGGAAACGAAAAAAAAAAAGGAGCGTAATCATAAAATAAAATAAAAAGCATAAAAAAAGAGAAAAAAACGCAATCAGAAAAGAAAAAAAAGCAAAAGAAAGCAAAAAAAAAAAAAGAACTATTACAATCCACAGTACACTGTGTCTGTGTGCACAGTGAACGCATATACAGTGAAACGTCCACGCCATTTAGATATTAGGTAATGTTGTCGCCTCAATATTTGGAAAATAATATTGTCTTGTTTTTTTACTCAAGTTACATTTTTACTTGGTATTTAAGTTGTTTTTATACTTGTGAAGTTGGTTGTGTCATAATAAGTCAACATCCACATCATTTATTTACAGATAGAAAATATGCCAGCGACACTAGGATATTTTTTTTAATTTCAATAAAAAAACTTGATTAGATTCGCAACATAGCACAAGAAATTATGTAGTTAAAGCTATAGAAAAATTGTTGTTAAACTTTATCTAGTAGCCCGATGGATTATCACGAGACTTGACTGATTTGAAATTGAAGGGAGTGTTCGAGAGTGTGATATTAATTGATTTTCAAAGTGTTTTTTTTTGGAAATACATCAAAATAATATTATTTTTTTAGAAATTATTTTTGACATCAACACATCAAAATAATTTTAAAAATATAAAAAAATAAGTAAAGAAAATTCAAAATTTGGTGAAAAAAGGTTGCATTGCGACCCCACCATGTTCTTAAACTTAGTTAAAACAATTGGGTGAGAATTAGTTTGATAAAACTTGAATGATCTTATAAATATCTAATTCTTAAATGTTTTTACTAACATTATTTTTTTTATATAAAAAACATATTACAAAGAAAATAAACCGCGTGCCATTTTCACTGTACACTGTCTCTAGAATCACTGTGGATTCGAGCAGTGCACGCCCGAAAATGGCCCTCGGGCGCGCGGCAGAAGGGGCCTGGCAAGCAGGGCCAATTTCGCCTTTTCCCTTTTTTTTTAAAAAAAAAAATATTCATTTATGAACAGTGCAATGACGATTTCGTCCCCGGTAATAGGACAAAATAAGGCATCCGGGCGAGGGGCACCCGCGTAATTGCGCGCGGCAGGACCGGCCCGGTCCGGTCCGGTCCGCCGCAACTTTTTTTTGTTTTATTATTTTCGGAAATGGATAAAGACGGTTTTAACCCCTAATAAGACAAAAATAAAGAATTGGGTCCAGGGTTAGAACGGTAATTGACCCTATTTTTCAAATTTTTAAATCGGCGTTTATGGGGGCGTGAGGCGCACGCTGTTTCCCGTCTCACGCCCTGTTCAGGCGGCGCGTGCGGCCTCCTCCGGTGGCTGAAAATTGGATCCCGGCGGACAGAACGATGCGCCGCCGCGTGGTCGTCCTCCCGCGGTGGTGCGTGTCACCACCACATGCTTGAAGACACGGCGGGGGTCGGTTCAAGCCGCCGGCCACGTTTCTCTCTCTCCGGAGTGGCAAAGTTTCACTTCGGTCCTTCTACTTTCAATTTCCGGGTTGGCTGTATATAACTCAATCCATTCGGTACAAAAGTTCCGATTTTTGCAATTTCGTCCTCTGATTTCAATTGACAATAAATGTAAGTTGCATTTCAGCCCTTTGACTTTTAATTTTTTAATTTAAGCCCTTGATATTTGATTTTCATTTCAGCCCTTACACTTTATTTTTTTTTAATCCCTACTTTTGTCCATGTATATATAAGTGTATTTAAAACAATAATAATAATAATAATAATAATAATGATAATGATTTAATTATTTTTCTTTCTTACTCTTTTGTTAAATTTTTTTCCCTCCCGATAATTTGATAAGTTTTTTGTTTTTTGCCAGTAATAGCCATGGTAATTTTTTTTTATCTTTTGTTAAAGTTTCTAGAATATTTTTAATCTTTCATTTATTTTATAAGAATAGTGCTTATGTATTCTATTATTATAATAATAGTGATTATTTATTCTTTCATAATAAAATTACAAAGAAAATAAACCGCGTGCCATTTATCTGTACACTGTCTCTAGAATCACTGTGGATTCGAGCAGTGCACGCCCGAAAATGGCCCTCGGGCGCGCGACAGAAGGGGCCTGGCAGGCGGGGCCAATTTCGCCTTTTCCCTTTTTTAAAAAAAAAATATATTCATTTATGAACAGTGCAATGACGATTTCGTCCCCGGTAATAGGACAAAATAAGTCATCCGGGCGAGGGGCACCCGCGTAATTGCGCGCGGCAGGACCGGCCCGGTCCGCCGCAACGTTTTCTTTTTTTTATTTTCGGAAATGGATAAAGACGGTTTTAACCCCTAATAAGACAAAAATAAAGAATTGGGTCCAGGGTTAGGTAATTGACCCTATTTTTCAAATTTTTAAATCGGCGTTTATGGGGGCGTGAGGCGCACGCGCCAGACGGTTTCCCGTCTCACGCCCTATTCAGGCGGCGCGTGCGGCCTCCTCCGGTGGCCGAAAATTGGATCCCGGCGGACAGAACGATGCGTCGCCGCGTGGTCGTCCTCCCGCGGTGGTGCGTGTCACCACCACATGCCCGAAGACGCGGCGGGGGCCGGTTCAAGCCGCCGGCCATGTTTCTCTCTCTCTCCGGAGTGACAAAGTTTCACTTCGGTCCTTCTACTTTCAATTTCCGGGTTGGCTGTATATAACTCAATCCATTCGGTACAAAAGTTCCGATTTTTGCAATTTCGTCCTCTGATTTCAATTGACAATAAATGTAAGTTGCATTTCAGCCCTTTGACTTTTAATTTTTTAATTTAAGCCCTTGATATTTGATTTTCATTTCAGCCCTTACACTTTTTTTTTTTAATCCCTACTTTTGTCCATGTATATATAAGTGTATTTAAAACAATAATAATAATAATAATAATAATAATAATAATAATAATAATAATGATAATGATTTAATTATTTTTCTTTCTTACTCTTTTGTTAATTTTTTTCCCTCCCGATAATTTGATAAGTTTTTTGTTTTTTGCCAGTAATAGCCATGGTAATTTTTTTTTATCTTTTGTTAAAGTTTCTAGAATATTTTTAATCTTTCATTTATTTTATAAGAATAGTGCTTATGTATTCTATTATTATAATAATAGTGATTATTTATTCTTTCATAATAAAAATAATAATAATAATAATTTTTAATTGGTTTTTCTTGCTTGCTGTTTTGTTCATGCTTTTTATTTTTTTCCCTCGGTATAATTTAATAATTTTTGTTGTTTTTATTCTAGGAGCAATAATAATTTTAGATGTTAAGACTCCGATGTTGCTATTGTTATAATATTTTAAATGAATATTGCTTCCTTTTCCCTGCTGTCTTTTTTTATTTGCTCTTGCTATGAATGGATTTTAATAATTTTATTATCTGCACAATAATCATTTCAGTAAGTTTTTTTTTCTTATTCAAATATTTTGCTCTTTTTTCTAATATTAGTGCGCGCTCTTTTGTGATCGTTTATAACGCAATGCCTATATTCTAAAAGATGTAATCTATGCTTAAACTCAGCTCAATATTTTAAATATTTTATCTTTTAATCTATAATTTTTTTTTACTTATATCATATAAATTAATCATTGTAGATTTAATTGTGTGAAATTATATACAAAAAAATACCCGCGGCAACGCGCGGGCAATTAACTAGTAAAGAAAGCTAAATGGTGTGGAGTATTCACTATTTACAAAAATATTATTCACTCTCTCACATTTTACTAAGAAATACAATAATGCATTTAAAAAAAATATCGATTTGGATCTTGTTTATTATTGTTTTGCATAATAGAGCCCTTTTGAGAATAAATTAAAGTCATATTGCATTTTATTTTTTTTAAATAAGGGTTTAATTGAAAGAAATGTGACTGCAGTGATAAAAATGAGTAATGTAGGTGACAATTTGACAATTTATGTCACAAATTAATTTGAGTTTCCTATATTTTTTTAGCTATTAGAAGACCGGTACATTAAATTTTACAAAATTCAATTTTGGTGCTGAATTTTATTTTTTTTATTTTTCAGTTTTCTTTTGTTTGAAGAGAGCAAATATCTCTAGATTTTAGCTTGGAAAGAGGAATTGCCCATTATTAAGAGAATTAACTCCATGATTTTCTAGTTGCACCATGACCGGACACGTTTTTATTTTCAAATTGAATTGGAGGACTTTTTCTGTCACGGGTTAGTAATTAGGCCTCGCCTCATTCTTTGTTTTTCTTTTTCTTTTTTTTCTAGTTTGCTTTTGTTTTTTGAAATTTTTAATATGTTTTCTTTCAAATAGTTTTTAAATTTTTATTTTACTTATTTGTGATTTTTTTTTTGCTTATTCATACTTTTTAAAATAGTGATTTGTTTTTAATTATATTTGATTTGTTTATTTTTTATAGAAATTGGTGTTACTATTTTATAGTTTTTATTTATATTAAATTTATTATGATACTTTTAATATGTGCAGCCTTGTATAATATATATATATATAAACTCATAAACTTTATGTGTTTGCTGAGTTTGTTGATTTCTATTTCAATTTGATTGGAAACAAACCTCATTAAATACAAACAGATAAACTATTTATATTATAATATCAAATATCTTGATCTCTATTTATCTCTTAGTTTTTTTTTTTAAATATCCTTAAGAAAAAAAGTACATAGTGTTGTTTTCCTCCCTCCCTCCCTCTATTTTTTTTTTTACTGAATTTGACTCCTTTTTTTTCTATTTCTATCTTGTATTCTAGAAAAAATAATTTCATAGAAAAGGTTTGATGAGTTTAGTTTTCTTTCTTAATTTTTTTCATTACTGTTTTTAGAATCTCATTATTAGGTTAGTGTTTGATTTTGCAATTATCTATTTTTTCTATCATGTATTTTAATAAAAAAATAGTTTTTCAAAAAATAAATTATAATCCCATTTAAATCAATAACTTGATTCAAAGGTTGAGCGTGCTAACTCTAATTCATTGAAGTCAATAACTTGATGGGGTATTTTTCTTCTTCTTGTTGCTCCTTTAATTATTCTTAATAGTCAATCGAAAGATAAATAGTGAATATCATTTTTTTTAAATATTTTAGAAAATAATAATTAAACTCAACGAATTCCATAACATTAGTCGCTTATGACTAAGATTGAGTCATTCTATTATTGTCTCATTAGTTTCTATTAAAAAAAAAAAAGTTATATTTTTATCAATCATCAATAATTCATTTATGCTTAAAAAATTAATTAATTTAATTCAAGCTAAAACGTTATTCAAAATAAATAAAAAGATAAATGAAAAAGTTTCAATAAAATCAATGATAAAATTAAAGAAAAAGCTATAGTGTGTGAGATAATTATTGTACCAGTACAAACATATTACTGTAGATTGAAATAGTGCAATTACTGTTTTGCCTCACCATGCGTTAAAATTTACCCTTGGCTTCGGGGGAATTTTTAACATTTCATAGGGATCGACTAATATTTTCTAATTGTTTGGGGTTTTTTTGTCTTTGCATAATTTTTGCACAGTAAAAATATAATTATACCCTTGCTATCAGACAAAACAATTTTTAATGGGCAAGGGTATTTTTAGTTTTGCACAATGTTCATGAATAGTAAAATAATTCTATTAACCTTGAATAAGACAAATGTTTGTCATTGCTTATGAGGTTATTTACTGTTTTTTACCGTCTAATGCACAATTAAACTATTAATATACCTTTAGAAACGACAAAATAAAAGATTAGTGCTCGAGGGTGTTTTGGTATTTATCAAAAAATTTATTCATTTTTTCTTCAGAAAACCGTGGCTCGTCTCATTGACGCTCCAACAATTCTCTTCTATTCGTGCACTTTCGACAGTGCGTGCAATGACATTCGGTGTTAAAAAGAGTCCTTTTTGCCATATCGCCGAATAGGCCACCATGCCCTCTTCAATATGGTAGTGTGTGTCGTCGAATGGTGGACAAAGACTCGTCGATGGTCACTTAGTCGTTTCCCCTCCTTTTCTCTCTCATGCAACTGAAAATGCAACTCAGTCCTCTTGGTTAATGGTTTATTCATTTCAATCCCTAGTCTTTTCTTTTCTCTCTCATGCAACTGAAAATGCAAGTCAGTCCTCTTGGTTTATGGTTTATTCATTTCAATCCCTAGTCTTTTTTTTGTCGTAATATTTGTTATAAAAGTTTTCATTTGTATCAATTGCGTCATTCAATTGAAATTGATCGAAAATGTTATGTTTCATTTTGACCGTTATTCTTTTTAATTTTCTATGTTTTTCATTCCTGTAATTATTCCAATATTGAAGTGTTAATTTTTTTAATTTTGTCTTTTATTCAAAATTATTATATATTTTGTTTTTCATTTTAGCCCATATTCTTTTGATTTGTTTTGAATTCATGTTTTTTTTTTCAGTCCCCAGGTTTTGTTTGGTTTTAATTTTGTCATTCAATTGAAATTTTTCATCTATTGTATTATTTATTTTGACCCTTATTCTTTTAATTATTATTTTTAATTCTTTTAATATTTTTTCCTTCTAGGATAGTCGTTATTTTTCTTCCATATTTAGGTAACTATAATTTTAGTTTTAGGTTTTTATTTTTATTATTTTTTCTTTTGTTGAGGTTTTATTTTTGATTTAATCTCATCATAAAATTTTAATTTATGTTAATAATCATTCTAAAATTGATATTTGTTTTCCTTAATTTTTTTCCAGTATTTTTATTTGTTCTTCAAATCAAATGATTTTTTTTCTAATAATATTTATTTTAATTCTATCAATTTATTTTTAATTTTGTCTTTTGCTATAGTTTTTTGATTTTTCATTTTATTCTTCGAGACAATTTTATAGTTTTTATTTTTTATTTGTATTAATGTAACTATATTCTTAGTATTAATTCTTAAGATTTTCTCTTTTGTTGGAGTTTCTTTTCTTTTCTTTTCATATTTATTTGATTTTGTTTTTCATTCATGTGATTTTTTTCAGTATTGAATTTCTAATTTGTTTTAAATTTGTTCTTCAATTGAAATTGATTATATATTTTTGTTTTTTATTATGACCTTTATTCATTTTGTTTTTTATTTTATTTTGGCTCCTTTAATTTCCCAATCTTTCGAGGACATTCCATATTTTTTGTTCATATTCATGTATCTATACTCTTAGTTTTGATTTCTAATTTCTTCATTTTATCTTTTATTGAGATTTTATTTTTATTCGAATTAGTTCTCAAATTTCAATTTATATTGATAATCATTTTAAATTTGATATTTCTTGTTTTTTCCCCTTTGTTCCTTTTTTTGTAAATATTCTTCAAGTCAAATGATTTTTATGCTAATAATATTTATTTTGGTTTTGTGATTTAATTTGGTTGTTTTTATTTGCTCTTTTGTTAACTATTTTGATTTTTTATTTTATTCTTCAAGATAATTTTATGATTTTCACTATTAGCACAATGATGATGATGATGATGATCATAGTTATTTTATTTTTTGTAATTGTATTCTTGCTTGCTTTTCTGTTACAATTTTTAATTCTTTGAAACAATTTAATAATTTTATTATAATCCAAAAAATTATAATTATTATATTCATAATGATAATAATATTAATTTTGATTTTGTCCTGTAATTTTGTCCTTTACTTATTTGCATTTATTATTTAAATCAAATTATTATTTTTATATTGCCAATATGTTTTTGAATTTTGACTTCAATAATAATAATAATAACAATGAGAATAATAATTCAAATGATTTCTCATTCGATGTTATACTTATTAAAAATTAAGTTTTGCAACATCTATATATATAATAGTTTAAATCTAATATCTCAGATTAATGATTTAAAAAAAATTATATTTTTGTAATCTCAAATGAATTTAATCTCAGTGTTCTGAAATACTTTTAATATAATAATATTAAGAATAAATATTAAAAAATAAAATATATTTTAATTTCTTTTTAAATAAAAATTACTTTAAACTAAAAATATATCAAGTCACACGTAGATAAAACAGATGAAGAAAAACACAGGGATAACATATCACTAACAACAGAACTTTCACTATACATGTATAAAAGAGAATTTCACACCATTAAAGTTAAACTTACTATGTTCTTTAACGCAAGGTGTATTTAATATAGAGATAAATTTTAATAAAAATTAAAATTCGAAACTAAGATTATAAATATATAAATACAAACAAAAAATAAAAATTATCCTATAAAAGAATCAAAAAAATTAAAAAAAATCAAAACTACATAAAAAAAAATAAAGACAAAAATGTAAAGCAAAAATTTTCATATATTGAAACAAGGCAAAAAAAATATTTCTCCGCGGCGCACGGGTAAATGGTTATTAGGGCCTGTTTGTTTCTGCGGTTGTACCGCCGTTTGCTCAAAATTTGATTTTTTTTTCATTTTAAATGAATTGTTTTTGGTGTTTTTAAATCATTTTGATGTGCTGATGTCAAAAATGATTTTTTTTAAAAATAAAATAAATATTATTTTGATATATTTTTAAATGAAAAACACTTTCAACCGCAACCGCACTCCCAAACAGACCCTTAATCAATAAAACTGTTAATGTATAAGCTGCTCACAGGTATTGAAGAGTGTTGAATAATAAGCTACACGATGCTGAACTACTTACAGAATCTTCATGATGATGAGGTTCAACTAGTCTACATGGACTACAAGTAATACTGAAGAAAGAAGCAGCAGTAGAAGACTTATGCCAACTAACAGAATCAGTTTAAATACATTCCATGTGTTCTTGACTTTAATAGACATTTAGAAAGTAGTTACAAGAAGTTTAAACACATGTATTGCATGCTCTGCTCATACTATATAAATGAGCATTTTGTCAAACAGATTACACACAACAATTACAATACAAAGAACTTACCTTCTCAGCTGGAAAAATACTCTCCTGTGTTCTCTCTAAACATAATCAAGCTCACCTGCAAAATAACAAACAAAATCACCAAAAGTCAACAAAAACAATATCATCATTTTAATTTGTACTATTCAGTCTTGATATGGGTCTTGGACCGGTTGATGAACCGGGACTGGTTTAATATTTTTAGCCGGATATAAATAAAATACTATTTTAATAAAAGTACATACAAAAATAATCCAAACACGACTCTATTCTCTCTAACTCCTCCAACCCTTCGAACTTGTGAAACCACCATAGGTAGCCAAAACTACTCGCACATCAAGATCGAGAACGACAAACCCTCGCCTGAACAGCGGCCATCAACGTCGCAAAACCCTATCTGAACAGAAGCAGCCAACGGGAACAACGCCAACATATTATTTTGAGTTGTAATTAAGAATCGGAAGAAGCAGTAATTAATTAATTTAAGGAGTAAGAAGAAGATGAAAGGAGGAAGGAAGAATATGAAGAGAGCAGCAGTAGCAGAGGAGCACATTTTAAACCTTGAAGATGGGAAAAGCTTCATGCAAGTTGTTTCTCTCAGAGGTTCCAATCTTATTGAGGTATGGTTTTAAATCTATCTTAGAATTGTACTCATTGAGGAGTCCTCATAACACCAGAGTAATTTTTCAGGCAAAATCTATAATGACTGTCAAAAGTTGAGCAAATCTAAATACTTCACTTTGTATCACGGTTTCAAAGTTATTTATCATTATTATTCTCCTGATGTAAAGATTTTAGGGTTTTGTCAGACTGTGCCTTGATTTCACAATGGATTTTTTTTTTTTTTAGAAATTTATAGACTGTTAACTATAAACTTTTTTAATGCAAACCCTGTGTGTACACAGCTTGTTTAAATTTTCATTGGCGTACCTGAGCTAACAAAAACCAAAATTATTTATGTAATTTACCTTAGTTTACTTACCCTTCTTCTCCCTCGCCTCTTTTAGACAACCAAATGGGCTAGTGTTACGCTCTTGCATTGCCAAGCCATCACTGTAGCGGCCATTGCTAAGAGCAATTGTGCAAGGTCAATAAAATTACAATAATGTGGATGTGATTGTAAATCTATGGAGTGGAGCAGCAATATCAGGTGCCCTACTTGGATTGGTGATGGGGTTTTCTTTTTAATTACTATTATGTAGGATAGATGATGGATTGCTGCTACTATGTGAATACAACTTCGAAATTGCTTAACATTTGCTCTTTTTTCTTGTTTTAATTCCCCCTTCAAAACGGTGTTCCTTTTTTTTTTTTCATAGGAAGAGGAGGGTTTAAGTGACTTTTTGTGTTTGTTTTAAGGTAATGGATGCAAGAGGTGGGAAGTCACTAGCTTTGTTTCCGGCTAAATTTCAGAAGAGTATGTGGATAAAAAGAGGTTTGTTTCCAGTCATAGTTTGACATCCATTTGGCCGTTTTGGTGAATTGGGTCCTGGATTGCTTAGCTCTGATTTGACCTCCATTAATTGTTTGCAGAAGTGTTGGCAGTACTTTAACTGCTTTGTTGTGTATGCAGGAAGCTTTGTCGTGGTTGATGAAAGTGGTAAGGAAAAGGCTTTGGAGTCAGGCAGCAAAGTGGCATGTATTGTTTCGCAAGTTCTCTTCTTTGAACAAGTCCGTGCACTTCAGAGATCTCCTGAATGGTCACTTTTCTTCACCAAATACTGCTAGAAATTGCTGAGAACAATAACCTCTATGATACCACTTCTGCTATTTAATGAATAGTCAATTTTACTTCAAGAGTTGAACTCAAAAGTACAAGCATAGATAGAGACACGCATCTTTTAATCTGAAGCAGCTTGTGTCTCCAATAGTTTAAGTTCAAAATATACTGCAAGCTTCTGCAAATTGTTTTTTTGTTCCATGTGCTTTTCTTTCTCTTTTTATTGTTCCTGTATCATTCAGTATTTTTTCACTGACGAGCTCCCGTCCAATGCAGGCCAGAGATTTTCAAATCTACAGCTGTAGATGATTCTAATGGAAGTCTGAACATAACCAATGGCCAACTTGAAGAGAATGAGCTTGAATCAAGTGATGATGATGGGCTTCCCCCATTAGAAGCGAATATGAACAGAATCAGGCCACCAGAATTGGAACAATCTGATACAGAGAACGAATCAGGATCAGATACGGATTCTTAAGTTTATGACATCTGAAACCCTTGCAGCAATAGATTCTTGTCCAACATTTAATCACATGAAATAGTGATGACGAAAGAAAATTGTGCCCTTCTGAAAGTATTTGTTGAAATATTGATTATTATTGCTGGCAATTGAGTTTTTTAAGCATGGCATGATGCTCAACATTATGTGAATTGAGCTGAGACTCGCAGCCGTCTCCGATTCCAGCTACTTTTCCATGTGAACAATCCCTGCAATATGTGTGGCACGGTTCACAGTTTTTGTCAAAATCTGGTGCTCGGTTCACAGTTTTTTTTTCTTAATGTACATTAACTGTGTGGGATTTTAATTGTAGCAGTAGACATAGATTACTCTGGATTGTAATGGTGTAATTACTGTTTTACCTCTCAGTGCATTAAAATTTAAGCCTTGATATTAGGGGTGTTTTTGGCTTTTCCATGGGACCGGTTGACATTACCTGAATGTTTGGGGGTATTTGAGTTTTTTCTGGGTATTTTTGCACAATAAAAATATGTTTTTATTCTTGCTAGCAAACAACAAACAGTTGACTATCCACGGGCATCTCTAATTTTTTACTCTAATACGTTAACAATAAAATAATCATATTACCCTCATATAAGATAAAAATCAAGAGTTGTTGGTGCGGGTGTTTTTGGAATTTCATATTTTTCTAAATAATACAAACAGATATGCTCTTAGAAAAGACAATCTAAGAGTTGATTGTAGGGGGTGTTTAGGTAATTTTTATTTTATTTTCTTTTGTAGAACACTATTGGCGCATATGACTAACGCTCCAACGGTTTTTTTACTTACGCTCCTTTCAGGTAGTGTGTGCGGTGATTAAAAATGTTCATTTAACGTCTCACCGAATGTGCCGCCATGTTATCTACCATATGGTGGTGCGCGTGTCGTTTTATGGTGATCAAAAATATAATGACGATCAGTTGATTTCCCCCATTTTCTCTCTCCTGTAGCCTAAATTACACGGAAGTCCTCTTGATTTTATGGTGTTTTCATTTCAGTCCCTGATCTTATGATTGTTTTGTATGGTCCTGATTTCTATTATAGAAGCTTTGATTTGTTTCAATTTTGTCTTTCAATTAAAATTGATTATATATTTTGTTTTAATTTCGGTCCTTATTCTTTTAATTTTGGGTTTGGTTTTAAATCTCTTAATGTTTTCAGTATAGAAGTTTAGATTATTTTTTTCAATTTTGTACTTCAATTAAAATTGATTATTTATTTTGTTTTTATTTTGGTCTTTATTTTTAAAAATTTTATTTTGATTTTAATTCCTGTATGTTTTTTTATATATATTTCTGAAATATTTTCTATTTTATCTATGCTTATATATATATATGTTCTTGGCTTTGGTTTTTAATTTTTATAATTTTGAATTTTGTTGAGGTTGTATTTTTATTTAATTTAGGTCTTAAATTTTGATTTGTATTGGTGATCATTTTAAAATTGATATTTTTTTTTATTATTCTTTAAGTCAAATGATTTTTTAAACTAATAATATTTATTTTTGTTTTGTCATTTATTACATGTAGAGGATTTGCAAAACTTAATTCTTAATAAATACAAAACCAAATGATAAATTGTTTGAATTATTATTCTCATTGTTATTATCATGATTGAAAGTAAAACAAAAAAAATATTACCAGCATTGATAAAAAAATATAAAAAAACAAATGAAAATATTCGAAGAACAAAATTAAAAAATAAAAAAAATTAGTATTATTATTATGAGACATTATATAGACTACAAACACAACCTAAGTTAACTATTCTAAAAAACATATATATATATCGAAATTTAAACTTAATTAAGTAAAAATTAATATTTTGTTAAAGGGCAGTGACTACCGTTTAGTTACACGCACGCATAGATAGTGGTGGTGGGTGACATCTAAAACAGGCCGGGCTAGAAATTTCAAAGCCCACTGAGTGGTTAGTGGTGGTGACGTAATCCAGTTGAGAGCCATCCCAAGTGAGCAAAACACGTGGTTGCAAATGGACTAGATCTCCCACATCGTCTGGTTAGAAGAACCGTAAAGCTTTGATATTGGTGAAACTAACGCTTACATTTCGTCCCTTCGGGGACATCCGATAAAATTGGAACGATACAGAGAAGATTAGCATGGCCCCTGCGCAAGGATGACACGCACAAATCGAGAAATGGTCCAAATTTTTTTCACATCCCTTTGCTTGCTCGCTTCAATGGCTTCCTTTCTCGTCTGTTTTTTTTTTTCCTTTTTTTTTTATATAGGTATATATAAGCTTTGAAGAAGTTCAGTTTTCTGAGGGGTTGATTTGGATGCTCTCCGTCAAGCTCTTTCCTGCCAGAGCTCGCAGAAGGTAATAAAACTTTGGGATTAGAAAGTGGAGAAATTTTTGATGGGTTTCATGTTTTTATTTTTGTTGATATTAATTTGTTTAGGGTTTTGGGTTTATTGCAACGATAGGTTCCAGAGAGGGTGGAAGAGGAAGCCTGTGACATTGCTCGAGAAATTGCGTGAAGCTGTAAGATAATTTCTGATCTTCTTTATCTCCCTGTGTTTGTTTATAAACATGTAAAAGAAGAAGAAGAAAGCACCAGTAGCAGCATATTTATCACATCACCAATCAGACACCAATCGCAATCCCGAGCACCATGATTGCAATTGCAGATCAAACTTGATAAACACAAATAAGATGCAAAAAGTGAAGACATTTTTCTTGGTTTTCTGCTCGAGAAAAGTGATGGTGTTTCTGGGTGTTCGCTGGTGGCCATGTTTCTTAAGAGTCATGTGTTCCTCGATGGATAGGAGACATTTCCAGATGATTAAAAGCTTTTAAGAGCTTCGAAAAGTCATCGAAGAAGAAGCTCCAGAGTTTATAGCAGAAAGGCCAGATGTGAGTTTCTGTGTTCTTGTAATGGTGGTGCTATCTGTGATTGCTGAAACCATCGTTTTATTTTTAAATGGGCAATGGAACTGCTGCGTCACTGTGGAATTAGTTTACTAAATATATTAAAATTAAAATGTTTTTTTTTTAATTTTTTAAAATTTATTTTTAATATCATCTAAAAATATTTTTGAAACGCTTTCATCCTGTGATTTATCATATTTATTGGTTTATTGGGCTAAATCGCAAACCCACTCCCTCTTAATTTAACTTCAAAAAACAAATACACGTAAAGGTGAATAAAAATATCTCTGATTTTCCACCCTAAACAATATGAATTTTTTAATTTGCCCCATAATGACTTCGACCCATCCATTCGTCTCTCTTTCTTGTAACTCATAATAATAATAATAATAGAAATAAATTACTTTTAGCAATCAAGTGTTTCTACCAAGGTTGTCAATACCGGTCCGGTTTTCTATTGGAATGGAACGTTTCGGTTTCGGAGCGTTTCGGCGTGCCGTTTCGGGATTGTACTGTTCATATATAATTAATTATATATATATGAAAAAAATTAAAATATTAATTTAACAAGTATAATTTAAAATCAAGATAAATTAACTTTAAATTATACAATACAAACACAAAGTCAAACAAACATAATCTCAAAATTAGAAACATCTCTAAAATTCTAAAATATTATGATAGTAAAATATTCTAAAATAAAAGAAATATTATGATTTTGAGCCGGAACGGTACCGAGACGTTCCGATCAGAATTTAGCCGGATTTTCCGGAACGGACCAGAATTAAAACCAAGACAAAAACGATGTCGTTTCATCTCGGTTTTTTTAATAGCAAAGAACATTTCAGCCATTCTAACCGGAACGGAACGAAATTAACAAGTCTGGTTTCTTCACAGCACTCAACAAAAAAGAGTCAAGAGCCCATATGGCAACCAATGCGAGCACAAAATGATTCGAAGTTATGGAGCCCAAGAATCGATGATTCGAAGCAACTTTTCTTTTGATAACATCAGTGGAATACGGAGAAGACGTTAAGACAAGTACTCGTAGCAGTGTGAGGGCGAGCTACTTCCTGCCATATTACTATATTACAAAACAAATAAATCCCGTGGGATTGTGCACTGTGCACCTCCTCAGTAAACACTGTGGATTGCGACAGTGCACGGGCGAGATAGGCCCTCGGGCGCGCGACGAAGAGGGGCTGGCAGGCGGGGCTATTTTCGATTTTTCCTCCTTTTTTTTTTTTTTTTAAATAATCAGTTGTGAACAGTGTATTGACGATTTCATCCCCGGTAATAAGACAAAAACAGGCATCCGGGTGAGGGGCACCGATGTAATTGCGCGCGGTCGGACCGGCCAGGTCCGGTCCGCCGCAACTTTTTTTTTTTTTTTTTTCGGAAATGGCTAAAGACGATTTTAGCCCCTAATAAGACAAAAACACTTAATTGGGTCCAGGGTTAAAACGGTAATTGACCCTATTTTACCAATTTTTTAATCGGTGTCTGGGTGTGCGTCCGCCGCACGCGCCAGGCGGTTTTCCGCCTCACGCCCTCTTCAGGCGGCGCGTGCGGCGCGATAAGGTGGCCGGAAATTGTCTACCGGAGGACAGATCGGTTCGCCGCAGTGTGGTCTTCCTCCCGCGGTGGCGCGTGTAATCACCACATGTCCGTGGACGCGTCGGGGGCCGGTTAAAGCCGCCGACCACGTTTCTCTCTCTCCTGCACGTCAATGTGCAGGAGAGTCCCCCATATTTCGTAACTTTTCACTTCGGTCCCTTTACTTTGAATTTTGTTTTTGGTCCTCAGTTCTTTGATGTAAGTTTTGATTTTGTTCGATTGGGTCCTCCGATTTTAATTGATTGAATGTGAAAGTTGCACTTCGGTCCTTCTACTTTCAATTTCCGGGTTGCCTGTATATAACTCAATCCATTCGGTACAAAAGTTCCGATTTTTGCGATTTTGTCCTTTGATTTCAATTGACAATAAATTTAAGTTGCATTTCAGCCCTTGGACTTTTAATTTTTTAATGTAATCCCTTTATATTTGATTTTCATTTCAGCCCTTACACTTTTATTTTTTTAATCCTTGCTTTTGTTCATGTATATATAAGTGTATTTAACACAATACTAATAATAATAATAATAATAATAATAATAATAATAATAATAATAATAATAATAATAATAATAATCATGATTTAATTAAAAAAAAATTTCTTACTCTTTTGTTATTTTTTTCCCCTCCCGATAATTTGATAAATTTTTTTTTTTTCAATAATAACAATGATAATATTTTTTTCCTTTATTTTTATCTTTTATGAAAGTTTCTAGGATATTTTTTGTCTTTCATTTATTTTTGTTTATTTCATTGTTAACATAATAATAATAATTATAATAATAATGGTGATTATTATTAATATTATAATAATAATGATTATGTATTCTATTATTATAATAATAGTGATTAGTTATTCTTTAATAATAATAATAATAATAATAATAATAATAATAATTTTTTAATTGGTTTTTGTTGCTTGCTGTTTTGTTCATGCTTTTTATTTTTTTCCCTCGGTATAATTTAATAATTTTTGTTGTTTTTATTCTAGCGGCAATAATAATTTTAGATGTTAAGACTCCAATGTTGCTATTGTTATAATATTTTAAATTAATATTGCTTCCTTTTCCCTTTGTTTTTTTTTTTTGCTCTTTCGATTAATTGATTTTTATAATTTTATAATCTGCACAATAATGATTTAAGTATTTTGTTTTTTTCTTATTCAAATATTTTGCTCTTTTTCCTAATGTTAATGCGCACTCTTTTGTGATCGTTTATGACGCAATACCTATATTCTAAAAGATTTAATTTATGCTTACGTGACAAACTCAACTCAAAATTTTAAACATTTTATCTCATAGTCTATAATTTTTTTTTCTTATATCATATAAATTTATCATTGTAGATTTAATTATGTTAAATTATATACAAAAAAATGCCCGCGGCAACGCGCGGGCAATTTACTAGTATATATAAAAGGCGTGGGGTTTCACTGTGCACCCACGCACTGTCCACACAGACACAGTGCACTGTGGATTGCAATTTTTTTTTTTGCTTTTTTTGCTTTTTTTGCTTCTTTTTTTTTTGCTTATTTTTTTTCCTCTTTTTTTCCTGCTTTTTTTTTGTTTTTATTTTATGATTACGCTCCTCTTTTTTTTTGTTTCTTCTTCTTTTTTTTTTTGCTTTTTTTTTTTCCTAATTATTCTATTTCTTCTTTTTTTCCTCCGTTTTTTGCTTCTTCTTTTTTTGCCTTTTTTTGTATTTTTTCCTTATTATATTTTTTTATCATTTTTTTCTTATTATATTTTTCTTTCTTTTTCTACTTATATATTTTTTTGGTTTTTTTTTTTAATAATCGGGGTGTCCGAGCTCGCTTAAATGCAACACGATTAATCTCCATATCCAAAATTTTTTGATAACCAGGGTGTCCAGGCCAACTTATGCATACCACGATAATCCCCGGACCCACATTTTTTTTTCTAAAGTGCTTTCCTGCTGGTACATTTTTTTTTCTTTTTTTTATACTTTTGTTTTATTCACTTATACATTTTTTTTTATAATCGGGATCTCCGACCAGTTTAAGCACACCACGACTAATTCTTGGGCCGAATTTTTTAAAAAACAATATGGATTGCTACAGTGCTTTCACGCTTATACTTTTTTTTTTCTTTCGCTTATACTTTTTTTTGTAACCATGGTCTCTCAGTCAGCTTAAGCTCTTTTTTTCACTTATAGATTTTTTTTCACTTATATATTTTTTTTATAACCACGATCTCCGGGCCAGCTCAAGTGCACCACCATTACTCCTCGGAACAAATCCGTTTTTTAATAATCGGGGTGTCCAGGCCAGTGTTGACACACCATGACTAATCTCCGAACCAATTTATTATTATTATTTTTTTTCCCTATACGTTTTTTTGTTCACTTTTATTTTTATTTGTTCTTTGGATTAAATGATTTTTATAATTTTATTATTTGCGCAATAATAATGATAATTTTAGTGATTATTTTTTTATAAAAATCTTTTGATTTTTTTAAAGATTTTCCTGAAATTTTAATTTATATCGGTGATCATTTTAAAAGTAATATTACTCTATTTTTCCCTTTATTCATTTTTTTTTGTTTTCTGTTTCTTTATTTGTTCTTTAGATTATATGATTTTTTTGATTTTATTATTTATGCAATAATAATGATAATTTTAGTTATTGTTTTTTTATAAAAATCTTTTGTTTTTATTTTTTATTTTTCATGACAATTTAATTATTTTAATTGTTTTGGCAGTAATGTTAGTAATAATTTTAGCTTTAATAGCAATGATAATGGCAATAACGTCAGGATGAATTTTCAATCTATGTTTTCGTCTTTTTGTTGATAGAAAATTAACAACTTATTTTTTTTTATTTGATTATTGTAGGTATTTTCACAATTTATATTTTATTTTTGTTTGATTTAAATTGAATTATAAAATGAACTAATCTTAATACAGTGAACTTAATAATTCAGATATCCGAGTTTTCCTGCTTTTTTAATGATGATGATAAATTTATGCTGGTTATTTCGTTTGAAACTACTAAACATATAAATTTATATCGATTTTAAATTCATATATTTTATAGAAAACTTGCACTTGACATGAATTCTGCACAAATTTATTATTTTAGCTAAATTTATATTATAATAAAAAAATACACACAATTAATATTTTTTACATTGAAAAAAATATTGTGCCGCCCGCGGCGAAGCGCGGGGGCATTGTCTAGTGGGATTGTAATTATTGTGGATTGTAATTATTGTTTTTCCTCTCAATATGTTAAAATTTAAGCCTCGGTATAACGGGTATTTTCAGTTTTATTATGAGACCGGTTGATATTATTTGAATGTTGGGGGTATCTTAGTTATTTTTGGGTATTTTTGCACGATAAAAATATATTTTTATCCTTGCCGGCAGACAACAAACAGTTGACAACCTAGGGTATTTTTGATTTTTTTACTTTAGTGTTAACTATAAAATAATTATATTCTCTCAAATAAGACAAAAACTAAGAGTTGTCGGTGGAAGTATCTAGAATTTCATATTTTTCTAAACAGTACAAATATGGATATGTTCCTAGAAAAGACAAAATCCAATAGTTGATTGTAGGGGTGTGTAGGTAATTTTATGTTGCTTTATTATTTTCTTCTACAGAGCATTGTTGGCGTGTCTGACTGATGCTTCAACGATATTCTTCCTTACGCTCCCTTCAGGCAGCGCGTGCGGTGGTGAAAAATATATATTTGACGTCTCACCGAATGTGTCACCATGTCATCTTTTACATGGTGGTGCGCGTGTTATCTCATAGTAGCCGGAAACGTGATGGTGGTCGATTCATTTTTCCTCCCTCCCATTTCTCCCTCCTATATCCTAAATTACACGAAAGTTCCCTTGGTTTATGGAGTTTTCATTTCAGTCCCTGATCTTCTGATTGGTTGTATGGTTCTGATTTCTGTTATAAAAGTTTTAATGTGTTTCAATTTTGTTCTTCAATTGAAATCGATTATATATTTTATTTTCATTTCGGTCCTTATTCTTTTAATTTTGGGTTTGGTTTTAAATTCCTTAATATTTTCGGTATAGAAGTTTGATGTTTTTTCAATTTTTTCCTTTGATTGAAATTGATCATATATTTTGTTTTCATTTCGACCCTTGTTCTTTTAATTTTTGATTTGATTTTAATTCCTTTATATTTTTTTATTTCTAAAATAGTCTTTATTTTTGTCTATGTTTATATGTATATGCTCATAGTTTTGATTTTTAATTTTTATTATTTTCTATTTTGTTGAGGTTGTTTTTTTATTTAATGTAGTCCTTAAATTTTAATTTGTGTTGGTGATCATTTGAAAATTGATATTTCTTCTTTTTTCCCTTTGTTCCTTTTTTTTTAATTCTTCAAGTTAAATGATTTTTTAAGCTAATAATATTTATTTTTGTTTTCTCATTTGTTTTATTTTTTTGTTTGCTCTTTTGTTAAAGTTTTTAGGTTTTTTTTTATTCTTCGAGGTAATTTTGTTATTTCTATTATCTATGCAATAATAATAATAATTTTAGTTTTTTTTCTTGCTTGTTCTTTTGTTACAGTTTTTAAGTTTTTTTTATTCCTTAAGGTAATTTAATATTTTTTATTGTTTTAGCAATAATAGTAATTTTAGGTGTTATAATCATGATAATAATAGTGACATTATTAATCATAACGATAATATCAATTGTAATTTATGGTAATGGTTATAGTGCTTATGGTGTTAATCATTATAGTTTTGACGGTAATGATAACAATAACTCATAAAATAATATCAATAATTTTCAAAAACAATGATAATAATGATAATAATACTAATTATAATTTAAATGATATTAATAAAAATAAGAGTGTTGGTTATCGTAATTTTTATTGTCATAATAATGATAACGATTATAACAATAATGATAGTGACAACATAATATTGCCAATAATAATTAGAATATTGATTATTTGCAGTAATGGTTATAATGATAACTATAATAACTGTGATAATTTAACAATAATGATAATAACTATAACAATAATAATCAAAATAATTCATTAGTCGATGTTGTTTTTGTTAAAAATTGACTTTTATGGCTTTTTTATGTGTGTTATTTAAAGAAAGCATTAAACCGTGTGAGATTTTAACTATAGCAATATACACATATTACTGTGGATTGTAATAATATAATTATCGCTGCAACTAGAACCAAATTTTTTAACTTGTAAAAAAAATGTAAATAGTGCTAGATTTTTTTTTATGATACTATACATTTGAGCAAAATAATCAACCTAGACAAAACTTTTATTAGGTAATGTAAAAAAAACTAATTATAGGACATTTTTTTGTGTGTTTAGTAATAATATTAAATAATATAATTTTAAGGAAATAAGGTAAAAAATTGAAGACAACATTGAGTTATAGATTTTTTAATGAATACAACATCGAATGATAAATTATTAGATTTAAACCATTATATATAGAGAAGCTACAAAAATAATTCTTAATAAATATAACATCAAATGATAAATTATTTCAATTGTTATTCTTATGATTGAAGGCAAAAAAATTATTAGCATAAAAAAAATTATTTGATTTGAAGAACAAATTAAAATAATTAAAGGATAAAATTAAAGGACAAACAAAATTTATATTATTATCATTAGGAATATAATTATTATAATTATGAGACATTACTAGACTATCAAACACAATCTAAATTAATGTGTTATTTTCTTTCATATTTTCTAAAAAAACTTTCAATTATTTTTTTTCCTTTTATTATGGATAAGGCATTGAAAATAATAATTATTTTAAGTTATTTTTCTTAAAAATATGATAGGTTAATTATATATTTTGATATTTGTTTAATATTAACGTGTGTGTATATATATATATATATAAAATGAACTAAGTGTTTTTTTTTAAATCTCAAATTAATTTAATCTCAGTGTTCTGAAATACTTTTAATATAATAATATCAAGAATAAATCTTAAAAAATGAAAATAATAATTTAATTTCTTTTTAAATAAAAATCACTTTATAAAAAATATATATCAAGCTGTATGTAGACAAAACAATTGCAAAAAACACAGCGATAACAAATCATCAACAACAGAAGATTCACTATATGTCCATAAGAGAAAGTTTCACTCTCTTTGCATACCACCAAAGCTAAATTTAGTCTGTTTTTTAATACAAGCTGTATTTAATACAAATAAATAGCAATAAAAATTAAAAATCAAAAGTAAGAGTATAAATGCACAAAAATAAGAACTATCGTATACGAATAAAAAAAATAAAGGGATCGAAACTAAATAAAAAAAAATAAAGACCAAAATAAAAAATAAAAAATTACATAAAACGAGTCAAAAACAAATTTTCTCTTTAAAGCGGAGCGCATGGATGACTCGTGAATGGCTATAAGACATCATTTGACTAATGACTATAAGTCATCATATGACCAATGCCTTAAAATAAAAAAAAACATAGAAACGAGGGGGAAAACATGTTTCTCTATATCTTTTATTTTAGAAATATGAATATTCATTTTAAAACTATTCTAAAAACACATATAATTTATATTTTTTAAACTATTGATTCTAAATTAGTAAACAAATACTATCTACGATATTCGCATAGGTAGGAAATATAACTAAAATTAGGTAAATGTTTTTCATAAACAACCTTCAACTTTGAAGCTAATAAACTATTATAATTTTTTTATTTCAATGTATTACTTTTCCGGAAAAAAAAAATATTGAGAGAAAAATAATAGAATATCTTTTATGAACATCGAAAAAACTTATTGTTTAAAATTAATTTTAATATTTTTTAAATTTAATTAAGTAAAAATTAATATTTTGTAAAAGGGCAGCGACGCTGCCGTTTAGCAACACGCACGCATAGATAGTGGTGGGGGGTGACATCTAAAACTAGGCCGGGCTAGAAATTTCAAAGCCCACTGATTGGTTAGTGGTGGTGACGTAATCCAGTTGAGAGCCATCCCAAGTGAGCAAAACACGTGGTCGCAAATGGACTAGATCTCCCACATCGTCTGGTTAGAAGAAACATAAAGCTTTGATATTGGTGAAACTAACGCCTACACATCGTCCCTTCGGGGACATCCGATAAAATTGGAACGATACAGAGAAGATTAGCATGGCCCCTGCGCAAGGATGACACGCACAAATCGAGAAATGGTCCAAATTTTTTTTCTAATCTCCGCCCCTTTGCTTCAATAGCTTCCTTTCTCGTCTGTTTTTTTTTTCTTTTTTTTCTTTTATATAAGTATATATAAGCTTTGAAGAAGTTCAGTTTTCTGAGGGGTTGATTTGGATGCTCTCCGTCAAGCTCTTTCCTGCCAGAGCTCGCAGAAGGTAATAAAACTTTGGGATTAGAAAGTGGAGAAATTTTTGATGGATTTCATGTTTTTTATTTTTGTTGATATTAATTTGTTTAGGGTTTTGGGTTTATTGCAACGATAGTGCAGCGTGTTAGAAATTGCTTAAGGGAAACAGAGGGAAATTTGGGGAAGAAGAAAGAAGATTTTGGGAAGAAGATGATGAAAACGCCTTCTGCGTGGGAGATAAGGAAGAAAGAAAGAATTCACGTTCAATGCGTGAGGGAGAGAAAGAGACAGGGGAGAGGATTTCAGAATTCTTGTTGTATTTTCTTGTTATCCTTCCGTGTCCATCCTTGGGAAATATATAAAGACAACCCTGTGCTTGCCAGAGTGGCTGCTACTGAAGCCTAGATAGTTCTTCTACTAAAATAAAATGGCTGCACAAACGCAGTCGTTTAGGGACTGCAGAAAACGCAGTCGTTTGTCTACATGAAATTAAAATCTAATTCCATTTCCAGCTTCTCTCCTATTAGTCTTCGGCTCATCCTTTCCAGTTCGTGACAATGCCCCGCCCATGAAATCAACCTTGTCCTCAAGGTGAAAGCTCCCTTTTAACCGTTCTCCTCCTCCTCTATGTCGTCTCCCTCATCATCTACTATGCACAAGGAGTATAGCCTTCGGTTTCTGCACTTATGCCCAGGCACAAATTTCTCATCACACCAAAAACATAGGCCTTGGGCTCTTCTGTCGTCCATTTCTTGGGTTCTGATGGGTTTGGATGGTTTATGGCTAGAGTAGGAGGGGTTATTGTGGGGGTGAAATGCTGTTGGGGTGGGTAATAGTGCTGGTGAAGTGTTTTTCCCTTGGCTGTTGTCTGTCGTTGGACTGGTGGTAGGGTAATGGGGCTTAATAGGGGGGAAAGGAGAATACATTTGACCATGAGATCGGGGATAGTGGGGTGTTATTTTTCGATGAGTGAGAGTGTTATTGTGAAGCCTAGCCAGATTATAGGCTTGTTTGAGGCTCTTGGGTTCGAACATTTTAACTAAGTTCTTGATTTCAAGCTGCAGCCCTCCCAGAAAGAAGACCAATGCTTGTTTTTCTGAAATTTGAGCTCTGTTCCATAGCTCATCGAAATTTTTGATGTATTCTTCTAAGTCTCCTTCCTGCCTATGCTCCGTAAGCTCCTCCAAAGGATCCCTTTGGCATCCAAATCTACAGCATAATGCTTCGATATACTCGGTCCAAGTCAGCTCGCCACCTTCCAAATTTCTTGTGAAATTTTGGTGCCAGTAAAGAGCCATTCCATCCAAGTAATACGAAGCCAGTTTCAGCTTCTCTGCTTCGGGTATTTCTTCTAAGTCGAAATACTGATTGCACTTGTACAACCATTTGTGCACCTCTTCCCCCTCAAACGTAGGAAATTCTCGTCGAAGCCTGCGTGACCTGTATGCAGGTTGAGACCCTTCACCCAACCATTCTGTGTTGTTGGTATGAGTCATGGGCTGAGGGATATGGGTGTTCTTAGAAGAACTTGCTTCCCCTGTTAAAGTTTGTAGGGATTGGTTCATGGCAAACTGCTGTGTTGCTAAATCTTTGATCATAGATTTGAGCTGGCCTAGGTCATCTGATTGAGCTTGCATCCTGATGTCTAGGCTATCGTACTTCTGATGAGCAGCTTCCAAGGATTCATCTATCCTCCTGATATCTTGGGACCTGGTCTCTGGCGCCATTGTTGAGGTCCGAAGATGTGCGGCTCTGATACCACTTGCAGCGTGTTAGAAATTGCTTAAGGGAAACAGAGGGAAATTTGGGGAAGAAGAAAGAAGATTTTGGGAAGAAGATGATGAAAACGCCTTCTGCGTGGGAGATAAGGAAGAAAGAAAGAATTCACGTTCAATGCGTGAGGGAGAGAAAGAGACAGGGGAGAGGATTTCAGAATTCTTGTTGTATTTTCTTGTTATCCTTCCGTGTCCATCCTTGGGAAATATATAAAGACAACCCTGTGCTTGCCAGAGTGGCTGCTACTGAAGCCTAGATAGTTCTTCTACTAAAATAAAATGGCTGCACAAACGCAGTCGTTTAGGGACTGCAGAAAACGCAGTCGTTTGTCTACATGAAATTAAAATCTAATTCCATTTCCAGCTTCTCTCCTATTAGTCTTCGGCTCATCCTTTCCAGTTCGTGACAGATAGGTTCCAGAGGGTTGTGGAGGAAGCCTGCGATATTGTTCGAGAAATTGCGTGAAGCTGTTGAATTTCTGTCAATTGATCAATTATTGTGTTCTTAATTGATTCAATTATATTGCAGGTGTATGGGTTTTTGTTTGGGAGAGAAGGATTTGAGAGAATTTGAGGCAGAGAGAATTTTCAGAAGAAGGTAAGTTTGTATCTATTTGTTCTGCATGTAAAGTGCTCGACAGTATGTCTATTTATACTGTCAATGAAAGAAAGATATTTTCTTTTCTTTCTTGTGTAGTTAACTGGATGGATTGTGTGTGTTAACTACTTTGTAACTACCTAAGAGAGTCCAGATTGACTTTCTCTTCCTATGCTAGGCTTAGTTACATTTAACTGAAATTCAACTGTATTAACAAGAATCTGTTACAAGCATTCCTTCCTCTGCTGCATGCTCTGATTGCTTGTCTTCTTCTCCCTCTTTGACATGATCAGTAAACAAGCTTATTATTCAACAGCCTCTCCTAAGCTGTTTACTGATTTAACCCCAAGCTTCAACCTCAATCTGGATTTCTAGCCATTGAGATTGCTGACATATTATCACACAATAGAAGTGTTGCTTCTGCTTGTGATTCCTCATCGAATTCATTTGAACCGTTTTTCTGCATGTCTATGTTGCATTCAACTCCCGAGCCACACTCTTCGTGCTCTTTGGTCTCTTCTTTTTGCGAGCATGTGTTTTCTGTTGTCTTTGTTGCAGAAGGATGTTCATCAGCTTCTATTTGCACTTCTTTAACATGCTCTTCAATGTGCACCTCAAGATCTCTATTCCGAGCTTGTGATGATTTCAGCTCTAGTTCCAGACCTTTTACTTGGACTTCTAATTCCTTTACCCTAGCTGATGATTCATTCCCATATATCTCGTGCATCTCTTCAAGAGTCGAATACTCCCTTTCCCTGTTACTCAATTTCTCCTTTAATTTTCCTGATTCACTTATGAGCCCATCAAATGTATTTTCTAGGGTGGTTTCCTGGAAGAAGAAAAAAAGTCTTCAACTCACATCATGGGACGTGTTTTCTTTTCTTTATCTCTTCACTTTTTGTATCTTATTTGTGTTTATCAAGTTTGATCTGCAATTGCAATCATGGCGGTCGAGATTGCGATTTGTGTCTGATTGGTGAGGTGATAAATATCCTGCTGCTGCTGGTTTCTTCTTCTTCTTCTTCTTCTTCTTCTTCTTCTTCTACATGCATGTTTACGCTTTCGTATCATGTGGCTCGAAAACTGTGGCCAGTAGAATGGATCAAGCGAAGCAAGGCTGCAGCTGTGACAGAAAACAAAACAAAAGAAATAATGTTCGAGGGAATTATGCTATGCTTTCATGCTGGTTTCTCTCAGCTATAAATGTCTGATAACATGGGAGAACAGGCATTCATCTTGGTTTCCTGCTTGAGAAAAGTGATGGTGTTTATGGATGATTGCTGTTGACTATACATGTTTCTTAAGAGTCATGTGTTCCTGGATGGATATAAGAGAAATAGCGTTTCCAGATGATTATAAGTTCTTAAGAACTTTGAAAACTTGAAAAGTCATCGAAGAAGAAGTTGTTGAGTTTATAGCAGAAAGGCCATATGTGAGTTCCTGTGTTCTTGTAATAGTGCCATATTTGATTGCTGATGAGATGTTTTTTAAAATATTTTTATTTAGAAATATATTAAAATTATATATATGTTTTATTTTTTAAAAATTATTTTTGATATTAATATACGAAAATGATCTAAAATTATTATTTTTAATTTAAAATAAAAAAATTAATTTTTTTTTAAATATTTTTGAAATGTAGTTTCAAACACCCCTCTGAATTTACGAGTGATTGTATGAGAGTTTGTTTCGAGTTGTTTTTTAAAGTGTGTTTTGTTTAGAAATATATTAAAATAATTTTTTTTTATTTTTTATTAATTATTTTTGACATTATTATATCAAAATAATCTAAAAACAATAAATAATAATTTAATAATAATTTAAACATATTTTTGAAATTCTTGCAATATCGTTACCTCGAGGTTTATCATATTTATTGGGCTAAATTGCAAATCCACCCCCTTTGAGCTTAACTTCAAAAAACAAACACACGTAAAAGTGAATAGAAATATTTCTGATTTTCCACCCTAAACAATATGAATTTTTGAATTTGCCCCAAAATGACTTCGACCCATCCGTTCGTCTCTCTTTCTTGTGACTCATAATAATAATAGATATAAATTACTTTTAGCAATCAAGTTTTTGAATATTATACATATTGCTTTTTTACTTTGTAATTAAATTTTTAAATATTATAATTTACAATAACATTGATCAAAATAAATTTTGAAAATTAATAAAAAGACAATAATGCCCTTTAGTAGACAATTTTTACCAAAATTCTTATCTTTTCTTTTCATCCATATTATAATTTACAATAACACTGCTTTTCAAAATCGCTTTTAAAAATATTTAATTTTTTTTTGTTTATATATCATTTTCATGTGTTGACGTCAAAAATTATAAATAATAGATAAAAGTCTAAAACAAATAATAACATAACATCAATAAGATTTAGTTCACACAATGACAACATAAGGGCAATGATAAAGTTTTAACCCTTCAATTTATCTTCTCTTCATATTTCATCCTTGTTCTTTTTTATTTAAAATGATTTATGAAATTAGAATATTTTCTTAATTTCATTCTACTTTAATGTTTTTTATCCATCAATTTTGGTCCTCATTCTTTTTATTTTTATTTGTTTGAGATAATTTTTGTAATTGATTTTTTAAGCAATTTTATTTCTTCCAGATTTTTCTCCTATTAAATTAGATCTTTATTCTTTTAATTGATATTTCATTTACTTTTATCGTTCTCTTAAATTGATATATTTTTTTTAATTTCATGCTCGATCATTAAATTGATTAATAATTAAACTTCTTGATGGAGCTTGAATTTAGGATTTCATGGGTTGCAATTTTAAAAGATTTTTCCAAGTCTTCTTTCCCCTCTCATTTTTTTAAACTCAAGTTTTTTCAATTTTACCCTTTAATATTTATTTAATTGAAGATTAAGCTATATTTATTTATTTTATGCTCATATTTTATTCAGTATTATCCTTCAATATTTATTTTGATTTTTTTACTTTAATTTTTTGTATACTTTTAAATAATTTTGATATACTAATATCAAAAATAGTTTTTTTGAAAAATAATATCATTTTATAAATCACTAAAAATAACATTTTTAAAAAACAACTTTAATCATTATTCCAAGTACCAATAAAGTACCATCATCTTTCAATAAAGCCCAACATTAAGAGCTTGTTTAGGAGTGTTATAGATGTTGTTTTTTTATTTTAAAAAATATCAAAAAATTATTTTTTTAAAATCAGTTTTGATATTAGCACATAAAAACAATCTAATAACATAAAAATATTTTTTTTAAATTTATTTTTCAAAAGAACAATTCCCAAGCTTATTTTCAAAAAAATTATTATAAACCAGAGTGTGTCTGTTTGAGAGTATAATTAATATAGATTTTGAAAGTAATTTTTGTTCATAAATGTATATATATTTAAATATTTTTAATATCAGCACATAAGAAAATGATTTAAGAATATATATATAAAAATAATTTAATTATTTTTTTATTTAAAAATAAAATACAATAAAAAGCACTTTTAAACTCGAAAAATTCCAAGTTTTTCTACAACCTCATCCAAAAAAAGGTCAAGAACCCGTATGGCATATGGCAACCGATTCGAACACCTCTTGTCCATTGTCATTGAGGGACCAAAATCTTCACAGTTATGGAGCCCAAGAATCGATGTTCGAATAAACTTTCTCTTGATAACATCAGTGGACTACGGAGAAGACGTCAAGACAAGTACTCGTAGCAGTGTGAGGGTGAGCTACTTCCTGCCACGTGGCCTCCTCCCTTTCATGCTTTTTTTCTTTTTCCTCCTCAACGAAGCATAGTTGGCCTGCTGTCCATATTTGCTGCCGAATAGATATTTCTGCGAGAAGGAAAGAAAGAAATGGCGATAATTTACGTGTCAGCACTAAGAGGGGCTCGCTTCCCTCTCTTTACCAATAATCCACACCCATTTCCTCAGGTGATTGGATGTTTCTCTTGATATCTAATTTATTGATTATTTGATATGTGGGTTTTTCTCTTACCAATCATTATTGTCTTGTCCTGATAAACTACTTTTTTTCGTTTCAAAAGTTACCAATTCCGAGCAGGAGATCAAGTAAGCTCAATTTTCGATCAAAGGGTTTTACCCCTTTTGCCCGATATGCTCAGTCACAGCAGGATCCTTTCTCCTCTCGCCTCCAAGGTTGGTTTCTACTACCTCAATGGTCACATGATGAAATTAGGAGTGTATCCATTTGCGCTTACCTATATATCCCACCAGTATATAAAGTTTTAATGAACGTGCTTTCAGTTCTTTTGGTTTTGAGCTGTAATTATACTTCATTATTGAAAACTAATATATGTTACACTATCAGATGGTATTGAAAACTTTCCCAAACTTGTGGATGATATTGTTCAGACGTCTATCAATACCGGTCCACGTGGACCCCTGAGGCTGGCTCAAGGTATTCAAGCATTTCTTGGAGTTGGTGGCGAGTGGCTGGCAGATGCATCAAAGGTAGTTTGCGCCTCAGTATTTTTTCTTTTACTCAGACACAAATAAAACACTTCCAGTTTTGCATACAATGTATGGATACCTATCTCGTTTTCAAGCACTTGTGCTTTTCCTGTAGCATGTCTGGAAACTCATCAGAGATGTAATTTGTTGATTTGTTAGTCAATTGATTACATTGTGAAATTTGGTTAAGCCTATGAGATTGTAGAAAATTGAACGATTATTTCTAACATGTTTCTTTTCCTTTCGACAAGACTCTGGTTGTTGAGGTTGGAAGTCTCTTCTCCTGGAACAAGAGTTAATTTTTCTGAGTGGTAGCAGTATTGCTCCTGCGAACTTGACTGCAAACCTTTTCCTCTTACAAAATATTTATCTTTTAAATCCCATGAATGGCCTCCAACATAATGCAACCAAGTTCTTCAGTGATTCCTGTGGTCAGGACTGAGGTTGAAGGTTAATTCACTTAGTTGAATTGCAGTGGGTGATTAAAGACTCAGGGATTCTGTTTTAACATAGTATAACCTAGCTGAAAAATTATCCCAGGTTCAGTTTCTTCTGGTATCACATGATTTAAAGCGAAGATATGATGCAGAAAGAAGGTTGAAATTCTTCTTTCAGCTTACATCATTCCCAGTTGCCATTCTCTCTCATATGATGATGGTTTTGGGACTTCATTTTCCAGTCCTATTCTCAGAACTTTTACTATGAGAGATCCTTTTTCCTAGAAGTTTTTTCAATCAGATTTTGGGTCCCAGTAAAAAAACTGTTGCTAGTTTCTTTCTCTACTGTCATAGGGTATAACTTGGATTCTTATTTGTTTTTCCACTAGTGAGAATGACTGTAATTTTGAATGACATCTATATTTAGAACTCAATGCTTGCATATTATATTGTCAGTAGATGCTAATGCATTAAACCCGAGTAAGCTCTTATGCTAGCTCTATATTGATGTTTCTTTGCATTTCATTTTGGAACTCCATAAGATGCTTCCTTAAGCTAGTGCCCATTCTTTGCAAATCCTGTGGCAATATGCAGATTGTTGTTTCTTTCATTGGCTATTTCTACGGAGTTGCAGTTCCTCTAGATGGCTACTGGAACAATATTATTGTCATTGTAAAAGAAAGGGTATACATGCATCAATGGTTTTCTGATGGCAACAGGGAATCTTTGGAAGCAATTATAGTGTAAGAAGCATGACAAAGTAGAGGACTGGTTGCATTGTAGAGATATTAAAGCTCATGGCTATATCACAATTTCTAACAATTTTTTTCCGTTTTGAACTTTAGGGAACAGAACAATGAAAAAATGAACATTTTGAGGAAGAGTAAATAGGTGACTATCAGCGCATAAGACTGCAATTTAGATGAGCATCTATTTTAAAAAGGGTCTGATTTCATTCGGATCATTTCTGAAGAGAGCTGAGGATGTAAAATTTGTTCAGTTTGTTGTTTGCTTTATATATTCTTTTTTCTTTAGTTTTCTTTCTCCAAATCCCATGGAGGACATCACTATTAGTTTAAGTTCTGATAGAAGCTTTTTTAGTATAATAGGTTAAAAAAAGATGTATAATTCTTACTCCTTTTCTTACCTCCTCATCCCTCCACTATTTGTAGTCTACAAATTCTTCTGCTGGATTACCAACCCAAATGCGGCTTGGATTACTTTCTCCACAATATTTGAGGAGATTGTTTGAGCGCATGGGAGCAACCTATATTAAATTAGGTCAGGTAAGTCATGGTATATTTCTCTGTCTCTCTCTGTTTATTTTTCATTTTTCTTATTTATTTCAAAAAGTTTCTTCTTTTTTGGTTGTTCAATGCTGCTTGAGTTTGTCAACAATTTTAATCCTCTTATTCAATAAAAATTAAATCTTCTGTCCTTGTTTCCATTGCACTTGTTTTTAATCTTCCTGGCAGTAGCTATTGTTCCACTAATGCTTTCCTATCATGTGTTTTGCTAGTTCATAGCATCTGCACCTACATTGTTCCCAACCGAATATGTACAAGAATTCCAGAACTGTTTCGACAGAGCTCCTGAAGTTCCTTTTCAACAAATTCAAGCAATCTTGCGCGAGGAATTAAGAAGACCAATAGAGAGTGTGTATGAATATGTTGACCCAACACCAGTTGCCTCGGCCTCAATTGCCCAGGCAAATACTCTTCTTCCCTTTCCTGTTTCACAACTATTTTGTGTATTCTTTGGCCTGAACATATTCTCATTTCTTACTCGAATGTTCAACATGCTCAAAAATTTGAATGTAAACAGGTTCATGCTGCAAGGCTCAAGGGCTCTCAAGAAGATGTAGTTATAAAGGTCTTGAAGCCTGGAATAAAAGATATCTTAGTGGCAGATTTGAACTTCGTTTACATTGTTGCTCGCATATTGGAGTTTTTAAACCCTGAACTCAGCCGTGCATCGCTGGTATAATGTTTGTTCATCAGTTTTTGCAAGTGATAAAATTATTTGCTGTCTTGAGAGTAAACATCTACACTTCCAAGTCCCTTTATCACTATATTTTCCTAATGTTGAAATCCTGGAAACTTCAAGTGTTTATCCATCTTAATGACATACAAAACATACTTATTCGGGTTTTGCATTTATTGACTTCCCTGATGCATTATTGTGGAGGAAGCAATCATATATTTGTTTCTGAGTGTGTGTCTGTTAATTAAATCCTTGAAAGTTTCTTCTCTCAGAAGTCATGTCTCCTCTTGGTAGGTAGGTATTGTCAAAGACATAAGAGAGTCCATGCTTGAAGAAGTCGACTTTTATAAGGAAGCTGCAAACATCGAGTCCTTTAGGAGTTATTTGGAAGCTATGGGACTTACAAGGCAAGCTACAGCTCCAAAAGTATACCATCACTGCAGTACCCAGCGAATTCTTACAATGGAGAGGCTGTATGGAGTGCCTCTTACTGACCTGGACTCTATAAGCTCACTTGTTTCTAGTCCAGAGACCAGTCTTATAACTGCCCTCAATGTGTGGTAGGGCCTCTGTGATTCACATTCTTGTGAGATTTCACATCAATCTTAAGAATATTGTATCAGGTTTTTAAAAGTAAAACTGATCATACAAAATTTCTTTTTCAGGTTTGGTAGCTTACTTGCATGTGAAACTTTCCATGCAGATGTTCATGCTGGCAATTTGTGGCTGTTACGTGATGGCCGCATTGGGTTTCTTGATTTTGGTAAAAAATTTATGTGCACCAAGTTGATTCATGATTTAGTTTCCAAGAAATACAGTTTTAGGCATCCTTTTTACTGAATGTTTGCGCATAGCTTGTTATACTCTAAATTGAATGACTGGATTTCCAGCTCATTATTGGATTTGATTACTAGCCTATACGGGTTTCTTAGAGGACTTTGTTATTACAGCATATGGTTACCCAAGTAGGTTTTCTGCTAATCTTCCCTGTGCTAAAGTGGCCACATCTGCTACAGAAATGATAGAATAATAGTTGAGAATTTTAATATCACTGCTGACTTCTCTCTTTCTGAATTTCATCAGAAAAGTAAAAATGGAAGTTCTGTTTTTTTGGTTTAGAGATGGATTGATAAAGGTGGGACCCGAACTAAGACCTTGCCCCTTGTGCTTTTTGTAAGAGTGCTACTTGTGCTTGTGCTGCAAGCTCATTGGTGAAATGGAAGTTAATCTTGTATCTTTAACCTAGTTTCTGAAAAGACATGTCTATAATATTGATTGGGGCCAAAGGATCATTAACAATCATTAGATGATATATGTACTGTACAGAACTATTTCTTCAGATTCATGGTGCATCCCTTCATTGCAGAACCTTTTTAATGGGTCATTTATACCACTTAGTGCTATAGATCTACTGTAAATGGTACCTCAGGTTGGTGATGGTATGATCTGGAGCATTTACAGCATATTTAATAAGAGCTGACCAACTATTTACATGAGATTAGCCATCTGTCATGTAACTCAAGTAGAATCCAATCTACAGGAATTGTTGGTCGAATATCCCCAAAAACATGGACTGCTATGGAAGTGTTTCTTGCGTCAATTGCAACTGAAGAATATGTGTCAATGGCATCAGCCTTGACTGAAATGGGTGCCACAAACAAGGATGTGGATGTTATGGCCTTTGCCAAAGACCTGGAAAAGATATTCTCATCAATACAGGCATACATCAATACTCTAAATACTCTCATTTTTTGAAATATATTGGAATTGCTTTAAAACGCTCTGTATTTCTCTAATGCAGGATTTGGATACCGAATTAATTGTTGCAACTGCCAGGGATTCAACTACAAATGCAACTGCTGTCTCTGCCAATGTTGTTGTTGATGAGAGGCAGATGAATGCACTCTTTCTTGATGTGGTAAGCTGATCTCTTTAATTTCTTCAACCAAAATATATGACGAGTTAAGTTTGAACATTTTCTAAATAGATGCAGTGTAAACTTAATCAATGTGTTACATTACAATTTTACTGGCAATTAAGTTGTGATTGTAGGACAGTGTTTGTCGAGACCCACTGATGCATTAACAAAAATCTAAATCTCTTAGCAAAATTATCCACCTCCATAGTATAAAGATAAATTGTCTATTAGTCATAAAACCTTTGAACTGGCATTGGAGTCAATACGGTCTTACCATAATTCATTGTCATTTTTTATCTGCATGTGGACAAATTAGTCTTTTTTATTTTTTCTCACAGTAAAATGATTTAGTTACCTTAAAAATAATAGTAATATAATAATTAAACTTATGTCCAGGGACTATTTAGTTTTTGTTTTCTTAACACAATAAAATAACTTAATTACTCTTAAAGACAATCCAATAAACTATCTTTCGGGAGCCTTTTCATCCTTTTATCCTAGTTTTTTCTTTTAATATCAAGTTGAATCATAAATATTTTTGTATTTGTATAAATATTATTAAAAGAAATTGAACCCTCTAGCAAGTGGGCGGCTCATGCAAGGTTGATCGAATCATCTTGGCATCCCAATGACTTTTTGGTTTGGCATCGATGATATTTTTTGTCTTCCATCTTTTCTCTTTTCTTCTTGATTTCCATGCTTACCCTTTTAAAATATCATAGTAACCCTTGTTATTCCTTCAAATTTGACCCTTTTTTATTACTATTTGTTTTATTTTGAATAATTTATAAAATTAGAACTAATTTTCAATTTCATCCCCTTCCAAAAATTTTTATCTTTCAAATTTGATTTCTATTCTTTTGATTTCTATTTGTTTTGTTTGAGATAATTTTTTAAATTGATTGTTTTTATATAATTATATCCTTCTAAACTTTTTTTTTCCTATCATATTTAATTCTTATTCTTTTGATTGTTAGTTTTTTATACTTTGACAAATTTTAAATTGATTGTTTTTCAATTTTATCCTTCAACATTAAATTGGTTAAAAAATGAGCTTTTGTTTTCTTGAGTTTTAAAGATTAACTAAGGTTTATGAGGTTCGATCATGTTTGATTGTTTCCCCCCTCATGTTTTCTCTTTTTTATCCTTCAATATTTATGCAATTGGAAATTGAGCCTTGTTATTTTTATTTATTTTATTTCTATGGAATTTCTCATTCATTTTGAAAATAATTTAGGGTATCTTGATTCATTTTATTTGTTGAATAAATTGATTTTTCTTCTTCTGATTTTATACTTTAACATTAGATTGATTAAAATATATTTTTTTTCAATTCCATGCTTAAAGTTAGAGTTTTTTGATATAGGGTTTCATGATTTTTTCAAAAAAAATTACTCGCTCATCCCAGTCTCATCACTTAGATTACAAGTTTGGTGGTTCAACTTAGGTTGACTTTGGTTTTATTTAAGATTTCTTTAATTTAATGTTTTTTACGTTTCATCCTTCAACATTTAATTGTTTGAGAAATAAATATCATAATCTTTTCTGGTTTGACTTCTATTGAGTTATCTCGTGATCTAGGCCACAATGTATGGTTGGCTTGGCTGATTTCTTTTTTGTCAATTTTTTAATCGACTTTTTTTTTTTTTTAACTTTAGACTTAAATTTTTTATTTTATTTGTTTTTTGTTGCATACCCTAGTCTTATGATCTTACTTGCATATTTGACATGCTCACTTAAGGTTGGTTTAGGTCGTTTTTTTAAAATGACTGTTTGGAATTTGAGTTTCGTACCCTTTTTCATTTTGACAACCGTTTTTCTTTTGCGGGTTTCCATGATATTTTTTAAATTGGTTTATTTACTGTGATTATCTGGTTTTATGATTTAATTAAATTATGTCGACTCTTTTTTTAGTTAGGTCTATGCCTTGAGTTGTCTTTTTTTTTAAAAAACAGAAAAACATGCTTGTGTCACCCAGGTGACAAAATAAGTTATGTCCCAAGACATGGTGCGGGCCCATAAAACTTGTTATCTCTATAAGAGGATGATAAAAAGATGCATAAACCATCAAAATGCCCACTTTTTTGTCAGCATGAGTCAACAGGCCTGCCGATCTCAGGATTTTGTTTAATTGCTACACCCGCGAACCTGCATGTGGTTTTTGCAGAAGGATGGTGTTAGGTCTTTAGCTTTAACTATTTAGCTATGGATAAAAAAAGAGTAAAATTTCATTTTGTGAAATCAAAGGATGGGATAATTTTGGACAAGAAAATGATTCTGGCTTACGATAAGAGGCATCCCCAGAAACAGTTTACAAAGTTCAGTATAGACTGGTCAGTGGAGCTTGCTAAATTTGCAGAAAGTTCTGAAGTAGTTGCTGAGTGTAGTTACGATTACCAATTACTGAAGCAATCCTGTTCCATGACACTCTTCTTCTCTCAAATCATTTTTCTCTCTTGTTCTATTACCAATAACTTATGTTCAATATTTTTTTGGCTGTGCAACAGATTCGGGTTAGTGAATCATATGGACTCAAATTTCCCAGGGAGTTTGCACTTCTCATGAAACAGCTTCTGTATTTTGATCGGTACACCCGATTGTTGGCCCCCAACTTAAACATGCTTCAGGACCAGAGGGTTTCCATTGTTTCGAATCGTGGAAGCAGAAATCGGAGCAGCTTCGAATGAATTTTGCATGTGTAGATATATCTGCCAAGGGCTTAATGTTTGCTGCACCTTGTTTTCATTTCCCTGTAAATACAACAAGCAGAAAAGCTGCAAATCGAAGTTGAGGTTGCAGACAATCAATGGGAGCATTACAGTAAAGGAATTGGATCTCTCCACACTGCAAATTTACATTTTTAATGTTTTTGGTATTGAATTCTGAAGGAATGTAACTCTTTAGCTGATCTACTTCATGAACATTTTTCAGTATTTTTGTCTCCTAAGAAGCCCAGCTGCCCTGCTTTCAGACTGCAAAAGGGTGATAAGCGTCTGGAGTTCTACTTGGTACGGCCATGCATTATCTTGATGGGGGTAATTAAAGGGCATTGGGTGGTGATTCTGAAGTGCAAGCATGCACTTCAGTTTTCATGTCCAGTCTGCCGCAATCCGGTGAAAAAAAATAAAAATGATTGGCATGGAGATGTGTTGATATGATTATTTTTTTTCAATTTTACAGTGCTGTTAGTTATTGTGGGATTAACCAGGGATAATTTGTTTTTTTTTTTATCCTTTTAAATATATAATGTAAAGACTATATTATATTTAAAAGTAAAATTTGTTAAAAGTCTAATAGGGGTAATTTGGTCTTTTAAATTTTCAAAACATATTGCAAAGACTGTATTACCGTTAAAAGTAAACCACTTAAGCTTATGATTTGCATAACATATCACCGGGAAGTTCATCGGTGATTTAAACTAGGGTTTTAGGTGATAATAACTTTACCGGGAAGTTCTAACGGTATAATATGATGATAGAGAGCTTATGATTAGCATAAGAAATCTTGAGTTCGAGTTAAGACGATCTTTCTTTGCAAGAGATTAAGATAAGCAAGGTTTTATTAATTTACATAAACTTACAAAGTATATTTTGTAGGAGGTGAGCTTTCTCTATTAAAAATATCTTGACCGGGAATCGATTTGTTTTTTTTTTTACAAATATAAATATTAATTTTAAAAAAATCAAGTTATTGTTTTTCCACACCCAAACATTGCCTTCCAAGAGGATGTTTAGAAGCGTCTCGCCGTGTTACTTTTGTTTGTGCCACACTTGTACACGTTGAAGTAGTGGTTAGATTTCGGTGAGTTTTTTTTTTTAATTTTTTTTATATCCTTTCTTCTTTTCTCTTTTCTTTATGTTAAAAAATAAATGTGTCTTTTCATTTATTTTTTTTATCCAACTTGGTCCTTGATTTTTTTATTGTTTTTTTATGATTCTTTTATTCAATTTCATCCTTCATCATTTAGTTTCAGTTAATATTGTTTTAATCAGATTTTATCATTTTTATTTTATTTTCCTAATTAAATTTTATTTTTAATTTCATCACTCCATGTTTCATTTAAAATTATTTTTATATTGGATTTAGTCTCCATTTCTTTATTGTATTTTTTTGAGTTTCACCGTGTTATTTTTTTAGGGTTTTCCTTCTATAATGTTGGTTCTAGACTTATACAACCATGAGTTTTAAAAGTTAACACGGGTTCATTTTATATTAGTTTTAAATATTTTTTAATTATTTTTTTTAAAAAAATAATTTATTAGAAATTAATCTGTATGGTTTCTATTGGATTATCTTATTTTTGTATCTAAAGTCACAAGGTTAATAAGTTAATTCGGGTTGAATAAGATTTTTTTTTTATTTCTCCCTTCAAGATATGGTTATTTTGTAAATTAACAGAATTTATTAAATGCAGTCGAGCTAATCAAGGTAATGATTTAAGTCTAAGATTTTTTTTAATTAAAAAAAGAAAAAAGCCATCACAGAACGTAGGGCGCCCCCTACTAGTAAGAACCTGCCAAAGGAGCATATGCTACGAGGTTAATGTTTAGTAACACGGTTGGAACTATGTTTTCAAAGTAATTACAGTCATTGATGGCAGTTTGTGACTGTTTTTTAAAATGTGTTTTATTTAGAAATATATTTTTTATTTTTTAAAAATTATATTTAATAACAGCATATAAAAATGATATAAAAACAATAAAATAAAATAATTTAAATAATAAATAAATCATTTTTTTACAAAAGCAAAACGCAGTCACAAGAACTCAGACCACAGTACCAACCATGTGGTGGATAAATATGATGATGTTGTTCATTAATAGCTTGTCATAACAAAAAGAAAAGAAGCTAATGGGTATATATGAAATTCAACAACTTCGTTATACACATTATCAGTTTTATAATACACAAATAAACAAATAATGACTGCAATCATCTATTCTGAGAGCCTATACTCAAATTTCAAAACTCAAGTTTCAACTTCTATTAGACATACTACTGATTCCAAAGCAATGAGGCGAGTCCTATTTCCTGTACTATTCAACAGCATGATCAGAACACAATCTATATGAAACTATACAAGCCATGAAGGATTCATCATATATATATATATGTGTGTGTGTGTGTGTGTGTGTCGTAAGTTGCTCTCTTACTCGTCTTCTGCTTGATAGGGCCAACTTGAACAAGATGGTTCATAGCCATATATCAGACGACCTGGTGAGGAATAACCCATGAGTCGGTGAAGTGGGGAACCTCCTCCTCCTTTCCTTGGCAGCTCCTCGATTTCTGAAGATACTTTCTTTGTTATGGACATGCTAGAAGAAGGTCCGGATAACTCGTGTGCTTCCACTGGATTCTTCCGACGCTCATTCAAAGCCATATATGGATGGCTTCTTTCAGCTGAACGTAATGATGTCTGGACGGGATCCCCATCAGTGGAGCAGCTTTTACAGAATGGAAGTCCATAATCTTCAGAACATGACACAGGATCCACGTTGGGACAATTGCTGGCATGAGAGGATGAAACTGAATTTCTCGTATGAAGAACGCCACTATGCTCATCAACCGCGCTTGGTGGAGGTGCATCAGCAGATGGTGTGTATGGAACTAGATGAGTTCTGCTTACAAGTGAAAATCTAAGTACTTCCGAACAGACACCACATCTTAGCTGGTGGTATTTCCTTTTAGATAGGAGAAAATCTGCAGGTAGCTGAAGCTGTTTGAAGCAAGAAAAACATGTTATGAAAGGGGCTCCACCCGCCAGGGGCAGGAGGTGCCGCTTCGCCAGGTGATGTTTCTTCCTCGCATAGTTCCCTACCTCGTGATCTCCACGCCTGTGGTCATCAGAATGTGTTTCACGCCTATACATGGAAAACTCAGAGTTGGCATGCCGTTGTGGAGTTGAGGGACAAGAACCATATGAATGGTAAAATTCAACACGATCATTGGCTTTACAAAACTCTCTATTATGATGAAGGTTAGGTGGAGGTTGTTGTGCCAAGCACCAGTCTTGGGGACAGCAACACAGCAAGTGATCAGCTTGGTGTCGATTGCTTGCTACCTCTGCTGAGAAAGGTATTTGGGGGTATTTACTCTGTTGATGCCAGTTGCTCCCCCCTCTGAAACTTCCAGGATAACTTGGATAGTTTAAGTCATCGAAAACTACCTGCTCCAGGTGATCATAGTAACTGGGATTTTGGTCCTTCCAAGTGACCCCTGGAGTAACCCTCCCTTTTTCCTTTCCATGCAGAATGTTAACTTGATCTTGTAGTTCATAAATCATTTCCAACAGTTTCATCTTCTCCTGTCCAGTGTATGCAGCATTGTCACGTGAATGGAAGTATGGATTGGAATGAGATTCATTGTTGTATAGATTGGAAGGTCTCCCTTTATCATAGCCAGCCAAGAAGTCCTTTTCCAGTGTTCTCCAGTTTCTAGCTGGATTGACAACCCTCGTGTGCTCTATCGATTTATCATCATTTAATTTGCTGAATTTCAAGGCACGGTGATTCTTATCAGAAATAATTGATGTAGGACTCTTCAAGTGATGCTGCATTTCCAAACTGCTATTCGCCACAAACTTTTCACTTCTGGGTCTCTCAATGGAAGCTGCATGATTCGCTTGCTTATGAGTATTTCTAAATTGATGCTTGGGTCGATCAGGTAATCGATCATCTGTTCCTTCATATGAAGAGACAGCGTCATCATAGTAAGCCCGAGAGCTTCTGGTGGTTGGGGATTTAGATAAGTCTATAAGACCGTCACTTAACTCAGAGCTGGGGTCAATCAAATCAATAGTTTTGAATGTATCAGTGACCTGTACACCGTCAAAATCATGGCGACCTGTTTCACGAAGCTTCTCTAGCTGTTCATTTAGCGAAGGTATAAAAATGTCTGATAAATTGCTTTCTCCTGCAGGCCTTTGAGCAGCGACAACTGAAGCACCCTCCTTGTCAACTGATTTTTCAATACTTGATTTTATGAAATCAGAGTCACTATCTTTGGAAGCATCTAGCAATGCTTTTGCTCCTGCTAATTGTGAGCTTCCACTACTGGCTCCACCTTCTGATTTTTCCCCTTCCACCGAAGACAACTCTTTGTTCTCATGAGGAGCAAGTTTGGCGAGTGAACAATCATCGTTGGAAGTTCCATCACTATCATTGTTAGCATCAAATTCTGCTTTTGCAACTGTTAATGGTGAGCTTTCATCCCTCACTTCAACTTTTGATTTTTCTCTTGCTAGTGGGGATGGCTCTTTGTTCACATCACTTGAACAAACTTCATAGGAAATTCCAGCCTGTTGAATGCTGAAATCCAAGGAATCATTTTGATCACTCCCATCATTTTCTGCTTCAGTTGATAAGTTCATACTTCCAAGTTGCTCATCACTGAAAGCTCCGGACTCATTTTGTTGAATCCCACCTTCATTGACTTCAGCTATTGGTTTTGCTGCTGCCAGTGGGGACAGCTCTTCATCAAGTTTGGTAGGCGAACAAACTTTATTGGAAAATCCAGCCTGGTCAACATTGCAATCTGAAGAATCATTTCGTTCACTGCAGTCATTTCGTGCTTCAGTTGATATGCCCCCCATACCTCCAAGTTGCTCATCATTGCAATCCCCCGATTCAATTTGTTGGATTTGAACTTCATTGAAAATTTCAGGCTGTTCCTGATCACACTCTGGAGATTCATTTGAATCATTTCCTCTTTCCTGATCATCACTTGACAAGCTTACCCTTATTAACTTCAAATCAACACAATCCTCAGACTCATTTTGACCACTCCCATCATTTTCTGCTTCAGCTGATAAGTTCACACTTCCAAGTTGCTCATCACTGAAAGCTCCAGACTCATTTTGTTGAATCTCACCTTCATTGACTTCAGCTATTGGTTTTGCTGCTGCCAGTGGAGACAGCTCTTCATCAAGTTTGGTAGGCGAACAAACTTTATAGGAAAATCCAGCCTGGTCAACATTGCAATCTGAAGAATCATTTCGTTCACTCCAGTCATTTCGTGCTTCAGTTGATATGCCCCCCATACCTCCAAGTTGCTCATCATTGCAATCCCCAGATTCAATTTGTTGGATTTGAACTTCATCGAAATTTTCAGGCTGTTCATGATCACACTCTGGAGATTCATTTGAATCATTTCCTCTTTCCTGATCATCACTTGACAAGCTTACCCCTATTAACTTCAAATCAACAGAATCCTCAGACTCATTTTGACCACTCCCATTCTGTTGGTGTTCATTGGATGAGCGTACACCTACAACAGACTCATTATCAGATTCCCCTGGGTCATTTTTATCACTCTCATTCTTGTGGTTGTGTGATGAGTTCACACCTCCAGGTTGCTTACTATCAAAATCTCCAGAACCATTTCTATCACTTCCACTCCCTTGGGGTTCATCGGGTTCATCTGAAAAGTTCGCACCACTGAGATGCTCAGGGTCACAATAGCCAGATGCAGCAGAATCCATCCCATTGAGTTGATCTGAAGAACGTTCGCCAGAGTAAAGAAAAGTTTCTTCATGATTTGAGATGCTGGATTCCTTAGCTTCAGTAATATGATCTGATCTATTTTTCTGAGCAGCATCTGTTTCATGCAAGCCAGATGTTGCAACTTCAGGATTACTTTTCTGAATTTTTGCTGCATGAAAGAAAAGAAGTGATTAAACTATTTACAAATCTAGATTGCTACGATGTAGAAAACCTACGGTAAAACAAGAAGAGAGATAAAGAAAACAATCTATGGATGGTAAGAATAGAACAACTTAGGTGTATAAGATGAAAATACTCTTTAATTACAGTACCCTCTTGTTAAGGAAAGCATTCTTGTACTAGAAGAGCTAGTCTAGCACCGGCTTGGTGCCATTAAACTGGAATATTGGCTATTAAAGTATCACCCAAGGAACCTATAGAATTCATCAGAATGTCTATCATAGGAAATCAGCACTGAGAATTACAGGTCCATGCAATATGGAATTGGAAATTGTTAGACCTCTTAACCTTTTATAATCAAAACTTAACCACGCTGAATATTGCAAATGAATTTCTATATCAACTTGACTAATCCAAGAGTAATACTAAATTACCATCTCTTATCTTATTTAAGAAATTAATGAAAAAGGTCCAGCATAGATTATCCAAACCATATATCACAAATTATAAGGGTTGTACCTTGAAGATATGTGCTACAGCCACCACATGTGTAGACTGGAAAATCTTGTGGCTCCACAAGAACATTCCGACATTTAGGACATCTGACAAATCGAATTTTAGCAGCTGATCCACTGTTCATGTTCCTCCAAATATGATATTGCAAGTAATCCCAGGTTGGGCTTCCACTACTAATCTCTGGTGCTGCAAATACCAATGACTATATTGAAATGTTACCTTGCTGTAAGACTTCAGAATCTGCAGACAAATGAAGACATATAAGATAGATCAGCGTGGATTAGATATCTAGAGGGAAAAATTTTCAAGAATGCATACAAAAGAGAGAGAGAACGTCTTATTAACTTCTAGTTCTGGATATAGTTTTAAATTTACAGAAATGATGTTCTTGAAAATAAGACATGGCCATACTCGAGGAATTGCAAGATTTCGCTCAGTGCCTATAATAATGTCTAAAATCATGCAAGTTGACATTCATTTCGCATACAAGTTTTTTTTTATTACAATTCAATAACCTGATGCAATCCAAGGTTAGAAAATTCAATAATGACTGTTAGTGAAGGAGAAAAGCCTGATGCCATCTATAATTGTATGTTTCTCTCAACCTAAATCACATTCTGATGCTTTCTGGAATATTTTTAAGAAAGAACCCCTTTATTACAGAACATGTTCTAAACCAATGAAACTAGTCCAGTTACATCCATCATGTTTCTCCAGCAACAAGAGCAAACACAGGAATGAGATTGAATTTTGAATCAAAACAAGCGCTCAGAACAATGTGGAGACTGAAACCTCATTTGGTTGGAATGCTTATACCTTTTACTGCATTTGAGAAGTAATTTTAGATTCAGCTAAACCCTTCTCAGAGAAAGAAGGAGAAATGCTTTCAAATAGTCATAGCAAAACCATGCATAAGAAAATCTAGCCAAACAAGACAACTTCTCTTTTTTGTGAACCGGTGGTAGAAATTGATTCTTTCTACGAATTTTTCTTTAAATGAAGAATGGTGGCTAAAGGCGATTCAATTAACCTTGAGGAAAAGAGAAGATCTAGGAAATTAACTTCATCTAAACAAACAAAAAAAAAAACGACAGAAATGAAGAAAGAAACAGGGTTGCAATAAGGTCTCCACAATTACTTCTATATTTAAACAGCAATCTATAGCAAGACAGCAAAGCAAAGAAGAAGAAGCACAAGCAGAGCAGCAGCAGATAGAGACAACTTATCTAAAGCCTCCAGAAATGACATATTAAAGCCTGATGTTAGAAAAGAAATGATTTATCACAGATCACAAAGTTTTCATCAGATTGTCAACATATATACTATACATCAGCAACCAAAAAAACCATCAATTAGATAACAAAGAAGCTGTAATCATAACATGCTTAATTTGCAATTGACCACCTGCAAGCAAGCGCATGAAGATTGGAAGAACCATCTAATCAACTTAACAAACATCCATACCTAAAATCCAGAGAAGGGATGAACGAACTCGAAAAGAAATGATACACAAACCCTTTAATTATGAGTAAGATCCAAAGAATTCAAGAGAGAAAAAAAAAGGGGGGGGGCTTAAAATGTGAATCGACGTGAGAGGAAGCACGCAACATTGTATAGAAGTTGAAGAAGCAAAAAAAAGAAAATGGGAATGGAGCAAGTCTGTGAAGAAAGTTGACTTGAGAAATTACAACGAACCTGCAAGGAAATTCAACTTCTTTTACTGACGTCAAAGTTTTCAGTCACGACTCACGACCTTCACCTCTCTACTTTCATTTCTGCCCTCGATAAACTCTCGCATCTTGTTTAGTAATTAAGACTCGGACTGACAAAATGAAGACGATGTGGTCCATCTCTCTCTGTTACTTTATCTTTAGCTTTAACCACTGGTTATGCCTTGTTTAAAGAAGTCTAACACGCCATGGGAGTTTTATCTCCCAGTCAACCTCTGACCCTCCAAAGCAAAACAATAGAAGAGAACCTTCTTTTGATGACGCCATGTCTCCCTCACTCCTAAGTTTTCAAAGTTTTGAAACTTTCTGCTTAATAATTAATAATATCAAAGGTTAGGCCACCAGCACAGATAGAAAAAAAATAGTAATAATTTTATTTTATTGTTTTTATATGATACCATAATAAATTTTAAAAAATAAAAATAAAATATTACACTGCAAAACATGCTCCTGGCGCTCTTTCTTCTTCCATTATCACCTCGTATCTAGCAGGGAGTCAACTGTTTCTGTTTCTGTCTTCTTTTTTTCCTTCTTCAACAAGACAATTTTGCACCCTTTCCCTTACAAGACCGAAGACCGTTATTTTGATAGTTTTGTTTTTGTTTTTATTTTCTTCTACAGTAACTCAACCCCTTTGTACTATTTTTTAATATTTTTAAATCATTTTGAAAGATTAATATCAAAAATAAATTTCAGAAAATAGCAAAAAAAATATTTTTTACGGATTTCCGAGTAAAAAATACTTTAAAAAATAATCACTAACAAAATACCATTTTAACCTAGATTCTTCTATATAATTAAAATGATATCATTTTAATTTTAAAAAAAATATAATGTTGGTTCTCTAGTATGGATGTTGAAAGCATTAATTAATATTGTAGCAACCAACTTGTTGAGGTTATAAATGACTACCCTTGTATTAATCATACAATATAAATTATTAATATTGTATTTTAACAAGTGAAATTTTTTTTTTTTGTATAATAAAAAATAACAATCAAACCAAAAGTTTATTTGTTTTTATGTTTTAAAAGCTATTTTTAAAAAAATTGAAAAAAAAATATTTTTTTTCTTTGATCCAAATTAATTGTTTTAAGTGATTTTAGATTATTTTGATGTGTTTAAGTTAAAAATAATATATTTTCAAATGAAAAGCAACTCGCTATCATAAAAAAAATTAATATATTTTCAGGGTGTTTGGGAGTATAATAGTGAGTTACTTTTCAAAATATTTTTTATTCAGAATTACATCAAAAAAATTTAATCAAAATTAAAGAAAAAAAATATTTTTGAAACGCAAAAACACTATCTCCAAATCTTCAAGAAAAAACTCTATCTTCAAGCATGGATTTCTGAGATCTTAATTACTTTGCCATAACCATGCACCCAAATGAAATCAATGGAATCAGAGTTGCAAAGAATTCTCTTCTCCCAAGTCAAATGTACAGGGAGAACAATATTCACTATATATATATTTAATAGCTATATTGCCCGCGCGTTACCGCGGGCATTTTTGTGTATATAATTTAACATAATTAAATCAAAAATAATAAATTTATATGATATAATTAAGAAAAATTATAGATTATGAGATAAAATGTAGCAATTTTTAAGTAGAGTTTGTTGCGCAAGCATAAATAACATTTTTTAGAATAAAGAAACTGCGTTATAAAAGATCACAAAAGAAAATGGGCTTGGTGATCAGGCGTGTTGTGTTTTTTTCCTGGGAGTGTTTTCGGTTCTTGGCTTTGTTTTTTTTAATTAGCCGCAATGTGCAAAGTGTAATCACGAATTAACCCCTCGAAAATGACAAAATAATTATTAAATAATCCTGGGAAAAAAAACTCAAAAACATTAACAAAAGAATAAGTAAGAGAAACAATTAAATTATTATTATTATTATTATTATTATTATTATTATTATTATTATTATTATTATTATTATTATAATAATAATTATTATTATTATTAATGAAAGAAACAAAAATAAATGAAAGACTAAAAATATCCTAGAAACTTTAACAAAAGATTAAAAAAAAAATATTATTGCTATTACTGTCAAAACAAAAAAAATTATCAAATTATTCGGAGGGAAAAAAAACATTAAAGAAAGAGCAAGCAAGAAAAACAATTTAATTATTATTATAATAATAATAATAATTATTATTATTATTATTATTATTATTATTATTATTATTATTATTATGTTAGTAATGAAAGAAACAAAAATAAATGAAAGACTAAAAATATGCAAGAAACTTTAACAAAAGAAAAAAAATTATTATTGCTATTACCGGCAAAACAAAAAATATTATCAAATTATCGGGAGAAAGGAAAAAAAACACAGAAGAGTATGAACAAAAAATAATTAACTTATTATTATTATTATTATTATTATTATTATAATAATTATTATTATTATTACTACTACTATTATTATTATTATTATTATCATTATTATTATTGTGTTAAATACACTTATATATACATGGACAAAAGTAGGGATTATTCTAGAAATATAAAAAAAATAAAAGTATAAGGACTGAAATGAAAATCAAATATAAAAGGCTTAAATTAAAAAATTAAAAGTCAAAGGGCTGAAATGCAAATTACATTTATTCCCAATTGAAATCAGAGGACAAAATTGCAAAAATCGGAACTTGTGTACCGAATTAATTGAGTTATATACAACCAATCCGGAAATTGAAAGTAGCAGGACCAAAGTAAAACTTTGACATTCAATTAATTAAAATCGGAGGACCCAATCGAACTAAATCAAAACTTATATAACAGAAATCAGGACCAAAAACCAAATTAAAAGTAGAGGGACCGAAGTGCAAAGTCACCAACAATGGGGGACTCTCCTGCACATTTACGTGCAGGAGAGAGAGAAACGTGGCCGGCGGCTTTAACCGGCCTCTGCCGCGTCCACGGACTTTTTTACGTTACACGCGCCACCGCGGGAGGAAGACCACGCGGAGGCGCGTCGAGAAGGTTGCCGGTAGACAATTTCTGGCCACCTCTGGACGCCGCACGCGCCACCTAAACAGGGCGTGAGGCGGAAAACCTGCTGGCGCGTGCGCCTCACGCCCTGACAGACACCGCATTAAAAAATTAAAAAATAGGGTAAATTACCGTCTTGTCCCTGTACCCAATTCAGCATTTTTGTCTTATTAGGGGCTAAAACTGTCTTTAGCCATTTAAGAAAATAATAAAAAATTCAAAAGTTGCGACGGACCGGACCTGGCCGGTCCGACCGCGCGTAATTACGCTGGTGCCCCTCAGCCGAAACCCTTATTTTGTCTTATTATCGGAGACGAAATCGTCAATGCACTGTTCACGGCTGAATATTTTTTTAAAAAAAAAGGACGAACAAATGAAAAACTGAAAATCACCCCGTTGTACCCGCCCATTTTGCCGCGCACGCCAGGGCTAAAATCGGGCGCACACTGCCACAATCCATAGTGATTGTAGACACATGCCACAGTGGATTGAACAGGGAAATGGCCACGCCATTTAGATGTTTGGTAATATACACGCACACACGAGGTGCATTGCGCTGAGCTTTTCTTTAAGAAAACTGATTGATTTTGTGCATGTTTTAATTAATTATTTTAATATTTAATTAGTACAATTGTAATCGATAAAATCTATTAGAAATAAATTATTTTTTCCGCCTAAAAGTGATTGAATGTTTCTATTGTTAAATTTTTTTTGATAATTATTTAATCAGTAAATTGTACAATTAGAATCGATAAAAGTCATTGAAAATAAGTCATTTGCTTCGTGTAACACACTAGTTGATTGTTGTGTATGTTTTATTTGTTTGATGAATTATTTCATTAGCAAATACTAAAATTGCAATCGATGAATTTTAGCATGGATGAGTGATTTTTTGACACAACAAACAATTTGATAGGTGGTTTTGTTTTAACTATTTGAGTAATAATTTAATTGGTAGATAACAAAACTACAATTGATCAAATTGACTATAAATGAGTTATTTGTTGCCTGTGACATACTAATTGTTTATTGAGCATGTTTTAACTATTTGACGAATAATTGTTTTGACATATAACAAAAAAACAACTGCTAAAATTTAGTTTTTCAGATTTTTTTCATATTATTATATTAAAAGTATTTCAAAACACTAAGATTAAATTAATATGAGATTTATAAAAAAAATTAGTTCATTTATATATATATATATATATATATATATATTTTAAGACATTAATATCAAAAAAATATCACAATATATAATTAGCCTTATGTATTTTTCAGGAAAAAAAAGTCCTAAAAATAATTATTATCATTATTCTAAATGTCTTATCTATATTAAAATAAATACATATAAAAACTATATAATCATATGTTTTTTAATTTAATTATTTAGCTCAGATGTATAGCATTATAAGAAAAATATAGGACCATTAAATTTTTTGTCACATGCTAAAAACGTTAGTGCTGACTACGGTGAAACGCATGGCAAGTATTTTTTTTTAATTATTTTAGATAATTTGACTTAATTTTTCTACCTGTTTTGTTTATATGTCGCTTCATATATTTTTTTTTACGTGATATTATATTTGAAATATCATACAAAAAACAAATCGTAGAAGTCAATTTTTTACAAAAATAACATTGATCAATTAATATTTTGATTATTTTTCTCATTGTTAGTATTATGATAGCTAAATTCTCATAATGATTATAACTGCTATTATAGACATTATTGCAAATAATTAATATTCTAATTATCAGTGGCAATACTATCATCATCACTATCATTATTGCTATAAAACGAAATGAAAGTATTTATCACTATCATTTTTATATACATATTTTAAGACATTAATATTAAACAGATATCAAAATATATAATTATTCTCAATTTTTCCAAAAAAAAGATCTTTAAAATAACCATTATCATTATTTCAAACACATTATCCACAATGAGATGAAAATTTAAAAGAAACCAAATAATCGAAAGTTTTCTAGGTTGATTATTTCGTTAAGATGTATAGCATTATTAAAAACAAATATTGGATCGTTAATTTTTTTTTCCTGGCTGCGGCAAAACACAAGGGAAATGGCTCCTATATTTTTCATTGTAGATAACTTGGGCAAATTTATCTACCCATTTTGTTTATGTGTTGCCTCATTTTCTTTTTGCTTACATGATATTAGATCTGCAATATTATACATAAAAATATTGTAAAAGTAATTTTTAACAAAAATAACATCGACCAATGAATTATTTGGATTATTATTTTCATTGTTATTATCATAATTGTTAAATTTTCATAATTATTATAGCTATTATTATAACTATTATTGCAAATAATCAATATTCTGATTATTATTGGTAGTATTATTGTTTTCACCATTATTATTGTTATACTATTTGTAATTATTATAATAATAATCATCACGATAATCAACATCCTTATTTTTATTAATGTAATCAAAATTAGTATTAATATTATTATCATTATTATAATTTTTTTTTGTCATCACTGAAATTTTTATATTATTTTATGAGTTATTGTTATTATTACCAAAACCATAATTATTAACATCATGAGCACAATAATCATTATAATAAAACTATCAAATTATTTTGAGGAATATAAAAAACTATAAAATTTTAACAAAAGAGGAAGCAAAAAAAAAAATTATTATTATTATTGCGTAAATAATTGAAAGAACTAAATTACATCAAAGAATAAAAACAAAATACAACACAGCAAACAGAAAAGGTGAAATAAATCATAAATAAAATTATTAACTTTTTTTTACTTGAAGATAAAAAAAAAAAAACTAATAAAAAAAGGAAAAAAATATCAAATTTCAAATAATCACAAACACAAACTAAAATTTAATAATTAAAGTTTTCTAAGAAATACAACATAAACAAAAGAGGATATAATTAAAATTAAAAACCGAAACTAAAAGCATATATATATAACCATGGACCAAAATAGGGACTATTTAGAAATATATAAAAAAATAAAGGAATTAAAATAAAAAAATTCAAAGTATATGGGCCAAAATAAAAATAAATATGTAAATCATTTTAATCGAAGGATAAAATTGAAAAAAATAAAACCTATTGTAAGGACAAAAGGAATTAGAATAAAAAATTAAAAGTATAAGGGCTAAAATAAAAACAAAATATGCAATCAATTTCAATCGAAAGATAAAATTGAAATTTGTTGTGCTGAAAATATTAAGGTATTTAATACGAAACCAAAAATTGAAAGAATAAGGTCTGAATTGAAAACTCCATATGTAATCAATTTCCACTCAGGGACACAATTAAAATAAATCAAAATTTTCATAATAGAAATCAGGACCATATCGATCAATCGAAAGTTGAGGGACTGACATGAAACAATCATACACTACGGGGACTTCCCTGCAGTTTGGTCTGCAGGAGAGAGAAAAGAAAAAAAAACTTGACGAGAACACCGTCACGTATCCGGCCATCGTTGTACGCCACACACACACAACTAGGAGGTGGAGAACATGGATGCGCACCTGTAAAGACGCCAGAAGCAGATTTTCGACAGCCTCACGACATCGCACGCGCCTCTCAAAGAGAGCGTGTGCCCGATAACCGTTGGCGTGTCTGTCAGACGCGTCACCAGTAATGGGCAGTAAATCATAATAAAAAAATGTAAATTACCTCAACACTCATGCGTCCAACCAACTCTTGCATTTTATCTTATATGGAGGTTTATCCTTATTTACACATTGTAAAAAATATATGAAATGTCTGAATCACCCCACCAACAACTCTTTTGTTTTGTCTTATTGGAAGGTAAAATGGTTTTTTTACTCTGCACTGAAAATGTTAAATTACCGTGACACCCTCGTATGTAACTATAGCCTTTTATCTTATTTGTGGGTATTATAATTATTTTACTGCGTATCAATATGTAAAAAATAAAAAATAATCCTGATTTCAAAGCTAAAATTCAAGCGCACCGAGGAGTAAAACAATAATTTCATTGTTAAAATTTACAATGAGCTGTGTATGTATCTACAATGCCGGAGTTCATTCAGGTTTTTGTATAATATACATATTCCCAAGTCAAATGTATAGGAATATCTATACCCGAGGGAAATATCTTCTTCAGAAATAAACAAACCCATCACGAAGATAAGAGAATGCTTTCATTAAAGATTTCCAAGTAAGAGAACAGTGCGGTTAAAATTGATTTTCAAATTGTTTTTTTTTGTTTTAGAAACATATTTAAATGATATTTTTTTTTTTAAAAATAATTTTTTTTGATATTATTATATCCAACTGCAGTTTGTCTAAAATTTGAATTTTTTTTTTTCATTTTAAATGAATTTTTTTTTGGTGTTTTCAGATCATTTTGATGTGCTGATGTCAAAAATGATTTTTAAAAAATAAAAAAAATATTATTTTGATATATTTTTAAATAAAAAGTATTTTAAAAAACAATTACAACCACACTCCCAAACACCCTGCCAGATTAGTGTGCCTAATAAAGAATCATCTGATCTGACAATCTTGAGACCCGAACACCAAGAACCCATGTTTCTTTCAGAGCAAGTAACTACTTTTACTTTTGCTTTTGCTTATTCTCTGTATAACTGCTATTTCTTGTTTTATTGGAACTTGCAATTTATTTGTTGTTTTGTTAATGTTTATTTTTTACAATATTTTTTATTTAAAAATATATTAAAATAATATATTTTTTTATTTTTTATATTAACCTATCAAAATAATTTGTAAGCTCAATAAAATAATTTAAAGCGAAAAAAAATAATAAAAACTCTATTTGTTTTAAGAAACTTTTAAAACTATTTTTTGTGCAAAAAATAATATTCAATTTTTGAAATGGAGTAAAAATAAAAAACTAGCCATGACAAACTTGTATTTATGTCGACAAGATATCATGCTAAACTCACGGCTTAGAACATATGTTTGGAATAACTTGATAAAAATAAATATAATTAGAGCATCTCCAGCGGGGATGCTATCCCCGGATGCAAAAATAAAAAAAATGATTGTTTAGCTATTTTATCTACACTGTTTACACTGCAACGGGGATGCCATTTGCAAAGGTAAAAATGGCAAATAGCAGCTCAGGAGAGCAAGCTAAAAAGGTGGCCCCACCTTGGGGCCACCTTTTTTATATATTATAATATATATATATATATATATATATATATATATATATATATATATATATATATATATATAATGTAATATATATTAGAAAATAATGTGATTATATCAAAAATATTTATTTTTTATTTTTACTTAAAAATATTTTAACAAGAGAGTAAAAAATTATATATAAAATTAATAATTATATTGTTGGAGAGTTTTTTAAAAGCAATTATTTAATTATATAACTTACTCTTATTAATTGTATAATTAATTGCATAATTAAACTACATACAAAATAATTACACTATATTTAAAATAATATAAAAATAAATGGCTCTCCAAAATGACTTTTACCACTGGAGCACACATCAACAAAAATACAATTTTTACACTATTCAAAGTGCCATTTTGGAGATTTGCATCTCCAAAATGGCACTCCCCGCTGGAGATTCTCTAAAAAATCCCGTGTTAACTTCTCAAACTCGTTACTCGAGTAATTAGATTCAAAATATTCTATTTGAAAAATCATGAAGTTTAATTTTTAATTAATTAAATATTAAAAGATATTTTTTTTATAAAAAAACTTAATTATACAGATGTATTTTAAATGAATCCCAAAGAACCTTAATTTTCTACGAGCCAAGGATGTTTTTTAAATTTTATTTAAAAACAAAAACGGTTTTAAAAGTCATTCCCAAATACGGTATTAACCATTCTTACATCCTAACAAAAGTTACTAGAAAATTGACTGTGCATATAAATACGAAGTAACCCATGGGGATGGGGGTGAAGTCATTGGTTTGACTTTAGAGTGGATGTCTTTTTCTGCCAGCTGTAGCCTGCCAAGTGGCACTCTAATATCCAGGGGATTATACCACCTTCGATTTTCAAAGTTTGGAGTATGACATGGGATGATAAAAGTTAGATTTGCTTGTTTTTATATTTTAAAAAAAAGAAATAATTTTTATTTTTTTATGTTTTCATATGGTAATAGTAAATTAAATAACTATTATTTCAATTTATATCTATTATTTCCTTGAAAAACTTGATGATTAAAACTTGACGCGTGGAAGGTGGATAGCAATACAAAGGCAATGATGCCAACCCAAGGTTGTGGCTGTTTGTGTGCCACTACTGAGGGATAACTAGGGTTCAAGATATGAAAATAAACTAAAAAAAGAAAAGAAATATAGATCAAGATATTAACCATGAACTTATTTATTTAACTTAATAAAAGATAAATTTACACTCTAAAAAACCCATAATTTAAAAGATAAGAACAAATAAAATTGATTGAATAAACTCACATCCTAATCAAAATATTATGCAATGCCCAACACATCAGCAATAATATTTTAAAATAAATATATTTTATATCATAAATAAATTTCATAATATAATTTGAAAATAAATATTTTTATTCTGAGAAATAAAGTTCATTTGTATAAAACCAAAAAAAATAATTATAGATAAATTAAAATAATATATTGTAAAAACAAACACGACAAAACAATTCTAAAAAAAATTATATTGAACAATATCATGTAAAAATTATGACTTAGATCATGCAGTCGTAACAAACTCATACAAAATAATAAAGATAATCACAAAACCAATACATTTTTTTTTAAGAAAATAATTCATAGAAAAAAAAACAATTCACAAAAGGATCTAAAAAAACATTAATTAGAGCTCAAATAATTTAATTTTAGTTGGAGGGTTAAATTGAATTGAAAAATAACATTAACAAAAGAAAACAACAAATCAAAAGAATGAGGGCTAAATTAGAAACAAAAAAACTTTTGATTGAAGAATGGAATTAAAAGAAAAAAAATAAACTTCAACAAAATATCCAAGAAAAAAATCAAAGTTTTAAAAATAAGGACCAAAATGAAAAATAAAAAATTTGAGAAATTATAATTGAAGGACTGAATTGCAAAAAAAAAAACTATAAAAGGAATAGGAAGAAAACAAGAAATTAAAATAATGAAGATTGGATTAAAATAATAATAATGATAAACTGTAATTAAAGGATTAAATTGAAAAATATAAAAAAATCTTTAAAAGGAATAAGAATGAAATAAGAAATTCAAAGAATGAGGACTTCAATTATAAAAGGAATAAGTGAAAAAAAAATGAATGAAGACTGAAATTCAAAATAAAATATATGAGAAAGTGTAATTAAAGGATTAAATTGCAAAAACAAACTTATGTAAAAAGAATAAGAACAAAATTTGATTGTGGGAAAAGCTAGAGGTTTCGTGGGGAGAAACATGGATTGTGACGAGGAACAAATATGGTGCGAGGGTACTTCGAATCTGTCCGACAAGGGCATCGGGTTCTTTTGGCGGGGGTGGTTTATAACAGTATCAAATGTGCACGAGGTGCACACTTTGACAAACTATCCAAAATAATGCCTAAAGTTATTGGAAGCCATGACAACAGTGGAAAAAATCAACAACGCAAACTGTTGACGAACATGGGCTGGACGATGGACTGTCCAAGCCAGAAAGGAAAATTTTTTAGGGGGTAGGCTGATGAGAACAGGGACAGTCGCAGACATTCAGCAGCGTAAACATTGGCAGCCTATACGCCGATACGAATTTGGCAACGCGTAACAACGTGTGCGAGTTAGGGTTCGACTTGGCATGATCTGAAACATGGACGAAGGGCTATCCAAGGCATGCCAAATGGACATGCAAAAGTGGGTAAGTGGTAATTATGAGCATCCAAGATCATGGGATCATGAGAGTATGCTGAAGGACGTGGGGGCATGGTTGAAGATGCTCTTAACCCACTAAGATCATGGGGGAAAACTACCCACCACTTGGTAGATAATGGGGCCACTATGTTCATGGGTGAACATGAGTGAGATAATGTCTCACTACTTCCTTAAAAGTAGGAATGAGAGTTGTGCCTTGTAAATGCTTGTCTATAAATAGTTGTGGCAACTCATAATATATGTAATGCATGTAGAGCTTGAGATATAGATCTAAGCTTTGTGTAGCATGCAATCTTTATGCATAAGACACTTACATATTTGTGTATAGTTTCCTTTGTTATAAAGGCTAGGAAAGAGGTTCTGTAAAGCTTGTTGTGCATTTTAATTACCTTTCATACTTGTATATTCTACTTTTTTTTTCAACGAGGGAAAGTGTGGGGAACCTCTTAGGTGAGGGGAAACACTTAGTTGTGTAGGCAAACACGAGTAAAAGGCGAGGAAATGCCGAGTCTAGGAGGGGGTTGGGCTACCACACGAGTTTATTTGTGGAGCGAAAAATTTACCCAATGACAACTGCCATGTAAGTTAGCCTGTAGTAGGAGAGAGAAAAGTGAAAAAAGATAAACCAGCCACCAACACTTCTCGAACCACCATGTGGAAGGAGACACGATTGCGCATCCGGTGAGATGATAGATGAACATATTTGGCTACCACAGGACACTGCACGAGCCACCTTCAAGACACGGACGAAAGAGAATTGCCGGCACATCTGCAAGACGCACTTGCAGCTTTTCATTTTAAATAAATAAATAATATAATTAATGTGAAAATACACATATACACCTAAAACTCATTTTATCGTTTGTGAGAGTATATCACACGGTGAATAACCTAAAATACCCTCGCTTGATAAACCATAATTTTGTCTTGTTTAGGGTATAGCAATTATTCTATCAATCAAAAAAATAATATATATCATTACCCTGCAGTTATATCATTACAATCCTCAGCAATATAAATCAACCGATACTGTATTAGGAAAAATAAAGTAAATGAGAAACGTCCAGCTGGTAAGGACAGAGCAAGAACAGTTTCATTACCCTGTTAGTTGTCGTTATATAGGCCCACCATGCTTGATTCATTGTCCACTGGCATGCATTGATTTGAATGTATGGGAATTTGGTGGGATTTGAAAATTTTGAAATGAAGGGCTCTCAGGTAAAGATAAAGAAATTTAGAAGTGAAAGGGCGGCAACCTGGGGGACTCCACCCCATGAAATCTGGCAGGAATGGATTTATGTATTATTGCCATCTCTCACACTTTTCTCTGTCTCCATTTTCTTGTCCCTTCTCTCTCTATCTCTACCTCAAAAGGAAAAGAGGATAGAGGCCCAGAAAAACCCTTTTCAGTTACAGTCAAAAGGATTCGTTAGAATCAAGGCCACATCCATTCCTATCATCTTTCTTTTGCCTTTTGCTTTCTTTTGCTGTCAGTCAGTCCAAGATCTTGAATTCTTCCCACCAAGGTCAGTGATCTGCTATGCTCCTTTTAATTTAATTTAAGTGTATTTTTTTATTTGTTTCTCTCTGTGTGTGTGATCTCTTTGAGGTTGACAGAGTTTTAAGTAGTAGTAGTGATGATGATGTATCAATTCCCAGGAAATGTTTGTAACGATACCTTAAATTCATTGATGTTATTCAAAGCATGATTTGGAGATCATTTACAGTTTCCGATTTCTGTTTTATCTGGATTTTGAAACAGGATTTTCTTGTTTTGTTTTTAGAAAAGGTTAAAACCGACAACCCCATAACAACTTCTGAACTGAACATGGTGCAAGGCTTTGTCGCATATTTTTCTTTCTTTCTTAAGAGTAGTTTTTCTGACAACACTGTTTGAGTTTGATGGCCAAGAAACACTTGAAGGGCCTATTTCATTTACTTTAGAAAGATCAGTATCAGTTGGTGGAGGGCGTGTTTCGCAAATTGTAGCTCAGGTACTCTATTTCTTGTTAGCAAGATTACAGATCCGCCTGCTTTTGACCTGGTTAGTGTTATGCCCATCCAATCCAGGACAGACTCTGATGAAGCATTGGTTGGAGTGAAAAAAGTAATGGCAGAGAGAAAAATGTGAGACCTAGTTTTGTTTTCCCATTTGGTAAAAATGAAAAACAACCTGGAACTTCTTGTTGTAGTTCAATTGATTTTCCACAGCATGTTTGTTTTTTCTTCTTGTTTCCGACTCTGAAATATAACATAAACCTAATTTACTCTGGACAAGTAGAGGAGTTTGAATTATTATTATTAATTTGAAGTTCAATTCTTTTTATTGGTCTAATTTGAAGTTCAATTCTTTTTACTCTGGACGAGTGAAACTGCATTAGATAAATCACAATGGAGCCATATATTGAAGTGTACTGACCTGTTTCAATTGCATGAGACTTAATGAGGTTGTCAAAATGCCATCTTAAGAGCCTATTATGTTCCTTGATCATCCAGTATGTTCTATATTCACACACAAGTTAACTTCCAATATTCATTTGCTTGGATTGAACTGAACAAGGTTTTGTTCTTTAATTTATTGGGGTTTTAATGGTAAAGATGCTGGTGACAGAGATGGAGCGGAGTGTCAAGCAAATGCTGAAACTGATTGAAGAAGATGGTGCATCTCTTGCAATGAAGGCTGAAATGTGCAGGCAGACCAGGCCAGATTTGATTTCAAAAATTAAGGAATTCAACAGCATGCAGCAATCATTGGCTGAGTGCTATGAGTATGTGACAGCTGAATTATCCAATAGCATACCATCAGAGTTCCATGTGCAGGGTGCTGACAATTCTGAATCAGGCCATGAGTCTCCTCTGCTGACTCCCGATCAGAAGCTGGGTTTCCACAAGGCTGGTAATCGAGCCCCATCTATCAGCTCCCATGGTGCTGGCTCTGATCTTTCATTAAAGGAAGGATCTGAATCATTTTCATCATTATCATCAGATTCTGAATCAGAATCTTTCAATTCTTCCGGGAATGCCTACTATAGCCTCCCAGTGAGCACTGATCGTAGTGGACTGCACAAGAAGATTATTCATATGGGAACTGAGCTCTCAAGTATGGAAGAGAAGCTCCGGATGCATGAAGAAGAGAATAGAGATAGTATGCTGAACGGAGAGGAAAATAGAAGTTATGAAGAACTACTGAGTAGAGTAATCGGCTATGAAGAAGAGCTGAGGCTTACAAAGGTAAAACTCCAGCTATCAGAAGATGAGGTTACCAGGTTGAAAATCGAGCTTCAGAAGAGTGGCTTTTTCAGGGATCTTTCAGGGACTTTGCAAGCTCAGCTTGAATCGGCACTTAAAGAAATCCAAATGAGGGAGGATGATCTTCAAGTGGAAAGAAAAAGGGTTTTGGAGCTGCAAAAGAAAGTAGCTGACGGCACAGATGAATTGCAAGGTCAGCTTAAGGTGGCCGAAGAAGAAATAACAATGCTGAATGCCAAACTCAATGCAGAGAGTAGGCATGTTATGGACTTGCAGGAGACGATCACATGCTACAAAAGTGATCTATCTGATCAGGATCATGAAATCAAGGGATTAAAAGATGCACAGGAAACTCTCTCTGTGGAGAAGGCACACCTGCATTCTGAGATACTTAACCTGTCCGAGAAACAGAACACGCTGGAGGTGAAACTGAGAGAATGGGATTTACAGGGAAAATTCATGGAGGATAAATTGAGGCAATGCGAGGATGAGAAAATACAATTGAAAAACCTGAATGATGCCCGGGAGATTGTTTTGCAAGGGGAGATCAGCCAGTTGAAGGTGGAACTAAGTGACAGAGATGGGCATGTGGAAGTTCTGAACAAAGATTTTGACAGCCTCAAGTTTAAATACGACATGCTTATGGCTGAGAAAGATGTGATGAGTGCTACAGTAAACACACTCATTGCAGATGTGAATTCTCGAGGCAATCAAATAAGGCAAATGGAGGGGCATCTGCAAAAGTTGCATGCTGAAAATGAGGAATTGGTTTCTGGGTCTCAAATTTCACGGAAGCTAGTGGACGAGCTAAGATTGGAAGTAGTGGGGCTGGAGAAAGAGGTGGACAGGCAGAGATTTGAGGTTTCAGCTGTGGCTGAGGAGAAAAGGGAGGCAATTCGACAACTGTGCTTCTCTCTGGAGCATTTCAGGAGTGGATATAAAGAACTTCGTGAAGCATTTCTTGAGCACAACCGGCATTCAGTCATGGCTTCATAATCCTGTTTCTGGTAAACTGTGTTATGCATCATTACCTACTTGTGGTCTTGCACTTGACGTAAACTTTATCATCTGTTTCTAAAATCTCGCTTGAAAGCTTTGGACATCATATTTTTGTATTCTGGCTCATGATTGTTCTTGTTTTGATGGTTATGGAGGATGCTATTGAAATCAATAATGCGGGTTCGATTCTGGCAGGACATGAGCATATGCTTAGTTTTTTTCCCTGAAAAAGTTGGATCATATACACGAAATCTTTCTCTCAAATATATTTGCTAAAGCACACCAGATGTTCGTGTGAACTTTGCTATCGGCTATCAGAAAATTTCAAGTGAAGCCACATTCCAATGGCATGGCCGCGTTTACACTCACCCACCACCACTTCGGGCGTAAAAGATGGTTCTAATTAACCCGATCCAGCCGTCGAGATGGGCCTACACCACCATGCTCCTACTTACAGTCCAAAAATTCAACCTTACTCCGTCAACCTTCGGCTTTTCTTCCCATTTCCCCACCTGTCCCCTGTTGTCCCCGTGGACATGGAACACCGAGTTATCAAACTCGATTGCTTGGAATTTGATGAGGTATTTTCCATCCAATATTCACATCTAGATTTCTGTAATAATAAGGTCACATACTCACACACACACTAGCCAATGCCCCCACGCCCCGTTGCGGGCGACACCATATTTTTTTTAACAAAAAATATTAATTATGTGAATTTTTTTATTATAATATAAATTTAGATAAAATAATAAATTTGTGTAGAATTGTTGTTAAGATAAAAAAAGCAAAATATTTTTACAAAAAAATAATAAAAAATAATCACTATTATGGCGCAAACAATAAAATCATAAAATCATCTGATCCGAATAATAGATAAAAATAATAGAAAACACAAAAAAAAGAACAAAGAGAAAAAGGGAGCAATATTAATTTGAAAATGATCACCAACATAAATTAAAATTTCAGGACTGAACTAAATAAAAATAAATCCTTAATAAAAAATAAAACAACATAAATTAAAAACAAAAACTAAAAGCATAGATGCATAAATACGGATAAAAAATAAACGTTGTCCAAGAATGACAGAAAAAACCAAAAAATTTAATAGCAAATAAAAAATTCAAACAATAAGGACCGAAATGAAAAATAAAATATATAATTAATTACAATCGAATGACAAAATTGAAACAAATAAAAACATTGGGACCGAAACAAATAAATATATTTTTTGCAGTGTAATTTTGTTAAAAAATTAAAAGAATAAGGATTGAAATGAAAAATAGCATACATGACTAATTTCAATTGGAGGAAACAATTAAAACAAATTATATAATTAATTTCAATTGAAGGACAAAATTGAAATAAATAAAACCTTGGGACCGAAATAAATAAAGACATTTAAAAACAAATTGCTGTGTAATGTTCTTACAAAATTAAAAGAATTAGTACCGAAATGAAAGATAGAATATATGAAAAAATTCAATTGGAGGACCCAATCAGAAACAATTAAAACCTGCATACTGAAATAATTAAAATAACCAAAAGCAACCATAAAATCAAAAGAATAAGGACTACATTGAAACCCAACATATATAAGTAGTTTTAATCGAAGGGCACAATTGCAACAACTCAAAAACTATATTGAAAACAACAGTAATAAAAGCAAAATCCAAAGACTAAGGACCAAAATAAAACTTTCGCAAACCTTAAGGATTGAAGCGTATTTCCGGGCGGTAGGAAAGAGAAAAGGGAGAAAAAGCTTAAACTCGTCCACCAGAGCTTCACTGGCTAACTTAACCAGACACGCGCCACACCGGGCGGAAGAAGACATGTCAACACACCATGTGACACGACGAAAGTCGATTTTTGACCGCTTTAATGAGGCGCACCCGCCTCCCGAATGGCGCGTGCGTTGGAAACACTGCATACGCGTTCGTACGATGCGTCTGCAGTGTCTCTGAGAAATAATAATAAAATAATACACAATTATCTATACACCCCTGGACCCATCGATAACTACGAAAAAATCATAGTGGAAAATGCAGAAATAACCCCTGATCCGGTGCCTATTTTTTGTCATCTTCGGGGGTTAATTGCGTAGTTTTACTGTACAAAGAAATCGAAAATACCATCCATGTCCCCTGGAAATTTCTAAATTACCCCCTGTCCAGGATGCTTTCTTTTGTAGTTTCCCGGGACTATTTTTGTCATTTTTCTTTGCAACAAATATGGAAATACCGTTCATGTCCCCTAGAAAATTCAAGAATACCCCCGGTTCCAGAGACTAAAATTTTTCGATCCTAGAGACAAAATGATCATTTCACTATAATAATCCACATCGAACTGTTTCTAGTTAAATAATGATGAAATCAACAATAAAATGTCAAAGGCGTTTATATATATATATATATATATATATATATATATATTACCTATAATATAAATGACGTGGGAAAAACACTGTAGCAATCCACAGTGTTTTTCCCGCGCCATTTATATCACAGGTAATATGATCTCTGCCAATCCTTTATTTTCTCTTTTCTTTTCCCTCCCCGTAATTTATTTCACAGGATATAGGGATAGGTTGTAGCTGTTAATAGTTGTAAAAATAAATCCCCTTAAAGCGGCATATTATCTCTAATATAAATTACCTATAATATAAATGGTCTAGGAAAAATACTTTTATAAACACTGTAGTAATTAACAATATTTTTCTTGTGATATTTAGATCATAGGTAATTCCTTGGTTTTGGTGGGTCTGTATGTTAATTACTACAAAAAAAAATGTTATTATGAGACACAGTGATTCCGTTAGGTAAAGTAAAAGGGTTAGGTCAAGAAAGTTTTTTTATATTTTATTATGATTGCCTAATTTGTCAATATTTTGCTTTTAAGTTCAACTATTTTAAAAATTATATTAAATTATTTAATGTACATGTGACTTGCCTTGCACTTCGCTATATTCAGAACCAAATTATTTAACATGAAAAAAAAATATTAATGATCCTAGATTTTCTTATGACTACAAACCTTTCGATTATTTAGTTTTTTATATATTCAATTTATTATGGATAAAGCATTTAAAATAATGATAACAATTATTTTAAAGGTATTTACTCTTTAAAATATATGAGACTAATTATATATTTTGATATTTATTTAATATTAATGCCTTAAAATATATATATAAAAAATGAAGTGAGTTTTCTCTTAAATATAAAATTAATTTAATCTCAGTGTTCTGAAATACTTTTAATATAATAATATGAGGAATAAATATTAAAAGAAAACATTAAATTTATTTTTATAACAATAATGGTGGTGGGAGCTATAGTATTATCAATAATAATTAATATTAAAATATTTATTATTTACAACAATAATTATAATGGAAGCTATAATAAATATGATAATTTAACAATCATGATAATAACAATTAGAATAATACTCGAAATAATTCATCAGTCGGTGTTGTTTTTGTTAAAAAATAACTTTTACAACTTTTTTGTCTATGGTATTTCAGATCTAATATTACATAATTTTTTTTATTCTTTGGGGCGATATTATGATTTTAAATGTTTGAGCAGTAATGTTGATAATAATTTTAACTATTATAATCATGATAATGATGGCAATGTAGGGATGAATTTTCAATGATGATTTCTTATTTTTGTAGATAGAAAATTAACTATTTATTTTTGTTATTTGATTATTGTAGGTGTTTTCACAATTTATATTTTGTTTGTTGTGTTTAATTTAAGTTGAATTATAAAATGAACTAATTCTAATACAGTGAATTTGATAATTCAGATATCCAAATCTTCTTGATTTTATAGGAAACTCGCATTCTATAGAAATTCTGCACATATTTATTATTTTGCTCAAATTTATATTGTAATAAAAAATCTCATATAATTAATATTTTTTATGTTGAAAAAAATATGGTTCCGATCGCGGGGAAGCGCGGGAAAGTGACTAGTATATTACTAAACACATAAACGTTGTGGTGTTTTCACTGTGCTCCCTCTCACAGATCACTGTGGATTCGAGCAGTGTGGACCATTTCGGCTACCTCAACATTTCGCTAATAGTTTAAGACAATTTGTATTAATACGATATGACATAAAAATATGCTAAGAGTGGGATTCGAACCAACGTCCTCTCGGAAGACTGCCATAACGTCGAGCTCCTGGGACCAACTCGACTGCCTCAACATATTGTTCATGGTTCCCGACAACATATATTAATAGTAAATGTTACTGTGGATTAGCACAGTAAAACTGGGCATTCTTGTGTATATAATTTAACATAATTAAATTCACAATGATAAATTTATATGATATAACTAAATAAAAGTTATAGATTAGGAGATAAAATGTATAAAATTTTAAGTAGAGTTTGTTACGCAAGCATAGATTACATCTTTTAGAATGTAGGTATTGCGCCATAAAATATCACAAAAGAGCGCAAACTAACATAAAAAAAAAGAGCAAAATATTTTTTTAAGAAAAAAAAATTAATCACTAAAATCATTATTGTGCAGATAGTAAAATTATAAAAATCATTTAATAAAATAATAAAAAAAGGGAAAAGGAAGCAATATTAATTTAAAATATTATAACAATAGCAACATCGGAGTCTTAACATCTAAAATTATTGTTGTTACTATCAAAACAATAAAATTATCAAATTATACCGAGGGAAAAAAATAAAAAGCATGAACAAAATAGCAAACAAGAAAAACAATTAAAATATTATTATTATTATTATTATTATTATTATTATTATTATTATTATTATTATTATTATTATTATTATTATTATTATCATGAAAGATTAAATAAATAAATGAAAGATTAGAAAAATTGTAAAAACTACAAAAAAAGATCAAACAAAAAATACAATAAAAACTAAAAATTATCATTGTTATCACTGTCAACACAATAAAAACTATCAAATTGTTCTGAGGGAAAAAAACCCTAAAAAACATTAACAAAAGAGTAAGCAAAAAAACAATATTATTATTATTATTATTATTATTATTATTTTCATTTATTTGTTTTATTTTTGTCTTAATAATGAAAGGGAAAAAATGGAAGAAAAAAAAATCCTAAGAACTTCAACAAAAGATAAAACAAAAGAATAAAACAAAAACAAAACTATCGTTTTTTTTTTATCAAATTATCCCGAGGAAAAAACCCTCAAAAACATTAAGAAAAGAGTAAGCAAGAAAAACAATTAAATATTATTAGTCTTTCATTTATTATTATTATTATTATTATTATTGTGTTAATAATGAAAAAATAAATAAATGAAAGACTAAAAAAACCATAAAAACTTTAAGAAAATTTAAATCATAAAAAGAATATAGGATAATAAAATAATAATAATAATAATAATGATAATAATAATAAAATAAAATCCAACATAAAAGAATTTTAAGCCTTGCATCCACTCACAAGGCGCAAAGGACAATAATTGAAAAATTGTTTTTCTTGCGAAAAAATTAAAAGCTATAAGGTTTAATAAAAATTATAAAAATGAAACTCAAATTTATAATCAATTTCAATCAAATGACAAAATTTAATAAAATTATTTAAAATTTGGTTTCATCTTTTGTTAAAGTTTCTAGGATATTTTTGGTCTTTCATTTATTTCTTTGCAAAAATTGAAACTGCTGTACCGCATTTATTGATTATTTAAACAAAATCCAGAAGGAACATTAACATTTAATTAATTTTAATCGAAGGACCCAATCGAACTAAATCAATAACTTATATAACAAAAATAATAAACAATAATTTAATTGTTTCTCTTACTTATTCTTTTGTTAATGTTTTTGAGTTTTTTTTTCCATTATAATTTAATAATTATTTTGTCGTTTTCGAGGGGTTGATTCGTGATTACACTGTGCACATTGCGGCTAATTAAAAAAAAAAGAAGCCAAAAACCGAAAACACCCCCAGAAAAAAAACACAACACGCCTGATCACCAGGCCCATTTTCTTTTGTAATATTTTATAACGCAGTTTCTTTATTCTAAAAAATGTTATTTATGCTTGCGCAACAAACTCTACTTAAAAATTGCTATATTTTATCTCATAATCTATAATTTTTCTTAATTATATCATATAAATTTATTATTTTTGATTTAATTATGTTAAATTATATACATAAAAATGCCCGCGGCAACAACGCGCGGGCAATATAGCTAATACATATATATATATATATATATATATATATATATATATATATATATATATATATATATATCATGGAGGATATTGTTCATGCCTCATTGGCAAGTACTAATATACAAAACTACAGCTGTTCTTGCCGTTTGTGGATAAGTTGATCAATGGCGGCAGCGTCCCGTAGCTAGCTGATGGCTAGTGTTTTTGGTACATGAAGAAAAGGCCCTTGATGCGCTGTCACAGCAAATTATGATTCGTGTCGCAGGGTATATTTAGGATACACGGGAATAAATAAGAGATAAATGCGTTGCTATTTGGTTTTAAAATAGCTAAAAATTGATATCACAAGTATTCCTTGCTAAGAGAATATAAAATAATGGGAAGATAAAAACTACCCTTAAATATTTTACTTTAAATAAGTTCTTATGTGTTTATTTAACACAGAATCATTTTATAAATCATGTTTTTATTTATTTATTTATTTCGAGTGTCTTTGTTATTAAATTAAAAACTAATCAATCAAAATAAAGTGATTTTAGATTTAGACTTCAAAAAAACCCCAAAAGCTTGATAGATAAAAACAAAATTGAGCTAGAGTACTTTATGTTGAACTTGTATGTTCAAAGGTAAAATCACACAATTCAACTTTTTAATGATGGTCTACAAATAGGTCATGGTAATTTTTTTAAAGGGTTAATATCTTTCAATGTAAAAAAATTGTTTTTTTATGACAAAGAACTTTTAAAGGTATGTAATGCAGACTATGATTATTAGTTATGAAAGATAGGGCTCAACTGATGTTTGAGGGTTCAAAGATATATACTTATCATGTTTGGAGATCTTTTTAGGCTTTCTGCCCTAACTTTGTCATTTTAATGATTGATCTCATTTCATTCTTGATTCTCCCATATTTTATCTTATGATGTTTTTTTTCTCATGTTTGAACTTGATCATTTGGAATTCTTTGTTTGACTATTTATTATCTATTTATTTTAACATTTTTGTCGCTTTCATGTTTTTCTATTTTTTTGAGAATATCATCGATTGTCCATTGACTTTTAAAACATGCCCTTAGTGTGAAAGGTGATGAACCCTAGAAGACTTAGGCCTTGTTTGTTTCAAGGAAAGTGGTTTCCGGGAAACCACTTTCCAAACTTTCCTGTGTTTGTTTGCCTTCCGGAAAGTTGGTCAACGGAAAACACTTTCCAGTCAAAGAAAAATTTGGCTTGGTTTTTAGGAAAGTGTTTTCCGGAAAATTTGGGCGGAAAACACTTTCCGGAAGTTGTGAAAAATTTAAAAATGTCATTATTTGCTGATTATATCAAATTTGATCCTCAAACTTTTGATTGCTATATATAATTTGTTTTGAATATTTATTTTTCAATTCCATCTCTTAAAATTTTATTTTTATATTAATTTTGGTCCTTATTTTTATAATTGCTATTTGCTTTTTCTTATCATTTTTTTATTGAAATTTTTTATCTATCAAATTTGGTCCTCATTTTTTTTATTGTTACTTATTTTATTTGAAATAATTTATGAAATGTTAATTATTATTATTTTAATTTATTCACCTTTCATTTTTTTTTTAATTTTTTAGATTTGATCTCTATTATTTTGATTATTATTTATTTTATTTGAGATAATTTATGAATTTTTTTTTTCAATTTCATTCTTATTCAACTTTTTAATTTGTAAGATTTGTTCCTCATTATTTTATTAACTTGAAAAAAAAATTAATTTATTAATAAATTATTTTCCAGTTCATTTTCCATAACACAAACAAACACTGGAAAGTGTTTTCCAGTTAATTTTCCATAACACTGCCAAACATCGGAATTCACTTTCCAGGAATTCACTTTCCCCGGAATTCACTTTCCCCGGAATTCACTTTCCAAAAGGAAACTACTTTCAAGCAAACAAACGGGGCCTTAATGTGAACCCTAGAAGACACCTTCTATTCAAATTTTTACTCCACTTTATATATTAAAAGAATTGTCATTTGCCGATGGAAATTATGAAAGAATGCATAATCCAATTTAAAAAATGATGAACCCTATAAGACTTAATGTGAACCCTAGAAGATACCTTCTATTCAAATTTTTACTCCACTTTATATATTAAAAGAATTGCCATTTGCCGATGGAAATTATGAAAGAATGCATAATCCAATTTAAAAAATGATGAATCCTAGAAGACTTAATGTGAACCCTAGAAGACACTTTCTATTCAATGAAAGAATGCATAATCCAATTTAAAAAATGATGAACCCTAGAAGACTTAATGTGAACCCTAGAAGACACTTTCTATTCAATTTTTTACTCCACTTTATATATTAAAAGAATTGCCATTTGCCGATGGAAATTATGAAAGAATGCATAATCCAATTTAAAAAATGATGAATCCTAAAAGACTTAATGTGAACCCTAGAAGACACCTTCTATTCAAATTTTTACTCTACTTTATATATTAAAAGAATTGCCATTTACCGATGGAAATTATGAAAGAATGCATGGGGAGGTCATCTTGAAGTAGTGCGTGTGTGTTCATAGCAAGCACATCAAGAAAAAAGTCCGAATTATTGCTCTGTCCCCGACCCAGTTGCTGGTTTTATCCTTTTGTTTGTCATCAGTGGCATCCAGATTATATATTTATTATAATATATAGTTCGTGGGGGTGGTTGAAATTTTCAATTATTAAATAGCAAAAGGCAGCGTCCTCCTCCTCTTTTCCAATGGATTACATTTAATTTTCTAATTATATTATCAGTAGCAAAGTGTCAGTGTTTCTAGATTTCAGCAGCTATTTTTAGTTTTTATTAACCACTCCTAGTCCTAGTAGGCTTTCTTGTAGCTTTCCCGTACATCTTGCCCTGAACCCTAGCCTACTCTACTCCTCCGATGACACCGGGCACAACTGTTGGATTTTGACCCTTCAGTATGCTTTTTCAGGATTTTTTTGTTTTTTTAAATTATCACAGCAACCTACAATCTGAGTTGTAAAAAGAGATATTGTATCATAAAAATATAAATTATATTCTTGATATTATCTTAAATTTAAATTTTGATGAAAGTTAATTTCTTAACATAGTATCAAATATAAGGTAAGGTGAGATTATATAAATTTTAAACCTAAAAAACTTTCAATTGAAAAAATATATTATAAAATAATAAAAATTATATGCTGAGAGTCTTGAGAACTCATCTAACAATTTAAATTTTTAGATAAGATAATTACACCTAGCAGTTTAAATTTTTAGATTAAATAATTACTTATCAAGACCATAATTGTCTATTTCATTCCGTTTTGGCCAAAACGGTCAAAATATTTTATATTAGTTAAAAAAATGAAACAAAATAACCTCGGTTTAAATTTCAGTCTGTTCTATATTTTTCGCCCAAATACCAGCCGAAACGTACCGGTTTCATTTCGGCCAAATAATGTATTTTTTAAATAATGAATAATTTTACAATATCAATCATATAACTTAATCCAACGGTTAAATTGAGATGAAATATTACGAGGAGTCTCTTGACATATCTATATATATTATGATAAAATTTCAGAGCAATCATAGAATATAATGACCTTGCGAGATTGATGATGACATTCTCGTAATATTATACATGTTCATAATTTTGTTCAGAAAAATTATTTTATTGAGTCTTTTTTTATATTAAATTGCACAATTCTAAATAATTTTATTTTTTGAATTTGATTTTTTTTAAAATTAATATATTTAATTATATACATAAACAATATAATTCAAAATGGCACGCTAAAAATCTCTAAAACTGAAATATTATGTTCCAATTAAAAAAATAAAACATCAACCAAAACGGTATTCTTTAATCCAGACGTGTCAAGTTTTCATGAAAACATCACTATGCCCAATCGTGTGAAGATATGACATAAGATTGGAGTGATAGGACACCATGTTTAGTTTATCTTCTTTTCCATTCACTATTAATTTTATTACACGTGCCCGACAAAATAAATAAATTCAACCGTCCTATCCTATTACTTGGCTAATTTAGATTTTATTTCAGATTGGATTTTGGATTTGTTTTTTTAAATTATCACAGCATCCTCCAATCTGAGTTGTAAAAAGAGATATGGCAAGATAAAAATATAAATTATATTTTGTGTTTTATTTAAATATTTAATTTTTATATAAATTGATTTTTAATATAGCATCGAATATAAGGTAATATGAATCTGTATAAATTTTAAATTTAAAAAATTTTCATTCGAAAAAATATATTAGAAAATAATATAAATTATATTGTAAAATTTATCTAATAATTTAAATTTTTAAATAAAATAATTATTTATCGGGACAAATCAAGTGATTGGACATCATGCTTCTTTTATCTTCTTTTCCATTCACTATTAAATTTATTACACGTGCCCGACAAAAAAAATAAAAAAATCAACCGTCCTATCCTATTACTTGGCTAATTTAGAATTTATTTCAGATTTATTTTTAATTGGCTAATTTAGAAAATTAACTCCATTATGCAAGGGGGCTCGCCTTCCGATGATAATTTACTTTGCAGAAGCACCTTTTTTTTTTTTTTAAAGGCAGCAGCTATTTTCAGTCCTTAACAACTACTGGTATCCTTTCTTCTTGCCTTTCCGTACATCTGGCTACAATCCCTGGCCTACTCTACCTCTCCGATGAGACCACACACGACTGTAGCCTTTCTTTGTTGTTACTCGATAGACCACACACGACTGTAGACATGCACTTTTTATTATTCCATTAATTATATGGTACTAATTAACACACACATATTGTATTCAATGTCTTAACCAAGGTAGTTAAAATCGAGATTTTGACACGAATCGGAAAGGGGTCCGAAAAATCGGATCGTAAGATCGGATCGTAAAATCATAAGATCGTACCCGAATTTTTCCGTACAAAAAACATAAAATCACAGCTAAAATCATGTGAGAAGAAAAATCATAAAATCATATGTAAAATATTTCTGAATACAAAATAGCATAATTATGGACATAAAACTTATATAGTTTAGGTTCATGCATGATTCAAAATAATTAAAAAATACATTACAAAGCAATTATATCCATAGAATTTCATTAGGTAAAAATTAACAAACTAAAAATAAATATTTTGTTGATGTGAAATATAAATTAATTAATGTTATTTATTATCTTAAATTAATAGGATTTTTTTAAAAAATATTTTTTATGCTAACTATTTTTTATGTTAATTATTAATATTATTATTATTTTTATTATTATTATAAACCCCCATATTATTATTATTATTATTATTATTATTACCCCTCCCCCGTATAAACCTACTTTTTTTTTATTTTATTATTATTATTATTATTATTATTAATTTATATAACCCCCCGTACCCCTCCCCCGTAGAAACGTTTGTTGGTAACCTTCTTCTTTTCTTTTTTTATTTATTATTATTATTATTATTATAATAACTAAGTATAAAAGCCTACATAACCCTAAATCTCATTTTCCTTCTCCCACGCCGCCCACCCTCATCTGAGACTCTGAGTCATCTCCTCATCTCCTCTTCTCCATTTTCTTTGAATATATTCATTAAATCATGGAGAAGCTTTGAATAAACAGCTCAGGAAGACTCATCCTCTTCTCCTTTACTCTCTTCCTTCTCAATAAATAGCAGTACGATTTTGGGGGTTTTGAGCTGAGAAGAGAAGAGAAGATTTTGGGGTTTAGGGCTGATGATTTGGGTGTTTTATGCTGAGAAGAGAAGAGAATTTCGAGCTGAAAATGTGCAGTATGTCTTGAACGAAATCGAAATGAACGGTTTAGGGCAAATGGTTTTTTGCGTTTGGGGAAGAAGAGAACGGCTGCGAAGGCTGAATTCTTGAACTCGTAAAATCGGACCGATTCGGTCCGATTTTACGAGTCAACCCGATTTTGACCGAGTTTGACCGAGTTTGACCGGTTTTGATTTTTCTACCGGTCCAACCAGGTTTGCTGAGCCAAATCGCAAACTCGTACGAGTTTGCGAGTTGACTCGCGATTTTGACTACCTTGGTCTTAACTACTAAAACATTGCTTTAAATTTTAAAATATATTGGATTTGATTTTCTCTTTACACATGTGTAGAATGCTTGCACGCAATATGGGATTGGCATAACATATATAAATGTTTCGTATGAAAAAACTATGTATCGTTCAAGTCAACAACAAGGATCAATGATAGTTTAGAAGCATTATTATTGTGATATCAATTCAGATTTGATAATATATGAATTCTATTTCACAAAATATTTTTCAATAACGTAATTTCTTTTTTACTTTAACTTTAATTGTATGTATTTTGAACTCTTTTTTTTTTTCATATTTTTGGTTGTGTATTTGGATTGAAACCTTATTGTTAATTTGATAAATTTGACAAATTCATGTACATGAGTTAATGGTTGATCTTTGAAAAAAACAATTATATGTATTTACTTAGTAGCTTAGGGCGAAATTTTTTTTTGCTTCACTCTTAACAACACTGGATGAGGTGTGGGATAAAAAATGCCGATGGGATTTACATATTTGTACAATTTGTTATGTGACCAAAAACCCTAAAAAATCCTTTTTAATTGGTTTTATTTCTAACACCACAATCTATATATTAAATAAATTGGTTGCATGATTATGAATGACAATCTATTTATTCTTTAAGATTTCATATAGTTGTCGATTCATTTTGATTTGAGTCCTCTCTTGTTGATTGAACTATTTTTTTATAATTTGTTCTTTTTCATTTTTCTCTTTTTACCTTTCTTCAATTTTTTTATGCATCCCTATGTTTTTTTCTTGGTTGCTCATCTTCTTTTACTTTAAGAGGTTTATTTTCTTGGCTTCGAGCATCTATTTGCTTTGTTTGTTTGTGCTTTTGATTCCCTTACTTCTATTTTTTTATTTTGTTGACAATTGCCTTTGTTTTCCTTTACTCAAAAAACTATTTTTTTCTCTATTTTTCTGTAGTTTTTCTCTAAATACAAAAACTATTTTATGTACATTCATTATAACTCTTTCCTTTGATGTATGTTTTTCCTTAAATTATTTTATGATCGTGCTTTTTTTTTTCCTTTTCAATTTTTCCATGTTGGTTTGAACTATTTTATGCTTTTTTATTTTAACGATTAATCTTATCTTTGGTTGTATGATTTAGTTATTGTTTGATTTGATAAATTAGCTTCTAACGAGTAAATTCTTTTGACATAACACACTCTAGTCATTAACCAAAACACTAAATGATGTAGAAGATATATTATAGAAAACACTATGCATAAACTCCAATTTTACTATTGATTGCTATAGTAAAATAACTTTTGTTCCCTTTTAAGAAAAACAAAAAGCTTATGAGTGGAGGATATCTTGAACTTTTTGCTTAATTAATCAGTCATTAACGATTTCACCGAGGGTATATATGACTTATACTTTTTTAAAATAGTGAAATGACTTTATTGCCATTTAGATCAAGTTTTTTAAAAGTTTTTAGGCAAGGGTGTTTAAGTCTTTTACTTTTTAAAATATAGTGAAAATACATATTTTCTTTTGAAACAAAAATAATAATAAAAATTTGGTTCAAGGACCTTTTGTTCTTTTCTGTTTGGTTTTCTTGTTAATTTCATAGCTATAAGGAGCGATTTCATTTTTTGATAACAATTAATTAATTTAAAAAATCTTTGGCACTTCTTTGTGTTTTTTCTTATAGTGTGGCGCATATTGGCCATAGTTGGGTTGTTTGTCACTAATGAACCTTTCTTATTATTTTTTTAAAAAAAAATTATAGGTTAGTCAAAATGTTTTTATGGTATTTCATTTTTATTCCTTATTCTTTTGATTTCTATTAAAGTTATGTTTGTTTTCAATTTAGTTTTTCAATTCCAATTTACCTTGAGTTTTTTTTCTCAATTTATTCATTATTCTTTTGATTTTTATTTTTTCCTAGCTTTTTTGTAAGACTTTTTAATTTCATCATTCAATTCTAATTTATTTTTTATTTACCTAGTTTTTTATGTTTCGATTTAAACTCTAATTTATTTTTTATTTTGATTTTCACTCTCATTCTTTTTCAACACTATTTTTTTAGATTCTTTTATGTAATTAAATTTGTTTTCCCAATCTCATCCTTAAGAGTTTAATTTATTGAGGATTATGCTTCATAATTTTTCATATATGGTTCTTAAAGTTAAATGACCTGAGTCATGAGTTTGAAAATTTAGTGCGGGCAAATGCTTTTTTTTTTGTTTATTTTATTTTTTTTAATCTCATTTTTCAATAATAGTTTTCTATAAACTAATTGGCTCTATGGTTTTTTATTTTATTTTATTTTATACTAGTTTATCTCGATCTCATGACTTGGGTCAGGAGTTTTAATGGTTAACCCAAGTTGACTCACCTTTTATTACCCAAGTTACTTGTCTATCACATTACCTTAGATTGACTCGATCTCATAACTTGGGTCACGGGTCTCAAATGTTGGCTTTTTTATCATCTCATTAAATATAAAGCAAATTATTAAACATAATCATGGCCATAACTCAATTAAATTGTGTTTTTTATTGTTATCTTTTTTATTTGTCTTTTCTTATTTTTCTAAACACATTTGCGAAATGTAGACCATCATTGTCTTTTTTGTTTCTTATTCTAATTTTATTTTTAATTTATGTTTCAATTATTGTCTCTTACAGGAAAAGCTTAGTAGATTTCCTTTTTCTTGTTTTGAACATTCAAGTACCAATACCTTTTTTTTTAAATTCATTGTGAATTTTAGAGACCTACTTCTATTTTGTTAATTGGAAATGTAAATATAATGCATGCTTGGCAGATGATCCGTCATCCAAAGCAAGCTTCAGCTTTCTCATTTGCGTTTTAAAAATCTCGTATGACATCTCTTGATTTTGATTTTGACTAAGAATTAATTAATTTGTTTTTTTGCCATGGTCTGCACTCTTGAAAAAGTCTCATACTCAGAAGAAACATCACCCGGAAAGAATCTCTTGGAAATAAATCTTGAATTTTCCTCATTAGATATTATATATAGGTGTTTATAGCACATAGAAAAGCTCATATGTTAGCCTAATAAATTTTCTGAAAGGTGCAGATGGAAGATAACTGTTGACGCGTCAACAAGACACACCTGTAACTTTTTTTTTTTTTTAAAATAAAACATAGATGAAAATACAAATATACCCTCAGTGCTAACTCTTCTATTTTATCGTTTATGTTTTGTTTTATTTAAGAGCATAATAGATATTTCACTGCTCATTAACAAACCAAAAAAATCAAAAATACCCTTGCTCACTGAGCAATGTTTTTTTTTCCTTCTGATACCAGGGGTAAAACAGTAATTCAACTGTAAAAAAATGAGGAAAAAAAGAAAATAACCCCAAGCAGTCAGATAATATCAACTGGTCTCATGTAAAAGTTGAAAATACCCCCGAGACCAAGAGTTATTTTCAATGCAGTGAAAGACAAAATAATAATTGCAGTATTATAATCCACAATAATCTATATCTAGTGCTATAATATTTATATCACACGTTATAGCTTTTTGATTAATGTAGGTGTTTATAGCTTTTTGATTAATGTAGGTGTTTATAGCACATAGAAAAGCTCATATGGGCATAACCATGCAGTGGGCTTACAAGACCGAATTTGTTTTATCCATTTGTATTTATCATTAGAAGGGGCATCCAGATGATAATTATAATGTGTTGACATTTTCTATTATTAAAAAGCAGATGGAGACATTAAAATAAAAATAAAATAAGCCAACCCGGTTGAGAAAACTACACCTTACCTAAATCTTTCAATAAAATTCATTTTTTGATTGATTATAATTGATTTTTAATTATAATTGTTATTTATCATTCATTTAATTGATTTTTTTTATTAAATTTCATCTTTCAATAATAAATAATATTTATTTTTATAAATGGTCTGAATCATATTATATAAATCTTTCTATACTTTATAATATTTTTGTTAAAAAAACATCGACAGCTTTTTATGTTAAAAAAATGATATAACAAAGTGTTTTGCCATTAATAGACGGCTGGCCTTCCGATGAACATTAACATTTCAGCAGCTATTTTAAGCTTTTATTAACCACTACTACTAGGCTTTCTCGCAGCTTTCCCGTACATCTTGCTCAAAACCCTAGCCCTACTCTACTCCTCCGATTAGACCTCGCACCACTGCTGAATTTTGACCCATTGGTAGGTTTTTTTTAGCCTACTATTTCCTAATCATGACTGAATGATTGAGGTAAAATAGAAATAAAAAATAAATCCCATATTCCTCGTGGGCAGGCGCCAAACAGTCTTTTAAAAATAAAAAAATATAAAGTATTTGGATGTGGAGTGTAGAGGTGCAAGAACAAGTTCTTATAGACTTAGCACAGTTTTATTTTTATTTATTTTTTAAAAAATAGCATAACTTAATGAGTTAAGTCAATGAAAGAGATACAATTTATCTTTTAAATATAAAATTTGTGCTATATAAGTCTTTGAATTATGGTAACAACCCAACCCAACCCAACCTTTATAGATATATCAACTAGACACACAATTCAAACATGGAGCATTATAAAAAATATTTTTTTATTACACCAAGAAGTCTTTATTACAATAATCAAATATGCATTGCAACAAGGTATTGAATTAGATGTTTGATAGTGAAGGCTATAGAAATTTACCGGTATCCAAGGGGAGTGACGTGATGACAAACAATTTGCGATCTACACAGCAGGTTTTGAGTTATAGTTAGGACATATATCCCTTATAAAAGCCTGATACAACTACGATTTTACTCGCTCATTTGATCCCACAAATTGCACTTTCCGGGAGGTTAAGTTTCCTCGCATAAAAAAAAGATTTATCGGGTTCAAAATATATTTGGAGACTTATTTTCATGACTAGTAGTGCAATCATAGAAGATTTTTTTTTGAGTTTGCATTTTTTCCAACAACTCAACTTATATATAAAGAAAATTGGTTGTTTTATTTGGAATAGCACAACCTATAGATTGCGTATAGTACTAGGTTGGGATAAATTGTAAGAGTCTAGTAGTTATGTGTTATTCTGTTAAAGGACGTTTGACATTGCGTTTGAACTCTTGAAATTTTTTATTTTATTTTAATTTTTTTGGTGTTTTTAGATTATTTTTATGGGCTGATGTCAAAAATAATTTTTAAAAATAAAAAAAATTATTTTGATGCATTTATGAACAAAGAGCACTTTAAAAACACAACCTCAACAACACTCCCAAATTCCAAGATTAATCTAGTAGGGCTTTAAGCCCCGATTTTATCAAAAAAAAAAAACAACACTCCCAAATAGACAGTTAGTTATTTGCTATTGTTATTGGTAGAGAAAAAATAAAAAAACTTGTTACAAGGTAATATTTAAAGAAGAATTTGATGTACTGCATGAAAAGTGTGAATCAACATTATAATCATAATTATGAAAGCAACTAAAAAAAGATGGTTGTTTTATTATACACCCTATTCTAGTTAATACATAGAGATATAAAAGTAATATGGATTGCACTATGTATTGACAAGCTTTTCTTTTATTGTTTATGAGATTAAATCTATATATTGGTGTTCATATTTCAATCATAAAACTTGATTTTTTTTTTATATTTTATATTTAAATTCTCTTTATATATTGGTGTTTATATTCCAATCATATATTGCTTGAATTGTTCAAGTGACACCAATATCTCTAATATTTAGTATAAGTTTGTGTTTTGTTCAATGATTAAGTATGGTTCATTTATCCACAATGATTCTTCAAGTTATTTCCCATGACTATAGTATAAGAATATCTAGTCATTATTATTTATTTCCTTACAATGAAGAAGTTGTCACCTCTATTACATATGACTTTTAATGAAATTTTTTAAATCATCATTTGACTATTGTCTTAATTTTGGTTTTCTTCAAATTAAAATACCCTCAACCAATCTTATTTTGTTCAAGTAATCATCATGAAGGTATGCTTACATCGAAATCATTGTTTTTCCAATAGCTTTATAAATTCAACTAATTATATTTTTATTGTAAAACATCATCTCTCTTGTTTTGGGACCAAGCCATAAATCTCAATGATTGTCCTTATACATGTCTGATTATTTGAAATAAAGTCCTTGGGATAATAAATTTCATAGTATTTTTGAAAAATATATAGGTAGGTTTCTATGGTCAAAAACTTATAATATTCATTCAAATGTTGAGATGTGACTAAGAATATTTTTGTTGGCATGTGAGAAAAGGAGTTTGCGAAGAAAAGGTCATCCCTAAAATTTTGGTGTTTTTTTTTTGTTATGGATTACACATGGAGATATATTTTGTAAATAAAGTACTAGATTATATAAAAGAGAGTGTCAAATTCTTTAAAAGAGAAGTGCTTTTTATTATGTTGATTTTGCCTTTGATCTAATGTCACAAAGAATGATACATAATATATAAATATGTCAAGATTTTTGCTTGACAATCATTCTTATTCTCTTTTTATAGGCTAACTTTTATAATTATAAACCAAATTCTTTTGATCAAAAAGGGTTTGTAAAAGCACGTAATGTGAGCTTGCTATCTTGATTTTGATATTTTATTGATTGAACTCACTACAATGTCACTTCTCAAAATTTTATCATGTCTTTGATGTCAATATTTTATCCTTGATCACCAGGAATTCTTTATAGTTTTTTATATATGTTTTTTTTCTTTCTCTCTCTCTCTCAATTATAATACCTATTATCCCCTTGTCATTTGTTTTTATTTATATAATTCTATTGATTGTTAAAAAAAATTCAAAACATTTCCTAGTGTGAGGGGTGATCTAGTATGAGTTATTATCCAAGAAAATATACAAGGTTTAAAGATAGACAATAAATGATATTTTTTATTGAAGGATATATCAAATATGACATTTCTTAATCTCAAATATAAATTCATTCATGTTAATAAATCTTAGCCTTATTTAAGTATCATTATTATAAGGAAAACCATAAGGTTAACATTAAGGGGAAAGTAAAGGGACCATGAACTGAATATATATTATTTATCATCAAATTATTTTGGGCTTATTTTATGCAAAAGTTAATTTTTTAAGGTTTGTTTTTAGGGTTGATAAAGTGATATTAAGATTAAAAAGGAGAGTTAAGTTGGACTCTTCCTTTTAAGGTTTATTAAGATTAAAAAGGAAATTCCAGGGTTTAAATAAATATCGCCCACTAACGTTTGCAAGATATATTTGAAAATTTGGCCAATGAATTTATGTTTATGCCATATGTTACTTTCAATAAACATACTTTGATTTCAAAACAACAATGAGTATAAGAGAAAAAGACATATTTTATTGTTAAAAATTCAATATAATCCTAAAATAATAAAAATAACATTAAGAAAACAAGGTTTTGATGACCTTATCCATAAAGTTTAATAACAAAAATAAGTTCATAATATTATACTCTTATTCCATCTTCATATTATCTCACTCTACATCTGACCAAGGTTAATGTCTATATTAGGAGTGTTCACATCTCTCTCAAGGGATATCCACCCATAGTTGAATAAAATAAAGACATATTTTGTTTTTTTTAAATGTGTTGCATGTCTTAATATTATGCCTAAATGCATTTGAATGCTATCATATTTCTCCTTAGGTATGTACCAATATGAGTAAAAATGTATAAGGGATGGAGGGAACTTAATGTTGTTTAAGTAAGTGTTGCTATAATTCTTTTAAAGGCATTGATAATAGAGGTAATTGTTCTTGGGATCGATCTATGTTTCTGGGAAAAAATTAAGTATTTTGCTAGTACAAATGTTATTGGTTATGGTTAAGGGTTTATGTTTTGTGTTATGTGTTTTAGGGTATTTATTGAAATTAGTATTGAGAAAATTATAGAACTTGGGATAACACATGCCAAACACAATTGTAGTTGAGATATTTGGTGCTGTAGGATAGCAAAGATCAAGTGGATAGGTAGGATCAATTGAGAAATAAAGTGGAGAAACAATATAAGTCATGCCATTTTGAGTGAACTAAGGGCGAAAGACTTCTTATTTTTTATAAACGTCTGGCTAATAAGTGTGATTCACCATATGATGTATTTTGTTTTAAATTTAGACACTTTAAGTTTATAAGGGATGAGTGCAATTGAAATCAAGCACATTTAAAAAATCTTAGTGGAATCATATAAATTTATGCCTTTGATTATTTTCAATCGTTCTTTGATTTTCATAAGCTTCTTATATCCATACTTTTCTTTATAATTTTCATTTAAAACTTCTTCTATGATAGGTTTTAGATAAGGGTCAAATCTAACTTATTGATAGGTTGATAACACTAAAAGAAGATGAGTAGATTTTAATAATTGAGTAGTAAGAGTTTATGAAATGTGTTATAGGGTGTATATTTTTAAAGCATTTTCTTTAATACAAAGCCTTTCACTGATTGAACTAGTCGGAAGGTTTCGTTTAAGCATACCAGTGAGCCTAATTATCTAACTTCTCATCAATTCTATATCCTTGTTGTACTTCTTCTCCAAAATAGTTATTCCTTCATCTTTCATGACTTGGTCTAATGTATTTTTTTAAGAAAAAATAGTTTTTAAATTATAAGAAGTGTTTGTTTCCCTCTTTTTATAAAGAAACACCAAACTAATATGTATGAATATGGATAATCATAAAAAAATAATAATAAAAGGATTGGTTGGATATGGAGTAGCTCTTTATGACATATGACAAAGTTTTTGAATCTTCCAACAATGTAAATGAGTTTGACAACAACTCTGGTGTCTTGAATTTTGAGATAAACTATTCTTTTATAGCTATAAATGAGCCATTTCATCATAAGCTTTTTTTTTTTTTTTTGTAAATTATTGAATATGCTAATCCATCCATTTTAGAAATAAAAACCTTGAAAACTATTTTCCTTTCCAAAATGTGGAATATAAGTTAACATGGTGTCTATATATTTTAGGAAGGTGATAAGTGACCTCTATTCAACTAAAAATGTTGTATTAACTTGTATCATTAACCCCTACATTTGAGAAGAAAAATTCAAACTTTTGAATCATCCAAAAATGTAGAAATATATACAAAATAATTGATCAACACATCATCTTTAAGTTTTAACTAATGGAATTTTGAAAACCAAGCTACACAAAACTTTGATATATTGAATTGTATCCTTTATGAAATCATGACATTTTAACTTGGAAGCCTATAAGGACTGGTGTTTTTATGATATTGTTTTTGCTTGTCTTGACACCTATCTTATAAAATTTCATGCACAAACAAGATTTTCTAATAACATTACAAATGAATATTCTAGGGAAAAGTTCTAGTTATTTTTATATACAAGGATAAGTTAGCGAACCCATTGTTCTCAGAAGAATCCCTTGTTGTTTTAGTGATTAGGCCAAAAAGTTAACCTAAGGCTTTTACACATAGACCAACAAAAATCCCTTTGTTGGCCACAAATAATGGCCATATACACATTCAATAAGAGTTAAAAAGGTTTTATTAGTGTTGATCCGAGGTGTAACCAATCGGGCATCACCAATTCTCAATGCTAAAATAGAGCAAAATATTCATAACAAAAAGTGTTTTGTAATAAGGGCACAAGTATAAACTGCTATTTAATTAAAAGAATGATGCCTGTCATAAATAAAGATAAATGATGTATGAAATGTGGTATACATAGATATATCAACATACACACACACACACACACGCACATATATAACAAAAAATAAAAAAATAATAAACACATATTAATTATTTTAGACAATCAAATATATAATATTTACAAAAAACTTCAAACATGTTATCCTAAAATTAAACAAGCAAAGCTTAACCTTAGATCCCTTGTGGAGTTGTCATTCTATCATGATGGATTAACTTAATATTATGTGAAAAAGGGTATAAAAAGAAAAAGATAGAGTTTGATAGATCCCTGGTATTTTGATGCACTAAAAAGAAATTCTCTTCTGGTGAGAATGTACCAATGCTTAATAATTCTTTTCTTGATAACATTAACAAGTTCTTGGCTTCCTTATATAAGCCACTGCTACAACAGAATGCCGAAATAATAGGAACTAATAGCAATACTGGAAATTAAAAGTACATAATAAGAATAACACTAAATAATAAGAATAACACGTAAACTGCCACGACCCTTCCACGTTTGCTTGTAACCTGCAAACTTCCTTCCACTTCTGCCATACATCGTGGCCTATCAGAGTTTTCATCTAGTTTTATGGTAATTAGAAATCCTTACTTTTTCAAAGATTTCTGGGTAAGGGTTTGATCAGATGAAGATCACCATAAAATATTTGATTTAAAAAATGCTGTATAGTTGTTTGATTTTTCAATAAAATATCTATTAAGAAGACATGCTATGATCTTGCCTAAACTAAATTCCAATATTCAATATAGGATATAAAAGACTTTGAAGATCTAAGATAGTAATATGGTATCTAAGCCTATTAATAAAGCCTAATCATCATCATTTTAGGGTATGAGTGAAAGATTTGTAATTGGTAAATTAGGGTTTGATCCATTTTCTCTTGTATTTTTATTCTTAAATAACAAAATTTTATTCCCATAGTTTTTCTATGAAATAATATTGTACTTATTATTATTATTATTTAGTGACAAACTCAACTTTTAATGATTATATCTTCTACAAGTTGATTATTTATTTAGAGAAGACAAGATTTTATTTACACAACCTTTTATTTTTTAATGCAATAGACAATAAAAATCTATAAACTTGGCCTTTTAAGAATTATATCATCTCTACATTAACAATGACAAATCGCCATCACACAAAGAATCATATAACACCCACTAAAATTCCATTCAAGCCGACGAGCATAAAGAAACATCAAACACATATTACAAGCCATTCGACATAGACAAACAAGCACGAGCAAACATGATGTCCACACATAATAAACCATCCACACACACACACACACATATATATATATATATATATATGTATATATATATATATATGAACATTTGATTTTGAAATTGACCTGTCGGAGGTACTCAAAATTCTCAAGGGAAATGTTGGTGACTAGAAATCAATGGTGGGATGTGGAAGTCAAGTAGGGATGCATGACAGTGACCGGTGGCACGTGGAAGTCAAGTGACGATATATGGTAGTGGCTTGTAACTGTAGAACCAGTTTTCTGGCTAAAAAAAATGCATGTTTTAAGAGCTTATAATTAAAGAATTTGTTTTATTTGTAATTTTAGTTTCAAGTCATGTATTTGTTAATAGAGGGTAACTGGAGACTTATATTATCATTAATTTGAGTGCTCGTAAAATTAGTCAAAGTGCATTCAAGTTGACCCGAAAACTATATTAATAAAAAAAAAGTATCACTAGAGATTTCCATTATCATTAATTTTAGTGCTCGTAAAATTAATCACGATGTACGCAAGTTGACCGAAAACTATCTTAACAAAAAAAAGTATGGCGATAAAACGTCGTTTAAGAAGAGATATTGAGAGCTTCGACTTCCTCCTTACTGCATCGAGTTAAAGTTGTGGTAGGGATAATGGCGTGGAAAGGCAATTCATGGGAGAGGAGGGAAGAGTTGACGGGTGTTGTGTGGTGGCGTGGTCACTACTTTGCTGTTGGAGTTATAGGGGGAAAGTCGCAAAAATATGGTGGCGGCTATAAGGGAGAAGGGGCAGTGGAGACAAGTATGGATACAAGATTTTATATTGTTATTAAAATTATTTTTTTATATTGTTTTTAAAAATATTTTTTATTTAAAAAATATTTTAAAATATTATTTAACAAATTTTATCAAAAATATTTTAAAAATATAATACTAAATAGGACCAAGTTTCTTTCTTTTCTTACCCTTTTTTTTTTTGTTGACAATAAACAATTTATTTTTGAAAAAAAAAGGATAATATCTCAATAAATCTCTAAACTCAGATACTCTAAAATGTTATTTTACAATATATAAAAAAATTCTTTGTAAAATTTTAGTTTGATATATACAAGATTAATATCATAAAAGTAAACCATATATATGTAATCAGAATGAGACTAGATGCTCTGCTAGAATTTATGAATAAAAAAAGAGTAGATAAAATATCTTCACAAGAGCAATGAAATTCATTGCCAAACACCCGACAATTGCACTTTCACAATCTATTTCCAATGCTTCGCGGATGTGTGTTGATGGGCCATCCGATCGACACAACAGCTTGCAAGTAGTGGTTAGCAGGAGGCACCCATAGCGGTATATATGCGCATAAACAGTGGTGCGAGCAAAGTTCCTTGCAGTGCTGGGCCACCTTCGAAAATTTTGAACCATAGATCTTCCTATGACTTTGAACAAGTGCTCGTGATGATACCGCAATAAAAGAAAGTAACTGGTTGTCATGTGGGGTCTCCTTGGAAGTTTTTGAACCATTGATTGTCCTGAGAATTTGTATGATTTTTTTTGGATGGAGGAAACCCATTTCGAAAAGTGTATTGAGTGAGTAAAATTCTAACTGATTCAAACTCTTATAAGGGATACATGTCTTAATTCGAACTCGAGACCTGCTGTGTAGATCGCAAGGAATTCATATTTGTATGATATTGATCTCTGTATAGTGAAAAAGGAGGGACGGAGCTTCCCATATATAAAAATTATTTCTTAGGCTTCCAATAATGATTAGGTAAAAGCAATAAATCATTACCCTCTGTGACTATTGGCACTATAAGTGCGAACAAGTGTTCTCCTCACAAAGTCTACTGAAGCAGTGATTGAGTGCTGGGAGAATTCGACAAAAATATTGAGGGATAGCTAGCTAGCCATGGGAGAGGAAGTAACTAAGATGGGAGAGATAGGGCCCTTATCACCAAAGCTGCAGCGACCTGCACACTTTGTCCTGGTGCATGGAATAAGTGGGGGGAGCTGGTGCTGGTACAAAATCCGGTGTCTCATGGAGAATTCAGGCTACAGGGTCTCCTGTATTGATCTGAAAGGTGCTGGGATCGATCCGGCCGATGCCGATTCTGTTCATTCTTTCGATGATTATAATAAACCTCTAATGGACTTCATGTCTTCCCTGCCTGATAATGAGAAGGTCCCTCAGCATATCCTGCAATTTTTTTGGATCATTAACGTGCTGCGCGTATATATATATATATATATATATGACCAATTTCTTAAAATATGATTATGGCTCTTGATTATGTTTACAGGTGATACTGGTAGGCCACAGTGCTGGAGGGCTGAGTGTAACGCAGGCAACTCAAAGGTTTTCAGGGAAGATCCGGCTAGCCGTTTATCTGGCTGCCACCATGCTCAAGCTGGGATTCTGGACAGATCAAGATATAAAAGATGTAAAATCAATTTATCCACCCATCCATCTCTCACTTTTCTTCCTAAGTTTCTTTCATATACCTCTGAAATTCATAACTGCTGGTGTGTATACGATACAGTAATGGCATCAGGTTATTTTCGTACAGTCCACAGATATGCGAGCCAACTGTATTCACAAAGTCTTGGGGTGTTATCCACTTGATTTCACCGTGATAAAATCTAAACATTATCCATGATTGCCGGATCTTCCAAATGGAAACAAATTAGCACTAGCTGTCTTATTATACTCCCATTGAGAGAGTAGAAAATGTATAAAAAGATTTCGATAATTAAGGTGGATAGAGGAGTCAATGTTGCACCGCTAGCTCGCTCGTCATGCTGCATCACCCACCCACCACCTAACGATACAGAAAAACCACCTAACTAGCGTGAATCACTTGGCATCAGTTTCATGATTCAATTGCAAACTAAACTCTCAAACAGGAAGCTAGAATGGATCAAAAAAATCGAAGGCCATGTCACCGTAAAACTACTATTTTCATGTTTGTGCTCTTAACAATCTCTTAAAAGTATCATTTGTGGTCTTGCTAAAAGACGTCCATTCTATAAAGCCCCCCACTTTTTTTTTCCTTTATTTCATTTTCTTGATGTCAAATTGCAGGGAGTTCCTGATTTATCATCATTTGGGGACGTGTATGAGCTAGGATTTGGGTTGGGACCTGACCAGCCCCCAACCAGTGCCGTTCTCAAGAAAGAATTTCAACGCAAAATCAGCTTCCAGCTTAGCCCTCAAGAGGTACTCGTATTTCACCAAGCTTGATTATGTTTGAAGCAATCACATTTAATATTTCCTGCTTCAATACATTTTCTCATCCCAGAATTATATATATATATATATATCAACAGGCTTCCCATTGATTAAAGAGATCAGCCTGGATACGCTTTTTATACAAATATAGTTTTGCTCGTGCCTTTTTCACCTCTTATTACTATTTTTTTAAGAAATTATTTTCATTAAAAATCCCAGTAGAAGTTGAACAAAACTGGGGAAGCTGTCTGACGAGATTTTCCAGCAATGTAATCAGTCTTTTGTGCTCATCACGCTAGCTTCATTTATGATTGTTATTCGCAGATAATGGGAAAATACATGTTTTTGTTTTCCTCTCTATCTCAAAGAGTATATTGAAAAACTCTTCACTGAAGTAATCTAAAAAAAATGATCAATTGAGTATATATATATTTATCTCAGGATCCCTTGGAAATTTAAGGACATGTCCAACGTAGATTTTAGCTTGACAAGCCATTGCATTTTGATGGATCTTATAAATGGAAACACCAAGTCCATTGATTTCTGAAAGTAGTGTTCGTGTGGATGGGGCACTCAGCTTTTCTCTTTGCCATGTTGAGCTAGTTCTGATCCTAAATAAGCTGCGACAGGCAAAAGTAGGAGATCGATTGCCTTTTAAAGAATAATATAAATCATATTCTGAGACTTCCTCTAATTTCTCTAATAGATTAAATTTTTAGATGAGATGATTATTTAATATGATATCAGAGCCTTAAGTTTTTAAGTGAGATAATTCCTTAACATGGTATCTTAATATGGTATCATAGCCTGGTTGATTCACCTGTGTCTACGGAACTAAAGTACTATAACTTGGTTAAAAAACTACATTACTCTTCCCTTATCTTTCATATTTAATCTGCGATGTGGGACAAATGGTTGTTCAGGATTCAACCTTGGCTGCCATGCTTTTGCGACCAGGACCAATCTTAGCATTAATGTCTGCCAGATTTAAGGAGGAGAGCGATGAAATCGACAAGGTGAAGCGTATATTCATTAAGACCACGCAGGATCATGTCGTCAAACCTCACCAACAAGAAGAAATGATACGCAGGTGGCCACCGTCTGAGGTTTATGTATTGGATAGCGACCACAGCCCGTTTTTCTCTACCCCATTTCTGCTCTTCGGTTTGCTTATCAAGGCAGCAGCTTCTGTTGGGTGTCACTGATAAGAGACTGTGATTATTCTTGTGGATTGAAAAATACATCTGTACTCTTCTATTTTCTTGATTGTATCCAATAATTTCTGTTTTTACGAAAATTTTCAGCTTAGCAAGCAATCATATATGGAAACAAAAAAATATGAACATGCTATGAGATTATGGTTTCCATCAAGTGGGAAGATTGTGATCCTGTTCTGGTGTTCTAGCTCCCCAGAAATCTGCAAATGTACATTTGAAAGGCTTACACATTCTTTGATCTCCAATTGTTTGGGCTGAATGGACTTGTGCATTTTCCTGCTGAGCTCCTATCATCTGCAGCAATGAAACCATGAAAGTAACCAGGTGGGGTTGCTGGTGTCTTTCTCTTTAGCCATTGAAGTTCAAGTTAAGATATAATTAAGAAGTACAAATGATCCTAAGTACTTAGTTTTGATATGGGTTCGTGCTTGTAAGATAACAGAAGAGATAAACTAAATTTCAAACCGGAAAAACTGACTCCAAGATACTTGTAGTGTGAAACAAATGAGTAACAAAAATGAAAATCAAGATGAAATAAAACATTTATAAGAATCAAACAAAAATTATAGTGTATTTTTTCATAATTCATCTTTTGGCCTAAAAGGAGTGGTTATTCTATTTTTGTCCCCATTTCTCCTCTCTTCCATTGTTTGTGCCTTAGTTCCTTTTATCCTTTTAATTTCATCCCTCTCTAATTTTTTTTCTTAACTCACCTAATCTTTGTGTAAAATATTTATTTTTTGGATTCGAACTTATTCAGATCGTATTGTCTAGTACTCACATCATCTGCCTATTTATTATCCATTGTTATTTATTTCTGGATTTTACAGTTTTTTTGTTTTGTTTAGGATTACATAACTAATTACACGCACCATTATTATTCTCCTTTGTTTCCTAAGCTTCACAGGCAAACTATCATCTAGCTTTCACTCATTGCAAGAGCAAATAGGTACGATTGCGCAGGGAGGGTTTGGCACGTATATGCGCAGCAGAAATTGTTTCTACTGCTTCTCATCTTCATACAAATGGCTTAATGAATAAGGATCTTGAACCTGAAAATATTCTTCTAGATGCAGATGGACATGTGCGATTTTTCAACTTGCTGTCTTTCTTTCTCTAACACAAGCACGTTCATAAGCCATTAATGATATATATATATATATATATATATATATATATATATATATATATATATATATATACTGCCTAAATCTATATATCATTAATTGATGCAGTTGGTCATCCTGCCATTCACATTGCATTAATGGGGCACTGCCTAAATCTGACCGCAGACTGGATGGGATGAAGGTTGTCAATTTCGTGTGGGTTGTTATTTTATTTTTTCAATTGAAATATGATGTTTTGGTTTTGGAGCGTTTTGACGTGTTGTTTTGAGTTGTATTGTTTATATATATATATATATATAATTAAATCTATTAATTCAAATTGTTTTTAGTTCAAATTCAAAAATAAAATTATTTAGAATTGTGCAATTTAATATGAAAAAGACACAATAAAATGATTTTTTTCAACAATTATGAGCATATATAATATTATGAGAATGTCATTATCAATCTCGTAAGATCATGATATTCCCTGATTGCTCAAAAATTTTAACATAATATATATAAATATGTCAAGAGACTCCTCGTAAAATTTCATCTCAATCTAACGGTCAGATTAAGAGATATGATTGATATTGTAAAGTTATTTATTATTTAAAAAAACACTATTTGGCCGAAACGGAATGAGCGGAACGAAACCTGAACGTTCCTGCTGAAATTTGGGCAAAATTTTCAGAACAAACTAAAATTTTAAACGAGATAAAAGTTATACTGTTTTATCTCGTTTATTTAACTGGTACAAATCAGAAACAAAATGAAATTATCAACCATGGATGGGATCATTCCAACTTGACGCCGGGATCATTAGTGGCCCGGACCTTCCTGATGGACCTACTGGTAAAGGGACTATCCGGTGTATGAATTACACGGCTCATCTGGGAAGTGGTCAGTACCCATTACTTCTAGATCAACAACAGACGAGGAAGAGTTTTAATTGTCAACATTTATAGTTTTGGTATTAACTTGGAATGATAATTTCATCCCGAAAAAATATACAAATCCTAAAGCTGGGCATAGCAATGATGTATAGTAAAAATCGTTTGCTGTGATTTTGAAATTCGAACTTTGAAGTTATAATAATTTTTTTTAAATGTGTCAAATCGAAATGATTTACGTCTTGAACAATGAGGTGATGTTAAGGCATTTTGTCACTTGAATTGGACTTTTGGTGATATATATTGATCAGATGGTCTTCTCCAGAATTAGGCTTCAAGATTTAGAGCACAAAACCTTTAGAACTCTTTCTATTATCCCTATCTTCATTCCAATCACTATCACTATAACCCATAAGTTCAAATATATAGGAATATCCATAAAAACAAACCAAAATCAATAGTACCTTTGATATGCCGAAGAATTCGCTCTAAAACTTTAAAGTGTGTCATAGTTGGTGTCTCTATAAACCTGCTCACAAGTCCTACTAAAAAAAAATTGGATGGGTGCATGTTGAATATCTTGAAATCCCATCAAGGCTTTTGAATGTTAAAGAGTTTTTATTATCTCCCTATCACTCTTTGACATGTTTACTCTGCACTCAACTAGAGTATTTATTTTTGCATAATTTTTCCATCTTGAGCTTCTTAAGAATTTTCTTTGCAACTTCTCTTGGCTTACAAAGATTTCATATCTTATTATTTTATCTTAATCCCTAAGTATAATATTATACGAACAATATTTGTTATCTCAAAATCCTTAATCATTTTTTGCTTAAAATCTCTAAACATATTTGGATAATTCCTTATGAACATCAGTTCATCCACATACAAACACATAAAAAGAGTATTACCACTTTCTTTTATCTTTACATAGATAGCATACACATTTGACAAATCCATTTTTTAAGAAATAGTTATCAATGTGATTATACCAAGCTCTTAGGGTTTGCTTCAATCCATACAAGGCTTTGTTCAACTTTGAAATCTTGTCTTCATATCCTTGTACTTCATATCCCACAGGTTGTTTTATATAAACCTTCTCCTCAAGAAATCCATTTTAGAAAAGTTGATTTCTCATTCATTTGATTCAATCTATATAAGGCTCTGTTCAACTTTAAAACCTTGTCTTAAAGTCCTTCAACTTTATATCCTATAAGTTGATATTTTTCTTTTGTCACTATTGTGTATACACTAACTTGAAGATACTAGTGTTTGCATTATAGGTCCTTCAAGTGTGATGCGTCGAGCCTAATTATGGTTATTATTATTTCAACCCAAGCACAATCCATGATCTTACATGTCCACATAACAAATAATATTTGATTTATTTGGGTAATCCATTGATCTAAGAGGGAAAGCACATGGATAGAAAGTTAGAGGGGAGATTGCTACATAATTTTGGGTCTGAAAGAGGAAAGAGTGAGCTAAAAAGGGAGGAAGAAAAACGTGCACCAAAGTCTTCTCCAAGCTGCCTAATTTGACTTTCCAGAACACCTTTCGGTGTTGTAGCCATAACTTTTGACTTAGAGATCCAAATGGTATGCTCTTTAATGATCTGGAAAGATAACAGAATGGCCTATAAATACGTCTCTAATAGCCATATCGAAAGAGGGGTTCTAAGAAGGTCTAATTGCTGTACAAACGTAGCACCAAATTTGTGCTAGAATGTTAACCGAATTTATGTTGTGTTCTTCTTCGTAGATTTCAGTTCTTTAGTTTGTAAAACTTATTATTTCAGTTTGAATCAAGTTATTTCATGTTTATTAAAGTGTTATTATATATAATCATGGTTGGCTAATCTCTTTCCTGGATCCAAATCAAGGATAATGGTGATTGAGGTGAGTTTCTTAAGATATGAATGAATCTTAATGTTTATCTTCTCATTTTCTTCATGAATGTTTTATTATTGCAAAGAAATTTTAGAAATCATTTAGGTAATGTTATTATCTTGAATGTTTATGCACAAACCTTAGTTTTGGTATAGAAATTGCTTGATTCAATGTCTTACTTAATATGAAAGTACTCGTTCATTCTTAACAAAAATCAATCAATATCTTTTTAAACTTCATTGTAATATCTTCCGATCTATTATCACCATCGTTGATATTAGGTTGAGTTATATTATATATGTTGAAGAAACCACCAATACATCACTATTAAAATTGATTTGGAACCGAGACTTACTTCTTCTTGTCATTTAAAATCTATTTACACTTTGTCATCTTTGAAAAAAAATCCATTAATTATTTTCAATCAATTTATTGTTAATTTAATTTCTCTTGAGTTTTTTTTTGTTACGTTGCTTAATTTCCATATCTATCTCTCTATGGATATGACCTCGATCTTACCAAGTTAACTGTTACATCGCACACTCGTGCACTTATGAGTTAAAACAAGCCGATCATAAAAAGCGGGCAAGCAATTTTGGTGTCGTTGCTAGGGAGCTAACAAGCAAAGGTAACAAATTTAGATTTGAGTATTGGAAAAAAAATACATAAAGAAAACTTAAATGGATGGTTTTACCGCCTAAGAAAAGAATTAAAAAAAAAAATTGACCTCAACTTTTTGGATATCGGACTGTGGACTGGACTATTAATTATTGGATTGTGGCTGGTTGAACCATTTTTATTTTAATCTCTATTCTAATTAGTTCCGAATATTTATTATTTATATTATAAGGCTGATTCTACTGCCTCTTATTTATTTTATTTTATTTTGTTGTAATATTTATCTAATATTTATTGTTTGAAGTGCTTGGCCGGTATTACAACCTTTATATTCATGCTTGTTATAATTATCTTTTATTGTTTATTGTTGTTAATATTTCTTATTAGTTGGATTGTGAATTTCCTAATTTGTTGTATTTTTTTCCCCAGCTATTACTTTATCTATTACGTTTCATTTACTTTTATTTGCAATCTTCCTTTTCTTTTTCCTTTCCTTTCCTTTCATATTAATATAATTGTTATATTATTTTCCATCATGGCTAATGTTGAAGATATAGAAGGTGAAAGGAGTGTTCAAGGTAATGGACCTCCACAATTCAATGATCAACCTAATTTTCAAACTCTTAGAGAGTATTTTCACCCGGCTATACAGAGTACACCTTCGTGTATTATCTTGCCTCTTAACCAACAAGCTTTGAATTTGAAACCGGGCATGATTCAACTTCTTCCCACATTTTACGACATGGATTCTGAAAATCCATACATACACATTAAGGACTTTGAAGAGGTATGTAATACCTTTATTGATAGAACATGCACCAAGGAAACCTTTCGACTTAAATTGTTCCCGTTATCTCTAAAGGATAAAGCCAAGATTTGGCTAAACTCCCTGCGTCCTAGGTCTATAGGTACATGGAGGGAAATGCAAGCATATATTTTGAAAAAATACTTCCCCACTCATAGGACGACAACCTTACAACGTCAAATGATAATTTTTTGTTGTAGTCCAAATGAGTCATTTCACCAAGCTTGGGAAAAGTTTAAAGGCTTGTTAAATGCTTGTCCCCACCATGGTTTTGAGATGTGGAGGTTAGTGAGTTTTTTCTACGACTCTTTTATTGTAGATTTCAAAAGCTAATGTCAACCATGTGCAATGGTGAGTTTTTGACAAAGAACCAAGTAAAGCCTACAATTTTTTTGATTAGTTGGTTGGAAACACAAAGCAATGGGAGACCTCTCTCCCACTTCATGTTGAGTCTAGAAACACTATTTCTCATTCAAGTGGGAAGTTCCAATTGAAAGAGACTGATGACCTCAATGCTAGATTAGCCTCATTGGCTAGAAAAGTAGAGTCTCTTGAGATTAAAAACGTGCATGTCATGAGTTAACAACAAAAGGAAAGTTGTGTTGTTTGTGAGAAAAAAAGGAATAGGACAATTGAGTGTCCCTCCAAATCATCCCAAGCACAATCCATCATTTTACATGTCCACAAAAGAAATAACATTTGATTTATTTTGGGTAATCCATTGATCTAAGAGGGAAAGCACATGGATGAAAAGTTGGATGGGAGATTGTTATATTATTTTAGGTCAAAAAGAAGAAAGAGGCAGCTCAAAAGGGAGGAATAAAAACATGCACCAAAGTATTTTCCAAGCTACCTAATTTGACTTTCAAGAACACCTTTCGGTGTGGTAGCCATAACTTTTGACTCGGAGATCCAAATGATATGTTCTTTAATGATTTGGAAATCTAACAGATGACCTATAAATATATCTCTAATTTCCATATCCAAAGGGGGGCTTCAAAGATATATTTATAGGCCATTTTGTTAGCTTTCCAGATCATTAAAGAACATATCATTTGGATCTCCGAGTCAAAAGTTATGGCTACAACACCGGAAGGTGTTCTGGAAAGTCAAATTAAGCAGCTTGGAGAAGTCTTTGGTGCATGTTTTTCTTCATGCCTTTTGAGCTGAATCTTTCTTCTTTTTGACCAAAATAATGTAACAATCTCCCCTCCAGCTTTCCATCCATGTGCTTTCCCTCTTAGATCAATGGATTACCCAAAATAAATCAAATGTTATTTCTTTTGTGGACATGTTAAATGATGGATTGTGCTTGGGATGATTTGGAGGGACACTCAGTTGTCCTATTCCCTTTTTTCTAACAAACAACACAACTTTCCTTTTGTTGTTAACTCATGACATGCACTTTTTTAATCTCAAGAGACTCTACTTTTCTAGCCAATGAGGCTAATCTAGCATTGAGGTCATCAGTCTCTTTCAATTGAAACTTCCCATTTGAATGAGAAATAGTGTTTATAGACTCAACATGAAGTGGGAGAGAGGTCTCCCATTACTTTGTGTTTCCAGCCAATTGATCAAAAAAATTGTAGGCTTTACTTGGTTCTTTGTCATAAAACTCACCATTGCACATGGTTGACATTAGCTTTTGAAAATCTACGGTAAGAGAGTCGTAGAAAAAACTCACTAACCTCCACATCTCAAAACCATGGTGGGGACAAGCATTTAACAAGCCTTTAAACTTTTCCCAAGCTTGGTGAAATGACTCATTTGGACTACAACAAAAAAATATCATTTGACATTGTAAGGTTGTTGTCCTATGAGTGGGGAAATATTTTTTCAAAATATATGCTTGTATTTCCCTCCATGTACCTATAGACCTAGGACGCAGGGAGTTTAGCCAAATCTTGGCTTTATCCTTTAGAGATAACGGGAACAATTTAAGTCGAAAGGTTTCCTTGGTGCATGTTCTATCAATAAAGGTATTACATACCTCTTCAAAGTCCTTAATGTGTATGTATGGATTTTCAGAATCCATGCTGTAAAATGTGGGAAGAAGTTGAATCATGCCCGGTTTCAAATTCAAAGCTTGTTGGTTAAGAGGCAAGATAATACACGAAGGTGTACTCTGTATAGCCGGGTGAAAATACTCTCTAAGAGTTTGAAAATTAGGTTGATCATTGAATTGTGGAGGTCCATTACCTTGAACACTCCTTTCACCTTCTATATCTTCAACATTAGCCATGATGGAAAATAATATAACAATTATATTAATATGAAAGGAAAGGAAAGGAAAAAGAAAAAGAAAAGGAAGATTGCAAATAAAAGTAAATGAAACCTAAAAGATAAAGTAATAGCTGACAAAAATATACAACAAATTAGGAAATTCACAGTCCAACTAATAAGTAATATTAACAATAATAAACATTAAAATATAATTATAACAACCATGAATAAAGAAGCAGTAATACCGGCCAAGCACTTCAAACAATAAATATTAGATAAATATCACAACAAAACAACAAAATAAAATAAAATAAACAAGAGGTGGTAGAATCATCCTTATAATATAAATAATAAATATTAGATACTAATTAAAATAGATATTAAAAGAAAAACGGTTGAACCAACCACAATCCAACAATTAATAGCAAGTCCACAGTCCAATATCCGAAAAGTTGAGGTCAATTTTTTTTTATTCTTGTTTTAGGCGGTAAAACTAGCCATTTGAGTTTTCTTTATGTATTTTTTTTTCCAATAATAAAATCTAAATTTGTTACCTTTGCTTGCTATCTCCTTGGCAACGACGCCAAAATTGCTTTCTCGCTTTTTATGATCGGCTTTTAACTAGCTAGTGCACTAGTGTGCGATGTAGCAATTAACTCGGTAAGATCGAAGTCATATCCACAGAGAGATAGATATGGAAATAAAGCTAAGTAACAAAAAAAAAACTCAAGAGAAATTAAATTAACAATAATTTGGTTGAAAATAATTAATGGATTTGTTTTCAAAGATGAGAGAGTGTAAATAGATTTTAAATGACAAGAAAAGGTAAGTTTCGATTCCAAATAAATTTTAATGGTGATGCATTGCTGATTCCTTGAACATATATAAGATAACTCAACCTAATATCAACGATGGTGATATTAGATCGGAAGATATTACAATGAAGTTTAAAAAGATAATGATTGATTTTTGTTTAAGAATGAACGAGTACTTTCATATTAAGTAAGACATTGAATCAAGCAATCTCTATACCAAAACTAACGTTTGTGCATAAAAATTCAAGATAATAACATTACCTAAATGATTTCTAAAATTTCTTTGCAATAGTAAAACATTCATGAAAAAAAAGAGAAGATAAACATTAAGATTCATTCATATCTTAAAGAACTCACCTCAATCACCATCATCCTTGATTTGGATCCAAGAAAGAGATTAGCCAACCATGATTATATATAATAACACTTTAATAAACATGAAATAACTTGAATCAAACTGAAATAATAAGTTTTACAAACTAAAGAACTAAAATCTACAAAGAAGAACACAACATAAATTCGGTTAACATTCTAGCACAAATTTGGTGCTACGTTTGTACAGCAATTAGACCTTCTTAGAACCCCTCTTTCGATATGGCTATTAGATATGTATTTATAGGTCATTCTGTTATCTTTCCAGATCATTAAAGAGCATACCATTTGGATCTCTAAGTCAAAAGTTATGGCTACAATACCGAAAGGTGTTCTGGAAAGTCAAATTAGGCAGCTTGGAGAAGACTTTGGTGCACGTTTTTCTTCCTCCCTTTTTAGATGAATCTTTCTTCTTTTTGACCCAAAATAATGTAGCAATCTCCCCTCCAGCTTTCCATCCAAGTGCTTTACATCTTAGATCAATAGATTACCCAAATAAATCAAATGTTATTTGTTGTGTGAACATGTAAGATCATGGATAGTGCTTGGGCTGGTTTGGAGGCTAAGCATCATATAAGGATACAAATGTACCTATTATTTAGGCTAAGATTGACATTGAAACCTTGAGTGTTTGATGGTTTACGTTCGCACACAACATGAGGCAAGTTTGGGCTGAATAGATCATATGATACTCTTTTCTAGGATTGGAATAGAATTGATTTTTGTGGTAAATTTGGAGCGCTTATTTGAACCAAGATTTGCTTCAATCTTCAACTAAATTTCTCTTCAATTCTTTGTTCTGAATTCCAACATTAAATTTCTTGAAATAATTTATTTAAGGTCCAAAAACCTGTCGAAACATTAATAGAATCTTAATTACGAAAAAGCACATCAATTATTATAAAAAAACCAAATAAAACCAATAAATACATATGTAACTTAAAAGACTTAATGGTACTTTTGATGCAAAATCATCTACACATTTTGTAAACTAAGCTGAATGTTTAAACTTTTCTTTAATGATCTATAATATCTAATGTCTACATTTTTTATCATTGAATTTTAATGTCTAAAAGTTTAAGGTTTTCATTGAAAAAGTTCATTGTCTAATGTTCATATTTTTTATTTGATAAATTTTAATGTATAAAAGTCTAACTTTAATCAAACACACGTTGGGCATTCAATTGAATCCATTCTTTATATTGAACTAGGCCTACCCATAATTCCAAAACTCATATACAATAGCTCAACACATTATAATTTGATTTGATAACAAACAAAATCAAGCGCAAACATGCAAATAATCCTCATAACATGTACAAAAACATTTAAACACAAAATGAACCCAACATCATACCTATAACCGACTTCCTATATTTCATCGACATGGTTAGCCACCCATTGTTGAAAATTCATGGTAGGTCTCAGATGTATTAATTAGACTACCAATAATTCTCTTTCCAACATAAAATACCCAAGAATTAAAATAAATTTAAGAATTATGTCATCAAGTTCACACACAAAATCTCACTTTCCTAGTCTTCCAAGGCAAATCATTAAAAATCCAAACATATAACAACACAATTTACCTTGATTAAACCTAATTTAAAACTCATCATTTTCAAATCACCAATTTACATTAAAGCATATCATTTTATCTTCCACTATACCATACAACCAAAAACATCAATTCACCAAACTATTAGAATTTGTCAAATTTCTAACTTTCATCCTTTCCAAAATATAACAATATTGTTTTTATATAAGTTTTAATCATAAACCAAATGATTTATTCTATATGAGTTTTAAACATGTTTAAACACAAACTCAACATTTTATCTTACACACAACTAGCATAATATTGTTTGAACATCTTCTTTAATATGATTTATTCAATATTTCACATTTCCATTATTATGTCAAGCAGACAAATTTTATAATGCCAATAAGATACTCAATATAATTTTACAGTTTTCAATTTCTCCTAATTAGTCCCTAAATAAGTCATATCCGTCACAATTACTCAATACTTCATATAATTTTGCATTTGCCTTTCAAATTCACATGAACCCTAAAATTCAAAGATTTGGGCCTTTTTAATTCTATATGTTAATTAGTCAACATGAACCTTTCTTGTGTTATTTTTATAACCAACATCAATAAAAATAAACCCAAACAACACTCCAATACAAAATATCATAAATCCTTAAATTTGGAAATTGAGGATTTTGAACCTCGTAATGAAAATCCAATCAACAATTAAAATTAATTGGTTAGGAATCTCTTACCACAATCAAATAACCTAATTAAATATGTTTTTTTGCAAAGATTCTAAGGTTTTCCCCTTTCTCTTTGACATTTTACACATGTGTTCTCTCTATTTTTCAAGCTTTCAACCTCTCTATTTAATTCAGTTTTTTTGAATGGATATAAATAACCTAATCATGCTATGATGCCCATAATCCAAGTAGTTTTAGAGAAGAAAAAAAATGAGAAAAATAAAAATTTCTAAGTCTCCTTAAATTGACATGGTTGATGGTATAAAGAGGACAAAAGGATTACCCCTCTCCCCAATAATTATGACAATTCACTCATTTAATACTATATGTGGTATTTTTATCAAAACTCTTATTTGTCATATTTTTTTGTACATACTATTATCCTTAATTTTATCTAACTTAATGTGTATTTTGACCTCAAAGTCATAAAAATATTTCCTTGATTAATGGTTTCAATTTAAAAAATCCACTTTTAGATTATATATATATATTTATGAAATGTTGCACCGCATTTGGAGCAAACCTTTTCAACTTGATATAAAATGGAGCATTTTAAGAGGGATTATTTATCAGTGTTGTTAGAGGTTGTTTTTTAAAATATTTTTTTATTTAGAAATATATTAAAATCATATTGTTTTTTAATTTTTTTAAAATTATTTTTGATATCAGTGTATTAAAATATCCCAAAATACATTTGAATACGTCTTGTTTTTTTTACTCTTTTTACCAAATCTCTTCTTTTATCTAAGAGTTCTCACATCATCTTCATCAAGCGAAAAATGTTTATTCCGTAATCCTTTTTCGCTATGTTCAATGATCTTTATTAATTTTACATCAACTAGAAAATCATCATTCATTTCAACCTGAACTTGTCGCACGATTCAAAATGAACCCAATTAAGCTTTACGAAGTAACAATTTATGAAGTACATATAAATCTTAGACAAATAAAATAGCCACGTTATCACATCATCTCAGACATGCAACTGATTTAATTCTTTTGATTATCTTAAGGTAAAATTTACTCTATTTTTTTCCAGTTAATGGTCTAAAGGTAATATAACTTTTCTAAAAGTCCTAGCTATATGTAAATAGAAATCATAACTTTCCAAATAGCTTTATCTTTATTTTCCATTTTGTATTTGTCAGAATTTCATCCGATGATCATAATGAAGTCACATTTTACATACCTGATGATAACTTAACCATCTATCATTTCAAGGTGAAGTTCATACCTAAGATGTGTTAGGTTCCTTATTTACTACTTTGTTAGATTATATGTTGTGAATAATAAAACAATACTTGTCATATAATCAATTGTTTAAACCCTTGCATCTAGACACTGTATAAAAACATTAACCCTTTATCTTCTAATCCATTTTGTACTAAAGAAAAAATCATGGTATTTCAAGATACATCATTTCTTCCATCACCTTTTAATAAAAAACTTCATGTTTAGGCTTCAATTTATTAGTTTGGTGTATATATATTAGTTAAAAAAATTAACACAAAAAATTCCAACACTAAACCTATCTTTATAACTATCATGACAACCAATTTTTTCTCGCCTCGTGCGCTACCATCTCCAGAGAGGGGAGACGGTGCACGGGAAATGGATTTTCTTATAATTGTAGAATTATGATTATAATTTTTAGAAGTTGCCACCTAGTATTAAGGTCACTAGGAAACATAATAGTTTGCAAGAGTTTGGATAAGGGAACTTGTTGTGCAAGGAGAAGACACATCACCCTTAGTGCACCCATCTAAGGTAACCTACATTGTTATTTGATTATTTTTCTCTGTCATATTTTTTATTTGTTGGTCTTTTCTAAGGGTTGAAGTAGATTTTTTTTTGTGAATAAGTATCTACTTCCTTGGGTCGAAAATCTAACCGTTCTAAAATCCGAATTTTAGCACTACATTTATTGTACTTTAATATCTAATGGTGTACTTTACAATGTAATTTTGCACCCCGATAATAAAAGTTTACTACTAAAAAATGAACAAAATGATTGTTGGAAGTTTTTTGATATTTTGGCCTACATCTAACGGATAATCAGAAATTGGTTACGATATTCCATTTCATTTTAAAACATGAGAAAAGATACAATTTTTTTGTGAAAAATAAACTTAGGAAATTTTTATTATTCGATCGTATACACAAAAACAAAACATTTTTTAACAAAGAGGAGTTGGTGTCCTGTCGGCGATGAAAGAGTGATACTATCGCTGTTTTTTTTTGTTAGTTTCTCATTTTTTTTCATTCATTTTTATTGATATCCCCGTTCGTTGCCTCATTTGTGTGTAGGTATTTATAGGAAGAAGAGCGACCTTTCAAATGCTCCTTGCATGCAGACATAGGTGACCTCTTCAACTTCTGAATGACGTGCATGCATTGTTCAGTGGCCTGAACAGTGCAGGCACGCTTGTAAATCTTGTAGAATGGCACAAATATTTTTTTGGTCCCTTGATTTATGATTAATGCAATTTGACTCGCAATTTTCCATTAAACTTTCAATTGGAATTAAACTCACAAACTTGATTTTTCATCAATTAAGCCCTTAATAAATTAATTTGACCAATTTAAAGTATATTAAGTCCTTGCACTTAATTAAATCCTTCAATTGTACCATAAATTAATTCCTAAACATAATTACACTTTAAATTGACCTATGATTAAATCAAATTGGCTTATAAAAATATAATTATGTCTTTTGGCTTAATATTTATGCAGGTTTATCCAATAATAAATTATTTTAACTTTGCATCTGCATTTTCCTTTATTTTTGGTCACAATAGTGATAAGATCAAAATCTTCAATCTGCTTAAAATTTCCAACTTGATTTTTCCCATAACATCAACCTTTTTTTTATTTTTTTATTTACTTTTTTTTTTAGGGAATAACCCATAAATTAGTTATGATAGTTGCCCTCTTTTTACAATGGTTGTGAATAAAGTCTTGTAAGAGACTTTAGATAGCAAACTTTGTTAGGAAAAAAACATAATGGATTTACCAGACTAAGAAAAGTTCATCCGTTTGAAAGAAAAATGAGGACAATAAAGCTCACTCAGAGAGGAACGATAAGATAAGGCCAGAAAGTGAACTTTTTAAAATTGAGGTCTAAATAGGGTATTCAAAGGATAAAAATGATGATGTTTGTGAAAGATACAAGAAAATGGTCTCATTGTAATGGGTGACCTACCCAACCCATCTGAAGTCATTGAGATGCTAAAAGACACAAGGATGGTCTTTTTATAATGGGCGATCTCCCCAAGTGAAAATGGTGAAGATGGTAAAAAACACAAAGATAGTCTTATTGTAATGGGCGACCTACCCATGTGAAAATGGTAAAGATGATCTCATTGTAATGGGTGACCTATCCAGGTGAAAATGGTGAAGTAAATATCTGAAAGGTGATCACATTGTAATGGGTGACCTACCCAAGTGAAAACAAAAAAAATGGTGATGAACATTTCATGGAATGTAAGATAGGGTTAGAAGGTGCACTATCTAGGATCTATTCGAGTTGGTTGTTGAAGGCTAGAAAGTTCACTATTTGAGCTGGTGGTTGAAGGCTGGAAACTGCACTTAAACAAGAAGGAGGAGGGTATGGATGGAAAGCGCACTCAGCGAGAAGAAGAAGGATAGGGCTGGAAAGCACACTTTTTTAATTAATGGTTGAGGGCCGGAAAACGGAAAACACACTCAATTTAGGAGGAAAATAGGATTGGAAAATGTACTATTTTTACTGATGATTGAGGGTTGAAAACACGCTCGAATAAAAAGAAAAACAGGGCTGAAAAGTGTACTATTTTAATTGATGGTTGAGGGTTGGATAACACACTTGAATAAAGAGAGAAATAGGATTGGAAAGCGTGTTATTTTAATTGATGGTCGAGGGCTGGAAAGCGCACTCAAATTAGGAGGGAAAATAGGGCTGGAAAGCATGCTATTTTAATTAATTGTTGATGGTTGGGAAAACACACTCAAATGAGAAAAAGAATGATAGGGTTGAAAAGAAAAGCTTATAATTCTTATGAGGCCTTGTATTGAAATAACATTCATATTTTGTGACTCCTTTATCGTGACTACTAAATAGTGAAAACTTTTTTTATAGCAAGCATAAGATCTTCTCTACCATGTTTGTCTCTTTTATCTTGTACTTATGTCTCTTCATTTGATTATATATGGATATTACTCTTACAAATTATTCTAAAATATTATATGATTCAAGTATATGTAACTTTTCAAAGTCACCACGTAGATTTTATGGACATGTCTTTCTCACATTGTCAGCTTTTGATTTGATTGTAGCAAAACTTCTCATGTTTGTTTGGGATGGTTGTTTTTTTCATTATCTTAAAAGTGAAATCATCCAAATATTGGTGGATGATAGTAAAAGCTTGTTGATCCTTCCTTCATGCCTTTTGCACAACCTCATTTTAGGTTAAAGTCAACATTACTCCTTCAATAAACTTTTTAAGGCATTTTTTGATTTTTTTCTCATACATTTTGGCAACCTAGCCAAACTTTTGTTTGAATACACCAAGTCTCATAATTTTTATTAGTCAAACAAGAACATCAAGGTGGAAATTTGGATTGGCCATCTTAAATAATCAAACCCAAGCTCTCATATCACTTGTTAAAAGAGAATAAGTGTGGTAGAAACTAAACTTAATGAACAAAGCTAAAGAACAAAGAAATGTTTTTATTTTATTAAGCTCTCATATCACTTGTTAAAAGAGGACAAGTGTGGTAGAAACTAAACTTACAGAAAAAAGAGACATTTATATTTTATTAAAAGCCATTGAAGTGTTTTCTAAAACCATACACATTATAAGCTCATCTTAATACCTCTCTATATTTTATTAATTATATATCTAATTATGCACCTATCTATAAGCCTCAACTCCTATACAAGTACAAGGAAATATTATTACAAATAGGAATTGTATTCCGTTAGTGATAGTGTTAAGTTGAGTAATTAATATCAAACTCTTTGGAAAATATCGACAAATATTTTCATCTCTAATTCTATCACTAATAATTTATTTATTTTTCAAAAGTATAAATTGGAAAATAAATTTAAAATCAAAATATATTTCAAATTAAATTAAAATATTTGTTACAAATTATTAAATCTTGAACATTTAAAATTCAAGTACAATAAATCTAAAACAGAGGTGGCGTTGGAGAAGGAGGTGGAGGTTTGTTAGGACCATGGGATATTGATAGAGGAGCACACGGAGCACCTCAATGTGATCGTATTTGCATACCCATTATATGTAGTATGATAGTCTCATCACGAAGTTTGACTATCTCACCACGCACTTTCTTAGTTAAAATCGCTTGGAACTCCAGAGTTTACGTGGATAAAATCAATCTAAAGGACTTTCCAACTGCTGAAACACTATGAGTCATTTGCAAATTGTTAGCTTTAGTTTAAGAGAGTCCATATACCCAATTTATATCGGGTCCACTGGATGATACTACCTCCAACCATGCATCCGGATCAAAATTTGGATTAGTTGAAGGATTGTTCCTATATTTCTCCTTCAACCAGTTGTTATATGTTTCCTATTATGAAAATATTTCAAAAAAAGTAAGAAAAATCCAATGAAACAATAACGTAAGAAAAAAACAAATGATACAAACATACCACGAATTGATGAGAGTGACTATCTACAAATTGTTGTTACGCTCTTGTTTAGCGGACTCTACCTTGTACATGCATCTCATAAACGACATGTAGCCTCCGGTGTGTGTTATAACAGAACCTAGAAAATGTCGGTTCTGGTTTCGCGCACCAGATTTTGAGCATCTTGTGAAATGATTGGATATTATATGCTTAATGCAATCCATCTATATTGCCTCAGAGATGTATGGCGGCCTGAATTCCTCTAGACTGCCACAATCTCCCAGTCTAGAAGCTCCTTTACTAGCACATATTTTTTTCTGTCCCTTGACCAAAAATCACGCAACCTATATGATACAAATGAATTATTTATTAGTAAATAAAAAATAAATTGTGGTATTTGAAAAGAAATGAGATTTGCAAATGTTGAAATTATCTATTTGCATCATGATTCTCCCACACCCTTCTAGCAACATTATCATTAGCATACTCCCAATAAAATTCTTCCTTGTAGTGAAAATTTAGAAAATAAAATTTATTGATAAAGTAATAGATTAACATAAAAAAAATTACGTTCACACTAACATTAAACCTTATAAATCATGCATCGACTCGCAGTATCTATTCAGGATTTTTAGAGATCTGGCTCCATTAAATAATGGAATATCCATCGACAATTTAAAGGTCATTGTTATTATTCTTATTCTTGTGGCCTCAATATTTGTAAACTTGAGATTTTATTAGCTAAATGAACTTATTTTCTTACAAAATTATTGAACAGATTTAATCATAAAAAAAAACCTACATTGAAAGGTCATCCTTCCATTAAGCCTAATACTTGCAAGTAATTTAATCTAGTTGTGAAGGATCACCCCCTCAACTTTGTGGCATCATACTCACCCCACGTAATGAATCGATACATGTGCCTCAGGTGCTTGTCCGTCATTGACACCTAAAAACTCGTGGCCCTTGGAATCACTGCTATGAGAGCTAGCAATGATTCTTTCCTGATGTCGTGCATGGACGTTCCCCTAGTCATCTGCACAAATTCAAATATATTAATAATTAAATGGTTCATACATTTTTAAAAAAAATTAGCCACACCTCCCCCATATAAGAGACCACCCAAAATTTAAAAACCTACAAATACATATCATATATTCCACAAACCAGTTGATTTAATTCATTTTCCTCCAATAATTTTTCATAATTAAATTCCATCAAATATTTTTTTATGTTATAATATTTTTAAAATTAATCCTAAACTTGGAAAACACTATTTTAAAATTACAAAAACTATTTTAAGAACTTAGCAATTCATATTATTAGCAAAACAAATTCAAATAATACCACAACATACAATAACATAAAAACTATAATTAAATTATCATCACTAATAGAAAATTAAATTAAAACAACAATGTAAATTAACACAAAAAAATCTATTAATAACATAAAATCATTAGTTAATAATGAATTAACACAAGAAAATGTAATTAAAAATAATGCAATTATCTCGCACCAAACCAATTAATAACGAAAAATATTGTGTAAAATTCATTCAATAACCTCAATATCATTAAGAACAAAAAGAAGACAAAAAACTCTCAACAAAAGAGAAGAAAAAAAAAATCTTACCTTAAATTTGTTATAGTGAAGCTAAAAGGAAGAAAAACAAGTAATAAGTATAGTTTTATTTTTTTTTGTCATTATAGATAGAATCGTTGTTGGTTCTCTAGCAACATTTCTGAGGACCACGAGTTATTAGGTGTCGATCAAGAATAGGCAACTGTGGCACATGCATCGACTCACGATGCAGAGTTGTCGAGTGCAATGTTGTAAAGTCGAAGGGGTGTCCCTTCACAATGGGATCTAATTACCCCCAAGTACTAGGCCGAATAGAAGGAAAACCTATCGATGTAGGTTTTTTTTCTCACAATTATATTGTTTTGCTAATTTATTCAGATATAATTTCATTTAACAAAAAAATTGATTTAAAAATATTGAGGTGGCGAGAAAAACAACAACGGTCTTTAAATCTTAAAGGGAAGGGACAACATGACAGTGTAGAAGGAATTTTGGTAGTCATACATCTTAGATATTGAGCACATCATGTCCGAGTGTTTCACGTGAAACTCACATTCTAGTGCCCAAAATTAGAACTGGTGTTTTCTAGGTTCCATTACCACGCACACTACTGGCTCCCTGTAGTTCATTTTGCATGTGAAGCGCTTGTGAATGTTTTTTTAATTACATCCATTTTGTATTTATATTTTTAACTGAAACATTTTTTTTAGTCTGTGGCTCTTGGACATTATCCATTACCAATGGACATTTTGTTGAGACGCATGTATGGGGTAACAACTGCCAAAAAGTGATGCAACAGCAGTTCATGGATAGTCACGCTTAGCAATTCGTGGTATGTTGGTTTGCATCGATTTTTTTTCTTAAGTTATTATTTCATCAAAAAAAAAATTGACTTTTTTTTCCAAAAAACATATAATAGTAACTTGAAGGAGAAATACAGGAACAATCATTTGACCCATCTGGATTTCAATTTGAATGTATGGTTGGAGGTGGGATCATCCGGTGGACTCGATAAAAATAGGGTTTATGAACTTTTTAACACAACGATCAAGAATCAGGAGGAGAGAAAGAAAGGAGAAGAAGAAGAGAAAAGAGGGAAGGAGAAAAGAAAGAGGAGAAATAAGTTGTTAAGGTAATGTTTATGTTTTAATATGAATAAATATTGTTATTAGTTAGAATTTGCTTGTATTGATGATTAGAGTTTGAAGATTTTGTTTTGGGTTGATTGAGGAATTGAATAAGATGTTAGGGATTGAATGTGTTGGGTAATGGTTTAATTGATTGGATTGTAGATAATTTTGAAGTTAATTGATGTGTTTGTTGTAAAATAATATTGATAAATTGTGAAAAAAATTGCTGCAATTATTTACAGTAGGCTGGAGGTTGAAGATGATGAAATTTCAGTTTGGTCCCTCTTTCGTGAAAATTACAGTTTAGTCCCTTGAACTTTGAAAAAATTATAGTTTGGTGTCTGGAGTAAAATTCAAGATTCTGTACAGAATTGAGGATGGATTATGGGCAAAATTCAGTATAGTTATGAATTTATGAGATGTTCAAATTAGTCCTTCAATTTAATAAAAATACAACTTGACCCTAAAAATATGAGAAAATTCAGAATGGTCCCTAGGTGAAATATTAGTTTTTCAGATTGGTTTGGTGAATAATTAAGTATTATTTGGTGAATTATTATCAATTTTACAAATTATTTATTATGAATTAGATTTCAAAGAAACCATTAAATTTTTTAGGTTTTGAGAAAAATAGATATTTTGATTAAAAAACACCTAGGATTGTGAGTTAAAATGTTAGATAAGTTTATTGAAGAGATTTTTTAGTATATCTCCTTTCGTATTTAGATACTCTTGATATTCTGCCCGCGGGACGTCAATAAGACTTTGTTGGTATCTACTTTTGAATTTCGATCGCTTTTGAGTTAGGTGAGTGGATAATATTTAATATTTTTGAGAAATATTATTAATATTTGAATTGCTAGTACGAATTGAATTATGCTTCTTGATAATATATACGTTGATTACTATTTTTATTACGATAAAGCATAATCAATTGTTGAATATACATTCTTCATATGAGCCAATATATGTGTAGGGTTTTGAAACTTTAAATAGGAAAAAAAATTTAGGGTTTTGAAACTTTGAATAGAAAAGGCATTAATGCCCTTAATGACTTAAGATTAGGTATAAATGAATTAAGGATATAGTAGTAACTTGTAAAATATAAATAGAGAAAGAAGAGAAGAGAAACAAATCTGAAAAATTGAGAGTGAGTCGAAAGAGAGGAGAAAGGAGAAGAAAAATAAAAGAGAAAAGAGGAAGGGAGAAAGGAAGGAGGAGGAATAAGTATTAAGGTAATGTGTATGTGTTATTATGTAAAAGTATTGTTTAATAGTTAAGCTAATTGCTTGCATTGGTGATTAGGGTTTGTAGATTTTATTTGAATTTGATGGATGAATGGATTAAGATGTTAAGGGTTTAATGGTTTTGGAATGGTTAATAGGTTTGATTGTAGATGATTTTGAAGTTTTTGATGTGTTTGGTTTAAGAAAATATTGAGAAAATGGTGAAAAACCCTTGCTGGAATTCTGGGCTGAAGGTTGAAGATGACGAAAATTCATTTTAGTCCTTTTGGTGAAAATTGCAGTTTAGTCCCTGAACTTTGGAAAATTACAATTTAGTCCCTGAACTTTGGAAAATTGCAGTTTGGTCCCTGGAGTGAGATTTGAGTGTTTCAGATTGGTTTGATGGATAATTAAGGCTTATTTGATGAGTTATTATTCATTTTATGAATTGTGTATCTTGAACTAGATTTAGGAAGAAACCATTGTTTTTAGGTTTTGCGAGAAATAGATAGTTTAATTCAAAACACATAGGATTATGAGTTGAACTCTTAGATATGTTTACTAAAGGTATTCTAATTCTTTTGAGTCATTTTTGAGTATGTATTTCTTTTATATATTTAGATAATCCTGATATTCTGCACGCGGTACGTTAGTAGGATTCCGACAATATTCTGCTTTTGAATTTCGATCCCTTTTGAGTCAGGTGAGTGGATAATATTTAATTTGCATGAGAAATATTATAAATATTTGATTTGCTAGTATTTGGATTATGCTTCTTGATAATATATACATTAATACTATTCTTATTACGATAAAGCATAATCAATTGTTGAATATACGTTCTTGATATGAGCCAATATCTGTTTGTGAATTGATTGCTCCTCATTTGATTGATGTCATGAGTTGAGCCTTGAGATATGAATATGTCTGTTTGACTATGATATATACATATACATACCTACGGTATGCCAATCAGAATACCCACACTAACAGGGAAATGTTAGCCTTTGTGCACATCATATCTGAAACCCTAGTTGGTCGGGGGAGTCACCAACCTGTATGGACTGATCATCCCACAGTACGGAGCCTCATGCTCATTGCATTATGATTTTCTGACGAGCTATACCTATTATATCCTTGATATGACCTATTTGAGAAATCTTCTTGTAAGAACCCCGAGCCGATTCGATAATATATTTCTCATTGTTGTATTATCTCGCATGTGTATATTAGATGTTATCTACTCACTGAGTTGTTGAACTCACCCCCTTATTATTTATTATTTTTAGGCTCGTAGCTCGTTAGCAGATCATTATCGTTGAAATTTCAGAACTTATTATTATTTTGGTTGTAATTGAAATTTTTATTTTTATGTCTAGTCAGTGCTCCACTATTATAACAAGATTACTCAACTTTTGTATTAAGACATTCGAATTATGTTATAAAGTTTACTTTGTTATTTCCGCTGCGTTGAACTCTGAAAGTTAAATGTTAAGTTTGTGTGGTTCGCATAGGTGTGGAACCTTGGAGGGAAACCATATCTATGTGCCGGTCACGGATCCGGGAATCAGTTCGTGACAATATGCTTGTGAATTAATAGCTACCATTTGATTGATATCATGAGTTGAGCCTTGAGATATGAATATATTTATCTGATTATGATATAAACCTACGATATGTCAGTTACAATACCCATGCTAATAGGGTAATGTTAATCTTTGTGCACATTGTATCTGAAACCCTAATTGGTTAGGGGAGTTACCAACCTATGTGGATTGATCATCCCACAGTACGAAGCCTCATATTCACTGCTTTTTGATTTTTTGATGAGCTTTACATTATACATTCTTGTTATGACCTATTTGAGAAATCTTCTTGTAAGAACTTAAAGCCTTATTTGATAATATATTTCTCATTGTTGTATTATCTTGTATATATATATTGAATGTTATCTATTCAATGAGTTGTTGAACTCACCCCTTTATTATTTATTATTTTCAGGCTTGTAGCTTGTTAGCAGGTCATTTTTGTTGTACTCTCAAAACCTGCTATTTTTGTTGTAATCAATGTTTTTGCCTTATGTCTAGTTAGCGCTCCACAATAATAACAATATGTATTTAACTCTTTTATTAAGGCAATCAATTTATATTATGAAGTTAATTTGTTATTAACGTTGCGTTGAACTCTGAAGTTGAAGGATAAGTTTGTTTGTAAGTTTGGGTTCACATAGGTGTGGAATCTTGGAGGGGGATTATGCATATATGCTGGTCATGGATCTGAGAATCACGTCGTGATAGTAATATTATGAGGCAAGACATTATTCTTCATGCAAAGCTCTCTCAGGCACTCGTCCAAGGTTGGAACTGGTTTGCGATTAATCAACTCAACGTGTATACTTTCAAATTCTGAGCAAAGCTTCATTAAGAATTGGTCATGTTTGTTTTTGGAATGGATTGTTTTTACTATCGTCAATGCTTCCTTTGGAACCATAGATTGCATTAACCTATAATAATCACTCCATGAGCTTAGGAAGCTCAAATAACACAGCTCAATTGATTGATTCCTTTAGCAATAATTTCCAATATCTAACTTTATTTGGAACTTTCGAGTTGAGTTATCTTGATGATATATCCTCCAAAATTGATCCCATATTTCCTTAATAGTATTAAAGGAACAAAGATTGTTGAAGATATGATGTTCAATAGAACTCAACAACCTTGGCATCCTTTCTTTCCCAAGAACCAAGTTTGTTAGGATAAGTTGGAACCATGTTGGAACCATGGAGGACCCATTCAAATGATTCCATACTTCTTTTCCTTTGACAAACATCCAAAATTGAAATTCCCAATAAGCATAATTCTTGCAACTCATACGAACGATGAAGATTTCCTCTTCTGACATGACTAAGAAAACACAACAACCCCAAAAAAATAGGCAAGCCTTAATGAAAATACTAATGCCATAAAACAAAATGTTGATACAAATCAGCCCAAGCCAAAGAATATCTCAAGCTAGAAAAAATGAATTGAATCAAGCCCACAAACCAAGATTAGAATATCTCATATCTCTAAAACAAAGAAAATGAGAGACCAGAAAACCACAATAATTTGGGAGATATTAAAGATAGAGACTCTAATACCATGTTATGAAGGTTGAAATTAGTTTTAATGCCTCTGAATAAAGGTATGCCTCTCTTTAAATAGTTATAATTTATTTACTACCTAATGATCATAATTACATGTGTGGTTTCTTCTATCAAATCATTTAAAATCCTTGACATTGCTCCACCAACCATATAAATCCCTAACATTTCTCTATCAACTATAAAGATCCTGAAAATATAAGTTGTTGCTATATAGAATATTGCCTAATTAGGTAAGAAAAGATTTCCACTGCAATAAGCTCATCTTTTCTTGAAAATGAGTTGCAATTACACAACTAGGATATACACTTATCCACCTAGATGCAACTTGAAAGGGAACGTCCGCACAGAATGAATTTCTAGGCACAATTCTTGTTAAGGAACCATCTCACCTAAAAGTTTAAGCTGATAGGTGAGGCCCCATAATATGTTTTATATTATTCTCTAACACTCTCCCTCAAGTGAAAACCCTTTGGGCTTGAAACTTGCACAGGCCCACACTACCTTGTGCTTGATTTTTATCAAATAAAATGGGGGTGGTGAGATTCGAACTTGTGACCGCTGGGTCAACAAGGTTCTGATACCATATTAAGGAACCATTTCACCTAAAAGCTTAAGCTTATAGGTGAGGCCCCATAATATGATTTATATTATTCTCTAACAATTCTTACCTTGATGATGCTCATGTGGATCAATCCAACCTTTCAAAGGGTTTTTTTTTGGATTTGAGAAACCCTGCCCTCCAAAAAACACATTTTGTGAGTCTAGGTGAGCGAGTAAAACTCCAACCTTCGTATTGTCCGGAGATTTCCACCGGATGGTGTTTCAACTTTGGTGATTGGTATAGTACCTAAGTTCAGGAAGCATCAACATGGTGGGTAAGAACTGAAAGGGTGAACTTCAAATACAAAAACTTTCAACATCATCAGAAACAGAGAGAAGAGAAAAATACTAGCCGAAATACCTGCTCTTCTTCTCCTGTGCTATGCTAGTGTGCCTCTCACTTTTGAAGATTACAAAGTGAAAAAGAGACATTACAAAGACTCTGCCTCTCATATCATCGATCACCATTTTCATGTTAAAATATGAACAGTCCATTTTTTTCTAAATTGACAAAAACTCCAGGCAGATTGTGTTTGCAGTACGAACGGTGGGATCATAAACTTCTCCCATCAGTAGCTAAAAGTATCTGGATTGATTAGGATGATCGATTTTGTGCTTTTCTGGTGTTGCATGGTGCTTGCTTCATGTCCAAGAGTAACAAGTCTATCTCTGGTTGCTGTATAAACGGTAGAATTTTAATATTGCCCTAGCCTCATTTATTTAAACAGCAGATAGTGCGTGTAATTCTTGCGGGCACTTGGATTCGATTATGAGTGCATATTACCATGGAAATGTTGAAAATTCATGCATTAGGGATCATCTTATCTAAAAGCTAAAGCTGTTAGGTGAGGCCCCAGAATACGATTTATATTATTCTCTAACACACTCTCTCAAGTGAAAGCTCTTTGAGCTTGAAATTTGCACAGATCTACACTATCTCGTGCCTGATTTTTATCAAATAAAATAGGGATGGTGAGATGCGAACTCGTGACCGCTGGTCAACAGGGTTCTGATATCATGTTAAGGAACCACTCACCTAAAAGTTTAAACTTTTAGGTGAGGCCCCATAATATAATTTATATTATTCTCTAACACCCCTCAGGATCCTGGTAAGCTTTTAAGTGAGGCCCCAGAATATAATTTATATTATTCTCTAACACCTCTCACGATCCTAGTAACATCTTCGTGCATGGATTCGTTTCTGGTGTTTACTCTCGACAGGTCTAGAATCAGCTGAATGTTAAATTTGAGTACGTATAATCTGGTCATGATCTCCTTGGCATGGTTGAATGAAATCATGTTAATGATTACAGACAATTCCTGGTTTTGAGCATATGAAGCAAATCCTGTTGGAATTAACGTTGAGATTCAGAATGATGTTAAATTGATCTTTCCAAACAGTCCTTTTAGGTCTTACATGTTCAATGCATTAATGATGTGGTTATCCTTAAGTCTCTAGAATTATAATTTGACTAATGTAAATTTACATCTTGAAAGTAATGCAATCAAAGTCCATGAGCACTCTCAAATCCATGGGACTTCCCCTCATATGAGAGTAGTTTAAGAAAGATGTTTTCCACCATGCATCCCTTTCTTCTCTCAATTCCTGACAGATCCACTAGTTCAGTCAGGATGCAGAGCAATATCCATCAGGAATTAGCAACTTTTCTTTGTTTTTTTCCTTCTCTAAACACTCTACTGAGTACACAGTTTCACTCTTTTGTCTGAAAAAACAATGCTCTGGTATCTCAAGTGCAAATATCATATTTTTCAAAAATTGATATTCCAGTACCTGTGGTTGCTGACACTGCTACATTGTAACAGAAATCCTGACTGAAAATAAGCCAGTTTTCAGGAATAAGTGTCAATTACGACCTAGAATCAAGATTAACAATAGCAGCAGTCTTCCTCTGGAGCTCTGCCTTGTTTCCTCCAACAAGTTTGTCAGCTGGTCGCCCATCTTTAAGGAAGAAGAATGTTGGAGTTGCTTTAATTTCCCATGAAGTACTCAATTCCTGCATCCAATCAGACCGCACATTTCACTTATCAAACACGTTCTGCAATTAATCTCTATCTCATGAACACACTAAAAAATTTAATCCAACATGTTAATACATTGTATTGCTATGTGCTGATCAGATGTGAGAACCTGATGGTGACAATCCCTGCAGGAATTCATATTTGTGTTTCAAATAGCCATCGACGAATTATTACAGCTTGAGTATAGTTTCATCATCATGCATATAGATGTATATAAGCCTTGACTTTTGTCTTTTAAGTTGTAAAGGTGAATGAGAGTTCGTGTAAAAATAGAGAGAAAATCTTGACAGTCTTGTCGTTTCAAGAAACTATCTTATCTAAGAACTTAAACTGTTAGGTGAGATCCCAGAATATGATTTATATTATTCTCTAACACACTCCCTCAAGTTAAAGCCCTTTGGGCTTGAAAACTTGCACACTACCTTGTGCTTGATTTTTTTATCAAATAAAATGATTGCACACTACCTTGTGCTTGATTTTTTTATCAAATAAAATAAGGGTGGTATGATTCGAACTTGTGACCGCTGAGTCAATAAGACTCTGATAATATGTCAAGGAACTATCTCACCTAGAAGCTTGAGCTGTTAGGTGGGATCCAGAATATGATTTCTATTATTCTCTAACATGTCATACAATGATCTTCATTCTGTGTTCCCTAAGGCTAACAGTAAGAGCATGTTTTACTTACTGCAAGCTCATCAACATCAACTGTTAGAAATATGACGGAGGAATATTTATCTGCGAGCTCGCAATAGGCTTGTGCGATTGTTTTGCATGGAGCGCACCACAATGCACTGAAATTTACGACCACCTGTTGGACAGGTGAGGTGAAAAATTACCAAAGTGAGAAATTAGACATGTAAATGATAACAATTACATCTGAATACTACCAGAGCATCCAGATGAATTTTTCACTCTGAAATGACTGAATTCAGGAAATTTGGGGAGATGGAGAGAAGGAAACATAAAAGGTAGCCAGGTATTAAGAACTTACAATCTTCCCATCCCTAGTTGCTTCTGATATTTTTTCATTCCATTTCTCCATAGTTGTAAGAAGGTGAACATTTCTACTGGCAAATTCTTTACGATAATTCTCTTGAACAGCACATTCTTCGTCACCTCCATGACAGTTATTACAGCAACCGCAGACCTGCAAGGGTTATCCTCGATATGTTTAATGATCGGTTTCTTAATAAATGAAAGAACTTTCGATTAAAACCCTGATAAGCTTGAAGAACAGAGGGGGTGAGTTCAAGAGCTAAATAATGCCTTGTGTTACTGCTGATCATACCGGTATAGATTATCTTCTAGGTTCTTTCAGGTTTATGGAAATACGTATTAAGTGGAAAATCCATTGAAAGTTCTGTTTAGAGAAGTGAAGAGGCGATCTTAAATCTAGGCATTCTTGACAAATACTTTGAGTTGTTAGCCGACACCATCGTAGTTCTCATCAAGAAACAAGACATCGTGGATTGTCAACCCCACAACCATTTGTCACTTGAAACGAAATACAAACATACTGAGAAATTTAGAGAAACTGAACAAGGAAATGAAGAAGAGTCAAGGTTTCAAAAGGCAAACACAGAATGCAACTTGATCAGACTAAATTCAATAGAAACTGTTAGAGAATAATATAAATCATAATCTGGAGCTTCACCTAATAGCTTAAGTTTTTAGGTGAGATGGTTCCTTAACATAGTATCAAAACCCTGTTGACCCAGCGGTCATAAGTTCGAATCTCACCACCCCCATTCTATTTGATAAAAATCAAGCACAAGATAGTGTGGGTTGTGTAAGTTTCAAGCCCAAAGGGTTTTCACTTGAGAGTGTGTTAGAAAATAATATAAATCATAATCTAGAGCTTCACCTAACAGCTTAAACTATTAGGTGAGATGGTTCTTGACAGAAACAAATTTGAGAATCAAGATTCAGTGCAAAAGAAGTCACAACAGCCAGCAGGAGCCTTAAAACAGGAAGAGCATTACAGAATGAAGATAACTTATACATGAAGAATATCAGGAGGTGAGATAAGCATAGTTCTTTTCAGCTTGTTTAAAGAGACTCACCTTGGACCAACAATGTCCCATTACACCCTGGTGATGGATTAGCAATTACAGCAGGTTCCTAAAAGAGAATATCCATCAGATCTGTTGCAGTTCTTTTTCTTTCTTCTTCCAAGAAAAACACAAATGGCACTAGAGATAAATGGCATAAGTTCACTTTATGTATCATCTTTTAAACCAAAAGAGTAAAATCCAGTTCCATTATTTTTGGCTCGAAATGGAAAGTAAACTCCCCTACTCTTCTGCGGATTTCATTATCTTATACCTATATTTTCTCTCGTCAAGGTAAAACGTTTCTCCCATTCCTTCTTACATTAGCAATGAAAACATTAAGCCATCCAGAGCTTTGCAAAACAATAATGAAGTCTTCCTTTTTCTTGCCGAGACTGCAAAACCATTCAGATTTTGGTGGATGCATTTCAACTAAACCATCTTGTTGACTTACAAGCAATAACAATTGGAATTACAGGTTTGGATAAATTTGTAGAACATTTGCGCATTACCTAAATGAGATCATTTCCTATGTTAATTATCATCAAAAGATTCAAATGATGGAGAAGAATCCAATGAAACAGCTAGAGCATTCCAAACAAAGAAAACAATAGAGGCATGAAGAGAAGTTTTACCTTCGGATACAATTGATTCTGATATGTAGTGTAATCCAGGATTTCACCTGAAGATCATGTCATCAAAGCCTTATCAGAAATAGACAACATGGGAGGTCAAAGATCCCGTAAAACTTTCAACATAGAAAGAGAAATACTAGAGACTATACGTGTCCTTCCCTTCAGGTGTATTTCCATTTCAAGTTTCCAGATTTGGGTTGTGAGCTGTAAACTAACGACTTATTCTACTATAACCTACGAATAAACAAAGGGCTGCTAGTAAAACAATGCCCTATTTAATAAGACCTTTGTTGGCCTTCTATTTCTATCCTACGACCTCCTTTTTTTGGTCATGGCATTATTAACCAAAGTGGTTGTTAATATTCAGTATGCATTTACAAAGCCCCACCTTACCCTTGTGAAATGCTTTAATCTCAGTCTTTGGAAAATTGTCTTTCATCTCTTTTGAATTAATTTACTGCACCATGTTCATTGATTTTGTGGATTATCTGAAGTGTGATATATATCTATTTTATCGAGTTGATTAACCTGAAATTGGCTGGTGTTTTTTGGAGGTTAGTGGTGTTAAGGAACCATATCACGTTAAACTTAGAGAATAATATAAATCATATTCTGAGACCTCATCTAATAGCTTAAGTTTTAAGGTAAAATAGTTCCTTAACATGGTATCAGAGCCTTGTTGACCTAGCTGTCACTAGTTCAAATCTCACCCGCCTCATTTTATTTGATAAAAATGAAACACGAGGTATTGTAGGTCTGTGCAAGTTTCAAGCCCAAATAGCATTCATTTAAGGGGGGTGTTAAAGAATAATATAAATCATATTCTGGAACATCATCTAATAGCTTAAACTTTTAGATGAGATGGTTCCTTAACAAGTGGCAACACAATTAATTATCTGTAGAGTTATCTTGAATTTCAGCCAAGCATAAGGAAGCTTCAGTTTCATGGATTCTGTGGATCAGTTAAAGCTTATAATAGTTTGAAAAGAGTTCGGTTACAAGAAATCAAGGGACAGGAAGTTTATTTTTCCGAAAATTAATTTTAAAAAGCTTCTACAGGATTCAAGTAGTACAATTTGTGGTGAAGTATGGATACATTCAGAGGTTAAGGCTTAGCATGTGTGCATGATGCATTCATGCATATCGCCTTACCATATCAGACAGCATCTGATATATCATTTCCATGGTTTGAAAAAATTTAAAGCTCTCATGGGGTTTGGACAATAGACTCGGCCTCCGAGGATGACCTGTTCTTCGAGTCAGAATGTTGAATTTCCTCTATCATCCTGACAACTTCATCCATTCTGGGACGCATTTCTGGTGCTTTTGCCACACAAGCCAAAGCAATCTGAAGCATTTGCACCATTTCCTCTTCAGTATTTTGTTGCCTTACAAGCTCGACATCAAAAACCTCTGCAGTCCATTCTTCTCTGACCACAGACCTCACCCATCTTGGCAGATCAACCACGCTGTCATGCGCCGGAGCTTGTAGTGGGGCTTTCCCCGTCAGCATTTCGAGGAGGAGCACCCCGAAACTATAAACATCAGATTTCTGAGAGGATTTGCGTGTTTCAATGACCTCCGGAGCACGGTATCCAATGGTTCTATACATGGTTGTGGGGAAGTTCATCAGAGGAGCCAAGCCCACATCAGAGATGCACCCATCAAGATCTGGGGTGAGGAGTACATTGGAAGCCTTGATGTTTCCGTGGAAAAATTTGGCACCAGCTTCAGAATGAATGCTGGCAATTCCCCTGGCAGTCCCGAGGCATATCTTCACTCTAGCATTCCAATCCAGTGACGTTATACCTGCAGCCCTATTGCCTAATTTTTCCATGCAAAACGAGCATGGGGGAGAAGTGTAAAACTCATATCAGAGACAACTGATAAGACAACTGAAGTGAGATGAAAAGATTTGATTTATGCAGATGTTATGGCAATTATGCAGATTACAGCACACCAAGAAACCAGTTTACATCATTTTAAATACACTGGGAGGTTTCACAATAGTTGATGTTGTTACCTGGTTCCAAACTCCTGTACTGATAAAGTGATTCATCAGAATGTTATAACTCTTGAGGTTCTTTCAAGAATAAAAAAAAAATTGAGATCGATTCAATCAAAGAGTACATTATTCTGCAGCAATCGGCAAAAATCAAAAGTATAGTTTGATTATAGAGAATTCAATCACTTGTTATTCACCTATTCGGTATTTTTCACTAATTGAACAAAATTTTCTCTTACAAATGCTACAAATCTTCTCTGCAAGTTCTTTAATTTCCATGGTTTAAGCCATTGTTAATGCGTAACCACTCAACAAATCAAAAGAGCCATCTTGGCCACTTTGTGCTAGACTGCAAGAAACAGGACTTGATGCAGAACTGCAGTTTGATAGATGAAGTTCCTAACCTTCCACCGTTTTCATTTGCCAAAACATGTTTCTCAAAGAACATAACTCACTGGCTGAAGTTTAAGACATTCTCTGGTTCTCATTAAACTAGTGAACATTGGTCTTTCTTGTTCTCAAGTAGTCATTACCAGGTGAAAACTAATTTCCCTGGATAAGATAACACCGAGAAATTTTCTATCTTCCATGCACAGATTTCTAATGCAAAAAAAAATGTGGAGGAGAGGAAAACAAAACTTTTTCATTATAATTGAGCTAAAAAGACAGCTTACCATGTAGCAGTGCAGACAAGCTCCCCGCTGACATGTAGTTGTGAACTAGAAGCTTTTCATCTTTGGAGTAGTAATAAGCACGGAGGGGAACAATATTAGGGTGCTGTCCAATTCTCCCTATAACCTCCATCTGCTGTTCAAAATCCTTTTTTCCAGCAGCTACTTCCTTCAACCTTTTCACCACCACTGACGTCCCGTCCTCCAAGACCGCCTTGTAGGCTGTTCCATAGCTTCCTTTACCAAGAACTTCAGCCGAAGCCCTCAACAAATCCTCAAGATCGAAGGTGAAAGAACAGCCTTCAAAGAAGAACAGTTTGTTCTTCTCAGCCTCCTGCACCCCACTACCGAAATCCTTGGGCTTCTCGCTCTCCGCCTTCCCTTTCAACACTGTGTTTCTTGCCCCGTCTTTTCTTTTCAATAAGCAAACAAAGATAACCATAATTATGAGAAGCAGCACAGCTGACCCCCCAATTGCTATAGCAATTATAGAGTTTGAACCAAGTTTCTTGTTGGAAGCAGTTTGAGATTGAGGCCTTGTTGGTTGGTTTAGAAAGTCGTTTGGGGAAGGAGAAGGTGAGGAGGAGATGGTGGGGCAACGCTTGAGAGGCAGTCCACATAATAGAGAGTTCCCAATGAATGAGTGATAGGAGAACTTCTGTAAAGATGGTGGAATTGTACCATTGAAATAGTTAAAGCTCAGATTTAAAGCCTTGAGTTTTGGAAGGTTGATATCGGGTATGGCTCCGGAGAAGGAATTGTTTTGGAGGTATAATGCAGCGAGCTTAGTCAGATTCTGTACGGTGGGTGGAATTCTCCCGGTGAAGAAGTTAAAGGAAAGATCCAAGACGTTGAGTTGAACGGAGAGAAAGGCAGGGATGCCGCCGGAGAAGTTATTCTGTTGCAGGTAAAGGTGCCGAAGGGAAGGGAGGGAGAGGATATCAGAAGGAAGCTTTCCATTGAGGCTATTGGATCGGAGACTGAGAATCTTGAGAGAATTAAGTCTTCCAATAGTGTTGGCTGGGATAGGGCCGAACAGTCCAACGCCTGGGAGATGGACAGAAACCACTCCAGTTCCATTTTTGTTGCAGGCAATGCCAACCCAGGAGGTGCAAATTGAGGTAGAAACATTCCAGTTGAGTTTCCGGATGTGTGGAACAGCCGCAGCAAAGTCAAGAAGTGCTTGTCGTTCAGAATTCAGGTCAGCTACAATCTGAGGAACAACTGGAAGAATGAAGAAAAGGAAAGCAACTGTGGAGAAAACATACGACAGGAGCTTCATCGATAGTTGCTCAGTTTGAGATGAACTACACTTATGTCTGACCTCAGCAGATCCTGGTGCTCTCCTGGTTCAGTGAGTCAGAACATTTAAGAGTTAGCTGAACATGGTTCTGTATCAACAGTTCATTGCTATACTTTAAAGTTGAATTTTCTTCAGAACAAAAGGAGAAAAGTAATAAGGTGTTCTTGATTGACATTTTTATTTTGGGAAAGAAAAGCTCACTTACCAGAGGAAGCACATGTCAAAAGCAAAGTGGTGATAAAGAATCCAAGAAAATAAAAGATTGATTTAAAGAGAAAGCAAAAAAGTTAAATTCTCCTTTTTTTTTTGTTAAAGAAAAGGCATAAAGAGAGCAGCACTATTGTTCTGATTAGCACTCACTCAGAATCTCATTTCATGCTTGTTCATTTGAGCTATGGAGCTGTGTAAACCTGCATGATCCATTAGAAAAAGAAATCGATTGGGAATCATACAGGAGGGAAGCTCACAGGAAATAACCATAAAAAAATAAAGGAGCAAACAATTAATATCCAGTTGGATGTTACAGAAAGTGTGCCTGATATCACTTGCTGATAACAACATAAAATATATTTCCAAAGTTGACAAGTGACAAATAAATACTATGGAGATAGACATTTATACATGACAATTTTCAATCTAATAATTTCTGGCTTGCGTATTCAAGAACACCTGCAAGAAAATCAGAATACAAAAAACTTTACTGAAATCAAGTTAAAGTTCAAGTGCTTTCAGTTGAACGCTCCAGCTCAAAATTACAAAAACAAAAGGTGGAAGTAACAATGATAGTAATGGAAAGCTGATTTGGGTCACCAAATTTATAGACTGGCAACTGTATATATATTCTTAATAAGTAAATCTCCCAACTCTGCTGTCTGAATATTCAGATGAGGAAGCATTATCACTGACCATGAATTTAAGGTCTGAAACTCCTTTGAAGTCTCAATACTGGATGTCAGCAGAAGAAACACAGAAAAACTGGAACTCAAAACACTTAAATCAAGGCAAAACCCCATTCTGATTCCAGATGCAAAAAAACTAAGCTATGAATATAGAAATGGAGGTTATTTATTATTATCAAACGTTTTTGCATGCAGATGAATTCTTGACCATCAACAAGACAGCCGACAGTGTGGTTATCTTTGTAACTAGGAATTAAGAAAGTAAAATGCTTGCAAAAGTAAAATGTTTGGTCCCTTTTTTCTTTTCTTTTTTTATTGGAATCAAACTGTGTTCTTCTATGCATGAAACCATTGACAATGACACAGCAAACATTTAAAGTCCAATACAGCTTGATATTAAAAGTAAATGTATCCTTAAATTACCCAGTAAGAGTCTGTGAACAGCACAACGAATCTGTAGAGCTCACAATCCACTTCTCAACTTCACAAGAAACTGTAGCCTTTTCATCTATTATCTTCTATACGTGTATGAAAAAGAGAGAGAAGGGGGGGGAGTGATGATAAGAACAGAAATCTATAGATTTAATATTGTTCTAGTATGATTAAAAAAAAAAGTGATTTTGTTCTGGTATGGTGAAGACAGAGTAGGATAGGCAATTTCATTTTCTTGCCTTGAGATTTTAGCAACGAATGTTGGACAACAAACTCGATGATGGCAACGAATGTTAGTCAAAATCTATGATGACACTTCCATTATTTTTGACAGGGAGATAGAATTCAAAACTTCCTTGAGCTTACTAAGGGATAGCTAACACTAGATTTCTTTCTCCTCTTTTTAGCACATACAGGCAAGGGGAATTCCTGTGGACAGAAGATCATGAATAAGCTCTTAAGTTGTCACCCTTTTAGAAAATGTTTAAAGCGTATTTGTTTGCCATTAGATTACAATGTATTAGCATAATGATAACGATGTCCCCATGAGGCATGGCTTGTTGGTAAAAGACTTGAGATCTGCACAATAGGTCTCGAGTTCGAGTTAGAACGTGCATCTCTTGTAAGAGCCTGAGACAACCGGGGTTTCCGGAAGAGGCTTGAGATCTGTATAGCAGGTCTCGAGTTCAAGTCAAGACATGCACCTCTTGTGAGAGCCTGAGACAGCCGGAGTTTTACTTGCTCACCAGAGCCTACAAAATACACTTTCTGGAAGAAGGGGTTTCCTCGAATCCAAAAAAACAACAATGATATCGATAATAATGAGTTCCTTACTATGGTTCCATATACATTATGACGAATTTGAAAGTTTTCTGGAAAAAAGAATGATAATTTTAAGCATGGAGAGATCATCATGCATTATGACTTGTTTTGACTCCACGCTCAACTTCCAAACTTCAAACCGGAACTCACATGGTAGGGTCCTTGCCATTTTTTTTGTATTTTCTTTTTACAATGGGAAGAAGGAGATGGGGTCCGTTTCCTTTATTACAAGATCCTGCCTTGAAAGAGCCCAAATGACACAAGGTTTGATGCTGAAGCAGAGTGATCGCTGGAAATTGAATAGACGGTGCCGTCTTGCTAGTTGGGTGTCATTTTCCAACCAGTTCGTGAGTAATTAACCGAACTGACCACAGCTTAGACAAACTGGTCAAGTTTTATCCAGTTATTGGGAGACACGAATCCACAATGGGACCAAATGAGTTTGTCAGTTTCCACAGAAGGTCCTTGGCAGTTAGGTGTAAGCATCAAGCCATGAATACTGCCTGCCTTCCTCACTCACGTCATGGAAGGCTGTCATGGAAACGGCAATAACATACAGGAAAGGACAGGATTTTAATGAAGACGCGTTAGAAGTTAGAATAACCAGTGAAGGTGCAAATTGTGGAAGCTTTCATGTGCTTAAAAATACAGAGATGTTAAAACTGCTGGTGTTCTTCAGTTATCATGCAGTGTTTTTGTCATAATTACCCATCAAGCATCAGCAACTGTACCCCAGATATTGGTGATAAACATCAACCATCCCATGAATTAGCTGGCAAGCAGACTTTTCACAGAACTTATGACTTCTAAACTAGACTGCAAAATTAACAACGGTCCATTGGAAGCTTCTGGATCGAGAGAAATAACCTAGCATGCAACAGGCTTTAAAACAAGTTAAGTCACAGGCAAGAAAATGAAATTGCCTAAAAGGCACAGGCAACATTGATATCTAATCTTCGGTAGTGAAACCATCGCAATCCAGGTCTCAATCTATAAAACAAAGCAGATCATCTTAGAATGATTTTAGAGTGTTGAAGAAAAATTATAAATTATTGCAACGAGAGATTTCAGGGTAAATTGGCAAGCAAGGCAAAGAAACCGATCCATGTCAGAAAAACTGCCTTCTGTGTGAATGGCTACCTCAGTTGTATGCTTTTATTGCCTCAAATGGGCCGTCTCAACTTCAGTAATACAAAAACTTATGAGATTTCTGAGGATGACTCGTTAGCAGTACAGAAAAACTGTGCACAAACTGTGATACTGGTTATGATGTCCGTACATCAAGCCATGTGCCTCCATTAAGCAAAACAAATTCATGGAAATGAAATGAAAAAAAGAGGAATGAATGGAAGAGAAACGAACATCAATTTGCTTAACAGGCACTAGGAGCCACCTTTTTCAAGCTTTTCAAGTTCCTCGCGGTGCTTTCTTTCAGCTTCCTGAAGTTCCCTCTCAGCATCCTCCTCTTCCTCGATTTGATCAAGAACATCAAATTCCTTGCTTGCTGCCATTGCTTTCACCACAGGATCTCTCAGCTCAGATATTAAACCACCACCAACCTTGTATTCTTCTTCGTCTCCAATCAGAAATAATCGCTGATCAGGTCCTGATGCCATGGGGATGTCGACAGCCAGTAACCTCATATCATACTGCACAGAAATTTACACCATTTTTTGAATAAGGGTTAAGTTGTTCATATACCTTTATCATAAATTTTCTTCACACACAGACATATATATACATACAAGTGACAGCTCTGGGATTACTTGTGCACAGAGCTTCAGGGGAATATATAAATGAAGCTGCTGCCAATAACAGTCTCTAACTTCTAAATTGATAGAAATAGGCAGATAAGAATTAATGCATCAATCCTCCCAACCCCCTTTCCCTCTCTCTTGCACAGATACTCATGTAGCTAGAAAAATGTCTAATGCAACAGCAACACACTAGCAATGGGGTGGCAATCAATTTGCTCCACCTAAGAGAAGCTCAATTTACGATTTGTGTGTTGCAAAAGACCAAGAGAATCATAATCATGTAGTCCAATTTTTCATTTCTTAAGAACATTCTATTACCGATCAGATGCTCAAAACAAAGAAAGTGAGCATACCTGGCCTTTCTTCTTCTTAACTTCAACACTGACTAGACCTTTTCTCTCAGAACCTAGTATTGGGAAAATGAGAAAACAACGCTTGCTCCTAACAGTTGGCTTGAAGTTCTTTAGAATAAGTCCACCTCCCGACATCACATAGGCTCTTAATGCTGTTCCTGTGAGAGGAGCACCCATGACCTCAAGAATCCCAGCTGAGGTGTTCAGCTTTGTCATGGCCATTCTATACACTTTATCAGGATTGATTGTAATTCTTGAGCGGATATACAGGCCCTTTAGCAGTGACATAGATGCACAAAACACACAAATGTTATCATGTAAGTTGATCCTTGCTTATGGTACACAGACAAAACCAACAATAGTTTGCATCAGAACCTGTAATTTTAAATATATGGAAAATCCATAAATAGAAAGACTCAAGGACTTCTGATTAAGGATGCACCTTTCACTTTTGATCGTGAGTCATGACCCATAATGATGACTTCCAGCTTGTTTATATATAGCATAAGCTTTAGGTGTGAAACATGAACAGCAGCAGCATCTGCATTCTAGGAGAATGCCAGCTGCTAGTATCTGATATTATCATAAATTCATAATCTTCTTATAATGACTGCTTTACTTTCATATTATTGGTGCCTAATTCTATCAATTTGTAACTACTTCCAATTTTCTAACATGCCATGCTATAAATCTCATTCGTACTCAATAAGAAGCTTGTGTGGATCAGGGTGTTAGTAGGATTTATGTGAGGTGTTTCTCTTCTGGCTTATCTCTATAGCCTGACAAATCCTGTTTTCCCATTATTATAATCTACTGTCCATCCGATTGTTAATGATACTAAATATAGAAATAACGCTGTGTACCTCTGTATAAGGCATTAGAAGACAATGACTAATTATTTTAATTTTTTTCACTTTCAAACATTCCAACTATATTTTTCTTCTCTTTTGCAATTTGCTATGAAACTTGATATTATTTGAACAGTCATTATTATAATAAATTTTCGAAGCATGAAATCCCAAAATGTTTTATTCACTCAAAACAATGAAATAATTATATAACAAGCATAATGAAAATTTCAATTTAAGCAATATTCTTCATGACATAGTATTAAAAAAAGAAATTCCAAGCTTCTAACTTGAATCGTTGTCCTGCAAATTTACTTAGCATATTAATTAACAAGAAAACAACATTATATTTTTTTTGACAATATAGCATTTGGATTTTCTCACTAATTGATTTTCTTTCAGATGTGCATAATGTTGATATTAATATTAAATAGATTTATGTTGATATTAATATTAGAATTAATCATGTATGAAAAATGATTTTGTTATTTAAATTGTTTACATACACAGCATTAAATTTGGGTATTTGTTCTTAAAGTGCTACTTTCTATGAGCATAGTTATGTTTTAAAAAACTTTAATCATGTATATAACAATTCATCCTCAATAATAAATAAAACAGAATGACTATATGTGGCACATGTGCAAGGCACGTGCAGCATACACTATGAAAAGTAAAATGTGAGAGGGTATCAAGGAATAAGAAGTCTAGGCAATGAGTAAAATTAACTAAGCCTTTCAAAGGATTCTTCTATGGTTAACATGCTATGCTTTTAAACAAATTTTATCAATTCAAGTGTCCTTCCTTTTGGTGTCGCCGTCAATTTCTGTTTTCTCATTTCCTCCCTATTCGCATACGTGTCACCAAGTATAAAAACATGTGAACATGAGCCAAGCCATGGTTTTTGTAGTCACTATTCTATCACATTTTAAACCATGTGATATGTGAAAGAAAAATCTCAATTGTTACTCTCTCCTATGGATGACATGGACAGGACATGGGCAGGAAAAAAGGCAAGAAAAATATGGAATAAGAAACCACAACGTAAGAGACTTAAACTGGATAGAAACAATCAAACCTCAACAGCAATAAGAGAAAACTGATCAAAGGCATAACCAATTAGCCTTTCCTACATATATAAAACATTTATGTGCTCATCTAGTTAGCTCATTGCCCAAGACTAGAATTCTACGCATCTCAACTTAAACACTCCCACAGAGACACTTAAGTAGGATTAGACAGTTTCAAAACTTGACTCTTATTTCATCCTAACCTAAAGTTTTAACACTAAGTACTCCTAAGTTGGAACAGGTAGCTTCTACACTTAGAATTTGTAAGAATGGGATTATATAACTTCAGCACATAAGTAGGACTAGAAAGCTTCGACATCAAGACTCAGAACTTCACTCAGCCAGGTAGAAACAACTAGATATTTTTCTGTATATTCAATGTATGACAGACTGATCAAAAGATCGGAGTCTCATTCTTAACAGATTTAATCATCACCTTATCACTGCATCTAAACTTGAGGTCCGATCACTTCTAATAACTCACTTCCTTTTAGTGAATGCATGGTAGATCGACTGTGCTTTTGCCACAATCATCATTGATTCATGTGTAAACAACACTCACCTTTGAAGTTAAAAACACACCACCTATAACAAGCTATCCACAAAAACATGTTCGAGCATAGAATGTTGGTAGAGGCACTACCATAAGAATAACAGGAGCACCCATCTCGTGCTTGTACTCCCCCTCATCACATTTAGGAAAATCGTAAAGTCAACATAAATTTTATAGTTCGTTCTCACATCAATAATCCAAAGGGAGACATCACTCACATATAATCAAGAATAAATTTGTTGCACGAATAAAAATAACAAAACACAGTAAAACGATTAGAGAAAGAACTCACAGAAAAGGCAACCATGGCAGATGAAAGGGCTAGAAACCCATACTTCGCCATGCCTTCAGATAGACTAACAAAAGTATTAGCAATACCAAACATAAGCCTCCAAAGCAAAGCACAAATTATCACTCCTCCTGCCCCAATCAAAAACAAGGAATTCCTCTTTAAAAAGGCATCAATTTGCAACCCTAAAGCTTCACGGTACCTCGAGAAAGCAGAAGTAACAACAGTGGCCGGCTTCTCAAGAAGCTTTTTTGCAAAATTCCCATCAACCCTTTTCCCCAAATCCGAAGAACCTTTAAGAGAAAACTGCCTCACCCCATTGAAAAAACTCCCATTTTTAGAAAATGAAGAATTGGGTCTTGTACAGGATAGAAATTGAGATAAACCCGGATTAGGAGAAGAGGGTTTTGAAGTAAAACATGGGATTTGAGAGTTAAGAGAAGTGAAATTTGATGAGGCGTTTGTGTAAGGTCTAGTAAAAGAGGTAGCAATTTTAGAGGCAAGAGGAGTGGTTAAAGGTGAGGGCTTGGAAGTAGAAACATGATTGTAGTGAAGTTTGAGAAGACCTTGGATGATTCTTGGCGAGTGTCTCGACATTGTTGATCGGTTAGTAAATAGAAAAAAGAAAATGTTTGCAGGAAACTAGCAATCAAAAAATAAAAATGGGTTTGTACTGGTGGTTCCTTGACAAGTAAATTGAAGTTAAGACATAGTGTCATTTATGATATGAATCCAAAAGGTTTTCTTATTTTATTCTTGTGTGTAACTAATTTCTGGGAGAAGGTGTTACACTATAAAACTATATCAGAAAGAAATAAACAAATGAATAACTATAAGATAACTATGATTAATTACGAAAAATTAGAAGATAGGGCTAGAGAGTTTTGGTGTGATTTCTTTTAAAATTGTTTTTCGTTTAGAAATGTATTAAAATGATATTTTTTATTTTTAAAAAATTATTTTTGACATCAACACATGAAAATAATTTAAAAACACCAAGAAAAATTAATTTAAATTAAAAAAAAATCAAAAATACTTTTGAAACACATTATCAAACAAAGTCAAAAGAAAGAATATGCAAGCCACATAATTAAAAGGTAATAATAACTCTCGTGTACATGAGATCATCGAAAGAGCTCTAAGAAATGGGAGGTAACAGCAATTAGGGCCTGTTTGGGAGTGTGGTTGCGGTAGCTTTTCAAAGTGCTTATCGTGCCGAAATACATCAAAATGATGTTTTTTTTACTTTTTAAAAATCATTTTTGAAATCAGCACATCAAAATGATCTAAAACATACAAAAATATATTCATTTAAAATGAAAAACAAAATTCAAATTTCGGCCAAAAACCGGTGGGATCACAATGTCAAACGGGCACTAAAATAGATAGTAGATACATCACACAACTGACAGAACAAATTGCAAGGAATATCAAGACACCAACAAAAATTTAACAATAACTCAAACTCAAATCATTGCATTGCATTTTTATCAAGTTCTCAGGATTTTTCAAACCTGAGACTAAGAAGCCATAATTGTGTTGACGATAGAACAATAAACGATAACTCTATAGACGATAGTCAAGTATGCTTGTAATTTATAATTAGTAAGCTTATTGTTTCGGTTTCATAAACCAATAATATCAACAACAAAAAATCATTACCTAGGATTTTCAGTTCATAAATGTAATGAGAGTACAAATCACTCTATAAATATAAGTATTTCCCCCCTTGCGTATTGAGTATATTTTGCATTCAAGTTGTTTAAATATTTAGTTATTTTTTTTTTTTGATAACCGGGGTGTCCGGGCCAGCTTGAGCGCACCACAACTAAATTCCCGGGACCACTGAACATCCTGCAAACCCAATGAGCATATAAGGCACTGCGGGGGTGACAGGCGTGTCTGGCAAGGCTTGAACCCGGGGTAAGAGGAAGGGAGAAGTCTTTCTTGACCACCAGGCCAAGACCCTGCTGGCAAATATTTAGTTACTTATTCATGTGAGTCATTGCTTGTGTTAAATGAATTAAATCATATTGATATTTGTGTAACTGTGTAATACAAATATGAAATTACTTTAGTATATTTAAGACTAAATCCAAAGTTCATATGAGTTCACTTGGAACTTCAAAGTTCATACCGTTTAACTTAAAACTTTAATCTTAAGTCTCAAAGTCCTCTTAATTGAAGAAGACGTAAAACAACCTACATCAAATAATTGGCGATCATATAGGAAATGTCAAATTAATTCTTAGAATTGTAGCACCAAAAAAATTAAAATTATCATGAAGTTTAGAAGAGAACGACGAGTTAGTGGTTCATGGTGGAACAGAAGATGAAGTACCAACTTTTTAGAAAACAAAGTTAAAAAACAAAAAGGATATATATCACTGAAAGAGAGATATACAAGTCTTGAGCAAACACTAGAGGAAACTAATAGAATCATTGATGAGATGCCTAATCAAAAAATGGAGGAAAAACATTAGAAGAAATATAATACTATATGATGGTTATTACAATAAAATTGAGACGATGAATGATAGGTCAATTCATGTTGTGCTCAAGTCCAACGTTAGAGAAAGGTAAAGTTGTGAAAGGAATTGAGCAAGAAGCTTTGAAGGTTTCAAAGGAACTTAGGAAGAACATTTTTGAACACAATTAGATTCATCTACGAATATATAGAAGCTACTAATTCTGAATTTCTAAAGTTAAGGTTGTTCTTAAATTCAATAACAAGAAGTACATTCACTTGGTATATAAATTTATCACCAAATTCTATCTAGAGCTAGGAAAACATATAAATTATATCTCAAGAACACTTTTCTAGGACAAAACCAAAGTTTGTATAGATAGATTATTTTAATATGTTGATGTTAAAAATAAAATTATTTCAATGCATTTCTAAATAAAAAAAACACTTTGAAAAGTAATCGCTACCACGATATTAAATGGTCTCTTAGTAAAATTGAAACAATACCTTGGAAAGATGCATCAATTGAAAGTAAGGGCATTAGACCTAAAAGGATGGCAATGACTCAATTTTGCTCTACCTCATGTGATTTTGTTGTTAGGATCATTTCAACCCAAATATTCTTTCCTTTTTTATATATAAAAAAATTAAAAGAAAACACAAATTGATTTATATGGATTATTATTCATAAAACCCTAATGAAGTGAGGACTAACTTTTTTTTCTTTCAAAACCCTCTAATTTCATTGTCGAATACTCTCTTTCTCTAATTCTTAGAATATTAACAACCAACATCCTAGGAAGACCTATACAATCACCCAATTTCTTTCTTGATTTTACACTATTGTTTTTTTTTCTAATACATGGTTTTTTGGATTAAATCTTGTACTTTTTAGAAGTGTTTGGACTTCTTCCAAAGAAAAGTAACGAGTTAATAAAATTCTCGTAATGGGATAAGGTTGAATATATAGATTTCTTAGAGCTGGTTTTGAAAATGTGCAATTAGAGAGTTTGATAATCTTTCTTAATTCACTCCAACATCATTTTTAATCTTTCATTTTCTTTCCTCACCTTGCCCATTTTATTTTTGGCAAATTTAAATACTTTTTTTCTTATCAACTAAAGAAATTAAAGGGTTTAACAATAGAAGAGTTTTTATCAACCTTCTTGGTATTTCTTTTTTGTTCTTGATAATCAAGAGTTTGATGGACTATTGGTTTCATTTTTTTATGGTCTTATTGGTTGGGTTCATGTTCATTTTTTCAATTGAAAATATTAATTAACATATTGTTGAGGTTGTTGTGTTGATCATGGTTGCTAATATGTTGAGATATGAAATTGAAAAAAAAAAACATCAATTTAAAAAATTTGTCAAAGTAAAAAATAGAAATCAAAAGAATAAAGATTAAATTTTATAAAAAAAATGAATGAGGATGAAATCATAAGCAAGAATCTCAAGTTTAAAAATCATCTCAAATAAAATAAAATAAAATAAAAAATATAAACCAAATCTAATAGATGAAAAAAAATCGAAGAGGAGTGAATTGATAAAAAAAAATATAAACCATTTCAAATAAAAAAAACAATAATCAAAAGAATTGAACAAATATGAAGAAAAAACAAATTGAGATGTAGATTTTAAAATCTAAAGGGTTAGGCGAGTAAATCAAGGAGAAGATATAAAAAAATGAGAGAGAAAATACTTTCAACACCAAACTAGAGATCCATTGGCCACATGCACCATATAAGGATGGAGTGTTCACTGAGACTATTTGAACATCACTATAAAAACCATTATTTAGACACTAGTTTAGTATTTTACCTTCAAAGATGATTAAGTCATTTCATTATGCTTTGAAAAATATGTTAAAATTGTTCTAGCCCCATGAGTTTATTAATGAAAAATAGACCTTATAAAAAAAATCTAATTTATCCTTGCTGACCAATTTTATTTTATTTTTAAGAGGAGAGAAAAAAACATCATTTCACTATTCTAGTACGACAAATGTACTTCCACAATGTTTTCCTAATCTCTTTTATTTATTTATTTTAAATTAGAACCTTATTCTCTACCCTTAAATATGTTTTAGTAAGCATGTATCAAGAGAGAGATGGTAAATGGATTAAGAAACCACTTACTTAATTTGAGATTTTTATAATTAAAAATAATTAAAATTTATTTTATGTGAGATTATTATACTGATATCAAATTTTACTTAAATTTCTTAATTGCAGTATGCAATAAAAAAAATAAAGTTAAGTTAAATGGTGTATATATGTGATGTCAATACTTTCAATGTCTGAAGTATAGATTCTAAAGAAGACGATGAAAGAAAATCAATTGACTTAGTATTTTAATTATTACAGTTTTCTTCATAAAAAAATATCTCAAGTTGAATTTTTCTATGAAAATTGCATATAATTCCATTATCTATATAGTACTATTTTTGGGGGGAAATTAGCCTCTCTCACTCTCTCAACATTTGAATGCATTAACATCTTACCTCTATGGTTTTCAAAAACTAGTCTTTGCACACTACATTGGATATAGAAATGCATTTTATTTACAAAAAAATGTTCAATACAGAAAATTTTTATTAATTCCTTTCGGTCAAAGCTTTCTGAAAAAATACAAAAGTAAACATCGTTTAATATTTTCATACGAAAACCAAAAGAATATGTTTGCATTAGTTTCAAAATTTAATAACCAGTTTATTAATTTTTCAAGAATTTGGCTAATAGTTAAATAAATCGTAAACTTATTCATGAGAATTAATAATATAAATTTAGATAATAAATGTTGGACCTAGAAGCAGGCTAATATTTAAATATCTTAAAATGACCAAAAAATTCCCATAGTTGTTTTGTGGGGTGATCAATTTTTTTTTTGAATATTTTACGATACATGAAATGTGGAAAAACTCATCTGCTTTCCAGGATAGATGATCTTTTTAAGGCATTTATATAGATTTTATGGTTGGTACTCATGGGGTTTGTGGTTGGTTTACTGAATTGGTAAGCAAAGATGTGATAATTACTGGCTTCAAATTTGATTTTAATTATCTTTAAAATCCATGCAAAGTCGTTTCACTGATTCCCGTGACTGTCTCAATCATGCGGATACTGGGCTAAGCAAAGAACAAACTTGGTTGCTAATATGATGATCATTAGAGGCTTATATAATTGTTAATTTCAGAGCCTGTGGAATTAATCGAAGTGCGTGCAAGCTAGCCCGGACACCCATGTTAATAAAAAAAAAAAAAAAGCCCAGATGGAGGGAAAGACTTGAAAATACTGTAATTTTGTTCATAGTTTTGTTATTGCTTTTGATGTTACTATCATGGATCAATCAGTTTGTCTTGGCTTCTGGGTATCATGTTATAAGATCAAGTAATTTTGGTTCTTCAAGACAATGTTCGTATTGGATCAAATTGTAATTTTTCTTCAAACCCTGAATTAATAAGATAATTTTGCATTGGTTAACTAGATGGTTTTACTAAATGATGTGATAATATGCAATATATATATATATATATATATATAGACACACACACACACACATTCAAAGATAGTATATTATTTCTTGAAGATCTACTCTACCATGATTTACAAAAATCACATCATTTAGTAGCAAGAATCTCCAACTTCCCCTAAGGTCACACCTCGCAAACTCCAAGAGTAGTAGCGTGAATAGAAAATAGACTTCTTAAACTCTAAAGTTACGAACCTAAATTCTAGAGTAATTTTTTAAAACAAATAATATTATATATAAAAAAATAATTTGAATAGAAACCTAAATCTAAAAAAAAAACATTTATATATATAAAAAATGATTTATAATTAAAACTTATTTAACTAATAGAATTCATCTAGTATTAGAATTTTCTAAATAGAAAATATTAGTCAAATTAAAAGTCATAATATAAATAAAAAAAATCCAAAACAATAAGGTAAATAACAATAATCTCTCACAACAATTTTAATCCTTTATTTGAAGACCTTAACCTCTCATTATGAAATTTTAATCCAATAGGAAACAAAGCCTTCAAGTTTTTTTTTTAAAAAAAAAAAAACTTTAAATTGATTCAATAATTGAATAAAAGTTATGCTTAACTTAACAAAATACATCTTAAACCTTTCTAAACCTAAAAACTTTAATCATTAATAAAATAATACAATAGACATTATTATACCAAGAATGTTAAAAAATATTTTCCCACACATCAGTATCTTGTGTTATTTGTCTTGAACTTTTCCAATCCACAAGATTAAATATTTTTGAATATTACATTTTTACCCTATGAGCTTTAAGGTTTAATTTATGATGTATACATGTTGACACAAAACTTATATCTAATATTATATTTTATGTTTCTACAAAGTCCTATATGTTGCTATGAAATCCACTAATTATTCATTCCCACATTCTTTTATTTTAAACTTGAGTTCATCATAATTTTCATCATCTTCAAAAACATTCCATTAGCCAAAATAGGCATGTTATTGCTTGATCCAAACAATCCATTATGTCTCTAAATTTGCTCCAATCCTAATTAACACAGCACATATCAAGAACAGAGACTGACTCTCAAGCTTTCAAATTTTGATACCTTAGTTGAACAGTAATTTAGAGAAAATCTCTAATATTCAGTAAAAAAAATGAATAATAATTTTTATCTTTTAAAAATAAACTAGACATCCCTATTTATATTAGTTTTCGACCTAGAATGCTTATTATATAATAATTAAAAATTAAATAATAAACCTCATCTAGTATTAGAATTGCTAAATAGTAAAACACTAATTAAATTAAAAATCTTATTCTAAATATGAAGCAAGGCAAATAAATACAAACCCACACATTGACTTCCATCCCTTATTTAAAGTCCTTCCTAATTACAGATCATCATGAAATTTTAACTTGGAACTTCAATATCTTCATTTAAGACTTTCATCTCGAGGCAACAATCAAATTAAAAATTATGTTTAATTTACCAAACTACATCTTGGACTTTTCTTAAACTCGTTAAAATCTAAAATTCAACTATTAATGAAATAATGCAATAGATATTTTTATACCAAGAACATTAAGGAAGTTTCCACGCGTCAATAATTGTCAATGAGCTATAAAAACTATTGGCAAAGGATGACATTTACTATCCCCAGAAATAGGCTAGTGCCATTGGGAGAAAAAAAGAAGCACTAGACCATCAAACTATGTAATATGTATTTACTAGTTATGGAAACAATTATACATAACTAGGTGGCATCAAAACAGAAGCCATAGATAAGGCAACCGAGGGGATAATGTCACAAACATAGCACCCATATTGAAAACATTTAATTAACTTAATTTCATGTCACGCTATATGGGCATCAAGTAAGAAAAATCCCATGCCTGACAAACTTATGACATTGATCAATAATCATGCACTTGGTGAATCAGGTAAATTCTATGATTAAAACATCACTACTATGTATCAGGGGATAAAGAACACAAGCACCAGTGCCCATAACCCAACCTCCAAAAACTGCATAAGAAGCACCTTCCCCCACATATACGAATCGACACATGTAATGATTTATAGGTGGGCTGCCAAAATACACAAAAAAGTAGTCCAATTGACTCTGACTGCCTGTCAAAATATAGTTCAAGTTGCGTCAAGGAGATGTTTGAGAAATTGTGCGCAAAATGCAGGTCTTTTCAAATAAACTTTTAAAAAATAAAGCAATTCATATACAGCAGCCTAATTATTGGTATCAGTCAATTTCATGATCTGAAACACAAGCAAGCAGTATTTTCCTTGGAGGGAACCAGGACCCGCATCAGATAAATAATAACATCACAGTTAGATCAAGACATGATTTTATAAAAGCTGCTTGGAGAGCAATTCAATAAAAATAACCTCTGTGGGGAATAAAAAAACCAAAGATGTATATTATATTTTCAAACCCAAATAAATATTCAGAGATAGGTACACAAAAAGACCAGTTAATAAATGCAGCAGACATGCCAAAGAAATGTAAGGCAACCAAATCAGAGCAAAAACATAAAAAATATTCATGTAAAACAGAGGCAAATATCAAGTCTCAAACCAAAATACCAAAACAAAACTTTTATTGTTCCAATACAAGACTGTCCAGTAAGTGCAAAGATGAATTGCAGCTTAATATGCATAAAGAAAAATGCAAGGATTTAGAAAGCAACACACTCACCTTTAATGCAAAATTGTTCAAAAATTAGAACCAGAAGGAAGTTCTGTGACTTTTCCCACTGCAACTGTTTTCCCTGAGAAACACAATGAAACTTGAGATGTGATCTCAACAAATTAACAAATTAAGTATCAGTTAAATCTTGAGTTCAGAAACTTGCCCTCAGTACGAAGAGTAAACCTGCCGAGTTGTGCAAAATCCAAGAATTTCTCAATGCATATCAAATTGTTTACCTAGCAGGCATAATAGCAAGTGAAGAATTAAATAAATATCAAAAAGGTTTTCTGGCATTAATTCTGGCTCAATTTGAAATTTACTAAATAATCTGTGTTTAAATGTACCAGCATGTACAATAAACATTCGAGAGCTTATAAATAGACACAGATTTCTAGAGAAATGGTACATGAGCCATATTAGCCATGTCCTAATACCTGAACACGGCAGACAACAATTGCACCATTCTTCACAAAGAGGACTTTCTTTTTCAAAGGTTTCCTAGTCTTTGGATCAATTTGCTGCAGCAGCTGAACAATCTCACACTCCTCAACAACAGAATGTATGTGCAAGACAGCCTTGTAGCCAGCTGTAAAAATTGCCTACGATATCAACAACAATGTTCTGCTTTAGACGCTACAGTATAAATCAAGGCAGATCTAAAAAAGTCATAAGCACAGCAAGCTATTGATGAGACTAGAAAATAAAGGGAATGCGTGAAAAAACATAATTAACACTCATAGGCATACGTTATCCAGTAACTCAAGGATTTGCAACTGGGCATCAAACTCTGCAACTGCATGGATTGGCCTTGCTGCATAAAGAAGCAACAATAAAAAGTTTGATCAACAAGAAAGGAGTGAGAAAACATAACAATGCTCACACAAAAACATACTTGAATTATAAACTTGTTGAAGATTGAAAATAGCTATTTTAACTCTTTAAAATTATCAAAAACATCAATCTTCTGACTTTTTCTATAAGAAAATCTTCAAATAATATATTTTAAAATTAACCCAGATGAATCAATGCCTTGTAACTATGACTATAGGATATTACACCTTGAAATATTTTCAGAACATCAAAGACTAATAAACCTTTATTTGCAACTTCTAAGGCAAACTTAAGAAACTTACCGACACTTGAAAGAACAAAACCCGACAATATATCCTCATCATCAATTCCAGATAATCTAACCCTCACATTTTCTCCTGGTCCTGCACGTCTTACCTTGTTTTCATCGCAATACACAGCAATAACTTTCACCTGAGTCTGCGGATGTGTACACAAAGTGATATATCACACAGCATAAACAAGAAAAAGAGAGCAAGGAGTTAAAGACAGATCAGCGTATAGACCTTGTTTGGCATGACCAACAAGGTATCACCCTCCTTCACACTACCAGACTCTACTTTGCCCATAACAACTGTTCCCATGTCCTTAAATTTGTCTATAATAGGCATCCTGCAAATTTAAATATTATATGACATCTTCAATCCAATTAATCCAAAAATCAAAAAAAATTGAACTCAGCTTAAGCGACAAAGGATATCAAGTACATTCGAGCATTCGATTCAGGCGCTGCAAGCCAATAACTACAGAAACACGGAAACTGAAACTAAAGAAACATAGTAATTGGAAATACAATTAAATTTGAATTCTAAGTCAATTGGATTGCATCTCTGACGTTAGGAACACCCCCACTGCTATACATGAGAGCCCTTTGCGTTGTGTAGATTTGGTTCTGTCTTTCCCATCCCGGTGGGGCAATTCATGTTCTTCCGATTACACGACCATAAATTTTCTCGGGTCTATGGCTATTTCACCAGCTGTGAATGTTGTATTGGCTTTAGCAAAGCCTTTTCTTTTGAGGTATGAAGAGAATCTCAAAGCTTGCCAAGGGGATAGCGATCGACACACTCCCTAAGTTGAAGGGTGCAAGGGCAGGATTCAACTTTCCAGAGCCCTTGCAAGACGCTCAAGATCTATAGCTGCTTGGCTTGGTTGGAGGCTTGCCTTGTTCACTAAGGAAGTAGCACCGGCAGTTAACTATACTAATCATAGGCATTCTGAGTTGGCCCCTTTCACCAAATGAAAGGAATAGGAAATTAGAGAGAAATTAGAACCATCCAATGAGAATAACGCTGGCCTAATGAATGAAATTCAGTCTTTTAGTAAGACCTTCTTCCCCTATCGAGTGGCCTGACTTTCACTCTTCTCACTTTGCTTTGATCAAGCTCAATCTTGAATATCAAGCAAAAAAGAAATGCAAATTCTTAGCTGATCCTCGATTAACTGATCCAAGATGGAATGAAATCAATTGACTTGAAACAATCTATCTACCGTCTACTGACTTCATCTTGCGGGCATCTTCAAACGCGATCGATTCTTTTGTTCAAGGGCTTGGCTTGTACGCTCAGATTCCGTATCGGGAGTTTGTTCTTCAAGCCTATTCTCAAGCCAGTTGAGGAATCAACAATAGACCAAGAAACTAAACACCACGAATTGAACATTGTTTTTATGTTTTCACCCTTCTTAACAAAAACCAATGGGCTTTCTAGTGAGGTAAAATTGTCTTTTCCACATGACTCATTGATCATTACCAAATTGATTGGGTCAAAATGGTCTTTTCAAATTTTTTAGCACTATAAAATTACTTCATTACACTTGAAAGAAAAAATAAATAAACTAGCTTTCAAGAGCTTTTTCATCTTTTTACTTTGTTTTTTTGGTTATAATTAGGTTGAAAGATGGTCACTTGGTATTTTAATAATATAAAATATTATTAAGGAAAAGTGTTTGGCGCTTGTTGTGGGAGGCGACTGCCATTTGGGCCATGCATAGCACATCCTACGACCTAACAGTGTCTTCTAGGGCATTATTTAAATCATCTTAATGCCCCCTCCTTCCTAGGGAGGGGGCGTGGCCAAGTAACCTATAGTTTGATGTTGATAACCTTCTTTTTCTCTTCTTTTCACCCCCTCGATTGTGTGTTTGCCCCTATAACTTTTCAAAACAACCCTTTAATTTGTTTTCATTCAGATTTGGTCCTTGGTTTTTTTATTACTATTATTTTATTTAAAATAATTAATAAAATTGAAATTCGTTTTCAATTTCATCCTCAATTTTCATATCTATCATATTTATTACTATTCTTATTCTTTGATTTTTTTTATACTTATCTTGATTTATGTTATTTTCAATTTTGTTACTCATTATTTTATTTCATTTAAATTTTATACTAGATTTGATCCTTATTCTTTTGATTGTTATGTATTTGTTTTTTAATTTTGGATAATTAGAAATTTTGCTTCGGGACATTTTAGGGTTTGTCTTTTATAACGTAACTCAATCTCATGACCCGAGTTACGAGTTTTGAAAATTAGCTTGATTTGGCATCGGTCATTTTTTGGTTCTTTTTTTAAATTGATTTTTATTTTCAATGGTGTTATTATGTCCTTATATCCCAAGATGCAGGTTAGTCCCGGGTTAACTCGGGTTATTTTATGAAGTCTTTTTTAATCAATTCTTTTATTTGTTTGCCTTTCAATATTTAGTTGGCTTGAGAGTTGAACTCTATTGTTTTACTCAATTTCTTTTAAACAAGGTTATTCTGACCTTATAACTAGATCATGAATTTGGCATACTGACTTTTCCTTTTTTACATTGTTTTATTTTCAATTCATCCTTCAACATTTGCTTAAATGGTAATTGAGCTTCTAAATTTTATTTTCCTTTATGAAATTATCTTGTTCTCATTCACTTTTTGCTTTATTATCAAATGAGATCATTAAGATTTTTAAAAATATTTAGAGATTATATTTTCATAATATTGGCAAGCCTTCAATATTTTTTATTAATTATTGTTTTATTATTGTTGTTGTTATTATTATTATTATTGTCACCATTTTTTATAATAAAGTTGTTAAATTAATTGAGCTTATTGAATTCATTCAAATAAATAATTCAGGTCTCAAATTTACCATGCTAACTTGAGTCAAGTTTTTTTTCTTATTTGAAATTGATTTTTTTTTCAATTTGTGCTTCAGTAGATAATTGAGCTTCTATTTTTCCCCTCTTTATAAAGTTATTCCATTGCAATTCCTTTTTTACTTTGTTTATCAAATGAGATCATTGAGAAATTTTAAGAATATTTGGAGGGTATCTTTTCATAATATTGGAAAGCTTTATTTTTTTCAATTGGTCATTGTTTTTTTTATTGTTGGTGGTCCCTTTTTTATAGTTATGTTATTAAATTAGCAAAGTTTATTGAACAATCAATGACTTGAGTCTTAAATGTTTCTTGCTACTTTAAAAACACTTTCACCACTTAAGCATAGCTAGGAAATATTTGACCTAACCCTACCACCAATCTAGTACAAAAGCTAAATTCAATCATAAGACGTCTCTTTCACCACAGAGTGGAATCATTCAATGTTCCTTGTAAAATATCATTAGTATAGTAGCCACTTGCTCAAATTTCATAAGAAACATTCTCTCATCATAACATTTCAACTCTTTCAAATGAAGAAAAAATGTTGGTGCACCAGCAACGTAGGTTCAATTTGATGATGTAGAAAAATAACATGCTAAAACAAGAAGGATAGAAGATAAAAAAGATCAACAAGCAAAGAGAGTAGAAACGATGATGCATAGGGGGAGAAAAAAGGTTAGGGGGAGTGGGGTGCGAGTTTACCTCAAAGGACCATTTGGATCTCGTGGAGGAACTTCAATAGCATCAAGAGCTTCAAAAAGGCATGGACCATTCCACCATGGACATATAGCCTTATCCAATCTTGTTTTCATGTTGGCGCCCATTAGACCAGATAATGGTAGGAATTGGACATCTGTAACAAAGGGCAATTCCTAAGTTAATCAAGCCATTTACTAATATTAGAGACAAAAACATCATGATCAAGCAATCAGACCAGATTGAGACAACAACATAGCATCCTTAATGTTCAAATAACTAAGATGAGGCCAAATGTGCAAGATATTTAAAGGGTAACAATGACAACATCAGAGATAATTTTTATAACTAGTCATCTCCAATGGTAGAGTTATAACTTCTTTTTGGGTTGGGGCTGTTAGTTGTAGCCGCTGTAGTTCTCTGTTTATTGTTGTAGAAGTGTTTGTATATGTGTCGTAAATGTTTTATATTAAACGACTCAAAAACCTACAACACTTTGGCTTTTAGTTTCCAAATCTTGTAAAAGCAACTTTTAAGAGTTCATAAAACCTTTTATATTGGTTTTTGGAGTGAAAGCCCCAAAAGCTTCAAAAAAAAAAAGTCAATCACAAACTCTTAAGTTTGCAAATGTCACAAATATAAAGCACCTACGCTATTGACTCATACCTTTGACAAACATGATCCAAATAACCCAGAAGAATGCATAGATCAATTGCTACACGCATGGAATTGAGAAAGATGAAATTGTGAAAGGAGAGGAAATGGAATAGCTCCTACCAACTAATGATCCAATGGGAATCATCATAAACAGCGTAAGTTGAGATAGAGGGAGAATTTCAATTCCATTTTACTCATATCAGCCCCAATTTAGTAATAGGGAAATATATGTGAATCAACCAGCCACCAAGACAAATTGAAAGTAAGGCCATACACATGGCAAACCAATTAACTATTTTCCAAATAAATGACACTTAATAAGAAGTAAATGATGTTCTAACTCCAGAAATTACATGCGATTACATCCCGCTGGAGAGTTGTGTATAAAGCAACTCTCTAAAAGGGAAGATACCCTGAGAAACTCTATCAAAGCATTGCATGGAATTTTGCAAACATATTTCATTCTCCATTGTATATTCAGAGGCCACTTTAATTACTAAACAAGTAATCTAAGGTGTCCAAATTCAGAAGCTATACAACATCTCAGACCTTTTAACAGCTAAGATGAAAATGAAAAGCTTCAAATAAAGCATAAACATTTAGAGAAGGTCATGCTTCAACAGCTTAAGACCATAGAAAAAGAACCTCCAATACCTTTCTTCACATTGTAGCCGGAAGACTTAAGAAACGGTATCATCTTTGATTCAATCTCATCATACCTGAGAGGACACAAAACAGACCCAGAAGAAGCATAAGGAGCCTGCAGGTGCTTCCACGCTAGCAGATTATACCCACAGAGGACACAAAAATAAATGCACCTCCGCAGTGCACAAGCACACTGTCGAACAGGGAGAAGCACCTTTCTTTTGACCAGATCACAGTTGGGTCATCCATTTTATTTACAACAACAAGCAGCTTAGAAACACCCAGGGTCTTCGCAAGTTGAACATGCTCACGGGTCTGCCCACCTCTCTCATAGCCAGTTTCAAATTCTCCTTTTCGAGCAGAAATAACCTGATCATGAGAAAGGGTTCTGTCAAAATTTTCAAAGGACATTGAGAAAATAGATGTGGAAAACAAAAACAGTTTGGTGCAAACTTACAAGCACGCCAATATCAGCCTGAGATGCTCCGCTAATCATATTTGGAACATAGCTCTTGTGACCCTGAAGATTCAAGAGCAACAAAATCATAGGTACATTCCAACAAAAAAATAGGATGTTAAATTAGAAATGAAAATCAAAATTTAAATTTAAATCAGCACAGACAACCTAGAAGACAGGGAAGGGCTTCTTTTATATTGCATGAACATTTTCATCCTAAAATTCTCATATGCAGCACCCGGAAGAACTACAGCAGATCATACTTTCAGCTACAAAGTGCGTGGTTCATACAACCATTAGGAATTTCTAATAGCAAAACTGCTACTTTTGTAGAGGTAACTACAAAAGCAATTAAACAAACGTTTCTTTTTGCGTGTTTTTTCAGCTTTCTCTATTCATTCTAATTCCTTCCCAAACTGTCTCGTTCAAAGAAATTTGCATATTAACCCTATAAAACTGACAACCAACCATTTTCACATCCAAACTTTTTTACAGGATGTTCTCAACAGACTACCACCTCTGAGAAATATAAGTGTTCAATAGAGAACAAGTTGCTGCACGAGAACTATTACAACAATTTAAGAATCTAATGTTAACCATTGAAATAGCTAAAATGTTGAATTTTGATTCACTCTATTTGAGGTAATTCAAAGAATAAGCTTAAGTGAATGGAATTGGGAGACATTGTTGCCACTGCAAGAGATTCAAAAGCACCAATGAAAACTTCTATTTCAATTTCATGTAATGACAGTTGTGCAGGAAAAGATTTTGCAAACAACAGGAAAGGAAAAACCAAAGACAAGATGCTCAATCTGTTTATGAACGGACAAGATTATCCACCTGCTAATATCAGATTAGTGAGATACTGCTCTCACCATTGCACCTTCTCTTTCTATAGATAGCTAGGTCAATAGACAGACATACAGAGGCATAAAAAGGGTACTATGATACATGGTTAATCAACGAATCCACTTTTGAAACAGGATTTGGAGCTGGTTTTTGTGCCAAAGAATGATCTAAAGCACCGACATCCTATTGAGCTTCTCTCTACCTCTGTATCTTTTCCCCCACAACTTGGATAATTCAAAAAAATAATTAGCTCTGTCATTTTCAATTTCTGGCCTATTCTGTTTCAAGAAAAAAAATCCAAACCAACAGACAAATTCATGAATTTAGTGAACCAGTTTTGGTCGGAACCAAATGTGTGCACTCTTTTTAAGCATATTTTAATTTGGTTGAATAACAATTGTATGTCTTCTAATATCTTCTCTTTTTACATTACATATGATGCTAGGGTTCGTGCTTGAATCTAGCCATTCCAAGTTGATTGGTGCAACTTAATTTAGGAAATATCCTTTACACATTTGATGATCTCAAGCATCAATCCACAAATCAAGCAAGTCTTCAATTTTAATATTTGAGCCCGTGAAACAGAAATGGCATTCAGAATTCTTTTATTTCTAATAATATTACTTGCAAATGAAATAACTTCAGGAAGGCAAAAGCCATAACAACAAGTATACAGGGACTCTGTCATCATCTGCAGATTTTATTGCCAGTTCTTAAGGAGTGAAGGATGATCACTGTATTTTCCCACCCAGTCATTTGCTCTGATAACTGTGGTCAAAACTGGTGATCAAATCCAGGCACTATCAGGCTTGTCCTTTATTAATTGGTGAAACAGTTTGCCAAAAACATAGGAAACACATTTTTTTCACACGCTATTACTGCAGCAAAACAGGATGGTAGTCAAGTTGCTTGGGAGGGATGGAAATGAGTGAGATGCAGAAAGAAAGACAAAAGGCAAAAAACAAATGCAGTAACATCACAAACAACACACTCAACCCAACTTCCATTCTGAAAATAGGTCATGGAGTAAAATCTTCTATAAGTATTTAAAATGCTAGATCATTTCAGCATGTAAGTTTTTAGTCTGCCTCTCATTTGGTCTATAGTTATCCCCCTTAATAATTGAATTGACCAAATTTCCTTGCTGGCCAATGACCACACTGAGAGCATATTTTTCAGATCACCACTACGTGGGAGAAGAATGCCATGCAAAGCCAGACTCATTTAGAATGGAAATAATAGATATAATCAGTTGGAGTGAAGAAAGTGGAAACAATAATTTGAAGATGTAATATCTCACTGGTGCATCTAAAATTGTGAATCTTGTTGTCTCTGTTTCAAAGTATGCTCTTCCAACTTCAACAGTTTTGCCCTAAAATCAACATTATAAAAGTAAAGGTTACCAGTGGGCTTTTAATCAGTTTTGCATATGAATCAAAATGGAAACTGAAACAGAATCAACAACAAATAATCATCTGGCCTCACAGAAACTTACCTTAACCCTCTCCTCCTCGTTAGTGTCCATAATATAAGCCATGTACCTGGCAAATAGAATATAATCATGGTCTTCAAAGGGTACAACTAAATCTACAGAAGAGTCAATTATTTTGATGAATCAAATGCCACACACAATGCAGAGCAAATTACAGTGATAACACACACATCTAAGACAAAAAAAGAAGAAGGAATAGTCCATTCAAAACTTGGGAAAAACAGCAACAGTTAGAAAAGTTATGATGAGGAATCATTTGATAGCACAGAAATAATACTGGATCACTGAAAAATAATCCTCAACATATGCAGATAATAAGTATACATATAATTTGGATACACCAACATGTTCTGGAATTGCAATCTCAAAAGAACAAGAAATGTTTTTCTTTATAAATGAATTATGAAATCTCATTTGATAGGTTCTTTTGCGGGGGAAAGAAATTCTTATAATGTTATGTGACTTGTTATCTCATGAGACTTTAAGTAGTTATTGACTCAACCCCTTAATTTCTTGTAAATTAACCATTACTGTTGGATCCATCTGAGAGCTCAACATCAAATTACATGATATGGACATGAACTCCTACAGATTGAAATTTCTAGAGAGGTGAGATTTCTACAAATCATGTAAGTTCTGAATCAGAGAAGCACATTGCAGAGTGAAATTTAAGTTAGGTTAAAATTAAATTCACATCATTGCCCAATAGTATCAGCAAGAGAGTAAACTAAATTCACATAATAAACAATTGCAATAAGCTTTTCCAAGTAAAATGATTTTTCCAATCCAGCTGCCAAAACTGAATTCATATCACTACCCATTAGTATCAACAAAAGAGTAATAAATTCACATAACAAACAATTGTAACAAGCTTTTCCAAATAAAATGATTTTTCCAATCCTGCTGCCAAAAATGAAGGACAAGAAATTTCAACAGTACAGATATCAATAAGCAATAACAGCAGCCAACCTACCAGTCTAAAAATAATGGAAGTCACAATGTAACAACCAAAATAAGATGCTGCAGATCAGTTATTAAGCTATAGCAAAAGTGAAAGGGCAATGTGCACCTTCTTGCAAAGAAGAGGAATAGAAAATGGCAATCAGATAAATCCAAATTATAAACAAAAAGGGAAGACCTACCAGCTTTCTCTACTTTTTTCCTTAGCTTCTTTCTCATATTTCTGGATTGTGCGATCATCCACCTGGCCACTAAGAAAGAGTATCTGGCCCCCGGTGGTGGACTTGCCAGCATCTGCAGCCAGACAAAGCACATGAACAAGTGCAACAATGGAAGAAAAGATAGCTAATTTACATTAAGAGGCCCAAAATTGATCAAAACAGATCCAGAACACTAGACCAAAATTAAAAGATTGAGAATACATCATCAATCAAATGATGCTGCAATTTGTTACAGTTCATGTGCTTAACCCTGCCTAGATCAAAATACTAAACAGGGAAAAGATTTGATGATCAATCTCAAATAAATCCAGCCAGATCACAGCCTGCATCTGGCTAGCAATGCAAGCATTGCCAAACCAAAATGGCATATATACGACATGGAAGTACTTGGCAAGGATTAGAACAGCCATCTGCCCTCATGGAGACAGCTACTTGCACCATGACAATAGTTATGATACTTAAACAACCATAAAACAATGCGCACCAACTAGATTATACTAACAAAAACATCTCAAAGCAGTAGCGTAGTAACCGTTATTGGGTACAAAGCAAAAGGACCAAACAATTTAACAATCACAAGGCCAGCATTTACTTTGGAAAACTTGTGAAGTAAATTGACCTACCAACATGGCCAATAAAAACAACATTTAAGTGCCGCTTCTTATTGTCTTGTTCCATCTCGACCAGTGCTTCCACATCTTCTGGTGCAGGTACTTTATCTTTAACTACAAAACAAAAGGTAAGCAAAAAATATGGTAACACACAGAAATATGATGAACAAAATACAATGTTAATAAGTCAGAAATCTCAATGCATTCATAAATGTCAGAGTAAAAAATAGAAGGATAATCACAACATACCTTTGGGCAATTCAGCCTGCACTTCCTGAGAGCTCACAGTGACTTTATCATTTGAATCTGAAAACACACAAAGCAAAGCTGTAAATGATGATTTGATATAAAAATTACCAAATGATCGTGATATATGAATCAGAAAAAGTGGGAGACACTATCATATTATCAGTAACAAACACCTAATCACAATGAAACAAGGGATGCATAAATGTTAATTGTTTTGTAAGGAAGACGTATGATGCTATTAGCGTGTTCTTTTGTTAAAATATGCAGACATGCATACATTTCACATTTGCATGAACTATTCACCAGCTGTATTACGCATGTGTACATTTGCACGCGTGTTGGTGTGTAGATGCATGGAGGGGATGAAGACAAGAAGACAAATGAAGAACAATGAGCCAACCATCAATAATTGATGAGTTCGATAGAGAATTACAAACTACATTTTACAATCTGTCATGGTTAAAATATACAGACATGCATACATTTCACATTTGCATGAACTCTTCACCAGCTGTATTTCGCATGTGTACATTTGCACACGTGTTGAGGTGTAGATGCATGGAGGGGAAGAAGACAAGAAGAAAAACGAAGAACAATGGGCCAACCATCAATAATTGATGAGTTTTGTAGAAAATTACAAACTACATTTTACAATCTGTCTTGAAAGACTAAAAGAAAAGGTGGAATGGTCTTCATGCATTAGCAGATCTATAAATATATCTTTATGATCTTATCTATTTAGACTCGTCAACAATTTTTTGAATGAATGAAATTTAGTGTGTTAAGAAATAGAATTCAAATTTCTATTTCTATGCATAGAAATAGAATATAGAATTTCATATGATTCAATATGCTAGTTATAATGAAATTTAAGCCACATTGGCAAAAAAGAAACAAACAAAAGCACCAGTCATTCAGTCACTATATTAGAATGGGTAAGTTTATTTTCTTTTCCTTCTTTATATTGTCACAGGCTTTTTCAAGGTATCTAATAAGAGCATGGTGCTCAATAAAACTAAAAAGAAAAGGTAAAATGATCTTCATTCTTGATAAAACAAGCTACAAAATTAGTGAGAAGTAAAGAACAAAGAGCCCAGCATGCCAAGGGGCCAATAACCAAATTGTTACATGCATTTACTTTTCCTTCCATTTATCAATCACTTGGTGTTTCAAGGTAATCAAGAAAGATTTTCAGGCAATGGTGCTCTATGATCTACCACTGTCAATAGTAAATCTGGAACCAAAATGAAGAGCATGTTAGATCCACTCCAATCCATCAACCCCTATTTGCAAGATTAGAACACAAGTATCACAAGTGAAATGGTTGACTGTATGTGACACTCACCTAAACAATGACTAGTTCAAATACAGAAAAGAGAGCAAGCTAATTGATTCCACAACTAGTAAAGGACTTGATTTTGTTTAGCACCTTGATTCAATCTCCATTAAATGCAATTTGATAGTCTGCTGTCTACAGGAGTTGGATAGATTAAGCATTATTGAGACACCATGTTTCAAATTTAACCTGAATTATATCCAGAACAACAATGCAAGGCCTTTTAAATCATTAACACACACTAGTTTCACGGGGAAAAAATACCAAAACAAAGTTCCAAGCATGAATTTCACTATACCACCAACCTTTCTCCATTTCATCCACCTTCTCAACTTCTTCTGGCCTTGCATCTTCAGTATTAATCACCCCATTTATCTCTGATGCTAAGATTTAATTAAAGCATTCAATTTGTAACCCATAAATTAAAAGAAGAAGAAGAAGAAGAAGAAGGGAAATCAGAAACAAAAAACACTACTACAACCTGCTGAGTCAAGCTGCAATGAGCGAACCTCCTCCTCAATATCTATTATTGAAAAACATGTTAAAACAAAGTAAGCATCAAAATTCTCAAAAATCATTGCAAACTAAGACGTAAGAGCTCGACATGCTCGCTAATTCAACATTCAAAAAGCATAATCAGAAACAAAATATCTAACAATCAAAAAATTATCTTAGTAGTCATCACCAACAAAGCACATAACTAGGGATGGCAACAGGTAGAGTACCCCACCCCTACATCTACCTTTCCCAAAGCCGAACCTGATTTATAGATACACATCCCCAACTCCACCATAACCTGGCCCGTAGGTATCATGTGAAGGCTAAAAGAAAAGAAAAAATATATATTATAAACGGATATTACCCATATACCCCGTTTAACAAATGATCGCTTGAATTAGACGACACATGCACACGGGTTCTTCAGCAAGTAGAGGAGAAAACCCATCCATTTTAGCGGATTCAATTCACTTCGAATCTCCAAAACCATCAAATCAAAATCAATTTAACAATAAATTGAAAGAACCTTCAAATTTCACATTTCAAGAATACCCTTAAATTTTACAAGCAAAGAACCTTCGGATTTACACCTCATACACGTAAAAGTTCTTATTCGAAACTAATCCAACAAGTTCATCAAACGAAAGTACGATTACATCACAGAGAGAAGGCAAACCAAGTAGTGGCACTTCTGCCATTTCTGCAGAGTAAAGCCGCCGCCGTCGCTGCTGTCGAGATCGCTGGGTTGCAGCTGGCTGATAGCTGTGGGTTTGGAACTTTGGGTGCGCGTTTTTTTTTTTTTGTTCTTTATTTGAGATGAGACGAGCGATATGGCCGCTCGATGCGGAGGTTTTTTTATCTATGTAAAAAATTAATTGATATTATATATGTTGTATTTTATTATTTTAATATTTAATCAGTAAAATTATCATTAAAAATATCTGTTACAAACAAATGTTTTTTTCCCATCAAAAAGTGATTGAATGTTGTTATTGCCAAAACTCTTTTGATATATATACACACACACATGAAGGTGTTGATATTAAATAAATATCAAAATATATAATTAGTCTCACAAATTGATAAAGAAAAAAAATTATTTGAACGGAAGAATAAAAAAAAAATCATTTTTGAAATGATCACGAACAGAAATTAAAATGTAAATATTACAAAAAATAACCTTATTAATAGTGGAAATAATAAAAATTTGTAAGACCATAATTATTTTTAGAGAAAAAAATTTCATATGTTTTTTTTACTTTTATATTATTATATTAAAAGTTTTTCAGAACAATGATATTAATTTTGTTTTTTCAAGGTAATTTATATATATTAAAGCTCTGATATGAAATAAATACTAAAATATATAATTAGTCTGATATATTTAAAATAAAATAAAGCTCACAAATAATAATAATTATTATTATTTTGAATGTTTTATCTGTAATAATTACAAAATTCAACATCTGAGAATATTAAAAAACAAAGATATTATTATATTTAAAGAAATTATTTAACTTGAAGAATAAAAAAAAAGAAATAATAACAAACATAAAGAAAAATTAGAAAGAAAAACTAAGAGCATATACATATAAACATGGACAGAAATAGGAACTATGTAAGAAATATGTATAAAAAACAAAGGAACTAAAATAAAATCCAAGATTAACAGTTTAAGGGAAAAAAAACACATATGTAATAAATTTAATTTAAAGGACAAAACTCAAATAAATCAAAAAATTGAAATTAAATAATTTAAAACAAAACCGGAAATTAAAAGAATTAGGATCGAAATGAAACTGAAATGCATAATCCATTTACATAAAGGATAAAATTGAAAGAAATCAAAGTTTGATACCGAAAATATTAAGGATTTATAATAAATTTGCATGGAATGATGAAATTGAAATAAATCAAAACTTTAAACCAAAAATATTAAGCATTCCAGATCAATCTGCAAAATTAAAAGACTGAGGACCTAATGGAAACTACAATATATTATCAATTTCAATTGAAGGACGAAATTGAAACAAATCAAAACCTATATAATAGCAATACGGTGAGAAAAACAAATCCTAACATTCAAGGACTGAAATGCAATTTGTCAAAAAGCAGCTGCGCTAACGTCATGTGGCGCGGGTAGGAGAGAGAAATGGGGTGGGAAAATTCAAACGACCATTAACACGTCTCCGGACACCACATAGTCACACGCACCGCACCAGGTGGAAGAGAATATGCATGAAAATCATTCTAGACGCCGGAGTACGCCGCACGCGCCGTCCGAAACACGCATGAGCGCGGAAACGGACGTTGCGTCCCACGACGCGCCATGGTTAATTACCGGATCGCCCCTCCCTCCCAGACATGGTTTTTGTCGTTTTCAAGGGACAAAACGGTTATTTCAATGTTCCATGAAATATTAAAAACAAAAACTGGCCAGACGAACTGGATCGGACCGAAAACATGCAATTACCGTGGAGCCCCTTAGACCAGGCGCCGTTTTTTGTCATTTTCGAGGGACAAATGCGTGATTACACTGTTATGAAAAAAAAGACTCACGTATGCGCGCGAAGCACCGGCGCAAATGTCCAGTGAATAGTAGATATGGGTGTAGGCGCACAACCTATTTTAGCTTCTTTTGTAATAGGTATATAGTAAGGGCAAGTCCAACGGCAGTGCTATATGGGGAGCTATAAATAAAAAATGAATATTTTAGCAACTTTGAGGAGTTTTCGGCACTCCAATGGGAGTGCCATTTGCAAAGCCAAAATTGGCTTCCCTTGCATAAGCTGCTATTTGTAGCAGCTCATGTGCAAAGAAACTAAAATTTTGGGGATAAAATTCTGGAGCCACGTGTGTGCTCATATATGAGCACACATGAATTATATATATATATATATAATTTTGGATATATATATATATATATATGATGTAAATATATCAAAAATATTTATTTTTATTTTTATTTAAAAATACCTCAACAAGAAAGTAAAAAATTAAATTAATAATTATATTGTTGGAAGGTTTTTTAGAAGCAATTATTTAATTATATAATTTACTCCTATTAATTGTATAATTAATTGCATAATTAAACTATATATAAAATAATTGAACTATATTTAAAATAATATTAAAAAAAATGGCTCTCCAAAATGGCTCTTACAATTGGAGCACACATCAACAAAAAAGCCATATAAACACTATTAAAGAGCCATTTTACAGATTTGGCTCTTAAAAATGGCTCTTACCATTGGACTTGCTCTAATAGTAATAATAATAATAATTAATAATAATAATTAATGTCTGGGCCCCTCTGCCAAGATTTTCACTCTCTGCCTCTACACTTCCATTGGCCTCCTTTACACGATCTCATTTTGCTTTTCTATACAATTGCAATTGACGCAGAACGTGAACCTTTATTCTTTACATTGCACGTCGAAGCAGCAGATAAAACATCCAGTCCACAGTGCAAATGTGTGTAGGTGAATAGTGAGTGCACAGTGCTTAACCGATCTCCTTTAGCATCTTTTGTAATTGTAATTTGTAATGCGGTTGTACGAGAGAGAGAGGACTAATGGGCTGTTTGGGAGAATGATTAAAGTTATTTTTGAAATTATTTTTTGTTTAAAAATATATTAAAATAATAATTTTATATTAGTACATCAAAATGATCTAAAAATACCAAATTTTTTAATTTAAAGTAAAAGAATAAAAATAAAATATTTTCAAATTTTTTCAAAAGCATTTTTCAAACACATTCTCAAACACCCTCTAACTGTTTGAAAGGATTATTGAGATTATTTTTAAAAATATTTTTTATTCAGAAATTCATTAAAGTAATATTTTTTATTTTGATATTAGTATATGAAAATAAACTAAAAATACCAAAAAAAATTAATTTAAAATAAAAAATCAAAATAAAAAAATGAAATATTTTTAAAAATATTTTTGAAACGCATTGCCAAACATGGCAAGAATGGAGGGTAGTTGTCGTATGGTTAGGGTTGTTTATCGTTAATTAAATCATAAATATTTTTTTATATTTACACATCAAAAATCTTACAAAGTATTAATAAATATTATTTTAATTTTTAAAAGCAAATTAACGAAAAAGCTATAATGTGTGGGATAAATATTGTAGCATTAAACACAGATTATTATGGTTTGTAATAGTATAATTATCATTTTACCTCTTAATGCGCTTAAATTTAACTCTTGGCACCGGGGCATTTTCAACTTTTCTATGAGATCATTTGACATTATCTAATTATTTGGGGGTATTTACATCTTTTCTAGATTTTTTGAACAGTAAAACTATGTTTTTATCTTTGTCAGCAAACAACAACAGTTGACTTTCCAGGGTATTTTTAAATTCTGACACTGTTGTGAACAGTAAAATAACCACATTATCCTCCAATAAGACAAAAATCAAGAGTTGTCGGTGGAAGTGTTTATGGTAATTCAAAGTTTTCTAAAGAGTAAAATTACGGATATGTCCTCTAAAAAGACAAAATCTAGGCGTTGGTTGCAGGGGTGTTTAGGTAATTTTAGGTTTTTATTATTATTTTTCTGTAGAAAACAGCATACGCGTCATCCCGACGTGCCAACAATTTTCTTCCTTATGCTCCCTTCAGGCGGCGCGTCCAACGTCGTATAACTGGATGTGCCACCGTGTTCTCTTTCATATGGTGGTGCGCGTATTGTCTCACAATGGTCGGACAATTGACGATGGTCGCTGAATTGTTTTTGTCTCGTTTTCTCTCTCCTACAACTGCAAAATGTAGTTCATCCTCAATGTTTATGGTTGTTTCCGTTTGGTCCTTAGTCTTTTTATTGAATTTTTTTGTCCTAATTTCTGTTATTAAAGTTTTGGTTTGTTTTAATTTCGTTATTCAATTGAAATTAATAAAAAATCTATGTTTCATTTCGTCCCTTATTCTTATTGATATTTTTTGTTTTTCATTCCTATTATTTTGTCGATACTGAGGTTTTAATTATTTCAATTTTGTTCTTCGATTGAAATTGACCATATATTATGTTATTCATTTCGGCCCCTATTCTTTAATTGTTTTTAATTCTTTCAATTATTTAGTGTTTTTTATATATTAATTTTATTATGTATAAGGTGTTGAAAATAATAATTACAATTTTATTTACAATATTTTTTGTTGAAAAATATGTTAGGCTAATTATATATTTTGATATTTGTTCAATATTAACACATTAAAATAATATAAAAAACAAAACAAAACAAAAAAATCTTTATAACCTCTATTTAAAACTCCACAAACACCACAACTAATTAAAAAAATCGGTTGTTATATTTTATTTTGGCCCTTATTCTTATTCTTTTAATTGTTTTTTTAATTCTTTCAATTATTTAGTTTTTTTATCTTAATTTTATCATGTGTTAGGTGTTGAAAATTATGATTGCAATTATTTTTACAGTATTTTTTCCTGAAGAATATGATAGGCTAATTAAATATTTTTTTAATATTAACACATTAAAATAATATAAAAAACAAAAAAAAAATCTTTATAAACTCTATTTAAAACTCCACAAACACCATAATCAATTAAAAAAATCAGTTTTTTATAATACAATGTTGGTATACGCAACACTAATAAAAAAATAAGATAAGAGTATTTTTTTATTTTATATTAATTTAATTTCAGTGTTCTTAAGTCATACGTGGGCAAAACATGTGAAAAAAGAACACAAAAATAACAGATCACTAACAATATAACATTCATTATATATGCTTAAGAGAGAGTTTCGATATCCTTTCACGCTGTCAGAGCTAAAATTACTCTTTCTTTTGAAGCATGTTGCATTTAAAGCAGAGATAAATAACAATAGAAAAATAAATAAATAATAAAAGTATAAATACATAAATACAAACGAAAATAGGAATTATCCTAGAAGAACAAAAAAAAAAGAATCAAAATTAAACAAAAAAATTAAAAGAATGAGACCCAGAATACAAAACAAAAAATAAATAAGACATTTTTTTTGTTTGGTGCTAATGTTAAATAATACAATTTTAAAAAATAAGATAAAAAATTAAAGAAAATATTAAGCCATAGAATTTTCTAGATCATTAATCCGAGATATTCAATTTAAAACATTATATATAAAGAAGTTGCGAAACTTAATTTTTTATATGCAACATCAAATTATAAATTACTTGAATTGTTTTTCTTATTGTTATTATTCTGATTGAAGATAAAACCAAAACAATTATGACCAACATTAAAAAATATTATTTCATCTGAGAAACATATGAAAATAATTAAATTATAAAATTAAAAGACAAAATCAAAATTAATATTATTATCTTTATGAATATGATTATTCTATTCATTTGAATTATAATAATAACAAAATTATTATTGATATTCTAAATATTATTTTATGGGTTATTGGTACTATTAGCACCATAACTATGAGCATCATAGTCATAATAAATTTTATTATATTATGAGTTACTATTATTGATATTTTTAATATTATTTTATGAATTATCGATATTATTAGCATCATAACAGTAATTATTAATATCATACGCATTACAATCATCATAATAAATTGTTGTTGTTGTTGTCATCATTATTATTACTATTAGTGTTTAAGCAATAAAATTATTAAATTATTCATAAGAAAAAAACAAACAAAAACTACAACAATAATTTATTGCGTGAATTACTTAATAAATACAACATCGAATGAAAAATTACTTGGGTTATTTTTCAAATAAGCAAACAATGAAAATTTACTTAATAAATACAATATCGAATGAAAAATTACGTGGGTTATTTTTTACATAAGCAAACAATGAAAACAACTCTATGCAAATAATTTTTGGACAAAAGAAAAAGTATTATATATTTTATTTTTATTTCAATCCTTATATTTTAATTGTTTTTAGTTTCAAAACTTTGATTTTTTCTATCCTTCTAAGATGATATTTATTTTTTGTCCCTATTTATGTATTCATGCTTTTGGTTTTAGTTTTTTATTTTTATCATTTTATCTTTTTTTGGGGTTTTATTTTTATTCATTTTAATCATGAAAATTTAATTTATATTTTGATCATTTTAAAATTGATACTTTTTTTCTTTGTTATTTTTCTTTAGTATTTCTGTTATTTTTAGTTTTTCTTCATATCATATACGTTTTGTTTGCTCATAATATTTATTTTGATTTTAATTTATTATTTTGTTATTTTTTATCGCTCTTTTATTAAAATTTATATTTCTTCTTTTTTTGCTTTTTTATTTTTTTCTTATTTTTTTTAACTCTTCAAATCAAATGATTTTTTAAATACTAATAATATTTATTTTGGTTTTGCCATTTATTTTTTGTTGTTTTTATGTGCTCTTTTGTTGGAGTTTTTCTGGTTTTTTGTTATGCTCTTTAGTATAATTTTATGGTTTGAATTGTTTACACAATGATAATAATCTTAGTTATTTTTTTTTTATAAATATTTTCTTGTTTGCTCTTCTCTTACAGGTTTTTTTTGTTATGCTTTGGACAATTTAATAATTTTATTATAATCCAATTGATTATAATAATTATATTCATATGATAATAATACTATTTTTTTGTCCTTTAATCTTGTACTTTAATTTTTTTCATTCATTCTTCAAATCAAATAATATTTTTTTACGTTGCTAATATTGTTTTTAGTTTTGACTTCAATCATAATAAGAAGAAGAATAAGAGATTTGCATTTAGAAATTTACACCAATCAATCAATCTGTTGCAAAAAAACAAATAAATCATCTTTAGGGAATTTTATCAATTATACCTTTATTATTTGTCAATTAAATATTTAGCCCAAAGATCAATCAGTTTACTACAGAAAACAAATAACTCATCTTTAATGAATTTTATCAATTATCTGCTCATAAATCTATCGATGAAGTTGTTGATAAATTTTTTATATCTAATTTTGTAAAGTTGTTTTACTTCACATTATTATTAAACACAAAAGATTATCTGATAAATACTTTTTTAACATTACTTAACAAATATTTTGTGAACGCTAATTATTTTGGCAATATAAAAAACAACACACTCTTGTTATTTATTTTTTACATCTTAAAAAAAATGATTCTCCCTATGGCGAAGCGCATGACAAATTATTCGTATGTTTTGAAAATGCATCCAAACATAGATAAGAACACACTATCAAACATACAATAGATTCCAAGATTAATCTAGTAGGGCTTTAAGCCCCGATTTTTATCAAAAAAAAAAAAAAAAAAAACATACAATAGAGCATGTTTAGGATTGTAGTATAAATTATTTTTTAACTAAGTTTTACTTGGAATTATATTATAGTATTAGTTTTTTATTTTTAAAATTGATTTTTGATATCAACATATCAAGTTAATTAAAAAACATTAAAATTTTTAATTTAAATAAAAAAATGAATTTTTTTCAAATGAATTTTTAGACTACAAAAACAACCACAACCTAAGTAGTATTTGATAATGTGGTCCATTGTATATATTTTTTAAATAATATATAAATCTAATATTTAGATGTTTTTTATTTTTTATATCACCACATTAAAATAATTAAAAATATATTAAAAAAATAACTTAATATTTTTTAAATGAAAAACACTTGAGAAACATATTTAAAAACACAATGCAAAAGCAAAGAGTCTGTAATTTGTCTAGCTTGGGGGAAAGATGCCAATATAAAAATAATTGGCAACTAAATTGAACATGAGTCACTTTTTTATGTGTTTGATTATATCTAATTCATAATGTTACATCAATTTTTATGTTTGTAACTCTTTTAAAGAAATTATTAAGGTATGTTCAATATGATGAAATGTTTTATTTTATTTTATTTTATAATTCTATTTTTCTATTCATTTTTATTTTCAAAATATTTTTCCAAGTTACAAAAATAAAAAAAAAGCATTTAAACTATATTAGTTTTCCTAACCAATTTCATTTATTATTGTTGAGTCATATCTACTTAAATGTCTTCTTGCACCATATTACCACAATCCTCAATAGGAAATTCCAATATTTTTCTAGACATAATATATTTATAAGTAAAATTATGTTACTTGCAAAAATTTGGAATTTTTTATTTTATTTTAGTGGATAGTCTGGAATTGCATTTAAGATGTTAAATATAGTCTTCAATACACCAAAACACCTTTAAATGATATTCAATAATGATAAATATATATAGTTAAAAGGTTCATACTTTCTTTTTATTCTTCCACTACAAAGCATGAAAACTATAAAAATAATATTGTTTATTACCCACTCCAAAGAAAAACTCTCATTAATTGTTCAATCTCATATGGAGCTAAGAAATTAAGAACATTACAATAACAAGTATTCATTACTTAAGAATGATCTACAATTAAGTAACATAATTGTAAGTTATAATAATTATGAATGATGATTATTAGGGGGTGTTCGACACTGCGTTTCAAAAGCGTTTTTAAAAAATATTGATAAGAATTTATTTTTATAAATTAAAAAAATTAGTGTTTTATATTAGTTTAATGTACTTATATCAAAAATGATTTTTACAAAAAAAAATATCATTTTAATGCGTTTGTGAACGTAAAATACTTTTAAAAACAACTTCAACCACACTCCTAAATAGACACTTAAAATGCTAAAGTATTCTCACTTAGCGCTAGTTGGCATGGACAAAAAAAACTTTTTTGTCTTAATAATGCATCAATAAATATATGAACTATTAGTTGTTCTTGCCTAAGCCAATATAGAAAAATATGAATGTCATATCATGGAACAAGTGACCAAGATATTTTGTGTCATATGTGATACTTTTTTATTGCAAAAAGTTTTTCATTTTGATTTAATTAACCAAGGAGCTACATGAGTTCCATAAATTTCACCTATCATTTTCATTATAAAAAATATCATATCATTCATAGATATTTAAACAATTTAGAATCATAAGCATATCTTTATTTGATTAACATGATATTCATCAAAATAAAAATACTATTTCTAATTATCTTGAATTTCATTTCCTTTATTAGTTGACTTATTTAGTTTAGCTCATAAGAAAATTAGTGCTCTTATCATTTTTTTCTTAAAACCAATAAACATTATCCTAAATAAATGTTAAAATTGTTCAACTACAAGTATTTATGTGATTCCATGACATAAAATGGGTAATATCATTGCTAAAATTTCCTCCACACTATCATCTTTAAAATCTCACATCAAACTCTTTAACCTGAATTCATCACATAAATTTTAAAAGACATGTGGTCTTATACAAAAACTCTTATAATATTTAGTTAGATTTACAGCCAACACTTCAAGTATATAATCATTCCTACTAAGCATGAATGTCTTACTGTGAATTTCTTGTATGGGGATATTTGACACTGCGTTTCAAAAGCGCTTTTGAAAAAATTGTCAATTTTTTATTTTTATTTTTTACTTGAATTTAATTTTTTTTGGTGTTTTAAGATTATTTTCATGTGCTGATGTCAAAAATGATTTTAAAAAAAAAATCATTTTGATGCATTACTGAACGAAAAAACACTTTCAAAAGCAACTTCAACCACCACACATCCAAACAGATACTATAAATAAACTATCATATTCTATCAAGTATCTAATTATAAACAATTGTTGTGTAATCATCATCGGATGATGAACTATTACTACCAAATTACTTAACACTTGGATGTGTAGATGAATTATATAAATAAATAAATGAAAGAGTTGTTGGTTTCATGGTTGTAGTTACTTCATTATGGATTGGAACAATTTAGTTGGGTGATCTCTCTTTTTTTTTGGTCAAAAAATTTTGTTTTTTTGCACTCATTGAGTTTAATTTTTAAGTCTAATCCCCCCATTACATTAACAAGGTTTTAAGCCTTATAATTAGTTTTATTTCACAAGCTAATGGTTTCATGATGTCCTAAAAAATTAAAATTAAATCAATGCTTAATTTTACCAAATAGAAAATGATTTTTTCAATTAAAAAAAATGAAACACTAGGGACAAAACTTTACCTAAAAACAAAACGGCCCTTTGATTTTTTTTATTATTTAAGAGGTAAATTTAGTCCTTAAAGTTTTTAATTTAAGATTTTTCTGTCACATGTTATGTGGGCTTCACATTTCACTCTTATAATTTATTTTTTTATATTTTTGAAAATATGAGAAGAGAGAAAGAGCTTGTTTGGCACAACTGTTGTTGTTGTGGTTGATGTTGAAAAAAAACAGTTACATGAAAAACGCTTTTAGCTGCGGTTCAAAATTGAAATTGAAGTGTTTGGTTAAAACTATGGTTGAGTTTGAGATTTAATGAAAAGCAGTTTCAGGTGTTTGGTTACCATGTTTTTCATATTGTTGTCAACTAGTGAAATTACTTTAAAGGACACACACACATATTTTTCAAAAAATTGTAGATTTAATTATCATAATTATAAAATATAATTAATAATTCAAGTAAATTACACACTCGTTTTTATTCTCAATTAATCGAAAAGCAATAGGGCTATAGAGTAAAACAAAGTGACACACCTTTCCCTTTCATCAGGGCTGATCTCTATGTATATAATTTTTAATTTTTTTAAAATATATTTTTTATATTTTAAAAAAAATCAGATTGAGCCTGTCCCAAACTAAATGGGTCGGCTCAGTTTTTGGCCCAACTCTACTGGACTTGGGTTGGGCTCAGCCGAGCCCATGAGTTAAAAAAAGGCACAAAACGCACCATTTTTCCTTTCTTCCTTTCATTCTCAATTATTCAGACGTGGTTACTGTTCACGTAACACATGAACAGTAACATGGTCGACTGTGATGAGAGGGTCAACGACCGGTACCGACGGGTAGAAGAGGCCGAGCTGGTTCTTCCTGTAGTGGTGACATCGTAAATGGTGTTATGTGGTGGCTGGTAGAACCTCTGGAAGGTTCATCACCAACTACTGCCACTACTGACTCCGGGGCTTACTGCCTCTGGTGCTGCTGGAGAGATGATGAGAAAAGGAGTTGTCGTGAAGGAGAGAGAGGGAGCTGTGGCCGTGGAGGAGAGAGGGGGAGCTGCCATGACTGCATGTGGAGAGAGAGAGAGGGGCAGTGGTTGTGGAGGAGAGAGAGGGAGCTGCGGCAACGGTAATGAGAGGAAGGCAACGACGACGGCGAGGAAGACAACAGCGACGGTGAGGAATGCTTCATTCCATTTGTGAACCAGCTCGTGTATGTGATGATGTTAGTGTTCTTTTATTTTCAACATTTACTTCAGTTTATTTTCACTTGCATTTGTTTTGAAAAACATAAAAACATAAAAAAAGATGCTTTTCAAAACGCGGTCGAACCGCTGGAATTTAGTGGGACCCACAGAAAAAAGTTAGGGTCCCATTTGGTATTAGTAGCGTTCAGCTCCGCGGTTCAACGCAAACGTAGCGTGAACCGCGGAGCCAAACGGCCATAAAGAGAGAGTCATTAAAAAGTTAGAGAATAACAAAAGTATTTGGCCAATCATAATTTAGCCATTAAAATGATCAATATTGATGTTAATGGATTCATGTTGAAGAGAGGGATTCAATTGTTGTTTTGTCTCTCCTTGAATATGTTACAAAAATTACATTTGGAACCATAAAGATTTTTTAGTTTAGTTAGATTTTGATTTTTTTGGTTGTGTATATATATTTGTTGAGGATGAGTTTCTCAATGTTCCTAGGGTTTTGTTTCTTAATCACTAACAAATTTACTTTTCATTATATGCTTCAACATCATATCATCTTCTTCCTCCAATATGTAAATTTTAATTCTCTTTACCACCAAATTATCCTCATATGTATTGTATCTGACTAAATCAAGCATGTTTGCTCTCTTTCTCCATCAACCATATTGTCAAACACAACCTTTTTCACATATGAAACCCACCAGCAATAGAACTATAATAGGTCATTGATAAACTTTATATTCTTCTTGTCAACATGCTTAAAACACCATAAAAAGCCACCCTAAAAATATAGCAAAAATTACAATTTTTTAACACATTAATCTAATTGTTTTTGCTTATTTTTTATATGAATACTAGCGGTGGCATATAAGCCACACGTGCACAGGCAACACATGTCGACATTTCTTGTTCTAATGTGTTTTGATCGATTTTAATAACTCATGAAGATTATTATTGGATCTAAAATGAATTTTTATTTATTCCATATAATTTATAACCTGATAAATATTGATTTTGAGTTTATATGGTAAATTTTCAAAGGGCTGAGATATGGATGATTTTTGTGTGCAGATGTTTAATTTTCATGTGACAATACAAGTGTGGATGTGTTTATATTTATTATTTAGAAAGAACTTTACATTAAAAAAACTTCAATGACTTTTCTAAAACTAATTAGAGTATGCGTGTGTGATAAGGACATCAGGCCCAAGATATAGTTTACACATCTGTATGGTATGTGACGATGGAAGATAACCCAATCCTTATGTTATTAGATTTTTATTTAGGTTTATTTATTGGGCTTAATTTAATTATTGTTGGATATTATATTTATTGGGCCATAAACTTAATTAATTTGTTCTATTTCGGGTTTTAGTATTTATATGTCATTTTTTAAAATGTTAGACAATCATATAATGAATTATTAAAAATTATAGAGTTGTAGACTTTTTTAACCCTTAATCTTCTTTTATCCAACCTTTTCTTCTCTTTCTTTGGCTTATTCTCCTTAACTTCCTATTTTCTTTCCTTTTAGCTTTAAATCTCTTTATTTCATGTATTACGTATATTTGAAATGTAAATCCTCATCTTTGAGTGAAGGGTGTTTTGGACAATACTTATATGATTCTTTTTATATATATATATATATATAATAAAGTGAGTCATTATCTTGCCAATGAAGTTAGCTTTGAGGTGACAACATTTGATTTTATAAAAATATATGTTTTTTTATTAATATATGTAAATGTTTGTTTGATTTTTTTTGAGCTAAGATGTATTTCTGATTATTATGAGTAAACTTGGGGTTGATCAACATGACCTCATTGAGAACTATTGAGTACATGTATTGACCCTCAAGCCTATTTTTAATATAATCAAGGAAAACATGCTTAAAACATAAATTATCATTTACCATAATTTAAGTTTGATTCTTATATTTTGAAAGTAAGGACTTGACCTTATTGCCAAGCCTTTATTTTAAATCATCATATTATTTTTTTAATAGTTTTCTTTTCAGTAACAAACACACACACACACACACACACATATAAATAAATAAATATATATATATATATATATATATATATATTAGTTTAGACAAATAATAACAAAAACATACTAAGTATCTTTAGAAACTAACACAAAACAATTTACTTGAGGTAGGATGTATAATGTGTTTTTTTTTTGTTTTTTTTACATAATTTACCCCTGAGAAAATCTAAAGACTTGGTGTCATTTCATGTTCTTAATTTTTAACCATGTTTACACATAGTTCATTGAGATATTTCTTATGATAGAATGGTGACTCTATTAGGAATTTAATAAAGTCTAGGTTTTGATTGTTTATTTTAAAAATGATGTGTTTGCTATGCTATTTGTTTTTACACGATGACTTATATAGTGTGATTGGTTTAATATTGTTTTTATGTGCTTGTTATTCTATGCTTTTTAAAAAAAAAATTCATATATTTGTTTTATCATATATGGATTGGATATGGATTTGTGTCATGCACCCACTACACGACACCTTTCTTTAGGACAAATATTGTTTTACGTTAACATGAATACCATTGGTGTCCTAATATGTCATCAATATACACTAACACTAATGAAACTGTATTTTTGAAAATCTCTAAGGTCATAATTAATAGCCGGTAGGAGTTCTATGTTTATACTTTTTGTGTCTTGCAAGCCTTTTATCAATGTCTTAAGGTTTGTTTACCAAAATGGCTAGGAAACCTTAAAACCAATCTGGGTCAACCAACTTACCTATACATAATGGCTAGAACCTTCTCTTAGGATGTCTCATTTTAATATCACTAGGCAAACATAAAGTACATGAAATTTTATGTGTTGTGTGGCAAGATAACTAAAATAAGAAATACACCTAAGAAAAGTTTTAAAAGAGTTTGAAGCATTGTTAGTAAACCCGGCTCGACAAGTTGACTTTGGACCTGAGTAACTCGGGGCCTTGATCAAGTTTTACACAAAAAAACTAAAGTTATAATTGGCTCGATCAAATCCGTGTGACCCATCGAGTCAACCCAAAACCTTGATGACCCTATGTAACCTGGGTGAGACCCAACTTATTTTTTTTATTTTATAAGAAACCTTAAAAAAATAAATTTAATATCATGTGAGCCATTGACCTAGCATTAAATATTAAAATGATGGAGATAAGTACTACATTTGATCTTAACCAAAAGACTTAGAAATGTATGTTTAGCTTACACTTATGCTTCTCTTTTAATAGCCTACATTCATACATGTTGTTTTAACACTTTTAATGTGAGATATTAAAACTTCAAAACACAATACACATATAAATTTGCCTCCCTCCCCATCAAGATATGAATACACTAGTTTGCATATCAAAACAAAGAAGGTGTGTGCTTTATCTATAAATGTATAGTTTCTCTTTAACATTAATTAACACATAAATCCTAAGAAAATAAACAAATACCAAATCAATAAGAGCAAAATAATCATGTATAAAACACCAAAATAATTAAATCAAACATACAGAGAGGATTATATTTTCTTACTAACCTTTTAACAAAGTTTATTTTCATCTGATTTGTTTGTTGTTTATGAATGAATGGAAAAACTAAATGATTAAGGTTTTCAAAAATCTTATTTAAGGTTATCAAGATCCAATGACTATTAAATGATCACTCAATAAAGAAAGTGATCCAGCATAAAGATGTTGGATGTCTATGAAACCAATAAAATTGCTCCATATATTTTTTTAAATTTTCTCAAGATGACTTGAATCAATCTCGATGATTTGGACTCAACCACATGGTCAAGTCAACCTCTAAGTTGGACTTCATAATTATTATTTAAAGATTGACAAAATGTTTTTGATGGGGATTGTTTGGCTAGAAGAATTTCCATCCTTTTGACAAACAATTATTAAAAACAAACATAAATGACATCACAAAAGCCTAATCATTAAAAAACATTTCTTGATATATTCGAGAAGATGCCATGATTAGCACTGAAAAAATCAATATATATGATGAGTTCAATGGACTATACATATGTCTGTGTCTATATATATATATATCCCTATTTTTGGATGAAATCAAAATTTTAATATTTTCTTCTCAAATGGGTTAATATGTAGAATTGTTCCATATTTTCAAATGAAAAAAATAATTTAAACTATCTTTCTATATAATATAGACAATATGTTAAATCATTACCCTTATTTTCAAATATATGAAAATTTTAAATTTTATTCCTAAAATGTATTGATTAATATGTTTTAAGTCATCACATGATAAGGTCCAATAATATAGCATAAAACCATTATGCAAAAGTTGAAAATGGGAAAAGAGTATGATGAGTTTGCTCATATCTAGCCTTAAACTAATAGTGATTTAATGATTCTTCTAATGAGAAAATGATTTGATAATAAAAAAAGGTCACAATAAAACATCCTATTTTTAGTTTGTTTTTATAAGAAAAGAAAGATATATAAACACAAATAAGATTTTGTGAGTTCAAATTTCCTAGAGTCATGAAAGATTAAGAGAGAGATCATCTTGATCAAAACTATAAAAGAAAGATAGAATCAATAAAAAATAAGATCATGAGGCTCACTTATTTGTTTGAGAAAAGCTACCAAAATTATCATCTAGCAAAAGGCTCTTTAACAGGAAAAAAAAACACTTTAGAAAAACACACTCCTCAACATTTTCCCGCAACCCTTTAACCCTTATATCACACCTAATATTGCAATGATCAACCTCTTTCTTCTAAGTTTTGTATTTAGAGATAGGGGAATGTTTGAACAAGGAATGAGAAGTCAATGAGTTACAACTAATACTATCTTTTACAGTGCTACACAAGGGGTTGATTATGCTAAATAAAATATATTATCACCTTAAATTTTTTGTTATGACTATACTATATGATCCCATAGAATCTAGCGGATGCTATTTTGAAAGGTTTATATAGAATATGTTACCTGGACCACACATTGTTATGGATCTACCTACAAAAATTTATTTTAGTTCTTTTAATTAAATTGAAATTCAATTAAAATATAAATAAGTTTAGATTAAGTTCCAAATATACGTTGATCAATGTAAATAATCAAGGAAATAGATTGTGTATTAAATCAGATATTATGAAATCTCATTATATCCCAAAATTTTTCAATCCACAATTGTTTTAAAAACTTATAATATATTTTCAAAAACTTATCTATACATTTATTATTATCAATTTGATTAACTATAATTATTTATGCATGCTTTTAATATTTTATATTAATAAATCCAAAACCAAGTTTTAACAAGATTACTCTCCTTGCACTTTTTTTTTAATAATCGGGCTATCCAGTGCAGTTTACGAGCACCATGACTAATCTCCGGACCCACTTTTTTTTTACATTTTTTCCCTGTTTGTTTTTGCCACTTATACATTTTTTTTTGATTTTTTATAACCGGGATGTCTGGGTCAGCTTATGCGCGCCATGATTTGTTTTCCCACGTAAACATTTTTTTTTATTATCGGAGTGTTCAGGCCAACTTACGCGCGCTACGAATAATCCTAGAACCCACTTTTTTTTTTACATTTTTTCTATTTTTTTACACTTATATAATTTTTATTTATAACCGGGGTGTCTGTGCCAGTTTACGCGCAGCACGACTATTATTATTAAGAAAAAAGCTAAAACAACTCACTCAAACACTGTGCACATACTCACAAAACACTGTTGATTACAACAGTGTATTAACAATTTTGCCCCTCAGTGCACCTCAGCCCTTACCTTGGGATCAAAGGTATTTTTGAATTTTCCACGGGACTTGCTGGCTGTTAAGGAACCATCTCACCTAAAAGCTTAAGCTTTTAGGTGAGATGGTTCCTTAACATGGTATCAGAGCCTTGTTGACCCAGCGGTCAAGAGTTCGAACCTCACCACCCCCATTCTATTTGATAAAAATATCAAGCACAAGGTAATGTGGGCCTGTGCAAGTTTCAAGCCCAAAGGGCTTTCACTTGAGGGGGTGTGTTATAGTATAATATAATCATATTCTGGGGCCTCACCTATAAGCTTAAGCTTTTAGGTGAGATGGTTCCTTAACACTGGCATTACTAGATTGTTTGGGGGTAGTTTTGTATTTTCCTCGTATTTTTGCACAGTTAAATAGACATAATACCATGAATAGGACAAAAATTCATAGGAACTGCTGGGGCCATTAAGGTTATTGCACATATTTTTTTAAATAGTTAAATACAAATTTACCCCCGTGTGTGTGTGTGTGTGTGTGTGTGTGTGTGTGTGTGTATATATATATATATATATATATATATAACCTGTTTATTATTTTAAAGAAATGATAATTTACTATCATTATTCTAAAATATTTTTAATATAATAATACGAGAAATAAATCTTAACAAAAATAAATAAATTAAACAACAGTGACGGTGTCATCGATAGTATAACTAATAATAGTTAGAATATTAATTATGTATAATAATTGTGATAAAAAATCATTGGTCAATGTTATTTTTGTGAAAAATAACTTCCATGTCTTTTTTTTTGTGTATAATATTTCAGATCTCATATCACGAAAAAAAATATACAAAACCACACGTGCACAAGACAGGTAGAGAAATTGTGCCAAATTATCTACAAAAATAAATTAAAAAATTGCCCTACATTTCGCCACAGCCGGCACCAAATTTTTTAACATATATATATATATATATATTATTTCTTGGACTTTTTCCTTAAAAAATAGGAGAGACTAATTATATATTGTGATATTTTTTCATATTAACGTCTTAAAATATATATAAAAATTTAAACTGACTTTTCTTTAAAAAATCTCACATTAATTTAATTTTAGTGTTCTAATTTTTTTTAATATAATAATATGAAGAAAAAATATGAAAAAAATCATCTTTGATAAATTTTAGCAGTTGCATTTTTGCTATCTGTCAAATAAATTATTCGGTAAATAGTTAAAACATGCCCAACAAACAATTAGTATGTTGCAGGCAACAAATAATATATCTTTCATCAATTTGATCAATTGTGGTTTTGCTATTTACCAATTAAATTATTACCAAAGTAGTTAAAACAAAATCATCAATAAAATTATTTGTTGCATAAAACAAATCACTCATCTGTGCTACAATTCAACGATTGTAATTTTACTATTTGCTAATGAAAGAATTGATGAAACAAATAAAACATACACAACAATCACATAATTTTTTCTATTCCAATTGTACAATATACCTATTAAATAATTATCAAAACAGTTTTAACAGTAGCAACATTCAATCACTTTTAGGTGGAAAAAAACTCGTTTCTAACAGATTATATCAATTACAATTTTACTAATTAAATATTAAAATAACAAATTACAACATGCATAAAATCAATCAGTTTCTTACATGGAAAAAAAGCCCAGCGCAGCACACAGGTAAATTCGCTCGTTTGTAATAGATTTTATCAATAATAATTTTGCCATCTACCAATGAAATAATTTCCCAGACAATTATAACACGCCCGCCAATTAATCAATTTGCTGCAACCAGCAAATTACCCATTTTTTATTGCTTTTATCAAATACAATTTTACTATCTGTCAATTAAATAATTCATGAAACAAATAAAACATGCGGGCGTGTATAAAAATGGGTAATTTACTAATTTTTACAAAAATAATTTTACTAATTAAATATTTAGTTAACCAATTAAAACAAGCTCAATTATTAATCAATTTGTTACATGAAAAAAAGCTCAGTGCAACATGCGGGCAAGGTAACTTGTCCTAAAAGCTTAATGAGGTCATGACTGCATTGTTCATCCACACTGAATTCTCTGTGGATTGGAACAGTGCAGCTCACGACCTCATGTCGCTTTCTTTTGCAACTGCTCATGTCGCTTTTTTTTTCAACTGCTCATGCTAATTAATTAGCATAAATAGCATGAATAGTTGTCAGAGCTCACTAGACCCCACATCATTATTGGCTATTAAGATTGCCCAACACACAAATGTTTGGTTAAACATAGAAGCAGTTGCTTGTATAATTAGCCACGTGTGCGGTTAAAAATACCAGGAGCTGCATTATTTATTGTGTCTGAACAAAGATTTGTATTAATAATCCAAATTATCTAAATATCCTAACAGCCTTGATGTTTTTTTCTTCTTTCTATATTACCTATAATATAAATGGCATGGGAAAAACATTGTAGCAATCCACAATGTTTTTCCCGCTTAAATAATTATGCAGATTATTAAAACAATAACAACAATCAACCAATTCAAAATAGAAAACAAATAACTAATCTTTAATAAATTTTAGCAGTTGCATTTTTGCTATATGTCAAATAAATTATTCTTCAAATAGTAAACATGCCCAACAAACAGTTAGTATGTTACAGGCAACAAATAACTCATCTTTAATAAATTTGATCAATTGCAGTTTTGCTATCTGCCAATTAAATTATCACCTAAGTAGTTAAAACAAGACCACCAATCAAATTGTTTGTTGCAGAAATCAAATCACTCATCTGTGTTAAACTTCATCGATTACAATTTTACTATTTGCTAATGATATAATTCATCAAATAAATAAAACATAGAACACAATTAATCAGTGTGTTACACAAAGCACATAGCTCATTTTCAATGAATTTCATCGATTACAATTTTACAATTTGCCTATTAAATAATTATCAAGACAGTTTTAACAATAACAACATTCAATCAGTTTCCTGCATAAAAAAACTCAATGCAACGTGCAGGCAAGTAACCTCGTTTGTATTCTAAATTGAACACCAATTTCACACTTTTAGGACACAATTAAAAAATAATAATTTATAATTGAAATAAAAAAAAATTATAATTGAAATAAAAAAGTATTAAAAGAGAAAAAAGATAAATTACACAACGTGGTTTCTAAGAATGAATTATTTTTTATATTGAAATAAAATAATATTAAAAAATAAAAAAGGTTAGAGGACAAAAACGAAGAAGTGAAATTGCACAACAATATATGGCCTCTCGCTCTCTAGGAATGAAGTTGACATTGTTTTTAAAGTATTTTTTATTCATAAAAGTATTATAATGATTTTTTTTTTAAATATTTTTTATATAAATACATCAAAATAATCTAAATTTTTTTTTTTAATTTAAATTAAAAATTAAAAATAATTTTTTTTCAATATTTTCAAATATATTTATGAATGCAATAGTGAGGGGTCAACAATGAATTCTCCAGCCTACGATTTAAGTTTGAAATTTTTGAGTGAACATTGCACAACACGATTAGTGAGCCAGAGTTTGAAATGTTTTTCATTTTTAAGTTTGAATTTTTTTTATATAGTAAATTTGTATTCTAAATTGAACACCAATTTAACACTTTTAAGGATAAAATAAAATAAAGATTAAATTTATTACTGGAATAAAAAACCTCAAAGGAAAAAGAAATAAATGAAACAATATGATTTCTAAGAGGAAATTAAAAACACTCACCACTTAAATAAAATAAATTTTAAAAAGTTGCACTGTTTCATTGAATAATGTTAGAATATTTTTTTTATTCAGAAATATATTAAAATAATATTTGTTTTAATTTTTTAAAAATTATTTTTAATATTAACATATAAAAATAATTTGAAAACACAAAAAAGTTAATTTAAAAGAAAATTGAAAACGAATATGAATTTTTTTTCAAAAATATTTCTGAAATACAGTATAAACATATACTTAATTAATAATATTAATCTTAAAATAATTAATCGGTATTCAAAAACGTTTTTGAACATAATTAAAAAAAATTATTTTTATTTTTTATTTTAAATTATTTTTTTAATGTTTTTAGATCATTTTTACATGTTAATGTTAAAATTAATTTTTTAAAATTAAAAAATATTATTTTAATGTATTTCTAAATAAAAATTAATTTAAAAAAAACATATGTAACCACAATTCCAAATAGATAATTACACCAGGAACCAACCTGGTTTTTTTTTTTAAAAAAAAAGAAAAAAAAGTCTACATGTGAATCGAATAGAGAGGAGGCATGGCTATCTGCCACGTATCGGGAGATTGGGGACAGCAAGTGATTGTTTTGACTCTGTAAGATAAACTAAACAAAACAGCTCCCCATTTGTAGCTCCTGTTTCTTCCTCGATCCAACCGAGAAGGAAGCTATTCATATCCGTGATTGAAGTTGCAGCAGAAATGAAGATACTTCACGTTCCTTGCTTAGAAGACAACTACTCTTACCTGTGAGTACCTGGATACCTGTGTGTGTGTTATTGCTGGGATTTTAATTATTCGAATATATACAAGATTATTGACTTATTGTTATACGAATAATTTTCTTAGAATCATTGATGAGAGTACTAAAGAAGCAGCGGTTGTTGATCCAGTCGAGCCGGAGAAGCTTATTAATGCTGCCAATGAACATGGGCTCAATCTCAAGCTCGTCCTCACCACTCACCATCACTGGTCCTTCCTCTTTACTCTTCAAAATTCTCCCCTTTTTTTCATTTTTAGTAGAATGTTTCTTACTCTAAACGATTTATTAATGACTCCCTCAAATTAATTATATGGGCCCCGTCCCCATGGGTAACCATGTCCAGTAAGTAGTAATCAACCAAACTTTGTTTTGGTAGGGATCATGCTGGGGGAAATGAGAAGATAAAGGAGATGGTGCCTGGAATTAAGGTGTATGGTGGCTCACTTGATAATGTTAAGGGCTGCACTAATAAAGTGGAGAATGGTGACAAGGTCTCGCTGGGTGCTGATGTTACTATTTTGGCTCTTCACACTCCTTGGTATGGTTTTATTTAAGATATTGGGTTTTTTCTTCTTCCAATTATTGCAGTGCATGTTAGCTTGTTAAGAATGGTTGGAAGAAAAAAAAACCCAATATCCAGTTGTGCTTAATATATATATATATATATATATATATATATATATATATATATATATATATATATATTTGGGGCTAAACAATTTCTTAGTGCTTAAAAATGAACACTTCCTTGCATTTTATTTACATTATAGAAGTGTAATGATTACTTCGTCTTGGGAATGCATTTGCTGAAACTGTAATGTTTGATTGAGGGATATGAGGATTGGAAATATTCCAATCAAACTACGAGGGCGTGGATATATATATATATATATATATGTTGCATTTCTGTCTTGTTTTGTGGAGACAAAACTTTCTTATATCCTTGTTTTTTTCTCTCCAGAAGCTGTTGTAATTTTTTTTTGTCTCTCTGTTCTTTCTTCAACTTTCTATTATCAGTCACACCAAAGGCCACATAAGTTATTATGTGACTGGCAAGGAGGGAGAGGACCCAGCTGTTTTCACTGGCGACACACTGGTAAGTTCTAAGGATCCCCTCAAGTTCATCAATTGTTTTGATTGGATTGAATTTTTTTTAGTTGACAGTATAAAGATGAAACTCTTTTGGCTGAGAGATTTATTATACTCTCTTCATTGAAGAGAGCTATGAAGTAATTATCAGCTTCATGCAAATACACATTGATGTGCAGTTTATTGCTGGCTGTGGGAAATTTTTTGAAGGCACAGCAGAACAGATGTATCAGTCACTTTGTGTAACATTGGGTTCATTGCCAAAGCCTTCTCAAGTTTATTGTGGCCACGAGGTAAAGATATTTTTCTTCTTTTTTTAATCTCATTTTTCTTTTCAGTACTTCTAAAGGTTAAAATTTTCCAATCTTTTGTGGATGAGAAGTTGGGGTTGGATGCATGACCTATATGGATGCTCCCAGCTAATTTGGATTTCAACTGGTATCACAACAATCAAATAAATTGTATGCATGTGTTGCACATATTTCTCCTCCCCTCTCTCCACCATGGTATTATTCTCCTCCCTCATGCAATGGAACATAATTATGTTGAGTGCTTGAATTCAAAAGAACCTTCAGAGTTCATATATGTGACCAATCTCTTGCAGTTAGGGTGCTACTAGAAAAACTTGTATTGAAAGCTTAGCCGTGTGACAGTGGATCTGAGAGTAAATTCAAATTGAATATTAGGGAGTTTCTGTTTGTTTCTGTTGATTGAGGGGCAAGGGCCAAATGCTTTTACCTAAAGATATATCTGATATAATGGCAAGCAATGAGATGCTATTGACCAATGCAAATGAGAAACATTGTGATGCACTATTATTCAGCACAGGCTGGCTGTGGGAGTAATCCACGCTAAGTGCCTGTTTGAGAGTGCAAATTGCGGTTGCTTTTGAAAGTGCTTTTCGCTTAGAAATGTATCAAAATAATATATATATTTTTTTAAAAAATCATTTTTGACATCAGCACATGAAAATGATTTAAAAACACCAAAAAAAAATCTAAAGTAAAAAATAAAAAAATAAATTTCAAATTATTTAAAAAACGCTTTTAAAACGCAGTGTCAAACACCCCCTAAGTAGTGCTTTGTGGTAGAATTCAAGCGTGGTAGTGAAATTTTTCTTTTATTATTTTTTCCAGTTACCAGAGGAACTCTTATGTCCACAATTAATTTCCAATCTTAGTTGGAAAAGTTGAACTAAATGCAAAGATCTATTAACTGCTTTGTTGATCCCAGTCCATTTTGGGGTGTCATTCTCTACTTCTGATGTCCTGCGACATTTGGTTTTGTGCTCCCCAGTATACTGTGAAGAACTTGCAGTTTGCTTTGACGGTTGAACCAGACAATGTAAAGGTACAGGAGAAGCTATCATGGGCTCAGAAACAACGCAAAGCAGGGCTCCCCACCATTCCTTCAACTATAGACGAAGAAATGGAGACGAATCCATTCATGCGTGCAGAGCTTCCAGATGTTCAGGTTCACTTTTCATTAACAAGATTGGGGTTTTGACTGTATTTTAACAGCATGAATCCTATGCTATGGAGATAACATGGCATACTATTCTGGAAATGGCATGTGGTCTGCCATGTTATCCCCGTTCTAGCTTCACGAAACTCCGACAATACTGATCTGATTGGTTTTGTTTTGGCTTGTTTGGAGAGATAACCCTTATACCTAAACATTTGCTTCATTTACAGGCCAAGGTTGGTTGCCACTCTCCCGTTGAAGCTCTTCGAAAGATAAGGCTAATGAAGGACAACTGGAGAGGCTAGCTTAGGACATGGATTCTGCCTTTTCATTTCCGTTTGCTGTGTGCGTGCTGGAAATGGATTCTGTGACTGTTATATGTGTAAACATCTGTTTTTTTGCTGGCACTCTTTGAAACAATCCTTTGCTGTTGCCAGCGCCACTGTTAACGTGAGGTAGGAGTGAAACCTCCAATTTCTTTTGCGCGGAAGATATGAAAAACTCGCTGAACTAGTCAGGGTCCTGCGCTTTACGCCCGTGGAGTTGAAACAATTTTATGTTTTCAATTTCTTTTGCAATGTCTGTTTACCTGCCTGAATGTATAATCCCAGAAAGTGTTGTTAATTTTGTTTCGTTTCAGTTGAAACGTTTCGTACCAGTTAAAAAAAGAAAGATAAAACAATGCAGTTTTTACCTTGTTTAAAATTTATGTCTGTTCTGGAAATTCCGTTCAAATTTCAGCTAGAATGTTTCGGTTTCATTCCACTCATTCAGTCAAATAGTATTTTTTTTAAAATAATAAATAATTTTATAATATCAATTATATTTCTTAATACGATTGTTAGATTAAGATGAAATTTTAAGAGAAATCTCTTGATATATTTATATATATTATGTTAACATTTCAGAGCAATCAGAGAATGTAATGACTTTGTGAGATTGATGATGATATTCTTGTAATATTATACATGTTCATAATTTTGTTTAGAAAAATTATTTTATTGTGTTTTTTTAGATTAAATTGCACAATTTTAATAATTTTATTTTTGAATTCAATCTATTTTTTTTTGAATTAATATATTTAATTATATATATATATATATATATATATATATATATATATATATATATATATATATATATATATATAACAAAACCGAAACGCTCCAAAATCAAAATATTTTGTTCTAATTAAAAAATCGAAGCAACAATCGAAATGAAATTGACAACCTTGATATCATCATACCTTGGTTTATGCTCATCATTTTTAGACGGGCTACTGTTCCTGTGGTTCTTACTCCCTCCAACCATCTCATCATACCTTGGTTTATGCTAGTGAATAAAAACCAAGGCTCAAAAGTTTGAGTGATCAGACCTGTTTCCTTCGTAAATAGGAAGCCAACAATCCAATAACTCAAATCAGAATAATTTTAAGTTTGATAAAAATGATTTAAATGTTTTTTTCCGGGAAAAAAAAGGTAGAACAAGTTAAATTTTAATAATTTTGACTCAAATTTCTAGCAAATTATTTATTATAATTTAATAGTTTTGTTCCCATGTTTAGGTACTTTTCTTCATTTGTTTTTCCTTTTTAAATGAATTTTCTGATATTGATAAGAGAAACTTGAAACACAATAGAACTTTGAATTCTATTTAAACATTATTTGTAAGGATTAAAAAAGTATTTAGAAGAGTTTGTTTATAATTCTTTTAAGGGTATAACTAAGATCATATAATAAATGATACAATATTTTCATGTTAATTTCATTAAGAACAATATTTTCTTATTTGAAATTAGTGAGAGGAGTGGCATATAAACTGATGACAAGATAGAGAATGTTGATCATTATAATAAAACATTTTCCATAATAACTTTGATGGTTCAGGATATTTTCTAAACTCAACAATATTTAAATATTTCTTTTTAGTGTCTAGAAATAAAAGAAAAATAGTAATTTTATAGGATAATGAGCTTGAAATTTGTGATAAGGTCATCTTACATTTTTCTTTTTGATAAAAAAATAAATATTGCTCAGGAGATGAGGATGATGATGTTGTTTGGTCTTGGGAAGACTTCAGTCATGAATGAATTGCTTGAGATCTGTCTTGAGATTTGGATAGTAACCAATTTTTTTCATCTACATCATGCATTATTATGAAGTCCTAACATAAAATCCAAAGATCTCAAAGGTGGAGATGAAGTTTAATGAGGCAAGAATATATTTATAAAGTTTCTTTAATGCAAATAGATCCAAGGCTTCTAAAATATTTTGAGGTAGAATTTCATATGCTAGAGAAAAGTATTGCCACCATTTGTTTGAAAACCATAGCGGAAAACTCTTTGGACAACTTTTAACAAAATGAATAAACCAAGAATGATCATAAGTTTTTAGTAAAGAGTATTGAGTCATGCTTGTTGATAGTCAAGATGACTGAATTCAAGAAGTCTTTTTGAGAAAATCTTTTCTAGATACAAGGATTTTGGTTTCAATATTGATAGGTTAAGACCTTTACAATCTTTCAGGATATTGAATTTTGGAAGAATTACAAATGATTATGAGTAATCATGACCGGATCAATGTCAATCAAGATGAAATTATAAAATATTCATGCTTTTTGCAATTTTTTTCTAGGGAAAACTAGAATTAAGGAAGAGACATATGAGGGATGATTTTATTAGGATCTTTATTACAAATTTTTTTTCTATTAGAAAAATATACATATGACACTTTGATTTTATAAAGTTATATTATCAATCTCCAACAAATTCTAAATCAATTCTAAACAACAAAACCCAACTATGATTCAAAACTAGCAGCATTAAATTAAAGAAATCAAAGAAGAACTAAGACAATTTCAATATGATCATAATAAAACTCAATTAAAGTTATTATTACAAGAAATATAAGATCATTTTCCTAATCAAGAAGATTTTATAAATCAAGGACTACCTCTAACATCTCAAAAAAAATATAATAACTAAAATCATCCATAAAGAATTCATAAATACAATTAAAAATTAGAATTTCAAAAATGGTATATAGTAATAACATTAGTCATCAATAATGAATATCAAATCAAAATCATTGCTCTTGTTGATTATTGAGCACATAAAAAATGTATTAAAAAAGGATTAATGTAGATATTATAAAAAAAAACACAGAAATGTTAAATGGTGCTAATGGAAAAATAAAATTTCAAATCAATTATGTTAACAATTTTTTCACATATGCAATCAAGGAATTTGTTTTAAGAATATTGTAATATTTATTAAATATATTACAAAAAAATCATTTGAGGAACCCTTTACTAACTATAATATACCTTTTTAAAGTGAATAGTTAAGGTATCAAAAAATCATATTTGGTCAAAAAATGATTTTTAGGCTTATATTATCCCAAAGGCCAATAGAAATAAATAATTTTCAAAACTTAGTTTATAATTTATAATTCCAAACAAGAAACACCAACACTCATTAAATCAATAAATATATTATAAAAAAGGTTGAAAAAGATATTAAACTTTCTCATAATCAAGAGAAAGTCAAACAATTTCAAGAGTTATTTGAAAAAGAATTTTTTTTTTCTAATCTACTAAATACGTATCAGAACAAAAAACATCATACAATCCAACATCATATTGAGTCTTTCATATAGTAATTGGAACCCAATAACATTACCCCCGCTATCTCTACTATTGAGTAAGATGTACCAAAAACTACTAATCATCAAACAAATTGCTTCGTACTACTCGCACTATTACAACCATTCTATCTTAATTGATATAAGCTAGAATTTTCTTATGAGTATCATACCAGTATCACCAAACATAACATCAATACTTTATAATACTTTCACGAAACATTCAAGTGGATAACTTTTGAGAAGGTCCTGAATGTATATAAAAACCCTATGCCTAGTAATATCTCAGGTAATGGTTCAATAAATGCATTAGAAACAAGAGGCCTAAAGATATTAAAGGTGTCACTGAATAAGGTTTATAAAATTATGGTAAAAGCAAGGTATAAAAAGGGCAGTAATGGAGATGAATCAACAAGTATGGATCTTTGTAAGTATCACCATGAAGAAAGCCATATGATCAACTAATATAAAGATTTATGCAATGATATGGTACAAATGTTGACATGAGGAACTTTCAAACTAAAAGGGTGATGGAAAATAGGTTTCTATTATATATGAATCTGTAAAGAGCAAGAAATTCTACCGGGTATAATTTACTTCTATGAGATTTCCTAAATTGGTTATGTCTAGACCTATAATGAAATTAAGAGAAACTACAATGACTTATTATATAAGAACAAATACTCTTTTCATAGCTTGCAACCAACAACCGTTTTTCAAATAAAAGTTGAAGGCTTAACTCGCAATGGAAGATGTTTTACTCTAAAGAGCTTAAGAAATAAAAGAGTGTTAGTGGAAGAGAAATAATTAAACTAATAGAGGAACTAAACAAACCTGCCACTAAATAAGAGACTAATGAGTTTATAAAGTTAATGAAAAATAGTGAATACTATATTATGAAGTCGTTAAAGAAGTCTCTCGATAGAATATCACTACTATCATTGATTTTGAGTTTTAAACCAAATCAAAAGGCTATGCAAAAGGTGTAGAAACGAGATATACATACCTCAGGATATCAATCAAGAAACTATAAAGCACCTGGTAGGCAGAATCTGGGCTTTATTATTTTGTATTACAATGAAGATTAATTGGATCTTACTAGACATATCAAACCAATGTACATCATATTGCGATAAAAAAATAATAATAATAGGAAAGACATTGATTAATAATGGTTTAAAATTGAATATGGTGCCAAAACATATACAGAGAGAAATGTCCATCAACGAGTCATATATAAAGATAAGTTTCATGATAGTGAGAGCATATGACAAATCACTAAGATAGATAATTGGGACCCTAAAAAGAAAACTGTAAGAGACCACAATTGTTATTGGTGCATTATAGGTGATGAATACCCATCCTTCCTATAGTTTACTATTATGAAGACCATAAATCCACATAATTGGAGTAATAGCCTGCTTATTATACAATTTCTTGAAATGTATTATGAATGAGATGTTGGTACTTGTCAAAGCTGAAAAGATAATTTCTATGATAAAAAATGTGTCTACACCATTTGTAAGAATATTCATACTTTTGAAATCATGAATGTTGAATGAAGTTTGAGCATGATGATGCTCAAAATCAAATACATAAAACAAAAACAAAAAATCCAAACATGACATTAGGTTCATGACTAAATCATTTTACAATATTGATAAAGATATTATAAGGTTCTGAGGGTCATTAGTTAAATAAAAGCATAGGAATAAGTGCTAATAATATTTAGTTGTGAGATCCTTTAAACACTGTTTTGAGCTTATAAACATCATTTTCTTTTATAACATAGACCCACGTTATATGCCCAATAAAGCCCTTTCTAATCAAATGAATAAAATTTAGATTGGTAACCAATGCTTTCCTATGCGAAATTAGCTTTTCAATAAAACTTTGGTTATGCTTTATTATTCATACAAGTAAAATAAATGTTGTAAAGATTTTTTTCTTCCTCTGAAACTCTCGAGTCAAAATTAGAACCCTTTTAACCTATAAGCATGAAATAAAAGGTCACTTCACATTTTTTTTAATAGAAAATTCTAAAATCAACCTTTATGAAACCATTATAATGAGAATTGCTTGAGTTTTTTAAAGCAAATTTGCTTTAAACTTACATCAAAATGGTTTGTTCATTTGAATATAGCTATAAAATTATCAATTTTTTTTTATGATGTTGATATTTTATCTTCTATATAACATCATTCTTAAGAAAACCTAAGCAAACATAATACGATAGGGCATTGTCAGACTAGGGCAATTTAAGAAACATAGCAGAGATGACCCTATGATTCCTTTTTTAAGAAAACAAAGAATGAAAAATAGGAAATGATAAACAAGCTATTTAAATCCTCAAATAACTTTTAAGAAAAAATATTATAGAATAGGTCATAATCTTTGAGATAAGGGTTCCTGGATAATACGTATGCTTAAGTCATCTAAGCAAATAAACAGTTTTATCTTAAATGTTAAGTGTATAAATTATGGCTCAAGTAAGCAAAAATAAAGGATTTATGAAAGATTACTGCAAGGATTAAAGCTTTGAGAGATAAAGTCCATTAAGAAAGAGGACCTATATTTCTTTCGTGAAAATACATGCATATTAATCATAAAAAATGCATTTTGACCCTTGTTGAGAGTTCAAGAAAGTAATGTGTGACATATTTGAATTTTTCTAGTATGACCTTATCATATAAGAACCTAGTATGGTTCTAAGCCTGCCAAGGCTTCAGTGATTAAAAACCTGGTAAGGTTTCATTAAAAGAAGACTCTAGAAAAAATACTACGCCAAGAATATCTCTCGCATATTACAAAACTTGTAAAATGTTTTTTGGACAATATCATTGAAATTATTTTATTTTGAGTGCGCTTTCTTGCCCTTAACTTTCAGGTAGTGTGTTTTTTTAGCACCATCTCTTTCCTTTTGGGTGCGCTTTTCAGTCATCACCTTTCTAATAATACATTTTCTAGCCCTATCATCTTCACTCTAAGTGAACTTTCTAAACCTCACCTTATAGATAATGTGCTTTTTAACCTATATCTTTCCTTTAAATGTACTTTCAAGCCCTAATCTTATAGATAATTCATTTTCTATTCCTCTTTTACACAAAGCTTTTGGTAGTATTTTCTTCTAAGTGCACTTTCAAGCCCTCATTTTCTGATACTTTGGAAGGGTTGACCATTCTTAGTAAATCCACAATTTATCAGCCTTTCTTCTTTACAAGCTTTCTATTTAAAATCTCTCATGATATGTTTTCTCATAAGCATTGTTAAGATGATACAACTATCATAACTCAATTTTAGGTTTTCCTAAAATATTATTTTTATTTTAAAATTAAAAAAATATTTTAATAGAAATAAAAAAACAAAAAACAAAAAAAAAGTTTTAAAAAAAGACTGACAACTTGGAAACAAAGGCTAAGAAGGGTCTTAAACATATGTGGAAATTCAACTAGAACTGTCAACAAAATTGAAAGCCCAATTGTACCCTATTATATCCAAGATTGAAAGACAATACATATTTAAGGTCAAATTAAATGATTATATGATGAATTTGAATAAATTTAAGTATAAAGAGTTAATTAGATTTTTATTTGGCTAATTTGATGCAATCATAAGACTTATTAAAGGTTTAATAAAGTTTAAGAATTAATCAAGGCTTTTAATAGTCAAATTAAATTTATTAAGGGCTTAATAAGTGAAAACTTATGTTTAGGAGCCTAATTTGAGCTTAATTGAGGATATTAAAATTTTAGAGGATCATATTTAATTTTTACAAACTCAATGAGGTAAAGTTAGGGAATAAATTGCAAGAAAATCAAAGTTTATAGGTGAATTAAGGGTCAAACTGAAGAAATTAACAACCAAAGACCTTGACAAACACATGTGAATTTGGAGATTTAATTTGGCTTGAAAATAAAAGTGAAATTGATGAAATTTAAGTTTAAATATTAATTAGAGATAAAATTAAAAATATCCAAGACCAAGAACTAAGTTGAGAAATGCGCTAAACTCAAAAGGTCACTTTAAAACTTGGTAGATGTGAAATTGAATTGAATCTTAAATTAAGAATTGAATTGAATAAATTTAAAGATTGAGGGTTGATATTAAATAAAAGGCATTTATGATATTATTTAAGTAAAAAACACATTAAAAAGTCTTTTCATTTAAATAAAACAAAGCATTTTGCTTAAAGTTTGACTCAAAATGACATTGTTTTGGTCAAAATAAATAATAAATAAAAATAAAAGCAACATGACACATCATTATATTACTATTCATTGATCTTTTCATTTGTATTGACAAAAGCTGTACAAAAGTCATTTTTTAGGGCCATTTAATATGCAGTTTCTGCCCTAAATGAGATTAAAAAAATAACATAACACCCTCACCCCTTGAATAATACTACACCTCCAATTTGAAAATTATCAAGTTTTGACCCAAGAAACTACTGAAAAGGTCGTCAAAACGCCATAACCTAGCCACCCTTATAATGTGGTCTTACAAAACCAGGTTGTTGGCTTGTAGCCAATAGTTAAGATCCTTTCCAATTGAATCAATGTCTATAAATCAACCTTGGAAAAAACCCTAAAAATCTCTCCACCCACTATGTCTCTCTTGATAGCACTACCATAAACTTATAAAAACTTTCTCTCTCTTCCATTTCAAGCCTAAAATAGACACACTGCATCTTATACCTCTTACCTATTCTTGCATGCCATTATCATCCATAATACCAACCTCCACTCCTAGAGCTCCTCAACATAGCGTTGCTCTTTCCAAGCCCAACTTCAATCCATTGCAACCTTTCCGTCAGCCATCAATAACCGTAAACACCCACAAAAGTACCCTTTTCCTTCTTTATGCTTATTAAAATATGAAATCTTCATGCAGGGTGTTAGATAATTTAAATTATGTTATTGGAATTTATTAGTAAAATGCTTGTCACTAAGCTGAGTTAGTGACAATGCAAATAAGCTAAGCTGGGTTAGTGACAATGCAAATACGCTAAGCTGGCTCTAGCCCGCACCATAAAAAAGAAGAATAAAGTTTATTAAGTCGTTCCCCATCCCTACAAATCAATCCCTACAAATCAAGTTAGATTAGACTTGATCCCAACTCGAACGCCTAGTCTCAGGGCCTGTTTGGGAGTGTGGTTGCGGTAGCTTTTCAAAATGCTTATCGTGCCGAAATACATCAAAATGATATTTTTTTATTTTTTAAAAATCATTTTTGAAATCAGCACATCAAAATGATCTAAAACACACAAAAACATATTCATTTAAAATGAATTTTTTTTTTCAAATTTCGGCCAAAAGCCGGTGGGATCGCAATGCCAAACGGGCACTTATATAAAAGCACATCTAGTTCACCCTAATTTTGCTTAAGAATTTTTTTTTTGGTAGTCTTTAAGACATAATTATCAAATACTATCTTAAGGTATTTTTAATTTCTTTGATTTTAAGCTTAGAGTGTGTGTGACAAATATGCCCTATAACCTTTTCCCTTAGCTTTAGGTTTCTCCTATTTTAATGTCTAGCCCAACAAAACTTAGAATATTAAAACAAGACTTGAAAACATTTAGAGACTATTTTGAAAATATTTATGGGTCCCTTATATATTTTTTCAATAATTCTTTTTAATATTAAGTTATAGACTTATATTGTAAGATACATATGCGATATTAAAAATACATGATTTTTCTCTAAAATTTCATAAAAAATTCCAAAATAAAAAATTCATTTATTTGAAAAAAATAATAATATATTTTTCTTCAAGAATTTTGTTTAATATTGGGTTGTAGAATTACATTATAAGATACAAACTCAGTATTAAAAGTACCTTATATTTCTCTAAAATTTAAAAAACATAATAAAAAAACAAAAAAAATACTTATTTTAGAAAATACAAAATTGTGTTTTTTTATTTAACAATTTCACTTAATATTGGGTTGTAGACTTACACTGTAAGATACAAACCCAAGATTAATTTTATATTATTATTTTTTGAAATGTCAACAAAATCCAAAAAAATCAAAAAAACAATTCTCAATTTTAAAAATACAAAAATATTTTTGTTTTTGAATTTATGGCTAATTCCTAAAAATATTATAACGTGTATTTTTTTAAAAATCATGTTTTTAAAATATAAAATGGATATCGTAACTAGTTTATTATTATCTATTAGGATTTGGTAAAAAAACCTATAAAAATAATCTGTTTAATTAGTATTTTGGGTATGAATCTCACAATATAGTAATACTCTCACTATTAAAATAATAGCGGTAAACAATATGAAATAGTTGTAGATGCTATTATTTAATGATATACAATTACACCGTAAAGTATATATCTAGTTACTGAAGATACAAAGTATGAGATGCTAAAGTATGAGATGCCAAAGTATATATGAAATGCTAAAACTTAGGCCCTAAAAAGGATAGAATAATAGCATTAAAATAATAACGGTAAACAATATGAAAATATATTTTGTGGGTTCAGGTCAGAAAGTAAAACTTAAAATGTCTCAGACTCTTACAAGCAATGCATGTTCTGATTTGAACTCGAGACCTACTATGCAAATCATAAGCATGCTCTAATTTAAACTCGAGATCTGCTATATAAATCATAAACTCCGACCCGTGAAGACGCACAAGCGTTCTCACTCTGAACAACTATGACCAGGTTTTGAGGATTGCCAATTAGAGTGGTTGAAGACCCAATATTTACACTTTAGGCATGGGCAAGTAGGGACGGATAAGGTGGGAGATTATGTTGGCTTGCAATTTTCAATATAAATTCATTCAAAACCATATAAAAGCAACACTTGAAATAGCAGAAATCATGGGAATTCGATGAAGTCAGTCCTTGGCTCCCTTGCTTTAATTAATTTCCAGTCAAGGAAATCCATGCAGGGAAAGGTACGCGGTTCTGTAGTCATGAACGAATTGATTTGGCAGATATAACATACATATACATCCATAGTCGAGTTGGTTTGGCAATGTGAACGAAGAAACTCAAATTAATTTAAGAAGAAATAGAGAAGTGGTTTTGGAAGAGAAGAAAAAGTTTTTGAAAATTCAGTCATTTTGTTTTTTAATTAATAAAATTCAGTCATATTGAATTCTCATATTCATTTCTTGAAAAAAAAACTACAACTTGCAGGGATGGAGAGTTGCGAGGCCCCTTATTTGATGGTCAAAGTAAGGAAATAACCTGTCGTTTTCACTTCCTCAAATACTTTTTGCAATCTCTGTTGTTATTATCTGGGAGCACAAGCAGCTCTCTCGCTCTGGTCAAGTGCCTGACACCCTCATTTCTGCTACACAGTCCCCTGCGTAACTCTCTTACTGTATCTCTCTCTCTCTCTCACTCTCTCTCTCTAGATTTATTAAGATCTGGAGTCGCTTTTCAGCATGATTTTTACAACGAAAATGACCCATCATTTTTCCGATGAATGAAAATCAACTTCTCTGCCTTGTGCTGTGCAAGTCTCTATTTTTTTTTCCCCTACAAACTTCTCTCGAGCTTTCTGTATCTTTGTCCCTTTTGCAGCGGACTGAGAGGTACAGTAGATAAATGGGAAAGATGGATCCTTACTAGAGCATCATATGAACATCAGATTTAGGGTTTCGGTTCTTAATGGAGTACAGTGCAAAGCAGTGGAGTTACTTTTCAATATATATATATATAAAAATACATCGTATATACGCCAGTCCCTGATAGTTAGATCATGTGTTTATCTTCTCTCTACCTTTTCTGCTGAGCAAAACCTTTTTCCTGTGATTTTTCCCAGGATTCCACGGTAAGTTCCTTCTTTCTTTCCATGGTGAATCATATCAGTTCCTTATTTGCTTTCGTTGATGAGATGTGGGGTTTTGTAAGGCTGCTGCTAGATGGGGCCTGTCCAAAATCACTCTACTGCTGCTAGCTTTGTTAAGTATTTGCTTTCCGTTTTTCCTGCAATGATTTGGCCCCTAATGCAGATATGTGAAGCATTTCTTACAATTTTTTAATTATCAAGGTCTTTTTCTATCATGAAATTAAATATATCACATTCTTTGATAATGCTGATTTGATGGCTAACTTGATATACTTGCCTTCTTCCCCTACAATTAGGCAATGAGGTAACGATGATTTACTACCGCGTCTTCTCTCTACTGCTTTTACTGGATTTTTCCTTACAAAAATCTTTTATAATATTATTGTATTAATAATATTAAGATTTGACATTAAAACATGAAATATTATTGGCATGTTAAATTATATTCATTATCTAGTAATTGATTATTTCAATAAAGTTCATTTTTTTTTTTAAATCTCATTGATAAAGGATTTCTAAATTAATATTATTTAAGAATATATGATTTGTTTTCTTCTAATTCGCTCAAGGCGATGAATTCTACCTTGAATACTTAAGTGTCTTTGTATAGTTAATGTTATACTCAATATATATATATATATATTTCGATTAAGAGAACGTGTAACTTAACATTCTATATATAATATAACTTATTGATTTCAAATTTAAAAATTATTTACACAGTCATCTGATAAGTTTTCCTATAAAATAAATGATATTTTCACATAAAATTTTAATGTAGGTCAGTTCAGTGCATACGGTGAACGCATTCACAACAATCACATCATTGATAAGATGATTATCTTCCATATGGCAGAAGTCAGTGGAATGGATTCTTTAAGTGAACTTCAGCTTCTCCATTCGAACTTGGTAATTATTATATTTCTTGATGAACTCTGCTGATCACTTCCTAAAAGCACAGACTGTGCTATTTAATGTGTGTATTAATTTGTAAGTGGGTTTGTGTGCCTGCTAGCTAGAAATTCAAGCTGTAGCCGTCCAGATTACTTAGTTGTGAGAGAATTAATGGTGGGAGAGAGCTTCTTTCAGCCCACTCATGGATAGGACAAAGGGGTTGAACTAGCTGCCGACTCATTCATTCAAGCACCAGTAGGAAGAAAAGGGAATGGTGATTCTTTCGCTACTGTGATTGTGTGAATGATGCGGGAGATAATTTTTCATCCACTCGTATTCTGTGCTTGGACTGAAGGGAGCTCCTTCCTTTTCTTGCTTTCATTCAAATTGTTCTGTCATATCATGATCAACTAGTTAATGTCCTAAATTTTCCTGTAAAAATCTCTTCCACTACTGAGGAATTTGTACATTTTTTTACAAATATTTTTTAATTAATGCTCCTTACCCACTTTTCATACCTGTTTTGCTTTCATACCTGTTTTCCATTTCAAATGCATGCATTTGTAGGATCATTTGCTACTTTGTCTTCCCTTTTCACCTTAATTCGTGACTTTTTCTGGAATTCTTTTTGGAACACTGACACAACACTCATATGATATGGCCACCAAAACCTGGAATTGTTAGTACCTTTTGAGTTAATCTCTGTTAAGTAACCATCTCATATAAAAGTTTAAGCTGTTAGTTGAGTCCTTAGAATATGATTTATATTATTCTCTACCACACACTCTCAAGTGAAAGCTCTTTGAACTTGAAACTTGCACATAGACTCACTCTACCTTATGCTTGATTTTTATAAAATAGAATGAGGGTGGTGAGATTTGAACTCGTAATAGCTGGGTCAACAAAGTTCTGATACCATATTAAAGAATCATCTCACCTAAAAGCTTAAACTATTAGGTGAGGTCCCAGAATAAGATTTATATTATTTTCTAACATACACCTTTAAGTGAAAGTCTTTTGGGCTTGAAACTTGCACACATGTCCACTCTACCTTGTGCTTGATTTTTATCAAATAGAACGAGGGTGGTGAGATTTGAACTCGTGAATGCTGAGTCAACAAAGCTCCGATACCATATTAAATAATCATCTCACCTAAAAACTTAAGCTGTTAGGTGAGGTCCCAGAATATGATTTATATTATTTTTCTAACAATCTTTACCTATGAATTTAAACCTAGAACTGTTAAAACTGCTTGAGTCAATCTTTACCTATGCTCCCTCTTTCATTTCTTCGCATTGTTTCTCTTTGTCAGTTCAATTATCTCTTCATTCCAGGTTTATGAAATAATGGATTTATTTTTTCGTGTTTTCATTTCATAATCCATACAGGTAAAGTAAATGAAACTGGCCTAGATGAGTGACTTGGAAGGATGTTTCTACTCACACTGTTTTTTTTTTTCAAAGAAAAAAAAAGTTCAGTGACATTAATGTTCTTAAAACAGCAGGAGAATTTTGAGATTGACTTGTATTTAATAAGTTTAGTTATTTTGATAATATAATTAAAAAATATCAATAGTAAATAAAGTGCAAAAAAACAAAATTAGCAATAATTAATTATAAGAAAATAAGTCGTCTATATTATATAATGGAGGAGAAGAAGAAAATTCATTGAAGACTCATTGTTGCTTTCGCCACTAGAAAGAACTCATTAAGATGGTTCTATTGTCATTCCAAAAGACATGTCGTCAGAGAAATGATTCAGAAAGAAATCCAAATAAAATATCGATGACCATATGCTAGAAAAAAAAAAAGAATTAAATATGATAGAAAGAAATAAGAATTAAAAATGGAGTATGAAATCGTTAAAAAATTCAATTTAAAAATTATGTCAAATAAAAAAATACCAATAAAAAGATTGATGATCACATGTGATGGATAAAAAAATTTGGAGGATGAAATTAAAAAAAAAGTTACACTTTTATAAATTATCTCAAACATATAAAATAGGAAATGAAAGAAAAGAGACCAAATAGGATAGCCAAGAAAAATTGAAGGGTGAGAAAAAAAAAACAATTTTATAAATTATTTCAAATTAAAAAAATAAAAAATAAAAACACAAAACAAAATATGCAAAAATGAAAGAGGAGAGAGGAAAAAAGTCAACACAAAACTACAAATTTGCTGGCTATAGGCGCGATGAAATTAAAAAAAAAGTTACACTTTTATAAACTATCTCAAACAAATAAAATAGCAAATGAAAGAAAAGAGACCACATAGGATAGACAAGAAAAATTGAAGGGTGATAAAAAAAAATCAATTTTATAAATTATTTCAAATTAAAAAAATAAAAAATAAAAACACAAAACAAAATATGCAAAAATGAAGGGGGAGAGATGAAAAAAGTCAACACAAAACTACAAATTTGTTGGCTATACACGCTTTAGAAGCCATCGTTTGATCGCCAAACAATGATGCACACACCGTCCAAATAATTTTGGTGCCTCCACCACAATAGTGTTGCACATGTTAATTTTTTTTAATTAACAATTTATATTTAGTAAATATAAAAAAAAACATCATGTTAAAAATACAAAAAAACACCTTTAAACACTATTTTAATATTTTTTTTCTTAAAAGTAATTAAATTATTTGACTATACTAAAAAATATAAAAAAGATTTATTTGTCCGAATCAATTTGATAATAATTAATGAATAATGTAGATAAGAATGCATAGTTATTTGATTTTGTTTGAGAAAGATAAAACAATTTTTTTATTTTTTTCCCAACATCCCGTCCCTCTTGTTTTTCAAATTAAGATTGCCATTAGGGCACGAGCTCATCCATGGCTCACATGAATTTAAAAAAAAAGCCTTTTTTTTTCTTTTTTTTTTGCTGTTCTTAGTGGGGGGAAAGTACAGTTGCAAACACTTATCTATTCATTTGAAACAGTGCCATGAGGTTCAACTACCAATATTGCAACATTAGCTTCCACTTTGTAGCACATATTTTAACATGCCTTTCTTTCGTTGTTAACCATGTTTTTGCTTTTCTTGGAAATAGAAATGTTGGGTATTTACATTTTACTACCACTTTTTTTATATGTTGGTGGTTGGTTTCCAACGTTGGAGAAAGAAATCGTGCGGTGAGTGATATATATTTTAAATTAATTAACGTAGATAACTGAATTAACTTGCATGTATTTTATTTAATTTTGTGGATTTTAAAGTTAACGACCATGTAAGCCTTCAGTAATTATCATATTAGCAATCATAGAGCTCGAATCTAAGATTACAGGGAAGTAAGCCTCTTAGTCCTAAGCTCTTACTATTTACTATATGGTTTGGTGAGTGATACATTTTTTTTTTATTTCCAACATTGGAGAAAGAAATCGTACTATGAGTGACATTTTTTATTTATTAACGTGGCTGTTTGGATTAGTTTATGCACACTTCGACTAATCCTACAGGGCCATAAGTTAATGATCATGTAAGTCTCTAGTGGTTATTATATTAACAATCACAAGTCTCGAACCTGAGACCATAAAAGCAACAAATTTTTTAGTCCCAAACTCTTATTATCGGATACCTATAGATGGTTTGGTGAGCGACATATTTTGCCAAATATGGACGAGGCTACCTCCCACACTAGCCATAATACTTCCTGTTATGGAAAATTCAACCTTTTCTTTCGGGACTGGATCGTGTCTCTCTCTGGAGCTCTTGAAGGCTTGCATGCAAATTGCAATATCTCTCTTCGTTATCATCACAAGAAATTTGCGACCAAATTTGGGCACAGGATGTAGGATCGCTTCTATGTTTTTGGTACTTGATGTAAGACTAATGTTGCTCGATTTAAAAAGATATTGTTTCTTGATAAATTAGAAAGGATAATGAAATATATATAGACGAAGAAAGTTTCGTGATCAAGAAATCTCTTGTAAGATTCTGCCATTTATTGTGCAAGGTTTTCCTTAATTATTCGTTCTTTATAATCTTATTTATAACAAATTAATTTGAGGAAACTTCATCTCCCCTTGTACACTTTTTGCGGGTCCGGGTTAAGCAAGTAAAATTCCGACTGTCTCAGGTTCTTATAAGATGAGTATGTCTTAACTTGAACCCAAGACTTGTAAGACAGATCTCAAGTCATATGTCATCACGTCACATCTCTTAAGAATAAATATTATACATTATTATATATGAATGAGGATTTACTAGTTGGATTGAATTCTATATTAATTTTTATTTATACTTGCAATACTAGTAATTTCGATACAAGTTTTGTTTTTGCTCTGCAATTTATCTTTTGATTTTTGAGGATACAATTTTTATAATTTTATTCAGATTATACTTTATATTTGTTTGTAAGTATTAATTTAAACTTGGTTGTTTATTTCATGGTTTATGGTCAATATAAGTATTAATTGGAATAACCCTTATGGCTTGTCATTAAGCTTGGACTTTCTAGTTTATTATGGACACTATGGATTACACCAAATGTAGAATCCACATTTATTTAAGTTCTAAATAAAAACATTCATATCTAGTTAAATGAAAATATTTATATTAATAACATGTGTATTTTTGGTAAAAGGTTTTGTTTCATGATATATTTTTCTAAATTGTTTCTATTAATTAGTTTACTCTCATATATTTGTTTTTGTAGTTTTTTTTATTATAAAAGTAGAATTTTCATTTTTACCACTCTTCAAAATAATTGCACTTGTAATTTTTCTTAGGTTTACTATTATTCGAGAGGGCAACTTCCTTGAATTATATGCCTCTGGCCAATTAATTGTTGTTGTTGCTGTTGTTATTTTTTTCATCTGATCACTTAAACTTTGAATATTGCCCCACCTTCTATTGAAAGTGTTTCATATCCTATTAAAAATGCAAAATATTAAATATTGGTTGAAATGGATTTTACAATATCTTCTAAAGACACACCAAAGTTAAGAATTTAGGTTGACCACAACCTAGGGGCTAAAGTTGCTTACATACAATGTCATATTAAAAAAACAGTTTTTATTATACAATATACTAAAAGATATCAGGAAAACACTGTGTATTGTAATATTTTTACTATGGATTGTAATAGTGGTTTGGTCCGGTTTGGTTTTTAGGTTTTGGGTCATTCACTTCGGGTTTCAACTCGTAAAAACTATTTAAAAACAATATTTTCCAACAAATAAATGCAAAAGAAAAAAAAGGCCCGTATAAGAAATATGGAAAAGAAAAAATAGCAATATTTGTGGGGGTGTGGCAGAGTGGAGTGAAAGAAATAGCGGTACAAAGATTCCCAATAATGACTTCATAGCCAGCTGGCCAAACTAATAAAAAACTAAAAAAAAAAAAAAAGAAAAAAAAAAAAAGGAAAAGAAAATGAAAATGAAAATGTTTTGTGAATTCCTCCTCGTTGCCTTGGCATAGATATAGACATTGTGTTCCAGTTGGTCTGTCATGTCTGATCAGGTCTCTAAACACAAACATGAACACAGAGAGAGACAGGAAGAAAAGTTTGGAAGAAGACTTATTAATTTGATCACAAGGTCAATCTCACACCTCAATTCTCATTGTATCTCAAAAGCCCCCCCTTTTGTTTTATTGTTTTTTCTAGATATGGATGAATGCAAATCATTAATACCCACTTTTGGTATTCAAGAAACCCATGCAATTACCTTTTGTTTTTTGTAGTTATTTTAACCCAGAAAGTTGATCTGAAGATTAGAGGAAACACACAATTCTTGTTATCATCAACCCTCCCCTGCCTGTAAGTCAATTTCTTCCCTCTCTCTCTCCTTTTCTCTTTCAATGAAGTAATTAATTCTTACTGTGTTTTACCATGTTCAATGTGGAAGAAGGGGTAGAGGGAGATCATTTCTCTTCATTTTAAATAACGGGTCATGCTGGAATGTTGATTGTGGACTTTAGTGAATGAGATTTAAGCGGATGTTGTAAAGGGCAGTTTTTTCTTTAGTGGGCTCTCAATTTCTTTTGCTCCGATGGGTGAATCCAATTATACTGATTTCATTTGTTTTTTTTGTTTGATGCAGTTGTTTTATCTCTTTTGAATGCTAATGATTGATTTATGGTGAGCTGTGGATGTTGAAATGTGTAAATATAAGATTGAAATGTTTAACATGCTTGTCATCTGATTTGGCAGAGCCTTACGTTTGCTATTCCAACGTTGTATATCTTGTTTCATATGGATCTCTACCACTTTTGACCGATTCAAGCAAGTTTTGATGACCATGAGTTCAACTGTTTCAACCTCTCAAGGATTCCTTTCCCCAGCAAGGCATGGTTCGTTTGAATCCTCAAATGCTCTTGCTTCTGGTTCTTTAGGTCAGCCTGAGATGGAATCCAATGGTAGCAATGAAGTGGAACTGATTTCTGTATCTTGGAACCAGGATTATGGCTGCTTTGCTGCTGGCACAAGCCATGGCTTTCGCATTTATAATTGTGAGCCTTTTAAGGAAACTTTCAGACGTGATCTCAAAAGTGGGGGATTCAAAATTGTTGAGATGCTGTTCCGGTGCAACATTCTGGCACTTGTTGGTGCTGATGCTAATTCTCAATATCCTCCAAACAAAGTTTTGATCTGGGATGATCATCAGAGCCGGTGTGTTGGTGAATTTTCATTTAGGTCTGAGGTTCGGTCTGTGAAGTTAAGGCGGGATCGCATTGTTGTTGTTCTCGAACACAAGTTATATGTTTATAATTTCATGGATTTGAAGCTTCTTCATCAGATTGAAACTCTGAGAAATCCTAGAGGACTGTGCTGCCTTTCTCACGATTCAAATACATTTGTGTTGGCATGCCCGGGGCTTCATCGGGGCCAGGTCCGAATTGAACACTTTGGGTTGAATGTCATGAAGCTGATTAATGCTCATGATTCTCATATTGCATGCTTGACCTTGACAATGGATGGCTTGCTTCTTGCGACTGCTAGTACAAGGGGCACTTTGATAAGAATTTTCAATACAATGGATGGCACTCGTTTACAAGAGGTAGCTTGTTAAAAATATAGTTTACAACTATCATGCTTTTGATCTCCTCCTGAAATTTCACTGCAGTACTTATGTAGTTGCATTTGATAGGGAAGTTGTATCATATGCTGACAATTTATTCTGAGATGCCAGTTATTTGTTGCTCGCTTGTATCACTGATATAATGTTAATGAAGCTCAGCTCATTTGTTCATCATTCCCTTTACTTGGATTAGACTCCTCAGCAGCAATGGAAGCTTTTGAGTTAGTATCCAATGAAATTTTAAACTTTAATTATACTATTTTCAGAACACGAGAATGCATTCCCCCCTCTCTCCTCTTGGAAGAGCAGCTAATAGAATTTTAAACATCATTTTATGTGCTGATAACACCACTTTTCTGCAGGTGAGAAGAGGAGTTGATAGAGCCGAGATTTATGGCATTGCACTCTCTCGGAATGTCCAGTGGTTGGCTGTATCAAGTGACAAAGCTACTGTTCATATCTTCAGTCTAAGAGTTAGAGTGGGTGGAGAGGACTCTTCCTCTTGTTTGAGCCCTGCTCAGGGCCCGGCATTGTTAGAACATAATTCATCATCTTCCCTTGATGGCCTTATTTCTCCGAGCACTAGTGCGAATCCTGGCTCGTCATTGTCTTTTATGAGAGGTAAGAAAGCTCAGTTGATAAATGGTTCCAAAGATGAACCTATAAATCCTTTCTTATTCTGCTTCCTGTTTTTTGTAGTTTTCAATTCTCTGCTCTTTTGGTTTGAATAGAACACAAAGGCTTTAAATGACTCTGGTAACAATAATCTAGTTCATGGCCTGGTTGAAGACATATAACTCCTATTATGAAATACATGGAGAAAATTTGATTTTTAAGTAATGAAACCTTGTGATATATTGTTGAAAGTTGCGAAAACATGAAAGAGGTATCTAAATATCATCTCAGTTTTTCCCAAGATATGATGGAGAATGCAAGAAACGGGATGAATGAAAAGATGTAAATCTTAAATCTTACTACCTAACAATTATCAAACCTTGAATCTCCTATGGTTCTTGTGAATCCCAGAAACCAAGGTTCTTGAAGGCAAGAAGGAAAAAGCATTCAATATTGTAAATTTTGTTTGTAAAATGTTTGTCAATGCTTATATAGGATCTAGATACGCAAAAAAATTAGAGTAAATATGGAAAATAGAATCTTAATGAAATGCAGCTTATGAAAGTGATGAAATCATAATACAAGATATTGCAAATAGAGAATTTCAAGGTCTTATTACTGTACTGAATCGGAGCAACAATTTAAGTGGTGATATATAGCTCATAATTAACTTCTCTACACGTGAGACCTTTTTCTTTTCTATAATAAAGGTAAAAATGATGAGTATTTGATTTTCTTCTCAACCACACCATTGGAATGCGAATGACTGAAAGTCAATGTGATTGGTTTCTTATGTCTACAGCAATAGAATCTTCAATTTGCAGCTCTGCTAGTATGAAGTTCATTTTTATCTCTTATCATTACAGCATTTGTTTGCTTGTCAATCAGTTTTGGGAGACATGCTCCTTCCCATGCAATGTTGCTTCTAGTTGCTCATATTCATGACATTTGTGCCTTCAACTATAGGATTGCCAATTTCAATTTTTCACCAAATTTAACTTCCATGTCATCCAATTTTTTAAGGGGGTGTTTGGGAAGCACTCCAAAAATGCTCTTCGAAAAAAATGATTTTTTGTTCTTGCTTTAAATGAAATATATGTTGTGTTTTTAGATCATTTTGATGTGCTGATGTCAATAATGATTTCTTAAAAATAAAAAAAAAACTAGCTTCAGAATGACTTCTTGTAAGCAATATAATTTTTTTTTCAATATCCATCTGATTTGATCTCTGTATAGACATTATACATGAAAAATTGAAGATAATTCCAGATAGCACTATAATCATTGAATGCCTTATCATTAATCACAACTTCTCATAAAACCATGGAGTTTAAACAACTCACATTATATTTACCCTATATCATATTGAAGAAATGCAGAAATCTAACCCAAAACTCCACTAGTTTGCATCAAATCATCGATGTGATATATTGTTTTATTCTTCTTAAGAATCATCATTTTTATTTTTCCCTGCTACGAACATCTCACACTTCCTTTCTTGCTCTCTTTAATGCAGCTACTAATTTCTTGTTCCAATCTAATTTACTTCTTTTATAGAAAACGTTTATGAAGTAATTCTGCAGTGGGCTAACAGAAGTAGCCGAACTAATGGATTTAGGGCCTGTTTGGGAGAGCTGTTGCGGTAGCTTTTCAAAGTACTTTTTGTGCCGAAATACATCAAAATGATGTTTTTTTATTTTTTAAAAATCATTTTTAACATCAGCACATCAAAATGATCTAAAAATATCAAAACATATTCATTTAAAATGAAAAAAAAAAAAAAAACTTTTGAATTTTTTGGAAACGGCGTTTGAAACGCCGCCCCAAACGGGCACTTAAAGTAAAACAAACTAATGAAACTGTAATTGGCTCCATGGGAAGTAACTACACCTCAACTGCCAAATGTCTTGCTGTTTGGAACTGTGTTTGGGTGCATTTCATAACTGCGTTTGGCTTGAAAAAGGATTAAATTGATGTTTTTTTAGTGTTTTCCGATGATTTTGATGTCTTGATGCAAAAATGAAAACAGAAATTCTGAAAAAAAATATTTTGATGCATTTTCAAGTGAAAAACACTTTTGAAAAACATCCGGCCCCACAATACCAAACATGTGTAATCAATTTGAGTTATAAATCTGAATTTTCCATCCTTTCTTTCACTTATTTATTAGGTCTGGAAAGAGGGACTGGGCTTATCCACCTGGTCTGAACATCTTTTTTCTTCCCATTTTTTAATCCACTTCCTGTATGTGAGATGGAGTCCTCTGTATGTGAGATGGATTAGGTGCTTTGATCTCCTTTTGGCAGCAATAGTAGGCAATATCTTTGGTTGTTATTTCCCAAGTAGCTTCTTATAACTCAAATGAAATTGGCTGGTTCATCAAGAGAGAGAGAGAGAGAGAGAGAGATGAGGATTATATCTTATGGGAGTCCTTTTCCACGCACATTCTGGTTTCTATTTCTCGTAAACAAAGTCTCATATTTCTTTTGTTTGCCCAGGGGTTTTGCCAAGATATTTTAGTTCTGAGTGGTCATTTGCTCAGTTCCACTTGCCTGAAGACGCTCAGTACATTGCAGCCTTTTCATCTCAGAATACTGTCATTATTGTTGGCGTTAATGGGAGGTAATGCAGTTATTTTCATCCTGTTACCTCATGTTGTTGTACATGTGATTCTGTCTGCATAAGAAACTAAAAGCTTTTGAAAGTAAGGTTTTTTTTTTTTTAAATTATGGTTCATTAAAATTAATAACTCTAGCGACTTAAAAGAAGAAAAAAAATGTCTGCTTGTCTTAATTCATTGTTGAACTTTTTCTCTACAAAGATCTAGTTTTTGCATATATTCTGTGTTATCTCCATAACCTCACTAACCGCATATTTGCGATCTGTAAACTTACTGAATGAATTGGGAAGATAGAAAAGAAATGTAGATGGAAATTGAAACTACTTTTAATAATTGAATGTTTTTACTATGTGGATGGTTTAGCTAGTGTGCCTTCAATGAAGACCATATTAGGTGGTGACCATTGTTGGCAAAGCTTGATATAGTAAAATTGTGGATACTGGACCGTGGCACACCGATATAAATACAGTGTTTTGCATGTGTACTCTTTCTTTGTCTGTCAAGGAGTGGTGCTTCACAATTTTCTAATCTTAAAGATTTTCCCATTACCAGCTTTTACAGGTGCAGCTTTGATCCGGTTCATGGAGGACAGATGTTTCAGCAGGAATATGTCCGCTTTCTACAAACTGAGAGCCGACCCAGATAGGGTAGGCTATTCATTATACCTACAATATTTATTCTCCATACCCTGTGAATATGATTTTAAAAAAACCATTGTAAACATTCATAAATGGTTACAGAAAAATTTACATATAACTGTATAATATTCTTGGTTTCAGTAACAAGGCTCGATGACAATCTGTCAAGGTCTCAAACTTATTGCTGCTATTAGACAATGGCTGCTAAGAACTTATGCAAGGGACATATTTGATCACTTGTTTTGGTGCTCTCCTCATCAACTCTGAATATCTTGCGATGAGTGGCTGAGAGTTACTTCCTCCTGAAAAACTCTAATTAATAATATCCACCTGGTAGGAATTACATAAATCAAAACTGTATAGTGTAGGCTCTAGAAAGCAGATTCTAAAAGATTGATGATTGTGAAGTTTAGCGAACGATTCATTCCTGCATTTGAAGTATATGAATCATATTTAAGATCAACCATATGTATGACATGCTTCTATTGTATTTTTTCTTGAAGAATGAAGAAAAAACCTTCTCAATAAATGGTAAGATTTGCTGCACATAACTTCAAAGATCCAAACGAAAATTTTGCCAAAACTCAAGGGGTTATCAGCAAATAATGCAGGGAAGAATAATAATTGTTGTTAATTATACCTGTTGTGTTGCTGGGAAAGTAAGACTTTCGCAATAAATGGTAAGATTTGCTGCAGAGCAAGGCAGCATCTTCCTTCTAGATGTTTTATTTTCCTCATCATAGTAGAGCAGAAGACGAGTACAGGAGTTGAATATGATTTCCGTACCCTTGACGCACTGGATTTCTCCGACAAAACTCGGATGAAATTTGCTTATGTCGATTGTACAAGCTTTTGACCACATGGAATTCCCGGGGTCGGATAGTTTCCATACTGCCACGTAAGAAAATGCTGCGGTCTCTACCAGGTACAGATGACCTCGTAGCTCCACCAGTTGCGTTGAATTTCGAACAGGCGATCTCCATTGACGATGAGTTTCAGGTCTCCAGTCTGCAGGATGAGTTATGGTTTGAAACTTCTCGTCACTAATATTAAACGAGACGATAAAATCGTTATGCCTGTGGAGTGCTTGGTGTTTCCCACGATCGATCTTCCAGTAAATCGTTTCGTTAGCGAAAGCCGGAAAACTGAACTGCTCCACCTGATACGGGCAACCGTCCTCCACCGCCCTCCATCTAGATCCGCCGTTCTCCGGAAGAAAAGTGAAAACTGAGCACTCTAGTTTCCAACTCAGGGAAGTTCTTGATTGCCGAGGAATGTTCAACCGCACCACCACGTGTCCTTTTGCTGGGCTCAGATATCCGATCCCGAATCCTGCTATTTCACCTCCATCAGCTGGCAGAGCAACAAGATGGCGAGTGCTAGGGTTAAACACATGAATACGTGTTTCTGTAGCTAAGCAAAGCAAACCATGGCAGCCTGGGAGGATGAGTTTAACAGGTTCTTGAACCTTAACTTGAATCGGACTGATCATGTTTCCCTCCGTGTCTATCGAAATAAAGTTATACACGTACCGGCATCCGGCGGGTTCAAGCGGCCGGAAATCAAAGTCCGGCCATTGCAGAAGGAATCGAGGTTTCCTCTGCGATCGATCGTAGTGCAAGGCCTGGAATCCTAGGCTTGAATCACCAATCATGCAGCGCCATGACTTGCAAACAGATTTGAACCTCAAAAGGGTCTTCACAGGCAGTCTTGATAGAATGTCTGCTATCATGATATTGTTTCTTGTGATTTTAGAAGCCATCTCCTTTTGATTTTGAGTTTTGATCGAGAAAACAGGACAATATATATCAACCAAACCCTAATAAAACAACTCAGACAATAGTATGATCTCAGAACTCGATGGCCGAGAGAATTGTAATGAAATCCAACCACCGCATGGATTGCTGTCAATTTAGGAAAATTGTATCCTTTTCTATCAGTATCTTCAACTAATGTTCCGTATTTTGCTGTGTATTCCTCCCCTCTACGATCTACTAGTATTTACAGCGAGGAAATACACAAATTGTTTCGGTAATTAACACTGATTTTATTCAGCGCACGTGAGTGTCTGGTACGTGGATTAGGAAAGAGTGATAAGCAGCAAGATTTGCACTAGCATGAGATTGCATGCAATGATTCTTACGTTGTTAAATGGTTTTGGTAAATTTGTTAGAATCCTGGATTAATTATTTTTCCCAACTAATTATTTTGAGTATTTAATTAGGCTTGCATAGATACATTGTACTCGCCACCTCCATCTCTGTCCCCTCAATCGAGGCTAGGGTTTTTTCTTTCCTTTTCTTCTCTCCTTCTAAGGCAGGGTTTGAGGTTTTCACTTTTTTTTATTTATTAATGGGGTTGTCCGGATATTTACCTCAACTAATTTCATAGATCCTTAAGGTAATGATCATGTAATCCTCTAGTTATCATCATATAATACAATATTCTTTTATGTATTTTTAACTTTCAATAAAGCTTTATTTTTCAAAATCAATTTTCGATAAAGTTGTATATGCAAACTGAAAAAAAAAAAAATATATAAAACAATACTAATATAATTTTAAAAATTAAGACTGTTTATTTTTTCGTTTTAAAAGTATTTAAAAAAAAATGATTTTATTTTATTTTATTTGTTTTTAATTAGTTTTCTTATGTTTTCAAATAATTTTCACTTACTTCTATAATAAAAAATAAAAGATATATTTTTAAATAAAAATAATTTTTTTAAAAATCATTATTATAATATCAAAATGCTCTAAAATAACGATGGAGGAGAAGGGAAGTGCAATTGTAGTCGTCAACACCATGCCTTAGAGCATTGAATTAGCATATCGCTATGCTGATGTAAGAACATTTTACTTAATCTCAAGTCAATATATGTACTTTTATATTATTTTTTTCTATTTTAATATCTTTATTTTAAAAAATTATCAATAAAATCTAATAATTTTAAAATGTATCAAATTCCAACTCCCTATTAAGGCCATATTTGACTTAAATTAAAATTAAAACTAAAACGATAACATAGTTTAATAATTTATTTTAGTTAAAAAAAGAAACAAATATTAAAAAAAAAATGAGGACACTGAAATTGCATATAAAAATTACCTTTATTATAAATTTAATTTCTATCTAAAATCATTAATTATTTTATAAGAATAATTCATTTTCTTACCTTTTATAATTAAAGATGGAAATTTTATATGGTTTTTGAGAAAGTAGAGGAAGTTGAGTAATTTATTTTTTTATTTGACCATGTCATCTTTTATTCTTATGTTATATTAAATTCCTGTTATTAATTAGTAATTTTATTTAATTAGTCTAATATGGGCTACATAATCATGTGAAATGGAAATTTCATAGCTTTTAAATTTAAAATTACCCAATTGATAATTGTTTAAAGCAAAAATGCTCAGATATGAAAAATAGAATATATGCACTTAATTTGAAACAATAATAGCCAAAAGTGACTGTAAATAAAAGAAAATGTTCATAGGTCCATGTATTTAATTAAAAAAAATCTAAGAAATGACTTAATTAGGAAATATAACTAAATAAAAATCGATATTTTCTTCATTATGATAGGACTTAATGAGAACACATTAAGATATTATAATTAATAAAGATTTAATAATTAGGTATTTTTCATTCTCCTTTTCTTACATGAAGAAATATTTTTTATTGATTACCATACAAAATAAAATGAAATTTAATTAAAAATTAAAAAGGCATTGCTTTCTCTACATCGAAACCTCAAACTAAACTTAAGGTGTGTGAATAAAAATATGGTTTATTATATAGACACATTATTATTTGATAAATACTCAATAAAAAAAGATTTGGTTGATCATTTATCAATTTAAAATGTATGGTTACAATTATTTTTACTTCATAAATATTAAATTTAGGTAGATAAAGGGTTGAAAAGGAGTGAAGGTATAGTTGTGGAACCTGTTTGATCTTGGATGAAGAGTTAATATAAAAGGCATAACATTAAAATTTTAAAGGCATAGAAGTCAAGTTTCTTTATAACAAAAAAATCAATAAACTCTCTTGAGCACATACAACAAGACACAAATAGGCTTGTGTTAGTATGTATATATTTTATAGCCAATTGATTGTTTACACATGAGATTGATTTTGTTCATATAAATATATTTAATTTATTAAAAAGAGCTTGTTTATCTTTAATAATAATAATAATATTTTATTATTGAATATAATATTTTATTAATGAATCTAGAGTCATGATAAAGTTCTTAGGTAAAACATTATTTGCAAAGAAAATTATAAAGTTTTTATAATCATAGAATTTTTATTGTATCAAAGTATTATTCTTAAATGTTCTTGGTCAATACTCTATCAATATTAAATATTAATTAGAATTGTTAGGACTAATACATATTATATCTTTTACTTTATGAAGTGAAATATTTTTTTATGGTTTAAGGTATGAAATATATCTATAATTAATATGTAGATGCTTATTAGATGATAAGTAAACTAAACTATGTTTATAGAAAATATCACGTTAAGTTATGTAGGTAATTATTAAATTTAAGATCACTAAATTATCTTATATATAGAATATTATATTTTGCTCCGGGTACACGTTGTCCTAATTAATAGTAACAAATGCGCATATATTGGTATAACATGAGCTATATGAATATATTTAAGTCATCAAGAGAGACTTCATTACCCTCAATTGATTAGGGAAAATATTTCAAATGTTGTTAAATAGTATTGATTGTAAATTTTTACGCAATAGATCCGAAAAGAGTTTCAAATCATATTCATAAAATCAATGATTATAGTGTTAAAAACAAACTATGATTTATTTAGATGCCAATCATGAAATTGCACTTGTTTCACACCAATGTAGTCATGTCAAATATATGGCGCAGATCTAGCATCCTGTCTGCTAGAAAACTAGTAATTTTAGTACCAATATATGCTAGAATTTAGAAACTAATTATTTTATAAAGATTATTATGGAAAATATTTGATGGGACGAGGCAACTCCACGTAACCAAGGGAGTCTAGGAAAACAACAATACAACTATATAAGTTTTAATATGTGAATTATATATATATTTTTTGTAAATTTGTAATTTTTTCTTCATTATATTTTTTTGTTTAATGAATTTCTAAACCAAGTTGCGTTGTTTTTGGTACAACGCCTATACCTATGCAAAACAATTTGTTGAGTCATATGACTTTGGGGTGTGGAAGAATTCTAGACCTCCCCATATCACTAGGACTAGTTAGGAGACACATATAGAGTTATTGACATAGAGTGTTTTAGAAAGGGATCACAGAAAGGGTCCTCAAAAAGAAATAAGGATACATGGTTCTATTGATAAAAATACCGGTAGACGTCTTCCTTTTATTAATAATGCAAAGTGTCTAGTAAGAACATGTTTTATTTATGAGTATGTCTTAAAATGTTAGTGATTATTTTTTACAATGTTTAACTAATGATTTATTTTGCATGCTACACAACGAGGACACAATTCAAATCTAATGGAGTTATATGTGAAAACACATATATGGAAGGAGAGTAGATAGGAAATGGGGTGATAGTTCATCGATGGTCAACTCGAGGTGTTTGTTGCAAGTAAGCTTTGAAACCCTTTGAATGTTTTTAGGGCTAATGTATTTCTAACAAAATCTTTGACTTGTTTTTTTTTGTTTTTATATATATATATAGGAAACATAAAATGTTGACATGTATCTAAAACACATAGAGGACCTTTCAACATATTTGAAATACGATCCAAAAAAGTTGTAGTTGGAGGCTGAAGTAATCATTGAACCTAATAAATATTAGGTTTACTGTATCTCTATGACTACAACATAAGATATGAAGGAGAGTTTTAGTTTCTTGATCATTTGCACTCTATAATCCCACCCGATTCATTCAAGAATTCATTTAAGAACTGTTAGAGTATAATATAATCATATTCTGGGGCCTCACCTATCAGCTTAAGTTTTTAGGTGAAATAGTTCCTTAACATGGTATCAGAGCCTTGTTGACCCAGCGGTCACGAGTTCGAATCTCACCACCCCCATTCTATTTGATAAAAAAACCAAGCACAAGATAATGTGGGCCTGTGCAAGTTTCAAGCCCGAAGGGCTTTCACTTGAGGGGGTTTGTTAGAGTATAATATAATCATATTCTAGAGTCTCACTTATTATCTTAAGTTTTTAGTTGAGATGGTTCCTTAACAAGAACAAATTATTGTTGCAACAATTGATTTATAGTCAAAATGGAGGTGTAACATGGAGAATAAAGTAGGAAGCAATGAGAGCAAATGATGACATACTTATCAACTCATTATTGTAGATCTCATGGATCTCCAAGAAGTATTTCCTCCCACTTCTTCTCCATCTCCACTTGCACTATAACTTCTTTCTAATATATAAAAGACATTTATAATTGATTTTATAATTAAGTCAATGATAAAAAATATATTTTTAAATTTAAATCAACTTGTTTAATGTTGTATAATGTCAACTCATTTGATCCAAATAAGCATGTATTAAAAAAAATAGCTTTCTTAAATACCGATAGAATTATTGAAAAATATAAAAATTGTATCGGTTCAATCGTTAATATATAGTTTTCCTTGGTAAATAAAAAATAATTATAATACAGACTAAAGACTCATTGATAGAAATAGTATATTGATGATTCTATCAATGAATCAATTCATGATATATGATGTATTAATGACAGTTAGTCGATAATTTATTATTTAAACTACATAAATTGGACTTGAGAAAAAAATTATATGTATTTCTTTTGTCAATGAATGAATTTATGTTCAGAATGGAGGGAATAAAGTTTGTTTTTCAAAATACTTTTTATTTAAAAAGATTAAAATATTTTTTTTAATTTTAAAAAATTATTTTTTATATCAGCAAATCATGGTTTAAAAATAATAAAATTATTAATTTAACATAAGTAATAAAAACAATTTTTTTAAATTTTTCTAAAACATTTTTAAATCACGGTCACAAACACCCTGTCATTAAACATTAGCTTTTGCTTGATGGCTCTTTTGTGTACTATTTTACTTTGCTTCAAAATGCTAATGTTTTAAATGAATACAGCTAGATTTTTCATGAACAGAGAAACGGGTATTATTGAATAATATAAATTATATTTTAGATTTTATTTAATAACTTGAATTTTTAGATAAATAATTCTAATTTTTTTTATCAATTTTATTTTATTAGATATCAATCAAGAATAAGATATTATTGGTTTATGCAAGTCTCAAGTTTAAAAAATTATATCAGTAAATAATATAAATCATAACAATTTAAATTTTTAAATAATATTGTTATCTGGTATGATATCAAATCTCATAATTCTTATTTTATTTGATAGATATTATACATAAAATAGTATTAGTGTATACAAATTTTAATTTTAAAAAGTTTAAAATATATTATAAGCTCATCAAAGAGTAATTTCAAAAACTCGTACACCAACGAATAAGTTATTAGGTGTTCTTTGAAGGTTTGCAAATTACAAGTACTATTTCTGACATTGCTCATTGAAGAGTATCATGGAGGGATTATAAATGAAGGGCACATTTGGTTTCCGGGAAATAATTCGTTTCTGGGCAGCCTTAAGTGGGTATGAGATTTCCTGCATGCTTAGCCGTCGGATAGACTTGTCTGATTGATCTTGTTAAAGAACCATCTCATCTAAAAATTTAAGATTTTAGTTGAGACCTTCGGAATATAATTTATATTATTCTATAATACATATTTTCAAGTGAAAGCCGTTTGAGCTTGAAACTTGCATACATGCCCACACTACCTCGTGTTTTGATTTTCATCAAATAGAGTGAGGGTGGTGAGATTCGAACTCGTGACCGCTGGTCAACAAGAATCTGATACAATATTAAAGAACCATCTCACCGAAAAGTTTAAGTTCTTAGTTGAGACCTCCAGAATATAATTTATATTATTCTCTAATACACCTTTTCAAGTGAAAACCGTTTGAGCTTGAAACTTGCATACAGACCCACACTACCTTGTGTTTTGATTTTTATCAAATAGAGTGAGGGTGGTGAGATTCGAACTCGTGACCGCTGGTCAACAAGAATCTGATACAATATTAAAGAACCATCTCACCGAAAAGTTTAAGTTTTCAGTTGAGACCTCCAGAATATAATTTATATTATTCTCTAATACACATTTTCAAGTGAAAGCCGTTTGAGCTTGAAACTTGCATACAGATCCACACTACCTTGTGTTATAATTTTTATCAAATAGAGTGACGGTGGTAAATTTGGTTTGAGATTTGCTTTCTGTTTGATGGCTGTGCTAATATAGGGCAATGCAAATATATCAAGAATAGCGTTTTCATGCCCTTGTTTCATTGGGGCTGGATAGGCTGGGAAGGAAATGGCCGTTTTCAGGAATTACTCGTATTTTACACAAGTTGGAGCTCAGGTTGCTCTGTTTGCATCAGCTGCTTGCCAGGGCCGGTATGGTTTGTAAACTAGAGAGAATTCGGATGTATTACCAGCAGTTTTTTTTCTGGTTTAATTCTTCCATAGATTGACAGAGACTCCAGCTTCAATTTTTGATGCCCCGATCTTAGTGGTTGTCACCATAGTTGTCTATTTTGTTCTGTTTCGGCTGGAGCATTCGTAACAATTAAAAAAATAAGATAAAACAATGTTGTTTTTATCTCGGTAAAACAATGTTGTTTTTATCTCGGTTTAAATTCCGGTCTGTTTCGTATTTTTCGGTCAAATACCAGCCGAAACTTTCCGGTTTTGTTCCACCCATTCCGTTTCGGCCAAATAATATTTTTTTTAAATAATAAATAATTTTACAATAGCGATCATATCTCTTAATCCGACTGTTAGATTGAGATGAAATTTTACGAGGAGTTTCTTGACATATTTATATATATTATGTTAAAATTTCAGAGCAATCAGAGAATATAATGATCTTGCGAGATTGATGATGACATTCTCATTATATCAAACATGTTCATAATTTTATTCAGAAAAATCATTTTATTGTTTCTTTTAGATTAAATTGCATAGTTCTATTTTTTTTTTTTTTAGATTTGAAGTAAATTGTTTTTTGAATTAATATATTTAATTATATATATACACACACATAAACAACATAATCTTGAAACAACACGCCGAAAATGTTCTAAAACCGAAACATTCCGTTCTAATTGAAAAAACGAAGTAACAACCAAAACGATATTGACAGCTTTCATTTTATTTTTGAAACCAGGTGGCAGCTTCATTTTTGGTCAGTTAAAAGAGGAAAACGATGGATTTAGTTGTTATTTGCTGCAAAGCAGACAGTTGACACTGCATTTGTAAAACACATAAAGGTGGCTTGCCTACAACAAATCAGACAGTTTCATCTACACTATATTTTGCTTACTCCTAAGATTGACCAAACTCCAACCTTAGTTTTTTTATTGGAAAAAAGGGACTTTGCAAGCTCTTTCATTCATACTCCTATAGTTTATCCTGGGTACTGATGCAGCACTCTTGAACAGTCAGCTTGTGATTGCTGCTAAATTTGTGAAAGGGGAGAGCACAAAAACAGAATAAATACAAGTTTTTCTTTATCAACAACAGCTGATAGACTGTAACTGTAAAGATTATCATCAATTTATAGGCAGGCTGATTTGATCTTTGTCTTTTTTTATTTTATTATTACAGTGTTTAATATTTGATTCATACAGGCCCCTTGGAGGTAGGTACCTGTGATCTGGGGGATTAGTTTGTATTGTTCTGTGGTAGCCGGATGGTGTTTCTATAGAAAAAATGTGTAAATATCATATACCTTGGAAATTGATGTTTCTTTTTTTGGATTCGAGGAAACCTTTCAGAAAAGCGCATTTTATGAGGCCAGGTGAGCGAGTAAAACCCTGAATGTCTCAAACTCTTACAAGAGGTGCACACCTCGAACTTAAGACCTATAGTGCAGATCTCAAACTCTTAGCCATTACACCACGCACTTTGGGAACTTGGAAATTAGTGTTGCTTTTTCCTCTTCACTATATAAGAGTATCTCTGGTGGATGATTATATTTTGCAATTTTGTAAACGTGAATAATTGTGAATCTCAATGAAAGATCAGATTTTAAGTGCATGAATTCAGGTTTTAATCCCATGAAATGTCTCAATGAGATGTAGGGTGCATTTAGATTATGAGCAGGAAGTGAACATCAAGAACAGTAAAATCACAGAGAAGGAGCTCTCTCAGCAGAGCCAGCAATGACAGTGAGCAAGTTGTTGCCAAAAGGATCGCTGAGATGTTTTGAGAGGTTCTCTACGGGGCCTTCTCCAGTAACATAAGCTTGGAGGAAGAAACCCAGCATGGCAAACATCGCAAGTCTGCCATTCTTAATCTCCTTCACCTTCAGGAGTGCAGCTTGATCAGGATCCTTTGCCAAGCCCAAGGGATCGAAAGGACCTCCTGGGTGAAGCTTGTTCTCAAAACCCTACCAAGAATACAATAAAACCATGTCATTGCTACCATTTTAGAAATCTCTACCAGCATATTCCAGAGCCATTAGGCCATGCACCATGTATTATATGTCAAAAAATCATCTCATCTAAAAGTTTAAGCTGTTAAATGAGGCTCCAGAATATGATTTATATTATTCGCTAACACACCCTTTCAAGTGAAAACTTTTTAAGCTTGAAACTTTCACATGTCCACACTATTTTGTGCTTGATTTTTATCAAATAGAATAAGGATGGTGAGATTCGAACTCGTGACCGCTAGGTCAACAAGACTCTGATACCATGTCAAAAAACCATCTTAACTAAAAACTTAAACTATTAAGTGAGGCTCCAGAATATAATTTATATTATTCTCTAACACTACATGGTTCAGATAGATTTTAAACATCCATATTTAAACCCTTCTCAAATTACACTTAATTGGTTGTTAATGACTTCATTTAGCAAATAGAAGGGAAAATTGGGACACACATGAACCTTGCAGTTAAGAATTGTGCCTGTAAATGATTCCTATTTCCTACTATTGTAAAAGTGCAAGAATATGAAATGAGCTATTCTTAGATTGGGATGGTAAACAAAATAGTGTCCAAACATATTACCAAGCCATTAGTGATTCTGTAGTATTCAGCACCGCCAACAAGGACAACCTCAGCAACGACAGCAAGGATTAGGTTGATGGGGATGTTCTTGCCAAAGTAGTTCAATGTGTTGCCATCAAGAAGTAGAGCTCCTGTCTGCAGCAAGTAAACAGAAATCATTTAAGATCTTGTCTAGTATCATGATAATTTTCTATCAAAATTAATTCCGAGACAAGAAAAATCAACAATTGTCATTGAGATAACCATGAAGTGTTGCATACCTTGAACCAGACAGCTTCTGGCCCACAGTTGGCTCCAAATTTGTTGAAAGCTTCAGGGATGATGAAGCCAGCTGCTCCAAGCATGGCCCACCTGGCGTGAATCAACTCAAATGCCTGATATCTGTAATAAAAAAAAGCATAATCTCCGTCAGGAAAACCGACATGTCTAAGAAAGAAAAAATAGAGTTACATAGAGAGTTGGACATACTTTTCGAAGTCTGCTGGTTTCTTGCCGAGACCAAAAGGATCGTAACCATAGCTGCAACTCACATGTAATCATGACAGTAAATTTAGAAGCCTGAGCTGTAGTTTAATGGGATAATAACAGAGATCCAGGTAAGATTAAGAGCAAGAAAAGTGATCTTACTCTCCGGGGACTTCTCCAGTCAAGTATTCCGGGATATCAGACCGGTCCAAGAGCCCATCCGGCAAGAAGATTCTTCTGTCAGGACCTGAAACCACCAAAGGAATAGCATTTTGTTTCAAGCATGTAGAACTCAAATTCAGCATATAAATGGAAAGACCAAGGTGAAGATGAGAAGATGGATCACGTACCATACCACTTGGCGAGCTCCTCATCTGCTGGTGAAACAACAGCAGGCTTTGGTTTAGGAGCAGCCTTCTTCTTGGAAAAGAGAGCAACCGTCTTGAATGTGGCCGGAGTTGATGCGGGAGGAACAGCAGACCTGGTGGCGCCACTGAAGTTGAGAGGGTTTCCTAGCATTTCAGACACTCCAAGGGAGGCAGCTGCTCTGGATGCTGCCAGGGAAGCCATATCTCTTCGCTGCAGAGTTTTTCTTTCTTACCAGGCGCTCAGGCGCTGCTGGTGTGGATATGATAAGTTAACAATGGAATCTAGAAAACTGAATGATGAGAAACTTTATGCTTGAGCTGGTGGACGTAGACATGCCACATTGGATACACAGTCATGCTTTGTGATTGGTCGGTTTTGAAGATGTGTAATCCGACGCTGAGGTTTGATAGGATGGTTTTGTTGACGTGGAAGATCATGGTGCTGATGTGGAAGCTCATGGATTGCTCAAAGATGGATAATATTAATATTGGTGGACTATCCAGATTCTCATCCATCAGTTTTCTTTTTCGTGGATGCAGTGAAATTGTGTGTTCTCGCCAAGTCTTTTGACAAAATTATCCATATTTCAACTAGAGGCCTCTACTCCCTCTCACAGCCAATGTTGTCAATACTGTAATATTTGTTTTTTAATTAAAATGAATTTTTTTATTTGAAAATGTTTTGGGGCATTGTTTCGGAATTATACTGTTTAGGTATATATAAATATATATATATATAATTAAATATATTAATTAAAAAAAAATAGTTCAAATTCAAAAATAAAATTATTTAGAATTGTACAATTTAATCTAAAAAAACACTAAAATGATTTTTTTGAATAAAATTATGAGCATGTATAATATTACGAGAATATCATCATCAATCTCGCAAGGTCATTACATTCTCTGATTGCTCTGAAATTTTAACATAATTTATAAAAATATATCAAAAGACTCCTCATAAAATTTCATCTTAATCTAACGATCAGATTAAAAGATATGATTAATATTGTAAAATTATTCATTATTTAAAAAAACACTTTTTAGCCGAAACAGAACGGGCGGAACGAAACCGGTACATTTCAGCCAGTATTTGGCCGAAAATCCAGAACGGACCGGAATTTAAACCAAGATAAAAACAACGCCGTTTTGTCCTTTTTTTTAACTGGTACAAAACATTTTGACCGTTGCGGGCAAAACATAAATCACCAATTTAAAACGTGGTGGTCTCAATCATCTAATTGACTTGAAGTCCTTACATAACAAAAATCACCAATTTAAAAGGTATCGACTAAGGTTAACCAGCAAGCAAAATTTGCATCCTTCCAGTTCAGAACAGACATAATTATCTTTGAAAATAGCTCACTACACTGGTGAGCAACCAAGATCAGATCAGACCTAGCTCTTATCAGCAAAAATCCAAGCATCAAACAATCTCAAGCCAACCTAAGATATAATTGCTACTTCAAAAGTAACAATAAATTTTTTTAGGATAAACTATCATTGACTATAATTTCCAAGGAAAAACAAATTACCAAGAGAGCAAAAAAAGGAAAATAAACAATGGAAAAAATACCAAAAATACAGAAAAACTATAAACTATAGGAAAGCATAGTCTTATTAATAGCAAGAACCAAGAAGCATGCATCTTTTTCAATTTGCAACTTAATATGAGACATGCATCTTTTTGGCTTATCACACAATAGCGCATGAAAAATTTCTTGCCGAGCACAATTATCGGTACAACCGAACCAAACAACTATTGAATCTAAAATCTAAAATATATGTATATAAAACAAATGTCATTTCATCTATACAAGCATTTGTGAACACTCTTGTTAGAGCACTCAGATCCATACCAATGCAATTTGTACACCATGAAACAAGAACCCAGTAGACTTCACTCATCTTCTCCACTTCTCAATTTCTCTTGAAGTTGCTTTGACTAGCTTCTTGGTGTTGATGACCAGCTCATCAATAAGTCCACCAATCTCATCACTGATAGCAACACAAGCAAAAATTAATTGATGAAAAAATTGAACTTAAGAATATCTCAGTACTGTCACCTATAACTTGGTGGAAGTTCAAATTATAATGTTATTTGCAAAGCACAATATATGCATATAAGACTGATTATTGGCACAATATATGCATATGAGTCCAATTATTGGCACAACATTTGCAAATTAATACTCATTCAAATCTTTTTCTTATTAATTAACATGTTAACAAGCAGCAACACCAAATCACGCTTCATTAGTTAATGAGAACAAATCTCTAACAAGAAGTAAAAAACTCTGGCATGAGCCAGAAGCCAAGTGAGAAGAATGAGATGTGACCATCCAAATTATAATAGAGAAACACCAATAACACATACATGTATCTAGAAGCATGTGTGTGTGTCACATGCCTTTGTGGAGTAATGGGGAGAGGTGACAGTGGTCTAATTGAAAATATAAAAAAATAATGAATTCACAACCAATATGCATCATGTCATATGTTTTCATTATATCTAGTGTTTAAAATTTATATGTATCAAACACATTAATGAATTTGAAAGAAAAATTATTGTGAAGCAATTTATAAAATTCATGCATTTTGTGAATCGGATAATCTAACCATTGAAAAGTGAGAACAAAAGACACTGAATCACAGCATCAAACAAAATCCTGAACGTGGTGCAAAATTTATAAAGAATCACATTTTCACAAATTATTGTTACTATTGCAAACAAGGTTGATATGCGTCTACCCAAAGAGTTAAACAATATTTTGTTTTGTATAATGAAATTTCATTTTCATCCTGTTTTCTCATATACATCACCAACTAGCAAATCCCATACACACAGTGCCTCCAGCATGGCCAGCCCCAGAAAGAGTCATTTAGAATGCATTATCATCTTACTATTTTCAGGCAACCCAAACTAAACCAAATTTAATTTCTTTGCAGCCATTGATCTCCAATTCTTGATGATTAATTTCTGTAAATGCAAACTTAATTGGTTGTCCCAACAAGGTTCCCCTGCTAAAGTAGAAAAGGTTCCCAGAAAAACTAATGCAAAAGCAATTGGAAAGTTCTCGAAAGTGCTTTCTACTTATACCGCTGCAGCAGGTTAGTGAATGTTGTATTTAACACATTAAAATAATACACGATCCATCTAAGCAAGTTCAGTGCAGTTGAAAAGGCTAAACATCTATAGAAGCATGATCATATACTTACTTCGTTGGAAGATTTACAGGACCACGAAAATTCTTGCCAACATTAGAGTATCTCCGTTTCTCATCATGAGCTACACCCCTCCCCACACCATAGCCAAATCCGTAACCAATCCCGCATCCAGCACCCAATCCTAAGCCAAACTGTAAACCAGGAATTCCAGGACCAATCCCAACACCTGAAGAATTGGCCATTTAAAACCTCAGTAAAACACAATATGATGATAATGATCATCATCATCATCACATATGAGATTATAGAAGGCAACACAAGCTGCAGTCATCACATAGAAATATTAAATGCAGTCAAATAGCCCAACTAAGACCTTTTTTTTCCAAAAAAAAAAAAGGCCAATTGAGAATATCGAAGTTTCAGTTTTTATCTAGAACCCATTTGGGGTAAGTAAAAAGAGAGATTTTTCTTTTTCTAAGATGAGATTTGAGAGCACATACATATTTAAAATAAAATTAACAAACTGATGAATTACCTCAGAAAGAAGAAGAAGAAGAAGAAGAAGAAGAAGAAGAAGAAGAAGAAGAAGATGGATTACCTCCAACGAGGCCGACACCAAAGCCGACACCACAACCAGCACCAAAGCCGAAAGCTGGACCCACCCTCCCAAACTCCTTAAACCTAACCTCTGGAAGCTTCCACAGCAAACCCTTTTCCTCTTCACCACTCTTGTCGTTGCCATTATAGTGGTTCATCTCTCCCTCTGCTTTGATGCTTCTGTTTGCGTGGGATTCAATCGGTTTTGTAGCTTTTTAGAAGTTCACTGCGATCATTCTCGATGATTAACCTTCGTTTCTTAAAGAGAGGGGATGGATTCTATTGCTACCCTCAACTTGTTAATGGGATCTATCTCGTCAAACATAACCTTGCAGTTTATAGAATTCTCTCTTTCAGTTCTTAACTATCAAAACACTCCAATAATACCCTTCTATGCTACATTTTGTAAGTTCCTATGCGATGCGATGGAAAAATTGAAAGCTTTTACTATTCAACGTCAGTGCGGTTTGGTTTTTTAACTTTTTTTTTTTTGTCTTCATACAAGATATAAATTATTTGTAGTAATAATTTAGTGTTATTTGATACTATGTTTTAAGAGTATTTTTAAAATAATTTATATATTTTTTTTTTTAACTTAATTTTTTTTTGTATTTAGATTATTTTGATGTTATGATATAAGAAATAATATTTTTTTTTAAATAATTATTTTAATATATTTTAAATATTTTTTTTAAAAAACCGATTTTATCACGTTGCAAATAGATTTTGAAAGTAATATAAAAAAAATGATATCTCTCGTTGACAGGAGGACTAGGTTTTTGCTCCACCAAGCCATCATCATGCAATCCTTGATTGCTTTTCCTACGAGTATATATCTCTTATGTTTGTGTATGAAATTCTCCCCATCTCATTTTTTTGCACTATTTATATGAATTTACTACTTAAATCTTTCAACCGTGAAAACTCATAAGTCTACATAATTGATTTAGCATTATTCATTGTATACTTTTTATAAGCTATTTTTTGTTGATTAAGGGTTTATTGTAACTGTGGAAAATCAAGCCGTTACCTGCATTCCTTATTTAGCATCCCACTGATCTTCCAAATCAGTGCAAGGATTATATCAAATCTGCAGATCTCTCTAATTCAGCATTGTATTTTTCCTTTCCATGTACATACATCTTTGTAGCCTATTTTAGCTCATCTCTGTCATTGATTCAAAGCAGAGCAGAATAATAAAACGTTGTTCAATATATTGTGTATTTCTACATGGTATCAGAGCAGGTTTAACACTGCATCTTTTCATCTTCTTCAAATCCCGTATATGCCTAAATACGGACCAGCCATTAGAATGGCTACCAACTCATCCACTTCTTCAAATATCACCATTCCATCATCAACATCCTTATCCTCCCACCAAATGGAAACCTCTTCTCATCTCCCAATCACAGCACACAAACTGAATGGACAAAATTACCTGCAATGGTCTCAGTCCATATTGATGTTCATACGGGGAAAGGAAAAAGATGAATATCTAACTGGAGCCTCGACGGCACCAGAATCAACAGCATCAACCTACAAAAGGTGGATAGCAGAAAATAACATGGTCATGTCTTGGTTAGTCAATTCCATGACCACAGACATTGGGGAAAATTTTCTGTCATTCGACACTGCCAAAGAAATCTGGGACATAGCAAAGGAAACATTCTCAGACAAAGAAAACACATCAGAAATCATCCAAATTGAAAGCACACTCCATGATCTGCGCCAAGACAATCTTACGGTAACTGAATACTTCAATACCCTCACTCGTCTATGGCGTCAACTTGATACTTTTGAAATTCATAACTGGAGTTGTGGTACTGATGGTGTGTTGTATAAAAAGATTGTGGAAGGAAAACGTGTGTTTAAGTTTTTGCTAGGGTTAAACAGAAATCTTGATGAAATCAGAGGAAGAATCATGGGAGCAAAACCCATACCCAGTCTCAGAGAAGCCTTCTCTGAGGTCCGTCGTGAAGAAAGCCGGAAAAATCTCATGATGGGAACTCACCAACAATCAAACATGATAGAAAGCTCAGCCCTTAAGACCCAATTCAATTCAATTGAAAATCGCCAAAGATCAAAAGGAGGAAGACCTTGGTGTGATCACTGCAGAAAGTCAGGACACTTGAAGGAGACATGCTGGAAGATCCATGGAAAACCCGTTGACTGGAAGCCGCGCCAGCCATATGAAGGACGAGGTAACCATGTAATTGGGAGTGGGCAACCACCCCAAACCCAAACTCAAATGGCGAATCAAATTGACACTCCGTTCAACAAGGAGCAGATGGAGATGCTCCAGAAATTGCTATCTCCTCTTCTATCGGCACAAACTCAGAATGACTCTTCATCCAACCAGGTTATTGGTTCGGGTTTTTTGACTCACTAAGGTAAATTTTTATGTGCATTTATTGTCGGGAAAGACCACAAATACACATGGATTGTGGACTCAGGAGCATCTGACCATATGACGGGAGATAGAACAATATTTGATACTTTAATACCCTGCCCATATAACTTATCAGTTCGAATAGCAGATGGGTCTTTAACTAAAGTTACTGGTATAGGTTCAGTTGTGTTATCAAAAGATCTTGTTCTTCACTCTGTTCTTCTTGTACCTAAACTGGATTGTAACCTATTGTCTATTAGTAAACTTACTAAAGATAATAGGTGTATTTCTAAAATTTCCTCCACTCGTTGTATATTTCAGGATCTGGATTCGGGGAAGATGATTGGCAATGCTGAGGAATGTTCTGGACTCTATCTTCTAAGCAAGAATCACGATCCCAAAAAGCTACCTAAATTCGGTGGTAATTGTTTTTCAGCTCCATACCAAAATAAAGATAGTGCAATCCTATTGTGGCACTATCGGTTAGGGCATCCCAGTGCCACCTATCTTAAACATTTATTTCCTTCTTTATTTAATAAAAATCAAAAAACTTTTGAGTGTGAAATCTGTCAACTTTCAAAACAAGTTCGATCCAATTTTCCAATTCAACCCTATAAAGCATCCAGTCCATTCTCAATGATTCATAGTGATATCTGGGGGGCATCAAAAATAAAAAATGTGACTGGAACTAGATGGTTTATCTCATTCATAGATGACCATACTAGATTAACCTGGGTATTTCTCATGAAAGATAAATCTGAAACGGGTCAAATTTTCAAAAAATTTTCAAAAATGATTCAGACCCAATTTCAGTCAAAAATACAGATTCTAAAGTCGGATAATGCTAAGGATTACTTCAACCTCATTTTAGGGGAATTTCTAGCAAAAAAGGGGATAGTTCATGTAAGTTCATGTGTAGATACCCCTCAACAAAACGGCATCGCCGAAAGGAAAAATAGACATTTGTTAGAGGTGGCAAGATCTCTAATGTTCTCCACAAATGTTCCTAAATTTTTCTGGGGAGAAGCTGTTCTTACAGCAACATACCTCATCAATAGGATGCCATCTAGAGTGCTAAAATTCCAAACACCGTGCCAATTACTCCTAAAATCATTTCCATCCACTCGACTCATCTCCACCATCCCTCCCAAAATTTTTGGGTGCACAGTATTTGTTCATATCAGTCAACAACATAGAAGCAAACTTGATCCCCGATCAATTAAGTGCATTCTTCTCGGCTATTCCTCAAATCAAAAGGGATACAAGTGTTACTCTCCAGTCACAAGGAAAGTCTACAATTCAATGAATGTCACATTCTTTGAAAGACAACCTTACTATCCCAAAACCGATATTCAGGGGGAGACTCCAGCTGAGGAATATCAATTTTGGAATCCAGAAGAATCCACTTCCATTTCACCCATCACAGCCGATCAACCAATCACACCTGAGCCCATAACACCTGAAGCCATACCACCAGAATTAAGTGATCAGCACGAATCAATGGTTGACTCAAGGGAAACGGCGCACTGCCGAGAGGATCCAGAAGAAGGAACATTCCCTCAACAGACCCATGAGACTGAACCGAATGCTGATTCAAGCCCAGGTAACAACACTTCTATTTCAGATAATATTATTTCCACTGTTGATTCTGAGTTTGAAAGAGAAATTCTTAATATGCCCATAGCTTGGAGGAAAGGAGTAAGAACATGTACTCAACATCCTATTGGAAATTTTATTTCTTATGAAAAGTTATTACCCACTTTCCGTGCTTTTACTTCCAGCATCACAGATATACAAGTTCCTCAAAATATTCAGGAAGCCTTAAAAATTCCCAAATGGAAGGCTGCAGTCGATGAGGAAATTCAAGCACTGGAAAAGAACCACACGTGGGAGATTACTGACCTTCCAAGAGGTAAGAAACCGGTTGGGTGTAAGTGGATTTTTACAGTTAAATACAAGGCAGATGGAAATGTGGACAGGTACAAGGCGAGATTAGTTGCCAAAGGATTCACTCAATCATATGGTATTGATTACCAAGAAACGTTCGCTCCAGTTGCCAAACTCAACACTGTCCGTGTATTGCTATCGTTGGCAGCTAACCTTGACTGGCCACTTCACCAACTCGACGTCAAAAATGCCTTCCTCAATGGTAACTTAGAGGAAGAGGTTTACATGGACATACCCACTGGACTGAAGATGACATGGAATTCCAACCAGGTATGCAGACTTCGAAAATCTTTGTATGGTCTTAAGCAATCACCGAGGGCCTGGTTTGATCGATTTACTAAAGCAGTCAAAGGGTATGGATTCAGCCAATGTCAATCCGATCACACATTGTTTGTGAAACACTCTTCAGAAGGTAAGTTGGCTATTATCATTGTATATGTTGACGATATAATCCTAACAGGGAATCATGAAGAAGAAATTGACTCACTGAAAACTTCATTGACGAAGGAGTTTGAGATCAAGGATCTGGGAAACCTCAAGTACTTTCTCGGGATGGAAATCGCCAGGTCAAAGAAAGGTATAGTAGTTTCTCAACGCAAATATATTCTAGACTTACTCAATGAAACAGGAATGCTAGGATGTCGACCTGCGGAAACTCCTATGGATACAACCGTCAAATTAGGGGAAAAAGATGGAAGTGCTCCAGTTGATAAAGGAAGATATCAACGTCTTGTTGGAAAACTCATCTATCTTTCCCACACAAGACCAGACATCAGCTTTCCTGTAAGCATGGTAAGTCAATTCATGAATGATCCTACAGAGCAACACATGACCGCTGTCACCAGAATATTGAGATATCTCAAGATGACACCAGGAAAAGGACTCTTCTTCCAAAGAACTACGAACAGAGAAATTGACATATATTCAGACGCAGACTGGGCAGGCTCAGTAACTGATCGGAGATCAACTTCTGGTTACTGCACTTTTGTTTGGGGAAACTTGGTTACATGGCGAAGCAAAAAACAACCAGTTGTAGCCCGTAGCAGCGCAGAGGCAGAATTTCGGGCTATGGCACAAGGTATTTGCGAGGGAATTTGGCTGAAAAGACTGTTAGAAGAATTACGGGTTCCAGTTAAATTTCCTATGACACTTCACTGCGACAATCAAGCTGCCATCAGTATTGCTAAAAACCCAGTCCATCATGATCGAACCAAGCATGTGGAGATAGATCGTCACTTTATCAAAGAAAAGATTGAACAAGGAATCTTTGAAGTCAGCTACACTCCAACACATTGCCAAACTGCTGATATTCTCACGAAAGCTCTTGCCCGAAGTAAATATGAAGACCTGATAAAGAAACTTGGAATGATCAACATCTACAATACGGCTTGAGGGGGAGTGTGGAAAATCAAGCCGTTACCTGCATTCCTTATTTAGCATCCCACTGATCTTCCAAATCAGTGCAAGGATTATATCAAATCTGCAGATCTCTCTAATTCAGCATTGTATTTTTCCTTTCCATGTACATACATCTTTGTAGCCTATTTTAGCTCATCTCTGTCATTGATTCAAAGCAGAGCAGAATAATAAAACGTTGTTCAATATATTGTGTATTTCTACAGTAACCAAGTAATTGCTTATAACAAATAACAAAATCAACTCTCTCAAAATAATCTCCAAAGGCAGTCAATTCCATTGGCATTTTGAGTAAATTTCAAAAAAAAAAAATCTCACACCCATTAGAAGCTCCCCCCATATGATGAAGGAATTGATTCTTAGCATTTTGAAATTTTCTTGTAGTGGATTGATACTTAATGGTCACTAATTTTCTTGTAGTGGATTGATACTTAATGGTCACTAGAAAATAAAATAAAAAGTCTTAGTACATTTATTAGTCATGAATGAAAAAAAATGAGTGACAAAACTCTGCTTAATACTATATATTTGGGGAAAATTCATAAGATCAAAAGTTATTAAATTCAATTAGTAATAACAATCATTTTTAAAACGATTGCAACGACAGGAGCAACAATAAATCAATGAATGCAGCAGCAACAACAAATGGAGGTGATAATACCATAGGGGACAACATCAACAGCAATAGTAAAACACTTAACAAACCAAACCAAAAATCATTTAAGAAAACATAATAGTCACAGCAGCAACAACTGAATTATAATTACATTAGCAATAATAAGTGAACCAAAACCAACGAATAAAAAAGGAAGCAACTGCCTTAGAGTTGCAGAACACCAAGAAAATTTGTGGCATGCATGTACATAATATGCAAATATGACATTTTTATTTTTTGTGGCTTAGACTTTAAAGTTGTGGAAGATTATGTTAACCACAGGGCATTAATTATTTAAGTTAACAATCTAGGATTTCCCTCTGCAACTTTTTGTCCCAATAATATAATAGCAAAACCCAAAACAAATGGTTTAATTTCAGCGCCATACATATATAAACAACAACCATTTTCTGGGATTTGAAAAGAAGACAAAAGCAATAACGGAACCACAATCGGCAGAAAGACACTGAACATAATTAACAAAAAAAGGCTGTCAGTGAATGATGGAATCAGAAATGCAGAGGTGAAAAAAACAGAGAGCAAAGAAGAAAACCTGAAAGTAAAGGCATGAAGCGAATTTCGAAGAAACACAACCACAAGGACAAAAAGAGGAGTAAATGGTGAGTTCCCTTGAGACTGAATAGCCTTAACCAAGGTTGTCAATACCGTTCTGGTCGCCGTTCTGGTTTTTCTATTGGAACGGAACGTTTCGGTTTAATTTAAAATTAGAAATTAAAATATGAATTTAACAAGTATAATTTAAATTCAAGATAAATTAACTTTAGATTATACAATACAAACACAAAGTCAAACAAACATAATCTCAAAATTAAAAACATCTCTAAAATTCCAAAATATTATGATAGTAAAATATTGTAAAATAAAAGAAATACTATGATTTTGAGCCGGAATGATACGACCAAAACAATACCGAGATATTCAGGCCGGAATTTCCAGAACGGCCTTAACCTTTTTGATGGAGAAGACTGTGAAGCATCTGAATGAAATATGTTTTTGATGAAGCCTCTGCGCCGTTGATTTCATCACAGCAATGCTTCAAAACAGCCCCATCCTGCGCAAGCTTTTGACTAAACGAAGGTTCCTAAATTTCCATCAGAGATATTTGTATTTGTAGCAGGGTGGATTTGCGGCTATACGATGACAAAACTCTTTAATTACATGTAAGGCTGCATTAATCAGATGCAGATGTTCGATTAATTTTTGGGGAGTTGACAGTGGCATCGCGTAACAATGATGAGGTTTTTTAGCAGCTTTAATTGCTGCAAATTCTAATTGGATGGGAGGCATGAATAGTTGTAGTGACTCACTGATTTTGCATTCGGGCAGCAGGCATCATCAACATTCCGGGAAGAGCAAATAAGGTTGCAGCCACCCCCTCCACAGTGCTATGGGCACAGCTCAAGAACTGTCACTGGTAACGGGAGAGAAGCAGGGAGCGAGAGAGAGATGATTGGCAGATGCTGGCCTTCGTAACTGGAAAATGATTTGCCCTCTCTGTACCTGGTTTCCTTGCATTTTCGACGGAATAAAAGAAGAGAGGGAAACAGAGTGTTGCCGAAAATGGTTAAATGCACAGTTGCAATGGAGGCTGTTTTGTCATCGGGCAGCAGACGTCCATCAACACTAGGAAAAATATGACCCGACCACACATAAGCAGGCCTTGGATGTTTATATTTGTCTTGCCTATATAACTCTCATCTTTATCAAGTTGTTCTTGCTTAATATATGCATGCTCAACCATGGCCAAGTTAATTTATTTCCATAGCAAATTGTTGAATATGGCTTTTGTCCCCTTTCAATGGTTGTTTTGAGGCAATTAAATATGGAGGGAGTCCCTCTGTACTACGTTAGGCAACTGCTAATTTTTATTTTTTTGCGGGTTCTAGTTAAGTGAAGCGAGTAAAATCTCAATTATTTTAAATTTTTATAAAATAAGTAAACATTGACTTGAATACAAATGACTTAATACATTTTTTTTTATTTGAGGAAATCTCATTTTATTAAAAATTAACTAAATGAATAAATGAATACAGATGAACTGCCGGGCACTTATGTGATCTTAGCTTTGATTTCTCCATCTTTATGTCCGCAACGTATGATATGATTCTCCACTTTTTCAATATAACCCATTTTTCCATCGCTCCAAAACCAACCTTCTCTCCCCCAAGGTCAAGGCTCTGAGCAACCATGGCTGCCTTAATGAAATACCCATCTCCTCTATTTCTCTTCGTGTCCTTTGCTCTTTTATATCCATCTCTACGGGCGCCAGAAGACCAAATCACCTCTTGCTTAACCATACAAGATATAAACAACTTCACCACGTTTCCTCGAACAAAACAAGATGAGGACTCGACAAGATACTATAAGCTCCTTAATTTCTCAATTCAAAACCTTCGATTCACGAAACCAACAATTGCCAAGCCATTAGCTATTATCCTGCCTGAGAGTTCAGATGAGTTAGTGAAGAGTGTGATGTGTTGTTGGGAAGGGTTGTTAGAAATAAGGGTAAGGTGTGGCGGGCACAGCTACGAGGGGACTTCATTTGTAGATAATGATGGAGCTCCTTTTGTGATTATAGACGTGATGAATCTGAACAAAGTTTCAGTGGATCTGGAGACAGAAACAGCATGGGTGGAAGGAGGTGCAACCCTTGGTGAGACTTACTCTGCAATTTCGGAGGCAAGCAGTATTCATGGGTTCTCAGCTGGATCATGTCCGACCGTCGGAGTTGGCGGTCATATTGGAGGCGGTGGGTTTGGGCTGCTGTCGAGGAAGTACGGACTCGCGGCAGATAATGTGGTTGATGCACTTCTTATGGATGCCAATGGACGTTTGCTAGACAGAAAAGCCATGGGAGACGACGTGTTCTGGGCTATTAGAGGTGGCGGAGGTGGTGCATGGGGCGTTATTTATGCATGGAAAATCAGGCTGCTGAGAGTGCCGCAAGTTGTCACTGGTTTTATAGTCTCTAGACCTGGCACGAAAGACCACGTAGCCGATTTAGTGAATGCTTGGCAAGGTGTAGCACCCAGCCTCGCCGGAGATTTCTACTTGTCATGCTTTGTGGGAGCTGGTCTGCCGGGGACCAAAACCAGATTTAGAGGAATATCTGCTACATTTAAAGGGTTTTATCTAGGTCCGAGAAATGAAATGGTATCCATCCTACACCAAGTTTTTCCTGAACTGGGTATTGAAACAGAAGATTGCAAAGAAATGAGCTGGATAGAATCGATCCTATTCTTCTCTGGATTAAGCGATGGAAGCTCAGTTTCCGACTTGAAAAATCGGTATTTGAAAGAGAAGAACTACTTCAAGGCCAAATCAGACTACGTGAGGAGACATATTTCTCTCGAGGGTATAAGAACAGCTCTGGAAATACTTGAAAAAGAGCCGAAAGGTTATGTCATCTTAGATCCATACGGAGGGATCATGCAAAATATAAGCAGCGACGCCATTGCCTTCCCTCACAGAGAAGGTAACCTTTTCACAATCCAGTACCTGGTGGAATGGAAAGAAGAAGATGACAGCAAAAGCAATGAGTATATTCGCTGGATCCGAGATTTTTACACCTCGATGACACCATTTGTGTCATTCGATCCAAGGGCTGCTTATATCAATTACATGGACTTCGACCTAGGAGCGATGGAGTTGGTTCCAGCAAGAGATGCTGTGGAGGTTGCTAGGGTTTGGGGCGAAAAGTACTTCTTGAGAAACTACGACAGGTTGGTTGAAGTAAAAACTTATATTGATCCAGACAACGTTTTCAGGAATCAACAAAGCATCCCACCAGCAGTACTGTCCTCAGATTTAGGTATGTGAGATCAGATAGTACGTGTATGTAAATTTCCTTCTCTTGCTGTCATCCTTGTTGTGTATTTTGTCTCAAAATAGATAAAGAATTTGATAGAGCAAATAAATAATTAAAAAAAAAACCTAAAGTCACCCTAACGACTCTTTCCCTCACATATAATTAATTACCTCTTCTCAAATTAGGAAATTAAATAGAAAATAAAATCATAAAATTAATGATTAAATCATTCGCATAAAAGAGGAAAAATTCTCTTAGATTCATGACTTTTACCCTTAATTAGAAACCACTGCAATTTACTATGAACAAGATATAACAATCATATTCATCTTTTTCCGAAGCTACTCAATTGAAAATCAGAAGAAATTAAGAGTATTAAGTTTGATTGAGCAAAGGAAAAGTTGACTTTGTAAAAGATAATTTAATCTACTATATTTTCTCAGGCTGCTAGTCCAACCCCAAAGTGATGGGCTGTTTAGGCCCATCTGAGCTGGGCTACCAGCCCTAAAAAATAGAAAATAGATAGAAAATAAAATCTGCATAAAAATGTGTACAAAATACAAAATGCATCTCATTTTTTTCTAAAAAATAAAAATAAAATAAATTATTTTCACGCATACAGCTGAATTGTAAAATTTTTCAAGTATATTTTTCACAAAAAATAAAGTATTTTTTTTCATGTTTTGAAATGAAAAATGGGATATCATAACTACTTTATGATTACCCATTATAGTTCGGTCAAAATATCAAAAAAAAAATTAACAATCATTTCGTTCGTTTTTTGGAAGTTTTAGCTATTAGAGTATAAAATTATATTGTAAAGTATACTCATATATATTAAAATACAATAAATGCAATTCAAACTTTAGAATAGTTATGTTTTTGACCTTGTAAGGTAGAGACTCTTTCATGAAAAAGATTTTCTTTAAGCTTTAAAAAAAATCAACAAATAAAAATATGACTTACAAAAACAATTTTCATTGGAAACATTTGCTTCACCATATTATTTGTTTTTATTATAGACAAAATCTAGAATAGCCCATGGCATAGCTGGGTCCACTAGTTCAATCGAGTAAAAAAAATATAAGAGTGTACTAGAGAGGCTCTGTACTAGTAGTTAAGAGCATCTCCAGTGGCAGTAGCCATTTTGGAGAGCCAAATCTTTAAAATGGATGTTTGAATAGTGTATATATGGCTTTTTTTGTTGATGTGCACTTTAATGGTAAAAGGCATTTTGGAGAGCCATTTTTTTTATATTACTATTTTAATGTAATGCAATTATTTTGTATATAATTTAATTATGCAATTAATTATACAATTAATAGGAGTAAGTTATATAATTAAATAATTACTTTAAAAAAACCCTCCAACAATATAATTATTAATTTTTTAATTTTATTTAAATTAAAAAAATAAATTTAAATATAATTAAAAGACCCGCAATATTTGAAATTGGAAATTTAAGCTACTTATTGTATGTTTTTCAAGTAATTTGTATGTTTTTTTATGATTGTTGTATTTGAAGTTAATTAATGTTACTTATTCTCTTCGAATGTGAGAAAAACTTAAAAAAACAAAATGAACACATTAACAAATAACCAATAAGTTTAAACATAATTAATTAAAATACATTTCATTACAAATAATTCAATCAAATTAATACCTCTATTTTTTTATGCTAACTATTATTATAATTAATAATACTAATTATATAATAATTATTATTATAATATAATAATAATTAACATAAATACCCACCCACCCGTCCATTCCCCATCTCAAACTTAAAGCTAAAAAACCCTACCCCATTTCTTTTCTTCTCCCCAGCCGCCAACCCCCCCCTCTTGTCTCTCTCTCGATCGATCTGTCAACCCTTCCCTTCGATCCATCTCCTTTACAAAGCCAAACATATTCCCTTCTTCATCTTTCTTTATCTTTCTTTATTTCTGCTTTTGTTTTTCATGTATTTTGTTTTTCCCTTCATTTCCTTTTAAGTCACCGATGCATGGTATCCTTCCTCCCCTTCTTCATCTTTCTTTATTTCTTAACAAAAAATATATCAATTTAAGAAAACAAATCGAAGATTCTGGGGCAGAAGGTTTGACAGGAACCGAAGATGCAATCTGCTCGTTGGATTTTGAACTTTGATGAAGGTATTTCTCGCCAACTTTTCTTCTTCGGATTGGATGCAAAATCAAATGTTTTTTCAATTTTTTAATTCTGAGGGTTGTTGTGTTGATGAGTGTAAAATTGTTGAATTCTGGGTTGATGTTGCTTTGTTGAATCAGTTGTGTGTTGTGTGTTTCAATTTCTTTGTTGCTGGGTTTTTTTATTGTAGCATGGCCAACGGATCTATTTCAACGATCATTTTTATTTGCCTCTGCAGGTTTTGATATGTGGGAATAGCTCCCGGATGCCTCTAGAAAATGAAGAAGCTATTTTGGCTCTTCATTTTGCTCCTCCCGCTGGAGACGAAAATCAACCCAAAAAAACCAAATATTTGAATTTTTAGCTTTGGCTTCCCGGATTCCTCCTGCCGCTGGAGATGCCGTAACAAGATGACTAGGCAAATTAAAGGCAAAACAAAAGCCTAGTAAAAATGGTGTCAGCTTCATATACCGAGGAACTTTACTGAGAAAGGAATAGGCAGACAACTAGCGCTAAGATAGTGTGGTTATTGTTATTTTTAAAAATATTTTTTAAAAAATATATATTAAAATAATATTTTTTATTTTTTAAAAATTATTTTTTGATATTAGTACATCTTTGATGTACAAATATAAAAAAAAATAATTTAAATAAAAAATAATTTTTTCTTTCTTTCTAAAAGTACTCCAAACACCCCCGAAATCAAAGAAGATCTATTTACAAAAAGAGGGTACATAGCCTTCATCACTTAAATAGTGACAGATGCAGTTTCTAAAAAACACTATTATTGGTGAATGTTTGAGTCTGGTTGATGTTTTTTTTACATATTTTTTGTTTATAAATATATAAAATAATGTTTTTTATTTTTTAAAAAATATTTTTGATATTAATACATTAAAATGATCTAAAAATATTAAAATATTTTAATTTAATATAAAAAATAAAAATAAAAATAATAAATTTTGAGCGGAATGAGGAAGATAAAGGTTAGAAAAAAAAAAAGAGAAAGAGGAAGAGAAGGATTTATAATTGTGAAAGGGGTATATGAGAAATAATTGAGATGGAAATGGTGATGAATATGGAAATGATTGAGAAAAAAAGAAGAATGTGAACCATAATAAAGCATATGAAAGTAGCTTAATATAAATAAGAATGTTTATGAATATAGTTGGGTTCGAGTTTGAACTCATATTTATATTAAGTTTATTTTTTGATATTTTATAAATTATAAACTTGATCTATTTAATTTTTGTATACCCGAGTAGATTTAATATATCAGATTTGACGAAACATTTCTGAATATCACAATTATTCACAAGTTAAGCATGTATTGATAATTCTTACTAGTCTGTATTTAGAGATAAACTTAGAATACAAAATAGATTTTAGGTGTCATGTATGGTATAAGTTTGATACCTTATACCACTATTAATTCTTATTATCTTTGTTCTCCTTTCTACTAAAGAGACAAGTTATTTTTTGCTACATTAAATTAATCTAATTGAAAACTCATTAACAAGAACTTTATAGCAAAAATATTTAAAAATAAAATAAAATAAAAATAAAAATTCAATAAAATGAGTATAAAATATATGAGTTGGGTCGGGTTGATCAAAGTTTAAAAATTATAACACACCACCTAACTTGTGAAATACATTTTTAATTTTTTTTTAACTCTTTATAATCTATAATATTTATATTATTTAAATCTAATGACTTAAATAAAAATTTGATAATACCCAAGACTATAAGAATTGCCCTACAATAAACATATACAAGAATATTATTGTCTCTAAAAACATTAGTATTATTATATTATACTATATACTAAAAGAGCTCATGGTTAAATTACTGTGCATTGTGAGACATATCAATATGGATTACAATAATATTGCTCAGTTTTTGGGTCGGTTTGGGTTGGTTCGGTTCACAAATTACTGCTTTTTATTTAATTTTCATAGTAAAATACAAAGAAACGTTTATAGCTAGTGAATAAAGTGTAGTGTCATGTAACTAAGTGGATAAAGTGTTTATTTCCTGGGCAAAATCATTGAATTGAACCTGCGCGTGATGTTTTATGCCTTTTTTTGTTTTTGTCTTTTTTTTCCTCATCAATTCCTTTCGCTGTATATTAAGGAGGTTACCACTTCAACTTTTTCATCCTTTCTTTGTAGCTGTGAATGATAATGTCCTGTCATTATCATTTTTATTTCCTTTTTATATTTTTTTTTCTTTTTAACTTATACTTTTTTTTTTTTTTTAGTTTATTTATTTATTTTCACGTCAAATAATTTTTTACTAATAATTTTATTTTTTTTTTAATTTTTTATTTGCTCTTTTATTAAAGTTATTGACCTATATTTTCTTTGATTGAATTTTTTTCCCATTATTAACGCAATAATAATAATAATTTTAGTTTTTTTTTTCTTACTTCCTCTTTTGTTAATGTTTTTGATTTTCTTCCTCGGGGTAATTTAATTATTTTTATTTTTTTAACAGTAATAGTAATGATATTTGTAGATGTTAAAGCTTTTATATTCATGTTGTTATAATAGGGTGTGTTCATGTGTTTCATTATATCAAACCTTGCATGTATAAATATTACATTTTATTTGATTTTTTTAATTTAATTTTAATTCCTTTAATTTTTTATATTTCTTAAATAGTTCATATTTTTGTCCATGTTTATATATATTTATATATATGTGCCTTTAGTTTTAGTTTTTAGTTTTTATTATTTTCTATTTTGTTGAGATAATAATTTTTTTCATAAAATTTATTCTTAAATTTTAGTTTGTGTTTATGATAATTTGAAAATTGATATTTCTTATTTTTTTCCTTTGTTTATTCTGTTGGTTTTTTTATTAGTTTTTATTTTATTTTCACATCAAATGATTTTTTTTAGCTAATAATTTTTTTTTGTTTGGTTAAAGTTTTTGGGCTTTTTTATTCTTTTATTGAATTTATTTTTCCATTATTCACGTAATAATAATAATAATAATTTTAGTTTTTTCTCCTCGGAATAATATTTTTAGATGTTAAGCCTTCGATGTTGTTGATGTTATAATATGGTGTGTTGATGTGTTTCATTATATCAAACCTTGCATGTATAGATGTTATATTTTATTTTTGAACTAGCAAAATTTATTAATTGTTTCAATCCCAACAATTGTAAAAAATATTTGTTCGGCCCGCAACGTAGTGCGGGTAATTAACTAGTATATAGCTAAAACAGATCGCCAATTTAAACAGTGAATGAACAATGATTTTCACTGTTCACCTAGACTTAGATTACAGTGGATTATTTTGTTTATGTAATAGTGGACAAAGGTTTAACCTTTAGCATACAAAGAAGCATTGTAGCTCATTGGATGGATGTCTGTTTCTTGTCGGAGCGTCGCAGGTTCGACCCCTACCTAGTGCATGATTTTCTACTTTTGTTTTTTATATTAATGGTTGTATTTTGTTTTGTATTTAGTATAATTTTTGCTTGTGGAGATCATTTGTATTTGATAAAATTGCGTTTAATATCTTTCTCTGTTTTAAGAGGGAAGGAATGATGTTAAAAAGGGAAGGGATCGATGGATAAGAAAAATAGATTACTTGAGGATTTTAAGCCAGGCAACTGTTGAGTCTGTTGAATGAATTGAGTTTGTTGAATTAGTTGGTTAGGTTTCAGTTAGTATCAGTTTCTATTTTTGTGAATCTGTTGCTAAACAGTTTGATTGTTTGTTATTAGTTTGTTAATAAGACTAGTACTGAATACTATAAATAGACAGGGGAAGTTTGTAAACTGAGGAGTGGTTTTGTGCTTTAAGCAAATACAAAAGCTCTGTAATCCTTTTTCAATGCAATTGTGAATTTCACAACAATTGAATTCAACAATTGGTATCAGAGCCTAAGGGGGCTTGATTAGGAAAGAGAGAGTGGGAAACACAGAGAGTTAGAGAGAGAGGGAAACACAGAGGGTAGGGAGTGACCACTGTGAGAGAAAACCTATACAATTGAGAGAGAGAACCCAAGGAGAAGAAAATGCAATCAGAGAAATGGCCAACTCTGAGCAATTTGTGCAAGCTTCTATTCCCAAATTCGTTGGGTACTATGATCACTGGTCCATGATGATGGAGAATTTCCTAAGAAGCAAGGAATTATGGAACTTAGTGGAGGAAGGAGTCCCAACTGTGGTGCGAGGAAGCACACCAACTGAAGGGCAAAGAAAGACTGCAGAAGAAGCTAAACTCAAGGATCTAAGGATCAAGAATTTCTTGTTCCAGGCCATTGACAGATAAATTATGGAGATGATTCTAGACAAGGGAACAACAAAAGCTATTTGGGAATCAATGAAGCAAAAGTATCAGGGCTCGATAAAAGTAAGAAGAGCACAAGTGTAGTCACTGAGGAGAGAGTTTGAATTATTGAGCATGAAGGAAGGAGAGAGAGTTGATAAATACATGGCAAGAACCCTAACTGTGGTGAATAAGATGAGAGTGCATGGGGAGCAAATACAACCAAGCACTATGGTGACTAAAATTCTGAGATCAATGACTCCTAAATTCAACTATATTGTATGTTCAATAGAGGAATCAAATGATCTAGATACTATGAGTATTGATGAACTACATGGAAGTCTTCTAGTTCATGAGCAGAGAATGCATGAACTTAAGGAAGAAGATTAAGCCCTTAAGATTGTCTATGATGAGAGAACAAGAGGAAGGGGTAGAAGTGCATTTAGAGGAATTAGAGGTAGAGGAAGAGGAAGGGGTAGACAATTCAATAAAGAGCTGATTGAGTGTTACAAATGCCATAATTTAGGGCATTTTCATTATGAATGCCCTAAATGGATGAAAGGAGCAAATTATGTTGAACTAGAAGAGGAAGATGAAATGCTTCTCATGGCCCATGTTGAACTACATCATGCAAAATGAGAAGAGGTATGGTTTCTGGACTCTGGCTGTAGTAACCATATCACTGGTAATAAAATATGGTTCATGAACTTTGATGATAGTTTTAGGCAGTCTGTCAAGTTGGGGAATAACTCCAGAATGATGGTAATGGGCATAGAGAGTGTTAGGATGGAAGTAGAGGGAGGAATTTAAGTAATTACACAGGTCTATTACTTGCCTGAGTTGAAAAACAACTTGCTCAGCATAGGGCAGTTGTAGGAGAAGGATTAGCCATACTTATCAAGCATAATGTGTGTAAATTGTTCCATCCATCTAAAGGTCTTATTATGAGAAGTAACATGTCCACAAACAGAATGTTTGTGCTGTTAGCTACTGTCAATACCACAGAACCTGCATGCTTCAAAACTGTCAGTGAAGATGATTCTTACTTATGGCATTGTAGATTTAGACACTTAAGCTACAAGGGACTAAGAACCCTACACTATAAGAAAATGGTTAAGGGTTTACCTCTATTGAAGAGTCCAACTGGAGTATGTGAGGGGTGCCTAAAGGGAAAACAACACAGAGACTGTTTTCCTAAACAAAGTCAATGGAGGGCCACGGATAGGTTACAATTAATTCATGCTGACATTTGTGGACCAATGACACCACAATCTAATAGTGGTAAGAAGTATTTGATTATTTTCATAGATGATCACACTAGGAAAACTTGGGTATTCTTCTTGACCGAAAAGTCAGAAGCCTTGAGCACATTCAAGAATTTCAAAACATTAGTGGAAAAGGAGATGGATAGTAATATCCGTGGGTTAAGAACAAATATAGGGGGGGAATTTACTTCTGAAAACTTCAATGAGTTTTGTAGAACCAGGGCTGGCAGTCGAGCCCCAAATGATGGGCCTCTCGGCCCATCAGGGCTGGGCAGCCACCCCACAAAAAAATATAATGAAAAATAAAAAAAATACAAAATTTGCATAAAAAATATTTTTATTAAAAAAGAAAAAAATGTGTTGTTTTCGTACATACGGCCAATACACTAACATATTTTGAAAATTCTTTTTCTTTCAAAAAAAAAATATTATCTCGGTGTTTGAAGAAAAAATGTGTTTTAGCATGGATTTCGCAAGGAAAAATCATTTCTTGCATTTTTGGATTTTACAACATGTTTGTAAAATCCAAAGGGTATTGGCCAATATTCCAAAAATATCAAAATCTTATTTTTGGTGATTCATATTATTCATTGTTGATATTTGGATAAATAAATCCTAAAAGGGCTAATATCCAGAATATTGACGGGGATAATTTGTTATTATTCACTGTCGGTATTTGGATAAATAAATCCTAAAAGGGTTAATATCCAAAATATTGACGGGGATAATTCGTTATTATTCACTGTCGCTATTTGGATAAAAAAAATCCTAAAAGGGTTAATATCCAAAATATTGACGGGGATAATTCGTTATTATTCACTGTTGATATTTGGATAAATAAATCCTAAAAGGATTAATATCCAAAATATTGGTGGAGATAATTTTTTATTATTCACTGTTGGTATTTGGATAAAGAAACCTTGAAGTGGTAAATATCCAAAAAAAAAATTACAGGAATAATACGTCATCATCATTTAACCAATATATTTTTGAAATATTAATAATATAGCAATCATAAGACAAACCAAAACACCAAGCAGCCAACCTTAGGTAGGGCATACTAGGGGTGCTAAAACCTTCCCTTTACGCAACAAGTCATTTGCCTTAGAATCTCTGAAAGACCAGTTTAGGTTTCCTAGTAACCATAATACTAGGTGGCGACTCCCTTTTCCACAAAAAAATAAAGATGAAACCCGAATTGAATAACCCCGCTCACGGGGAGAGTCGTTGAGACGCCGTGCTCTCGCGGAGGGTGCGACAAATTTAATTACCGATAAAATTACCAATATTTTTTTTATTGACCATCTATACTATTGATAAATATTTTCTTGATATAATCAATATTATGCAAAATTTTAGTTGCGATATCAATTTCATATCTAGTGGTGTAATCCAAACAGATTCCAGTCCATCCTTCTCCTATCTCTTTTCTTTGTTATTTAATAAAAACAAAAAAACAAAAAAAATCATCTTACTATATTTCTAAGATATCTTTTATTTATTCTAATATTCAATCACAAGGATTGTAATATATTTATAAGGATGAGTATATTACATCCATGTATGACCCGAGGTTCTTATTTGTCAAACTTTGTTCTTCGAAGTTGATCGGGTGTAATCGTAGGGCACAGCGTTAGCCAGGTGGGTCGATCAGTTTTGATATCTTTCTTGAATTTTAAGTTCGAATTTTTTAGCCATATAATTAATTCCCTTAATAACAAAGGAATGCATGGTTAAGAAGAGTAGGTGATGATCTTAGTAACAAAAGAAGGGTTAAGAAGAGTAGGTGATCACAATAAAAGAGGTGAGTAAATGTATTGTCGGCTCATGGCTATAAAGGTTTATTAGGATGAATATTGTGTTATCCTATCAACTAGAGGTGTATGGACCAAAAGGTGAAAGTAACATGTTAAATTATATTTTATTTGAAAATATATTAAAATAATATATATATTTAAAAAATAATAATTTAAATTTAAAACATACAAAACAATTAGAAATATAGTTGGATCGTAATAATAAACAAAGCATATAAATAAATAAAAAATAATGAATAAAAAAAACATGAATAAAAATTGATTTTATGATATAACGGATGATTTATTTATAGGTATATGTAATAAAATTTTATCATTAATGTCCTGTTTGACATTGCGTTTCAAAAATGTTTTTGAAACAAATTGAGTTTTTATTTTATTTTTTACTTCAAATTTTATTTTTTGGTGTTTTTAGATCATTTTCATGTGCCGATGTTAAAATTAATTTAAAAAAATAAAAAAAATAACATTTTAATATATTTCCGAACGAAAAATACTTTTAAAAGCAACATCAACCACACTCCTAAACAGACACTAAATTCTTACCAAAAAAATTTATTCGCAATAAGTTTTAAATAGTCAAACTCTTAATATAATATTTTGAATACTATAATGTCTTTCTTTTTAATGTACACTCTAACGAAAAATGCTATTTAAAAAAGCTAAATTGTTAACTAATCTCTTTATTATGTTCAAGGCTAGATTTCCTCTCTTTAATTTATAGTGTTTTTTTTTCCAGAGCAACGTGGGAATAATAATTTTGTGAGAAAGAAAATGAATTTCGCCTATTGTGTTTGACTACCGTGTTACCACACAAGGGGTGATAGTGAAGGTGAGCATTTATTTTCTTCGGCTCATGTTTTAGCTTGTCTTGAGTGATCAAGTGTACTGTGTCACCTATCTACGAGTAACTGTCTGTTTTACAAATAATTTCTGAATTAAAATTAATGATGTTTTTTTAGATTATTTTTATATGTTAATGTGAAAAATAATTTTAAAAAAATAAATAAAAATATTATTTTAATGTATTTTTGATTGAAAAACAACTTAACTGTACTCTCAAACAATTACTAAATTATACAATTGACTTTTGACAAACTTTATTTTTTAAAATTTATCGAGTGAAATTAAATCTTCCTTAAACATCCAATTTAGCAAAATGCCTACAAATTTTATTCGGCAATAAATTTTATCCACACAATAACAAGTGTTGGCTTATAAAATGCTACACTTGAAGAACAGCATGAACGCATAGCTTTCGCCTCAAGCCGGGAAAAGGCAAATCTCCCTCTCTCACTCTCTCTCTCAATAGCAGCACATGGCAGATTATTCCAGGCAGCCACTTCTCTCTCCGAGAGGGAACCAGAACGAGAACGATGACCAGCTCATGTCATTTACCAGATCAATCACAAGCAATTCATTCGCCTCCTCCTTCGCCGCCGATCCCGATGACATCCAGCCAATCAATGGTGCCCGCGACTTTTTTAGAGAGTTCTTGAGGGAGTCCAAGAAGCTCTGGTTCCTCGCCGCCCCTGCAATCTTCACCTCCGTGTGCCAGTACTCCCTCGGCGCTATCACTCAAGTCTTTTCCGGCCATGTTGGCACTCTCGAGCTTGCCGCCGTCTCCGTCGAGAACTCAGTCATCGCCGGCTTCTCCTTCGGTCTCATGGTACAGAACCAAATTTAAAACCCATCTCTTAACTGTGTCTGAATGTATGTATATATATATATATATATATATAATCATGGACTGATTAAACGGAATTGAATGGTGATCAGCTTGGCATGGGAAGCGCTCTCGAAACATTATGCGGGCAAGCTTTCGGAGCTGGACAGCTCGACATGCTCGGAATTTATATGCAAAGATCATGGCTCATACTCAACACCACAGCCATACTGCTGAGTCTGGTTTATATCTTCGCAGGCTCACTTTTAAGGCTCATCGGCCAAACCGCAGCGATTTCGAAAGCAGCAGGGATATTCTCGATCTGGATGATCCCACAGCTTTTCGCTTATGCGTTTAATTTTCCAATGGCGAAATTCCTGCAATCTCAGAGCAAGATCATGGTCATGGCCGTGATTTCTGTTTCTGTCCTGATTCTGCACACGATTTTCAGCTGGCTGCTGATGCTGAAGCTGAAATGGGGTCTGGTCGGCGCAGCGGTGGTGCTGAATGCGTCGTGGGTGATCATAGACTTATCACAGTTTGTGTATATTATCAGTGGAACCTGTGGTCGGGCATGGAATGGTTTCTCGTTGAAGGCCTTTCAAAATCTCTGGGGTTTTGTCAAGTTATCTCTCGCGTCAGCTGTCATGCTTTGGTAAGTTGCGAAATTATTTTTTACTATTAATTTATATTTGATGACCGTAATTATACTTCTCAAATCATATATTATACATCTTCTCATCGTCTACGTACGTGGATTTCAATACTTGCGTTGAAAAGTTTATAGGAAATCAGTATTTTATTCTCCTTCTTTTCGAACTAAGCACAAGTATCATAATGTCTTTTGTCGTTTAAGACAATTTTCAAAACTCTTTTTGAAAAAAATTAATTTTAGTGTTTTTAGATTATTTTAATGTCAAAATATCAAAAATTATTTTTAAAAAATAAAAAAGTTATTATTTTGATATATTTTTAAACAAAAAATACTTTTAAAAATAACTTCAACCAGACAAAAATATGTTGGTATAGCCATAATAATAAAAAATTGATTTTTTTTAAAAGTTGATTGTTTTATATATTTTTATTGTTTTTCATATATTAAATGATTTTAAAAATATAACTTTAAAACACCTACCTCCTCGATAGTCTTAGCATGGCCACAAACTTGTACATACACTTTAATTATTGTTTTAGAATAGAAATAGTAGAGTAAAATAGGGTCTAAAGTGTGATTGAACTGCATTAGAGTTTATTAGCTGGGGTGTGTTTTACTTAAAATTAATTTTATTATCTCTTTATTGTTTTAATAAATTAATATTTTAAGACAAATAAAAAATATAATATTTAAAAAAACAATTATTATAGCCTAGAAAAACAAACATTCTAAGTAATATAGTTACATGTAAGTAGCGTGGTCGCTGCAAATATTACTGTGAAGCTATTATTGTTTTATTATGTTTTTTTTTCCTTACTTAGTACACAACTAAGTCAAAGTGTACCAAATCCCATTTATAAACTTGGAAGATCTCACTGAGTGAACAATTTCTAATATTTATTTATTATTATTATTTATTATTATTTATTATTATTATTAATCAGTCCTGATCTCGACTCGAAAGATTTTAAATCGTTTTGCAGCTTAGAGGTGTGGTATTTCATGGCATTGATTCTCTTCGCTGGATATCTGAAGAACGCGGAGATTGCGGTGGATGCCCTGTCCATCTGGTCAGACTCTTACCATTCTCCATTTATTATTTTATTTTTTCACCGCTCAGTAGGGCATTAAAAAAGTATAAAATAAATTTTAAAAACGTTAACTGCTCAGCTACGCTTACGATGTCGTATTGTGAGTCTTCCCAAAGCCATTCCCGGCGCACGTCTACCATCAATTTGGCCCCATCTGCGTTGAATAAGATTCACTCTAGCTCTGTCGCTAGCCATTTTTTTAATTGCTTCCATGCTTACGTCATCATGCTCGGCTCTCTGGACTCCACGTGTATCCCACTGATGAATGGTTATCACCAAGTCAAAAACTTCAGCCAAAACAAAAACAAAATCAAAGAATTGCTGGTAGCTGGTAGAGCTACCAGTAAGAGAATAGAGCTCACGCTTGAGCTACCAGTCAATCCCATAACATGCCAAAACGAAAAACATATTTGATAGCATGTCTATTACTTTTTGTATTTTCATATGATTTGCCACGGGATTTTTTTATGTGTCTATTGAGAAAGGGATCACTTATTTAATTATATTTGATAGCATGTCTATTACTTAATTAGTTTTGATAAATATTAAGGGGATACTTGACCCTCTGTTTCAAAATTAATTTTCAAAAAAATTAATTTTTTTACCCAAAATAAAAAAAATATTATTTTAATATATTTTTAAATGAAAAACACTTAAAATAAAATTTAAAAGAGGACAACTTTGGACAACTTTCATGAGATTATCCTCCTTGAATATTTTGTCAGCATGCATATGGCAGGTTGTGTTTGTTTTCTCTTCAGACATCTCTATTTTTCGTGATACAGATTGTTCAATGATTACTACTCTTAACTATAAGTCTGCAATTAATTCCACGGCTTCTCAGCACCAAGTAAAAAAATATTTTTCTATCTGTTTTATCTGTCTCTTCCATCCACCATTCTTTCTCTACTTACCATTCAAAATGTAATGGGACGTTTTCTTTGTCCTGTTAGAATTCATTGTATTCATGCTAGAGATAAATTTTATAATTTATGACATGGTTAAACAAAAAGTTATAACAGAACCTTATGATTTTACAACTGTATAGTAATTAATTAGTTGAATTTCGAGACCATATATATATATATATATATATATATATGTTTTTTAATGTGCTTTTCCACACATGCCTTTGTCAAGAGATTTCGGGGGTGTTTTTGAAAAAAACAATTAAAAAAATATTTTTATTTTTTATTTTAAATTAATTTTTTTTAGTGTTTTTAAACTATTTTAGTATGCTGATGTTAAAAATTATTTTTAAAAATTATTTTAATGCGTTTCTGAACGAAAAACACTTTAAAAAACAACCTCACCAGACAAGACTTCATCGAGCAGGACTTGATTACACAATTAGAGAGGCAGAAGAATATGCATTGTCAAGTCAAATTCCTTGCTCATTTTTCTTTCTAAGTTGTTGTGTAAGAAAAACTGTTCCATAAACTATTGAAAATTTGCAGCATGAACATACTGGGATGGACGGTGATGGTAGCTTTGGGAATGAATGCAGCGATTAGGTTTGCTATATCTGCTCCTACATTTGATTAATGAATCAATCCCATAAATATTTGGTCGTTAAATAATGTTTTTGTGGATCCATGCAGTGTGAGAATATCAAATGAACTGGGTGCTGCTCATCCGAGAACAGCAAAGTTTGCACTGGTGGTGGCTGTGTCATCTTCCTTCGTCATTGGCCTCATTCTCGCAGCCATTCTTCTTATTTTCAGAAAAAGTTACCCTACTTTATTTTCAAGTGACGTGAAAGTGCAGAAACTAGTTGAAGAGTTGACTCCGTTGCTGGCCCTTTGCATTGTTATTGACAACGTCCAGCCAGTTCTCTCCGGTAATAAACTATAGCTGTACTCATAGTTCTTATTTACGTTCATCCAGTTCTGTCTGGAAATTATTTTGATCTTTAACGTGTGTGTGTGTGTATATATATATTTATTTATTTATGTTTTTATTTATTTAAGGTGTGGCAATCGGAGCTGGATGGCAGGCTGTTGTAGCTTATGTAAACATTGCTTGTTACTATGTATTTGGGATTCCCCTGGGTCTCATATTGGGTTACAAAGTTGGTCTGGGAGTTAAGGTGAGTTCATCGTTTTCTTTTCGTCTTCCGATCCAAGATTTTCTCACACCCGTATCGACCACCATTGTTATAAGACAGATTTCTTACTTCTTTATTCTTCATTTAAACAAATGACAACTGACACTGTCATTTATTAATATCACAACAAAATGTTTGGTGAGTTTCTTTAGTTCACATATATATTTTTTTTGGTATTTTGCTGTTGTCCATGTCGGGGGGACGCATGGATTAAGGTGATCCATCTAAATTATATTCTGGAGTCTAAATTATATTCTGGAATCTCAGTTAATAGTTTAAGATTTTAGGTGAGATGATTTCTTGAGATGATATCAGAACTTTGTTGACTCAACGATTACGAGTTCGAATCTCACCACCCTCATTCTATTTGATAAAAAATAAACACAAGATAGTATACAAAATGTATTAGGTAGCATAATTAAAAGCAATTATCCGATAATTAACTAAGAGAATAAGCCCCCTGTAAGTAATAAACATGCTTTTCAATCTCACTGTTCTGAAATTTTGATCCATTTTGTTCAGGGGATTTGGTATGGAATGCTGTCGGGGACTGTCGTGCAGACTTTGATCCTGTTCTTGATAATTTATAGAACAAATTGGAACAAAGAGGTGTGTACAATATTGTTAAACTTCACCAGCAAGCAGCTTCAAGAATTTCCAGTGATCTTAAGTGTTTAATTATTCATAAATATATATTTTGCATGCAGGCTTCTATTGCCGAGGACAGAATAAGAAGATGGGGAGGGGAAACAGATGCCAAAGAAAACAAACCTTAAAGGACTTCCAGAGACTTGAAGTATCAGAATTACACACTTCGGTTTTGGGCACGTACTGAAGAGAAACTCATTGAAATATCGCGCAAATTTTCATTTCATTCTTAGTGGTGTGTTTTCAGTATAACTCTGTGGCCACTCTTTTGGTGTTTTTTTTTTTTTAATTAAGAGTGCTTTTTATTCTCGACTCCTTAATTTCTGTAAGACTATGAATAAAATCTTGTCGAAGAAAGCAGAGCAATTTTTTGACAATATGAAATGAGTATTCCTTCTCATTTCATATATCGGGTGGGACGTGTTAGAAAATAATATAAATCATATTATGGAGTCTCACCTAACCGTTTAACTTTTTAGGTGAAATAGTTTCTTGTTGACCCAGCGGTTACGAGTTCGAATCTCACCACCCCATCTTTAAAATGTTATACAAGTTTCAAGCTTAAAGAGGTTTTATTTGAGGAAGTGTGTTAAAGAATAATATAAATCATATTATAGAACCTCACCTAACACTTTAAATTTTTAAATGAGATGGTTACTTAACCGAACGAATATCATAGGACTGATGTTTCGGCTTTCGCAATCCTCTTCTAGACTAGAGCCAAAGTTGATGCTCAAGATGCAGACCTTGAGCTAGTTCGAATGATCCATGTTTTGTTAAGTTGGGTCTGCGATGACGAAACCATTAGGGGCTAAATGATCAGCCTGGTGCGATCATTGTACTAACTAATAATGAGATGGGAAAGGTTAGGAATATTCCAAACACGTTGAAGTGTCTTAGAACAAAGCTATAACATAAAAACTGAGAAAACAAAATAAGTCTGAGAGGAGAACCTGCAACTCTGTTTTTGTTGTGTTGACGACGTTATTGGTGGTCCCGATGATGACAAAAGATTTGCGATCTGTATAATAGATAAAAATAAATTAGAACGTGTAATTCCTATAAAAATATAAGATAACCGAAGTTTTACTCGTTTATGTTGACCTATAAAATAGGTTTTCTAGAAGATGAGATAACCGAAATTTTACTCGCTCATCTGAACCTATAAAATAAATTTTCCAGAAAATAAAGTTTCCGTATCCAAAAATAAGTTTTAGACCCATTGAAGGAATAAGAAGTCTAGTCTTTCAATTCTTGACTGTTATTCCTTCAAAAAGCATTCGAAACATGAAGTATGATTTGGAATCCGGTTTTTAACTTCCAAAGAACTAATTTTCACTTCGAATGACGCATGTTCATCCAATTGCGCATGAGAGGCATTTTCAGCATTACGTAAAGAACAAATTATTTGTAAGAATTTTTTTTGGTATAAACCACACGGTGTCTCAGGCACTAGCCCAGACTAATTCATATTCACACCGGGTAGACTCCAAAAATATGAAAGTGCTCCCCAAATAGCCGGCATACAAGATACAAGAGGAGGGGTTAAAAATAGAACAAGAGTTCCCACGTGGTTTTATAATAAATATCATTATTTATTGGTATATGCGTACATTAAATTATATGACATAAAAGTCCAAGTGACAAGACCTAATTCACATTTTTAATATGCGAGCACTAGACCCAAAAAAAATGATGTATAGCTAATGGTCATCAGCCCATTCAATGTTAAATTCATAGAATTACGCTTTAAGGTCACTATTAGCACTCAATTGCACTATATAAGATTACACCGATCCAATCTAAATTTAGTCACATCATCAAATAAATCATCTAATTGTTTTTGTTTCTCTCTCTCTCTCTTTGTTAAAATGATTTTTCACTTGTTTTTCTCTCGAAGATTTTATTTCTTGATTTATTTCTATTTTGTTTTACTCCATTTTTCTCTACCTTACTCTATTCTTTCAAACAAAAGATTACATTTGATATATGTTCTTTTCTAAATTTAGAATATGCATGCTATTAATTCTATTAATTAACTTATAAGCATATTCATGATTTATTTTCATTCATTTTAAAAAATAAAAGATTTATCAATAAATTTTATGTTAATCTCTAAAAGTAGAAGATTTTATCAATTTTGACTCTTTAATGAAATTTTTTGATGTTAATCCCTAAAAATAGGACATATTATCCATTTTAACCTTTCAATGAAAAATTAATGTTAATTCTAAAAAATAAGAGATTTTATCAATATTTAAATATTTATAAAAAAATTGATGTGAATCCCTAAAATAAAAGATTTTATCGATATTATCTTTTTGATAATAAAATTGATGTCAATCCCTAAAAACATGATATTTCATTGATTTTGACCTTGTTATAAAAAATTGGACATTAATACCTAAAAATAGGAGATTTCATGAATTTTTGATTTTCTTGGAAAACAACTAACATTCATCCTTAAAATAGGAGATTACTTTGATTTGGGACTGTAAACAAAAACTTTTGTAGTTAATCCTTAAAATAGGAGATTCCATTAGTTTATATTTTTGAACAAAAAGCTTTGATGTTAATCCCTAAACAGGTTATTTTATTAGTTTAGGGTTTTAAAACAAACGTTTGACCTACATAAATGATAATAATTGGGTTATGACTCTCCTGTTTTGAATATGTCCAAAATAGAACTTAAGTGGGTCTATTCTAAAAAAACTTGGCTTTCTTGGGCTATGATTTGATTTTGAATATTTTCAAAGCTTTATTTTTTATAGTGTTAACATTTCATAAGGATAAGATATCAAGAAAGCCTTTTCATGAGGTCCTAAAGTTACTCTGCAAATTGGGTTTTATTTATAAAATCTTGGGTTTTATTTATTTCATTTTAAAATAATCTTAAACTAGTTTATATTTTGGTTTTAATTTCTTCCATATATTTAAGTAGGGTTTATGTAAACTTCTAGCTAAACGTTTTCTGAAAAATAAAAATTTTAACCTAAAAGTAAAATCGGTTAAAAAATTATGTAGAAAAATAAAAAATTTATGTCAATGGTGAAATTGAAAAGAAATAAAAAGTGATACGAAAATAAATAAAAAGGGAGAAAAATCAATTATAAAGTATGAGAACAAATTGAGATTATATGTAAATGAGGGCTTTAAGTGTAAATTGCAAAGAAAATAAGTATATAAACCACTTTCATTCTCTCTCTTGAGGGCCGACTATAGCTAAACAAAGAAGAGGAGAGGGAAAAACTTGATTTCTTCAAAATTCTTTTGCAAAATCACTAGAAAAACATGAGATTAAAAGAAGATTGAGAGAATTACTCACAACCACTGTCGCGACGACGATTTTTTACACGCTTCGCGCCCCGCCATCCCCTCTGATTTGGGGGAGACAACGGCGCGCGGTGTAAAGAGATGTGTTTTATAGTAGTAAACGATTATCATTATTAGGAGTCGCCACCTAATATTAAGGTCACTAGGAACCTATTGGTTTGCGAGAGTCTAGGTAAGAGAACTTGTTGTGTAAGGGGAAGACGCATCACCCCCAGTGCACCCTACCTAAGGTAAGCTGCATTGTTATTTGATTGTTTTTCTAAGTTAAAAATTTTTACACTACATTTTAAAAAAAACCATTTTTTTTGTCTGCGGATGTACATTACGATGTAATTTTACACCGCAATTAAAACCTTTTTTATCCGCGAGTGTAGTTTACAATTTAGTTTTACACCCCGATAGTTAAAACAATTTTTTTTTTTTGATATTTTGGCCAAATTCTAACGGATAATCGTAAACTGGTTAAAATATCCAATTTTCGTTTTAAAATATGAAAAAGATGCAACATATTGTTTTTACAAAAAATATGATGGAAAAACTTTGAAATCCGGCCGTATGCATGAAAACAACACCTTTTATGTTTTTGAAATTTTTGTATTTTGAAATGTTTTTCTATTTTTATAAATAAAATAAAACAAAAATAAAAAAATTCTTTAGGCTGAGAGTCCAGCCCATCTCTGCATGGGCTGACCTCCAGTCCAAGTGGGCTGTCAGCCCACCTCTTGTCAGCCCAATTTTCTGTATTTTTATATTTTTTTCTATTTTTTAAAATAAAATAAAACAAAAATAAAAAAATTCTTTGGGTTGATTGTCCAGCCCATCTCTGCATGGGCTGGCCTCTAGTCCAAGTGGGCTGTCAGCCCACCTCTTGTGGACTGGGCCTCCAGGCCAAGTGGGCTGGCAGCCTACCTCCCCTATACGCTTGGGTCGGGAACAAAAGCCCGGCCTGCATGCAGTGGGATGAAGAAGATGATTTCTGTTAGTACTGAAAAGAGTACCTGTTGGTACCGTTGGGTAGAGAAAGTCGAGGTGATGATTTCTGTGGTGGTGGCGTCGTCAACGATGGGCTGTGCTGGCCGGAGGAGGCGTCAGAATTCCATGGGTTCACGTCGCTGCTACTGCCACCATCTCTGTTGCCTCACCAGAGAGTGACTAGGTTGATGGTGTAGAGGGGAAGTTCACGATGATGATGATAGAGGTGTTGGGTGGTCGGCAGCCACCTTTAGTGGAGAGAGAGAACTCGGCTGAGCTAATTTTATATAGAGAGAGGACTTGCAGACCGAGAGAGAGAGAGAGAGAGAGAGAGCTGGTTGCCGAGGGAGATGAGGGATGATAGTGTAATTTTTGTGTAATATTTCCTTGTTTTGGCTGGTTTTTTTCTTTGCCAAAAATTCTCTGCAAACTTCTCGTTTTCTGTGGTTTTTGGCACCTCTGTTCGTGAATTTTCTCCTCCCCCGCATGCAGCGTCCATGGCTGCTATTTATAGGAGAATTTGGCCTGCCACGATGGCTGAAACACTGTGGCTGTCGGTGGCATCATCGTGGCTTGCTTTCGCAGGGCTACTTTCGGCGGTGGGCTGTCTGCAGGCGTGTAGGTGGCTGGTCGGCAGTGGGCTGTCGACAGCGTGCAAGTAAAGGCAACGGCGGGACTGCAGTTTTGGGAGAAAGTGGAAATGCAATTTGGTCTTTTAATTTGTAATTGTTCTAATTGCACCACCAATTGGATTTAAACTTATAATTTTATGCAATTGTATCCCCGTCAGAATTTCAACAACAACCTTGACTTTGCGCGCCTTTTTTATTTTGGTCATTCGCTTCCGATTTATGCAATTTGACCCTTAATTGACCATTAAACTCTCAATTGTCTTCAAATTGACCCCTAATTTGTGCAATTGGCTTGGAAAAAATCAATTGGGTCTCCGAAAATTCCAATCTTCTCAATTGATCTCCAATTAAGCTTAAACACTTGATTTCTTACCAATTAAGCCCTTTATTAATTTGATGTGACTTATTTAAAGTATAATTAAGTCCTTGCACTTAATTAAATCCTTCAATTAGACCCTAAATTAATTCCTGGTCATAATTACACTTTAAATTGGTCGACGATTAAATCAAATCAACCTATAAAAATATAATTATGTCATTCAACTTAATTCTTACAAAGATTTATCCAATGATAAATTATTTTTGCCTTAAATATGTATTTTCCTCTATTTTTGGGATAAAAAAGATACGATCGGACTCTAAAAAACAATCAAAATTTCCACATTGATTTATCTACCAACGTCGGTCCCTTTTCTGTTATTTTTGGATAGATTTTGGGGAGTAACCCAGAAATTGGGTTATGACAACAACACCCATAAACAATTAAATAGGAGTGAATTGATAGGTGGATTAAGGGCACAATCATGGAAACAACGGAGAAATAAGAGGGGTTTGAAATTTTTTGACTAATTGATATTCAAAAACAAGATTATTATTCAATAAAAAGTTCTAAACCTAATATAACAAGTATATATGAAATGAATAGCAATTGAAATCAAATTCATGAATTTTATGTTAGGGTTCATAATATAAATTTAGGGAAAATGTAAATTGATTATGAATTAAACAAATTGGATTTAGAGTACATTATGTTGGGTGCTAAATTAGAAAGAAAATTTTAAATTGCACAATAATGTAATGAAATTGAACAATAGTGTCCCTATAGGCTCAATGATTGACAAATAGAAGTCTAAAATGCTTGTAATTAAATTCTATTTAATTAAATTAAATTCCTATAAATTAGAGTGTAATCTTATAAGACAAATAATTTTAAAAGAGTTTAGTTACCTTACAAAGTGATTGAAATGTTATATTGTTTAGAATTGGGAATTGGAGAAGTTTAATGTACTTAGAGGTGAAGATTATTGTGTAGTGCTTGATTTCTCATGTAAGGGAAAGTTTTGATTAAAATTTATAAGAATACATCATGGTAAGAGAAGAGATTATAATTTCCACCAAAGAGGAAATAAATTGAAAATGAATGCAATTATAATTATGGTTATAAAATGTAGTATATTTGTGAATTTCTATAATGCATATGTTTTTCATGAAATAGTTTTAACTATTTTAAGTAAAAGATAAGTTGTATTAATGTTGTTTAAAAGATTGTAATTAGAGATGTTATAACATATATTTTATGGGAATGTTTATTCGAATAATGAAAAGATGAATAAAATGTTTAGTTATTAAAGTTTGTAGATGAAAATTGAACAATTTTGTCACTTATCTTCTAAAGGATATTAAAGCATCAAAATGATAACTTTTGGGATACGATTTTTTATAGAAGTTACAAAAAGGAAAGTTAACCTTCCAACGGGACTAACCTTGTATAATTTGGAGTTCTAAAACTCTAGCTATAAGCTAAAATTCAAGAGGAGTCAAGTTGTGAATTATGTTGGACAATTTTGGTGAATTGTAATATCGCGTAATTCAGATGCATTAAAGGTTGAATTGAGTTTACCTTCCTTAAGTAAAAAAATAGATTTTTATTTTATCTTTTGAAAAAGATAAATTATGATCAATATTGAATTGTTTATAATTTTAGTTATGATTAAAACAAAAGGCAATATTCTTGAACAAATTTGACTTGAATTGGTTAGCTTTTACTTTGTTTTGAAGTTATTTTTCATGTGAGATTTTATATGGTGGGTATTGTAAGAAAGGAATTGAAAGGTGCATATGTATGTGTGAGTTATAGAAATTTGTCATATTAGGTTGAAGATGATCAAGAAATTTCAATGTGATTAATCAATTATATTGATTAATAAAATGGAATTATTGATTATTTTGAGTTAAGAATTTAAATGTATTATTATGATTTTTATTCTTGTTTGTTAATTTTTATAAGCTAAAATTAATCTTTATTGTGATAAATTATTTACATGTACCTCACAATATGAATGATAGATATTTAGGGTGGTTATTGTTAATTTTTAATAAAGATGTAACATAAATCCTTTTTTGTACTATAATTGGTTATGTAACAGATGGTAATATTATCTAAGTTTATGTTTCTTTAATTGGATCATTTGTGTAAACTAATAATATTTTATTAGTATTTTTTATTGTGTCAAAATTATGATTGCATGTGATTATGTTAAACTTATTTTAAATGAAATGATTATTTACGTGTTGTGTGTGTCGTTATATGCAATGAAATGTGATGAATGAGTTATTGAAAAATTGAGATTTTAAATACTTCGATTTGATGTTACAATGTGACATTGTTTAATATGGAAGTGAAACTGGTTTTTAGTTGATAACTTAGGACCTCTCAATATAGATGAGACTCTCTTGAAATTTGGTAGATTTTCCAATCAAATTTGGTGCAATGTATGTGTGTGCATGTGTAAAATCACTCAATAATTATAATCATCATAAGAAATCATATTTTGATTGCATGTAAATTGTCGCACCCCAAAAAATGATGAGTGCAGCGTCGCGACGACTCTTCCCCGTGTGCGGGGATTCAATGTGTAGGGGGGATTATCTATTTTCGTGAAAAAGGGAGTCGCCACCTAGTATTATTATGGTTACTAAGAAACCTAAAACTGGTCTTTCAGAGATTCTAGGGTAAGGGGCTGGTTGCGTAAAGGGAAGGTTTTAGCACCCCTAGTACGCCCTACCTAAGGTAAGCTGCTTGACGTTTTGGTTTGCTTATGACTTGCTATGGCTTTGAAAAAAACATATGTTAATTAAATGGTTAATGGGATATCATTCCCGCCGAATATTTTGGATATCAACCCCTTAGGATTTATTTATCCAAACACCGACAGTGAATAATAGCATATTATTCCCACCGAATGTTTTGGATATTAACCCTTTTTGGATTTATTTATCCAAATACCGACAGTGAATAATAGCATATCATTCCCGCCGAATATTTTGGATATTAACCCCTTAGGATTTATTTATCCAAATACCGAAGGTGAATAATAGCATATCATTCCCGCCGAATATTTTGGATATTAACCCCTTAGGATTTATTTATCCAAATACCGATGGTGAATAATAGCATATCATTCCCGCCGAATATTTTGGGATATTAACCCCTTAGGATTTATTTACCCAAATACCGATGGTGAATAATAGCATATCATTCCTGCCGAATATTTTGGATATTAACCCCTTAGGATTTATTTATCCAAATACCGATGGTGAATAATAGCATATCATTCCCGCCGAATATTTTGGATATTAACCCCTTAGAATTTATTTATCCAAATACCGATGGTGAATAATAAATTTCCAAAAAAGATTTATATATTTTTTTGAATATTGGCCAATACCCTTTGGATTTTACAAACATGTTGTAAAATCTCAAAATGCAAGAAATGACTTTTTTTCTTTGCGAAATCCATGCTAAAACTCATTTTCTCTTCAAAACTCAAGATAATATATTTTTTTCAAAAGAAAAATAATTTTTAAAATATGCTAGTGTATTGGCCTTATGCAAGAAAACAACACATTTTTTTTTTTAATAAAATATTTTTGGAAAATTGTATATTTATATTTTTTTTAATTTATTATATATATATAGGGGTGGGCTGGACTGCCACAGCCTATGGGGCTGGGCTGCCAGCCCGCCCATGGGCTGGGCTGGGTTTCAGCCAAGACGCTTGGGCCGTCTCCAGGGCTAGGCCTGGCGCAAAGCCCGGTCTCTCAAGCCCACGCAGGGAGCGAATTAATTCACTCCCCGCATGCAAAATTTGCAGAGACGATGAACAGTAGCAAGGAAGATTTTCGAGTATGGAGAATGGAATACCTGTTTATACCGTTGGGTAGAGGAGATCGTGGTGATTATTCTGGTCGTTGAGGCGTCGGAGATGGTGGCCTGAGTTCGCCGGAAACTGCGTCGGAAAGTGACAGTTACGTTGCAGACGATGAAACTGTTCTATCAAAAACTTTGCCTGAGATGATGGCTGAGTTTCTGGAGAGATGGGTGGTTTAAGGTGATGCTGAGGAAGGATATGGGTGGTCGATGGGGGTGATGCTTGGCTGGAATTTGGCTGCTGAAACTTATGACCGGAGGGGAAGAGTGACAAAAGGTTCCTCTGTTTTAGAGAGGGAAAGGCAGAGTAAAACTTAACACAATATATTTTCTCACGTAAATCTTTCCTCCCCTCCTTTCTCCATGCAGGCCTCTATTTATAGCCGAGAAGACCTCAATGTTGCAGTGATCACGTTTTAAATGCAGTATCAAAACAGCCAAGCAAATCGAAGAAAAAGGAAAGAGATCACGCTGGAAACAAATTTGGGAAGGAAATCACGGTTGACTTGATTTGTCTTGCTGCGACGGAGAAAGATCAAATTGAAAAAGGAAGCAAAATTTGGAATGATTTGCCGAGATCACTGTGAATTGGGAAGAAAATCAAATTGAGAAAAAGGAAAGAAATTTCGATTGATCTGTCGATCAATGCGCCTAAAAAAATCAATGAAAATGCATGCCGGAACAGTGCATGCTTCCTTTTTTATGCAGATTTCAAAAAAATCAAAAGAAGGTAAAAATATGATTTGGTCCTTTAAAAATTCTAAAGATGCACTCTTTTGGATTTAAACTTTTTATGCAATTAAATCCCATCAAAAATTCAATCTTAACCTTGGCTTTGCGTGACTTTCTAAACTGGTCCTTGGCTCCTGATTTTTGCGATTTAACCCTCAATCGGCCATTAAACTCCAAATTGCTCGATTCGCCTTTCAACCCAAAATCTGTTTTTTTTTGAAATTTTTTTTTTTTTTTTTTTTTTTGAAACATAAAAAATAAAGAGTCAAAAATTGGGTAGCAACAGATGCCCCCTCTTTACAATGCTTACGACTAAAGTCTTGTAAAAGACTTAAAATAGTAAGCGTTGTAAAGAAAAACAGAATGAAGGATATGGGTCTCGCTTTTCTGGTTGACCTATCCAAGCTAGATATGAAGGGTCTCATTTTTTTGGGTGACCGACCCGGTTAGCGGTTAGCAAGGTCTCATTTTTCTAGGTGACCGACCCTGTTAGCATGGCCTCATTTGATGGGTGACCGGCCCGGTTAGTATGGCCTCATTCGATGGGTGACCGGCCCGGTTAGCATGGCCTCATTCGATGGGTGACCGGCCCGGTTAGCATGGCCTCATTTGATGGGTGACCGACCCGGTTAGCATGGCCTCATTTGATGGTTGACCGACCCAGTTAGCATGGCCTCATTCGATGGGTGACCGACCCGTGTAGCATGGCCTCATTTGATGGGTGACCGACCCGGTTAGTATGGCCTCATTTGATGGGTGACCGACCCGGTTAGCATGGCCTCATTCGATGGGTGACCGACCCGGTTAGCATGGCCTCATTCGATGGGTGACCGACCCGTGTAGTATGGCCTCATTTGATGGGTGACCGACCCGTGTAGCATGGCCTCATTTGATGGGTGACCGACCCGGTTAGTATGGCCTCATTCGATGGGTGACCGACCCGGTTAGCATGGCCTCATTTGATGGGTGACCGACCCGTGGTCTCATTTTTCTGGGTGACCGACCCGGTTAGCATGGCCTCATTTGATGGGTGACCGACCCGTGGTCTCATTTTTCTGGGTGACCGACCCGGCTAGCATGGTCTCATTTTCTGGGTGACCGACCCATCTCGAGCAACATCGATCTTTAATTCATCATCGATCTTCAATTCATCTTCCGTGATTTTGCTGACCTGAGATTCTGCATCTCTATATTTTCCAAAACTCGAAATCACATCAGCTTTCGCCACCTTTCCTGTCAGGTTAGTGTTATGACAATAATATGCATGTTTTTGTTACCTCTATAGAAACATAGGTCCCCCCTGTCCGTTGTGGTCTTCCTTCATAGGATATGTTTCTCATGCTATATTTTCACGCTGGGTGAAGAGACTTTTGTTCCACAGGGCCCTTTCTAGCTCCATTGAAATTTCCTTTTTTTTTAAAATATCTTTAACGATGTCTAGAAAAACTCAAACCGATGTATACTTTAAAGAAATATTCAAAACATGGCTTTGTTTATGCAAATTGACACTTCCAATGCAAAAATCACATTTTTATGATTTTTCTCTTTTTGCCCCCGGTGTGGTGCACAAAATATGTCAAAAAGGATAAAACATAAATAAATATTATAAAATCATGCTTTGAAAAAATTTTCTTGCAACGAGAATTCATGGCCGAATTTTATCTTATTGAGGAAGGTTACAAAATATCAGGCATAATATTTCTTTACAGAGTCGGAATTCACAGGCCTGACTAGATCTTCTCCATCCATTCTAGATAATAGCAAAGCTCCTCCCGAGAACGACTTCTTCACCACATAAGGGCCTTCATAGTTCGGGGCCCATTTACTCTGATCTTGCCCTGGTACACACAATATCTTCTTCAATACCAAATCGCCTTCTTGGAATTTTCGAGGTCGGACTTTCTTATCATATGATCTGGCCATCCTTCTTTGGTATAACTGATGATGACAGATTGCAGCTAACCTCTTTTCGCTGATCAAATTCAACTGTTCATATCTGACCTTTGCCCATTCTGCTTCATCTAGTTCAGAGTCTATTAATACTCTTAATGATGGGATTTCTACCTCTAAAGGCATTACTGCCTCCATTCCATACACCAACATGTACGGAGTGGCTCCTGTTGAGGTCCGAACTGCGGTACGATATGCATGAAGGGCAAACGGCAACATTTCATGCCAATCCTTATAGGTGACTACCATTTTCTGAACAATCTTCTTGACATTCTTATTAGCAGCTTCTACAGCACCATTCATCTTTGGTCTATAAGGAGAGGAATTTGAATGCTTGATCTTCCATTTAGCACAGAGTTCTGTTATCAACTTCCCATTGAAGTTCTGTGCATTATCAGTTATAATCTTTTCTGGTGGCCCGTACCGGCATATCAAATCTCTCTCAACAAACTTCTTTACCACCTTTTGTGTTACATGAGCAAATGACCCGACCTCTACCCATTTTGTAAAGTAGTCGATTGCCACGAGGATGAACCTATGACCATTGCTGGCTTTAGGGTTGATAGGTCCAATCACATCGATTCCCCACATCGCAAAAGGCCATGGAGATAACAAGTTAAATAGAGGGGTTGGAGGGGCATTCATTTTGTCACCGTAGATCTGACACTTATGACACTTGCGAACATAGTCAATGCAATCCTTCTCTAATGTCATCCAAAAGTAACCAAATCTTTGTATTTTCCTAGCCATCTTATGTCCACTAGCATGGGTCGAGCAGATCCCTTCATGGACTTCTCGCAATGCATTTCTGGCTTCAACTCCATCTAGGCATCTCAGCAAAGTCCCGTCAGATGACCTCTTATACAAAACTTCTCCATCAAGATAAAAATCCATTGCCATTCTCCTCAAAGTCTTCTTTTCGATGTTGGGTGCCCCCATGGGATAAGCCTGATTTTGGATAAAGTTCTTGATATCGTAGTACCAAGGGTTTTCATCTATTTCCCCTTCAACTGAGCAACAATGAGCTGGGTTATTCTTGATGTCAATGTGTATTGGCTGCAAATTTTGCCCGAAGTCTATTCTAGCCATAGAAGCTAGTGTAGCCAAGGCGTCTGCAAACTGATTTCCTTCCCTTCCTAGATGTGTGAACTCTATCTCTTCAAATTCTTCAGCTAGTTTAGATAGGTATTCTTGGTAGGGTACTAGCTTTTCTTCTTTGGTTTGCCATTCCCCTTTTACCTGACAAATAATTAGCATTGAATCCCCATAAACATCTATCTTCTTTACGTTCAACTCCAACGCAGTCTCTAAACCAAGAATACATGCCTCATACTCGATTGTGTTATTAGTGCACCCGAATTGCAATTTAGTTGAAACTGGGTATTGCTTCTTGTCAGGAGATATTATCACCACCCCAGCTCCGTTACCACATACATTCACAGCACCATCAAAGTACATAGTCCACCATCCTAGTTTTCCTTCCTCAACTGAAAACACATCCTCATCAGGAAAATCAAAATCTAACGGCTCATAATCGTCCATAGCATGGTCTGCCAGGTGATCAGCGATAACACTCCCTTTTACAGCTTTCCTTGTCATGTACACTATGTCATACTCGGATAGCAGAACTTGCCACCTGGCAATTCGACTGGATAAGTAGGGCTTTTCACAGATGTACTTCAACGGGTCTAATTTGGAAATTAGCCATGTGGTATGGTACAACATATACTGTCGCAACCTTTTTGCAGCCCATGCTAGCGCGCAACACAACTTCTCAATCATAGTATACCTAGACTCACACTCCATGAACTTCTTACTTAGGTAGTAAATGGCCCTTTCCTTCCTCCCGGATTCATCCTGTTGTCCAAGCACACATCCCATCGCTGTTCCCGTCACTGTTAAGTATAATATCAACGGCCTTTTTGGTATAGGAGGGACGAGTAGAGGTGGTTTTAGCAAGTACTGCTTAATTTTCTCAAAAGCCTCTTCACATTCCGCGTTCCAAATCCCAGGATTCTTCTTTCTTAACAAACGAAAGATTGGGTCACAGGTTGGGGTTAATTGGGATATGAATCGAGCAATGTAATTTAACCTTCCTAAAAACCCTCTTACTTCTCTTTCAGTCTTCGGAGCTGGCATGGCTTGAATAGCCTTTACTTTTTCAGGATCCACTTCTATTCCTTTGTCACTCACCACGAATCCTAACAACTTCCCAGATTTCACCCCAAATGAACACTTTGCAGGGTTAAGCCTCAACTTATATTTCCTTAACCTTTCAAATAATTTCCTCAATACTTGGACATGATTCTCTCCTTCTCCGGATTTAGCGATCATATCATCCACGTATACTTCAATCTCCTTGTGCATCATATCGTGAAATAAAGTCACCATAGCCCTTTGGTAAGTGGCACCAGCATTCTTTAACCCAAATGGCATGACTTTGTAGCAGAACGTCCCCCATGGTGTAACAAATGTCGTCTTCTCCTTATCTTCTTGCGCCATTTTTATTTGATTATAGCCTGAGAAACCATCCATAAAGGAATATATGGAGCTACGAGCTGCATTGTCGACTAACATGTCTATATGTGGTAGAGGAAAATTATCTTTAGGGCTAGCACGATTTAAATCCCTAAAGTCCACACATACTCGAATTTTGCCCTCCTTTTTGGGTACCACTACTATGTTGGACACCCACTGCGGATACTTGACCACCTCTAGGAAACCAGCGTTCCATTGCTTTTCAATTTCCGTCTTTACTTTGATCAAAACTTCTGGATGCGTTCTTCTCAGCTTTTGCTTAATCGGTCTGCAACCTTCTTCCAAAGGTACCCTATGTACTACGATATTCGTATCTAAACCAGGCATATCCTCATAAGACCAAGCAAAAACATCCACATAATCTCGAAGCAGTGCAATCAAGTCTTCTCTTTCCTTCTGTATGACCAAAGTTCCTATCTTGAGCTCTCTCTGGCTTTCTTCAGTACCCACGTTTATGGTTTCAAGTTCCTCCTTAGCGGGCTTCCAGACCTGTTCGTGTTGTTCTATTAATTTTGTGAACTCCCTAATGCTATTTTCATCCCTTTCTTCCTCTTCTACAGCTATTACGTGTTCTTTAAAATTCGGCCATTCATTCTCAGTGTAAAGTGCAAGTGGTGTTGTGGAAGTTCCGCTTTCAGGGTTCCTGAAAGCGGAAAATGAGTGTAAATGCACAAACAAAAATAGAAATAAAAAAGAGAGATGAACTAAAAATGCATGATCTTATATAAAAAAAATTCGGTTCACAACAAAAACAAAGATAAAATTCGACTGGCCTATTGGGCCTTAAAACAAAACAAAACTAACAAAACAAAATTTGCTCATTACATTCTGAAAACCAATGGAGCTTCTTGGGTCACCCAATTCTGGAACTTCTCTCCCTTGGCTAGCTTCCGAATACAAGCAGAGGTCGTAGCTTCCTCCAGAGCATAGATGGTTAACTGTGGTAGCTCTTCATCCTTTTTTTCTGACTGAGTCTTCTTGACAATGCCCTTGACTTCCTCCTCTTCCACAATATTTATACTCATAGATGACAACTTCTGAAGAGAGCTTTCATGTCCTAGATCAGGTTGTATGACATATGCTGCCTTCGGGAATGAGACTCTGATCGGAGGAATAGCTAAATTTTCTTCTTCAGGCTTCCTTCCTTCTATCCTCGCCATTCTTTTCTCTCTTCTTGCCACAGCAGCCCGTTGGTAATCCTCCTTTCTAGGTTTATATCCCAGACCAAACCTTTGCTCTGCGACCTTCAACTTCGTTATCCCAATCCACTCGACCTTCCTCTTTCTTGTGCCAAATCGGGCAGGAATCTTGTGCTTTAAAAGGCTTTTAGCGGCCATTTTAGTGGCCTCTGAGATCCCTAGTTTTCTTCTTATAGTATTCTCAGGCACCCACTCAGTATTCACAACTTCGAACGCATGCAGGTTTCCATCCACAAAATCTTCAGCTTCAATGAAAGGGACCGCCACATTCTTCATCATCGATATTGTTTCTTCGGCCTTAATGGTGACAAGGACACCATTGGCAATGTACTTCAAACATTGATGCAGTGAGGAAGTAACCGCTCCTGCAACATGTATCCATGGTCTTCCTAATAACATGCTATAGGAAGGGTGAATGTCCATCACCTGAAGGGTTACCAAAAAGACTTGGGGACCTATGGCGAGTTCAACTTCGATCGACCCCAACACTTGCCTCGGTGCACCATCATATGCTCTAGCCGTAATCCCACTTGGCTGCATGTGAGAGGGATCTACTGGCATCTCTTCCAGCATATGTCTTGGCAACACATTTAGGGCTGAGCCATTATCAATAAGAACTTTGCCAATTAGACAATCCTTACATCGGACTGTGATATACAGAGGCTTGTTGTGTCCTGTTCCTTCAGCGTCGAGTTCATCCTCGGTGAAATATAAGAAATTTGAAGCATGAATTCTCCCTACCAGATGCTCCATAGTCTTTTGTTCAATATCTTGAGGCACATAAGCCTCATTTAGTACCTTCTGTAAGGCATTACGATGCGGCTCAGAACTAAGTATTAAAGACATAATGGAGATCTTGGCAGGGGTCTTTTTTAACTGGTCCACCACACAGTACTCACTATGTTTCATCAACTTCAAGAACTCGTTCGTCTCTTCCTCTGTCACAGGTTTGTTTACCTCCAACTCTTTTTCAAAGCCCATTACCTCTTTACCCTTAGCCTTTCTTTGATTTGCCAACTCCTCAGGCGTGAAACAATGACCGCTTCGGGTCAAACCACCTATTTCACCTTGAAAGAAAGGAGCTTCTCCATTTGAGGTGACAACATAATTTCCGGGTGTTGCCTTATAGTCTACCTCCTTTGCATACGAGGGCTTATACAAAACCAACCTCGATAACCCACTAGCTGTTGATTGGATTCTACATTTCTCTATTCCTGCTACCTCTCCACTACTTCCCATACTCTCTATCCTTAGCTCCCCCAAAGTCAACATCCTCGTGACCTTTTGATGGAATTCGGTACACTCATCAATGTGATGCCCTTTTTCATTATGGAATGGGCAAAAGTCATTTTCGCCCATGTCATGCTTGGTTGATCTCATCAAATGTCCAGATTGCACCAACATATTGTATAATCTGTTCATAGTCACCTTAGAGCCCTTACTTTTCTATCAGTTTCTACTGCATTTATCCCATTACTTCCTGCAGCATGCTTGGGCAAAGGATTCAGGTTCACATTGGGAGGATCTTCAATGGTGATCCATCCGATCCTGATCAATTGCAATACCTTCCTCTTAAACGCTACACAGGTCTCGATGCTATGACCCGCATTACCAGCATGGTATTCACAAGTCAAATTTGGGTTGTGCCAGGCAGGGAAAGGTGGCTTCAAAGGGGGTAGTGGTAGGGGAGCAATATGTCCGATGTTTAGCAATTGCGCATATAACTCTTTTAAAGTCATGGGCAAGGGTGGTAGTTGTTCTTCCGGCTGTTGATAATCTCTCCTTTGGAAATCATTTTGGTTATGTGCGGGGAATTTTGGGTAAAAAGATTGGTTTGGGGTGGTAGGTTTGGAAAAGTTGATGCTGGCAGTTTGGGGTGCAGGTGTTTGGTAGTTTTTGAAATTTTTGTCTTTCCCCTTGTACCTGTCCTCCAGATTATTCACCTCGACTTCCTTTCTTTTCCCAACAAAACCCCTCTTCTCCACGGGTTCCATAATTCTCCCGCTCCGGATTCCTTGCTCAATCCTTTCAGCGATTCGTACCGCATCATAAAAATGCTGAGCGGAGCTTCCCATCAGGTGCTCGTAGTACGGGGCCTTAAATGTATTGGCAAATAGAGTCACCATTTCTGTCTCTATTAATGGAGGTTGTACATTGACAGCTTGGTCCCGCCATCTTTGAGCATAAGTCCTTACGGACTCCTGAGCTCCTTTCTCCATGGTCATCAAGCTAGTCCTATCAGGAGCAATCTCCATATTAAACTTGTACTGCTTTAAGAAAGCATCTGCCAAGTCTGCCCACTTTCTAATCCTGATGTTATCCAACCTCATATACCAGCTAAGGGCCGACCCTGTCAAGCTGTCCTGAAAGAAATATATCAACAATTTATCATCGTGTATGACCTCAGCCATCTTGTTATAGTAGGAACAAAGATGAGTTTTTGGGCATTCTATTCCAGTATACTTGATAAATTCTGGAACCCTGAACTTCCACGGTATCACGATGTTAGGCACCAAGCATGCTTCGGCTGCCCTAACTGGGTCAGATAGATCATTCCCTTCAACTGCTCTTATCCTTTCTTCTAGTGCGGACCACTTGTCATATCCTGCATGGTCAGAGAATCTAGCATCTTGTGGTTCCTCATCTGTCAAATCCAATGTAATAGGGATCTGGATGGGCCGAGTGGATTCGAGCTGCTTCTTCGGTGAGCTTGTCCTTAAAATGTGAGGTGCCCTCGGGCTTTGAATTGCCGGTGGTGCTTCATCTGTCTGAGCTGACGTTCCCTCTCCATCTCTTGTTCTTAACGCCTTCTCGAGCATGCTAGCTAAACATGCCACATCGTTTCGGACAGCTTCGAGCTCTTTTTGGTATGGAGATTCTGGCTCGGCCCTTTCTTCATTTTCCATTCTTCTTCTTAAACGAGTGTTGTGGACTTTCGCAGGGGGACCTATGTTTCGTAGTTGAGCTGTTTGCATGAATGTATGAGAGAATGTAAAATGTATGTGATGAATATGCTTGTATGAATGTATATGTAATGCAATGGATTTCTTGTGAACAAATAATGGCCAATCACTTCATAGAATATGGGTTTCTTGCCTGTCACATTGCCGCTAGGAGTACTGCTTTTCGGGTCATTTGCTTAAGTCATATTTACCAAAAGACAGAATTTGCATAAGAGATGGGTCAACGCCCTTTTATTTGATGTTGGATAAGATTGTTACATCTTTTTCGAAAACATAAAAAGGAAAATCAAATTAAAATTCTTCTTCCGCTACTTCTTTAGCCAAAGGTAGGAAAGCGAATCCACGGTTCTCGATTGTCTCCAAGAAAGCATCGGTTTCAGCTAGACTTCGCCGATAACGGATGATGTCATTCCCCACATTCCTAGCGTTGGTTCTAACGACCCGAGCGTGCGCAGCAGCTTCATCCATCTGTTCATCCATCTTGGATAATTTTTCAATAAGCAACATGTTGGTTCTGTTCAATGAAATATTATTAGCATCGATTTGATCCTCGTGTTTTTCTATATATGCTAATTTTTCTTCCAGATGCTTCATCTTCTCTCTCTATTTGCCAAGCTTCGTCTTCAGGGTTCTTATCATCTTCTTTACTCGCCAATTCTGCTTCAACGCCTTCATCTTTCACAGGCTCCACCAAACGACTTTCCGACATTACATACTTCTTATACAATTCTTCATACTTTTCAATTCTATCCATCACCTCACACTGGGTCTCGGCAAATTTCTCTTGGTAATACTCTATGTTCTCTCGGCATTCATTATGTTCGATCTTCAATGCACTGAGTTCAGAGCAACTTTGCGTCCACTTCCGATTCATCTCTGTTAATTCTTTCTCAATTTCAACCCTAACATTTTCCTCCTCAACCATCTTCAACTCGAGCTTGGTTAGTCTTGCATCTCTAGACTGTAATTGCTCATCTAAAAATGCCCTCCTTTTATCACCTTCCAACACCATTTCTTCCATCATCATCTTGTCTTTTCGGGTCTTGTTCAATTCCATCTGAAGCTTTTCGATTTGCCTCTTCAATTCTTCTTCACTATCAACTCTTTTTCTCTTAACAGACTTTTCTCCAATTTGTGGAGATTTTATTTCTCCATTGGTCGAGGCTGAGGCAACTAATTCTCTCCATTTTGCATACGCTTTGCTTGCACTAGGATTCCCCGAACCTTTTATTTCTAACAAAACTAGATGCTTCCAGTCTTGTTTGATGGCTCTCACGACTTCTTGTGCAACAGGATCTTTAAACAAACCAAAAAATTTAGCAATTCCTTTGGTCCTTGGAACGAATTGCATGCCCCCATGCTGTCTTACCACGAGAGCAGAAGCATAACTCACATAACCGGTAATCCCTACCAACGGAACCCAACACCTTTGTCCGCAACTCATTAGAACATTCACCGCTTTGGCCCAAGGGGCCTTCCATTTCATACCACCACTAGGTATAGCTCTTAGTTTTTCTACCCAACCTTGGTTGTCTAGATCCCCCCATTCTTCTTCCTCCACTATCCTCAATGGTTTCTGGTTGAACCACCAGAAATTAAAGACAGGTTTTTTTGTCTCGATATGACTAACCATCCAGATATATAGCAGCTGCGTGCAACATCTCACTGCCCCTTTCCCGGCCTTCCGACAGTGATTAAGTGTCAAGATGGTTTCAGCCAAAACAGAGGCCACGGGGTTGATTTGTGTATTCTCATACACCACATAAGCAGCAGCGGCTTCTAAGCTTACTATACCCGTCCGGCTTGGGAATAACACAAGGCCAAATATGCCTAATGCAATCAACCTTTCTTTCTCTGATCCGGTCTTCTGTTCTAGTTCCAACTCCAGCATCTTCCATCTCAGACCAGCAACATTCTTTTCCAAAGCCCTCTCTAAGTTGGGGATCTTGAGCAGCTTCGACAGTTCAGGAATGACCTTGTCAGATCTCAAAGGGAAATAAATTCTGTATAGGTCATTCGGAAACTCAGTCAGCATCCCGTATTCCTCCATACTAGGACATAGATCTATGCTCCCAAAAGAAAAACAACGGTAGTCAGGGTCCCAGAAATGAACTAGGGCTCGCACCGCTGGGCTTAAAACGTCTACCTTCGCAATCTCCATCAAGCGCCCATATTTCCTGAAAAATGCGTCCTTATCCACATTCTGAAAATGAGTCGTTAACTTGTTCACCTCATTTATAACGCAATCCAGATTCTTGAGTGGTAATAGCCTCATAGCATCGCCCTTAAGGCAGTCTTCTTCAGTCAATTGTGACAATTCAGAACTTTTCCCATACTCCATGACGGAAAGTTTAGTGATTGTGGCCATTTCGTTCACAAGACCTGTAAAGCAAAAATGCTTTTTTAGGTTTTTCCATTTTATGTAAAAGATATTATGGAGCATACATCCTAACGATAGGTTCTAATTCCTTTACGTGAGACATAAGGTAGGTTTACTACTTGGTCTCTAAAGAGGGTCTCTTGTTGTCCCAGTGATCACCCTCGTAAAGGTGATATGGGGGTTCAGCAGATAATGATATGGCACGTATACCAATCACCACCAGTCTAAACACTCAGCAAAGAGTTGGGGTTTACACAAACTTCAACCTTGACTCAAGTCATAGGTAAGCTGCTAGTCCCCCACTTAACTTAAAGTTTAGTGTGTGCTCTCAAAATAATAAAAAAGTGATGTATGATGACAGGATGTAAAGATGCATGATAAAGCTTATAAACAAATATATAAATAAACCATAGCAACAATAAAATAAATGAATAAATAAAATAAAAACATATCATAAACAAATAAAACAGTCAAGCTTAGCCCAAGTCCCCAGTGGAGTCGCCATTCTGTCGCACCCCAAAAAATGATGAGTGCAGCGTCGCGACGACTCTTCCCCGTGTGCGGGGATTCAATGTGTCGGGGGGATTATCTATTTTCGTGAAAAAGGGAGTTGCCACCTAGTATTATTATGGTTACTAAGAAACCTAAAACTGGTCTTTCAGAGATTCTAGGGTAAGGGGCTGGTTGCGTAAAGGGAAGGTTTTAGCACCCCTAGTACGCCCTACCTAAGGTAAGCTGCTTGACGTTTTGGTTTGCTTATGACTTGCTATGGCTTTGAAAAAAACATATGTTAATTAAATGGTTAATGGGATATCATTCCCGCCGAATATTTTGGATATCAACCCCTTAGGATTTATTTATCCAAACACCGACAGTGAATAATAGCATATTATTCCCACCGAATGTTTTGGATATTAACCCCTTTTGGATTTATTTATCCAAATACCGACAGTGAATAATAGCATATCATTCCTGCCGAATATTTTGGATATTAACCCCTTAGGATTTATTTATCCAAATACCGAAGGTGAATAATAGCATATCATTCCCGCCGAATATTTTGGATATTAACCCCTTAGGATTTATTTATCCAAATACCGATGGTGAATAATAGCATATCATTCCCGCCGAATATTTTGGGATATTAACCCCTTAGGATTTATTTACCCAAATACCGATGGTGAATAATAGCATATCATTCCTACCGAATATTTTGGATATTAACCCCTTAGGATTTATTTATCCAAATACCGATGGTGAATAATAGCATATCATTCCCGCCGAATATTTTGGATATTAACCCCTTAGAATTTATTTATCCAAATACCGATGGTGAATAATAAATTTCCAAAAAAGATTTATATATTTTTTTGAATATTGGCCAATACCCTTTGGATTTTACAAACATGTTGTAAAATCTCAAAATGCAAGAAATGACTTTTTTTCTTTGCGAAATCCATGCTAAAACTCATTTTCTCTTCAAAACTCAAGATAATATATTTTTTTCAAAAGAAAAATAATTTTTAAAATATGCTAGTGTATTGGCCTTATGCAAGAAAACAACACATTTTTTTTTTTAATAAAATATTTTTGGAAAATTGTATATTTATATTTTTTTAATTTATTATATATATATAGGGGTGGGCTGGACTGCCACAGCCTATGGGGCTGGGCTGCCAGCCCGCCCATGGGCTGGGCTGGGTTTCAGCCAAGACGCTTGGGCCGTCTCCAGGGCTAGGCCTGGCGCAAAGCCCGGTCTCTCAAGCCCACGCAGGGAGCGAATTAATTCACTCCCCGCATGCAAAATTTGCAGAGACGATGAACAGTAGCAAGGAAGATTTTCAAGTATGGAGAATGGAATACCTGTTTATACCGTTGGGTAGAGGAGATCGTGGTGATTATTCTGGTCGTTGAGGCGTCGGAGATGGTGGCCTGAGTTCGCCGGAAACTGCGTCGGAAAGTGACAGTTACGTTGCAGACGATGAAACTGTTCTATCAAAAACTTTGCCTGAGATGATGGCTGAGTTTCTGGAGAGATGGGTGGTTTAAGGTGATGCTGAGGAAGGATATGGGTGGTTGATGGGGGTGATGCTTGGCTGGAATTTGGCTGCTGAAACTTATGACCGGAGGGGAAGAGTGACAAAAGGTTCCTCTGTTTTAGAGAGGGAAAGGCAGAGTAAAACTTAACACAATATATTTTCTCACGTAAATCTTTCCTCCCCTCCTTTCTCCGTGCAGGCCTCTATTTATAGCCGAGAAGACCTCAATGTTGCAGTGATCACGTTTTAAATGCAGTATCAAAACAGCCAAGCAAATCGAAGAAAAAGGAAAGAGATCACGCTGGAAACAAATTTGGGAAGGAAATCACGGTTGACTTGATTTGTCTTGCTGCGATGGAGAAAGATCAAATTGAAAAAGGAAGCAAAATTTGGAATGATTTGCCGAGATCACTGTGAATTGGGAAGAAAATCAAATTGAGAAAAAGGAAAGAAATTTCGATTGATCTGTCGATCAATGCGCCTAAAAAAATCAATGAAAATGCATGCCGGAACAGTGCATGCTTCCTTTTTTATGCAGATTTCAAAAAAATCAAAAGAAGGTAAAAATATGATTTGGTCCTTTAAAAATTCTAAAGATGCACTCTTTTGGATTTAAACTTTTTATGCAATTAAATCCCATCAAAAATTCAATCTTAACCTTGGCTTTGCGTGACTTTCTAAACTGGTCCTTGGCTCCTGATTTTTGCGATTTAACCCTCAATCGGCCATTAAACTCCAAATTGCTCGATTTCGCCCTTCAACCCAAAATCTGTTTTTTTTTGAATTTTTTTTTTTTTTTTTTTTGTGAAACATAAAAAATAAAGAGTCAAAAATTGGGTAGCAACATAAATAGTGAGGATGTTATAGTTTATTTTATTGAACTATAAATACTCTCTTTGATTTGTAAGTTATGGCAACTCATTGGTTTAATAAATAATACTAGAAAGGATTTATCTGGCTCTTGGTTCTACATTTAACTATTTAGAACTTATCAAAAAAAATTTCTTTGTTGCATTCAACCTATATAACTTTAGTTTTTGCTTTGTTATAATCAACAGGTTGGGGTTTTTTTATCCAATATATATGGTCTTTTGATTCAGATAATCATTAAGTAGGGTTTGTTTCTACTTGATTTTGGATTTCTTAGGTTAGGACTCAATTACGGTTATGAGTTTTAGGGTTTTTACTCTTTAGGTTTACAATATAGTTAGATGTGTCTTCTTGTTTCTAGAGACCAATATAGACCTACAATAATATTTTTTATCCTTAAAATGAGTTGAATAATGAGTTAATGAGTTTTGTTAAGGTGGCATCAAGTTTTAATTAAGCTTAAATTCAAACAGTTGTCATCACCATATTTTTACCCCCATTGAAAATAGAGCTAAAAAATAAAATTATTAAGCATAAAAAACTATAGAGCCTATATAATAGCCCAAATGTAATTTTAGAAAAGTCCTTTCAACTTCTTTCCTCCTTAAAAGAGGAAAAAACAAAAGGAAAAAAGAAAAATAAAAATAAAAGGAAAAAATAAAATTTTAAAAGGAAAAACATTAAAAATAAAGATTTTCATTGACTTTAGAAGTTAGTCTAAAAATTAGAACTCTAGCATTATATATGTGTTGCCCTCTCAATTGAAAATAGGGACACAAAGGAGAGAAAAAGTAAAGAAAAAACACAATTACTTTAACATAATTCTACCAAAAACTCTCCCTACACACCTGAAATGGAGCCCAAAATTTCCATTGGTCATCACTCTCTCTCTCCCCTCCACTAAACCTATAATATGCTAGAACATCAACCTCATTTGCTCTTTTTTTTTTTTCATTTTCACTTGAATTGCCCTAATCTTCCCTCTAACAAGCTCCTACACACATGAGTAAGATTCCAAACATGCATTTGTACTCTCTCTGCTTTCAGTTCATGCTATAATTACAAATTGGTATTTAATTTATGATTGTTACAATCAAGACCATCTTGAAATTTAATATGATATTAACTGGTTTTAAATTGAAATTTTTTTCCAATTTTATTAATTTTGTATTTTTATGGTATCTAATCACAATCTAAAGAAGTTAATTGGTTAAAAAATAATTATACATGAATTAAATTAAAAGGGCATGAACTTTAATGTTAAAGATTATTCTCTTATTAATATAATTTAGATCTAGAATTTCTAATTTTTTTCAAGAATGTTTTTGAAGTGTAAATAATTAATATGATATAAAATTTAATTTTGATTAACTTTGTAACATGGAGTTTATTTCTAATCACGATTTTTATGAATAATTCTTATTTAATTTGTTAGTTTTATTGAGGTAGAACTACTTAAATACATACATATAATTTATAGCCAGATAAAATGACCTAGGACATGTAAGTATAATTTATTTAATCACACAAATAAAAAGATTAACTGTTAGGTAAAGTTTATAATTATACGCTTGATAAAAATAAAAAGATTAATTTAAAATATTTGTAAATATTGATCAATTATTTTTTTACATGTATATTTTTAAAATCATTGAAAAATAGTTTTAAAATATAGTAGGGGCCATAATTTGTAAGAATAAATTATATAATTTTCCCACAAAATTAGATATAACATCCTCTTTTTGCAAGGACACATTTGGGATTTAATCACCCTCCTTATTCAATTTTTAGTGACTTGTGTTTGGCTTTTTACCAAGATTTTTTCCTTAGAAAATTTAGGTGGTATCTCATTTGCTTTTACTAAACACCTCGACATCGCCTGTATTACTAGTTAGGTCGATGTGTTTACTAGTTTTGAGAACCAACTTGGGCCTACCGTGATGGTTTTAAGCCAAAAATAAAATCAATAATAAGTAAACGAGTCCTCTCAATGTCGGGATCGACATGGACAAGCATAATATTCTATATAACTTTTTTCTTTATAAATAATAATAAGAATGATAATAAAAATGAGGTCAACAAATATAAGTAAATAATAAAATAAAATAAAATAAATGTTTAATATATTTTTTATATAAAAAAATTGTCATTCTTAACATTATTCTTACAAAAGTTAACTAGTTTTAAATTAGATCAACGACCATGTTAGTTTCACTAGATCAACTCTCACTTAATTGAGTCAATGAATCACTATTACAATGCAAGTTTGGATAAATTTAAAAATATTGCTGAAACATTCCTCATAGCAACATACATGCAACTATCTAGTACCCAACTAAATCATTCATTATTCTCTAGTGGTTATCTTAGGTTTAATGATTTTATATCTTGGGTTGAGAGAGGCATTTTAGATGTGTTTATGAAAAATATACCTTCATTTTTATAGAAAATAAATAAGTTAAGAATTATGATTAACCAACATAAAATATAATTAAAGATCCATAGGCAAAATAATGATAATAAACTTAAAAAAGTAAAATTTCATTTCAAAAAAATAAAGAAAATGGGATTTTAATGACTAGTTTATAAATCGGACCACCAATGTACTTGTATAACCTACAAGCTTGGTTTAACCATTTTTTTATTTTATTTTTATTTGTAGTTCTAATTTTCAATCCAAAACCTCGTTTCCTCTCATTTAGGAGAGCATCAATGAACTAAACGTCTATTGGTTATTGAACTATTGAATTGCCCTTTCATTGGTTGACTTCTCATTCCTAGAACTTACTTTATTCATAAGAAAATAAAAATAAAAATAAAAAAAACCCATAATTTATATTGAAGCATAAATGCAGTTTATATTCCATGACAATGTATTTATAATTACTTCAAGTTAAAAAAAAAAAAGGAGACTGGTTTTATTTATCACGAAAGAAAAAGGCTATCCATGTTGAGTCTCTACGAAATATTATAAACTAGAATTATAATAAAAAAAATTGAAATATTAGGAGTATATATCAGTGTGCGTGGCTTAATAAAAAATAAAAATAAAAATAAAAATAAAAATAAAAATAATTACTAATTATTTACTCTAATTCGTTTATAGAAGACCGATTATATTGGCATAGAATCCAAACAAACAATCTTCGAGGGTTACCCGTTACCTTGCAGGGTGAGTGTTGATCAGGATTTTCGTTTCTAAAACGACCCAGTTTTTAAGGTAACTAACAACAAATCACAAGACCATATCTCAACCAACAAGGTAATTAAAATAACTCATCCATAGTGAAAGACACCTAATATCCGACAGCATTAAACCAAGGAAATAAATTAATATGATGGCTTGGTTGATCATCAACCGGTCCCTAATGTTCCTGGTAGCCTAGTTTATCGAGATTGGATGGATAAGATGTAAGCAACGTATGGATTAATTTACTATGTAATCCCTTTCTGAAAATAATCAGCCAAAAAAAAGAAGAGGATTTTCATTTACTCTTATTCTAGATTTTGTTGCCCTGTGTATATAAAAGGGTCTCTCTGGTTTGAGAGTTTATAAGTACTCGTTGCTATTATCCTTTACCAAAAGAGATCAATCATAGCTATCTAGTTTAAGAGAAGAAGATGACGACTAACCCTACCCCATTGATCGTCACTTTTGGAGAGATGCTCATTGATTTTGTGCCTGATGTTGCTGGAGTTTCATTGGCCGAGTCCGGTGGCTTCATCAAAGCCCCTGGCGGCGCACCTGCTAATGTTGCTTGTGCCATCTCCAAGCTTGGTGGAAAATCTGCCTTCATTGGCAAGGTAAATTTCTTTCTCCTAGCTCGTTTGTGCACCATGCAAGGCACTTACTTTTCACCATTTGTTCTGCGAGCCTTCAGATCCTGAGATTTGTACACGTTTTTTACACTTCTTCTTCGAAAAAAAGAAAAAGAAAGAGATATGTTAGGTAAAATGTGATGATTTTAATCCAAGAGCATATGGATCTCAAAGAATAATAGTTTTTAATGTGATTAGGTTGGAGACGATGAGTTTGGCCACATGCTGGTTGATATCTTGAAGAAGAATGGTGTGAACAGTGAAGGAGTGTGCTACGATCCACATGCCAGAACTGCTTTGGCATTTGTGACACTGAAGAAAAATGGGGAGAGGGAGTTCATGTTCTACAGAAACCCTAGTGCTGATATGCTACTGAAGGAATCTGAGCTGAACATGGGTCTCCTCAAGCAGGCCAAGGTGTTCCACTACGGATCTATAAGTTTGATATCTGAGCCATGCAGATCGGCTCACTTGACAGCCATGAAAGCCGCCAGGGAAGCTGGGATATTACTCTCTTATGATCCAAATGTGAGGCTTCCTCTGTGGCCATCTTCTGATGCTGCTAGAGATGGGATCAAGAGCATCTGGAAAGACGCTGATTTCATCAAGGTATATCTACCAAAAATCGTTCCTCCAAATTATTAAATCTGTCACATCTCTATTACTTTAAACTTTTGAGCTCAAATTTAGATATCTGAATCTCATCAATTTTATTGAATTTCTTACTGTTACATGACGCAGGTTAGTGATGATGAGGTGGCGTTCCTGACACAAGGGGATCCCGAAAAGGAAGATGTGGTTCTGTCCCTCTGGCACGATCGCCTCAAGCTACTTGTTGTCACTGATGGGGAGAAGGGCTGCAGATACTTTGCTAAGGCACTGTTTTTTTCATCATTTTTTTCAGTCCCTTTTCTTAATTACCTCTTATATGATTTGTTTTGCGCCTTGTAATTTCCTGAATGATCATAATTGTTCACTATATTCTAGGTTTTTTCTGTTTTTGCCTCACTGTTTGATAATACTTTTTTTTCCAATGTGCAGGGTTTCAAAGGAAGAGTTCCTGGGTTTTCAGTGAAAGCAGTCGATACAACTGGAGCTGGTGATGCTTTTGTCGGATCATTTCTACTTTCTGTCGCCAAGGACACTTCAATTTTCCATGTAATCTTTCTTCTTCCTCAATTTATGATTTTGAAACACTCTTCTTCTTCTGTAATCAATCTTATAATTTCAATTTGCAAGCACTGACTTGCCCTGTGGTCAAGAAGGGACTTGTCCCTTCCTCTCACCACAGGTTCAAACTCTGTCATGCACGTCTGTCACCCCTGCGGTGTTTTATTGAACTTGTAGGATATTTAATAAGTCCGGGGATTAGTTGTGGTGCATACAAGCTAGCCCGGACACCCCGGTTATTAAAAAAAAATCTTATAATTTCAATTCTTTTCTTTTGGCATGGCAGAAAGAAGAGAAACTGAGGGAGGCTTTGGCATTTGCAAATGCGTGTGGAGCCATTTGTACAACTCAGAAAGGAGCGATCCCAGCCCTACCTTCTACTTCTGATGCTCTAGCACTTGTAAAGTCCAAGGCCAACTAGACGTTACGTCCCTTGTTTTCTTGGGTCCAAAACTTTTTTCCAAGAGATGCACTTAGTGTGTATTTCTTCTTCTAATTTTGGATTTCTCTGCCTTCGCAGTCAATATCTTTCAAAGTTTATGGTTTGATGTTTTTTGTAACTGGTCATGATCTACAAGATTAGTTTGTTTTGATTCACTAAATTGGCTATCCCTCCTCAACCTCAAACTTTATTAATCTGAGTATGGATTCAAATGGCACCATCCTAAATATTCTTTCTCCTTAAAATCAAGTAATGATTTAACCATGTCATATTTTGACATGCTAGGTCAAACTAGAGACTCTGATAAGCTTTTATTTGGTTTAACTGGAAACTCGAGTCATACAAGGAGTTGGGTAGGGGGGGTTTTAGGTTGACTCCCTGTTGTGTACTTAAACACAACAGGATTTGAGAGAAAAGAACAAGGACAGGGGAGTTTAAAGAAGAACAGTTTATTTCATAATGCTCCTCTCTCCCGTAGACCCCAGCCTTTATAGGCCTTTGATTCGGGAAGTTACAAGCAGATTAAAAGCAATAAAAGAGGAATATGTGCCACTAAGTGATCGTGGTTGTCCCACTTCACACGTTGTCATGAATGCTCATGAATTCCCCACATAACAGACATGAAAAGTAACTGCAGCTAATTAATCCCACAACCCATGACCAGTTATGGTTATTTTCCTTCCACGACCTTTTGCATGGCAGATATGCATGCAGGGCTGTTTGTCCATATCATTCCTTCCCACCCGAAGAATCCTTGTCCTCAAGGATAAACTCTGGATATGAACGGGAGAAACGCCATTGATTTTCCCATGTTGCGTCTTCGACTACCCCCACCCATTTGACCAGCAGTTCTTTGCGAGGGCGATACCGTCCCTTTTGGATGATGCGTGTGTCCAATATGGCCTCTGGTTGGGGAAGTAGTGTAGAGTCCTTTGAAACAGGAGGAAGAAAAGGCGAGGCCTGAATCGAAGTGCCCACATGTTTCTTCAAAAGGCTAACGTGAAACACATCGTGGATTAAAGACCCAACTGGTAATTCCAACCAATAGGCAACAGAGCCCACCCTAGCCAACACTCGATAGGGTCCAAAAAACCGAGGGGATAGTTTTAAGGATCGTCGAAAAGTGACAGCGTTCTGGCGGTATGGGTGGAGCTTTAAGTAGACATAATCCCCGACATTGAATTCTATGTCTTTACGATTTTGATCGGCCTGTGTCTTCATTCTGTCCCGTGCGACATTCAGATTTTGATGTAGCTCTTTCAACAGCTCAGACCTACTGCGGAGGAGGTCATCGACAACTTGAATTTTTGTAGTTCCTGGAACATACGAGAGCAGTGAAGGAGGAGGTACCCCATAAACGACCTCAAATGGTGATAGTTTGGTGGCAGTATGCACGGAGGTGTTGTAATTGTACTCGGCCCAGGAAAGCCAATCCCTCCATTTGTTAGGCTGTGCACTGGTGAAGCAACGGAGGTATTGTTCCAGTGTGCGGTTAACAACCTCTGTTTGGCCGTCGATTTGTGGATGGTAACTGGAACTCGTCGCTAAGTTGGTTCCCTGTAATTGAAACAAAGTCTTCCAGAACGAACTCATAAAAATTTTGTCCCTATCACTGACAATGGATTTCGGCATTCCGTGAAGGCGAACAATGTGATCAATGAAGGCTTGAGCAACTGAAGATGCTGTAAATGGGTGTTTTAATGGCATAAAATGGGCATATTTGGACAAGCGATCCACAACTACCATAATGATAGTAAAACCCTTGGAAACTGGTAATCTCTCCATAAAATCCATGGAAATGTCAGTCCATACCTGTAGAGGAATGGGCAATGGATGGAGCAAGCCGGCTGGTTTGGTGTTGTCATTTTTGCATCTTTGGCATATCTCGCAGTGTTTAATAAATTCTTTAACAGCCAATCATAACCTCGGCTAGTTGAAGCTCTTCTTGAGGCGACTGAGAGTTTTATGGTATCCAAAATGGCCCCCAGTAGGAGAGGAATGATGTTCCTCCAGAATAGCAGTAAGTAAGGAAGAAGAAGGACTCAAGTACACCCGTCCCTTCTTGTACCAAACCCCATCATGTTTAAAATAAAGTTGGTGATGCAGAGATGAAGATGGACTGTCCAATTGAGCATAGAATGGATCCTGGGATACTTCTTGTTGGAGGATAGCCCACCAATCAGCTATGGGCATTGAAATTGCCGTGCAACTCCATTCGGTCACCCTTGACAATGCATCCGCTCCTTGATTTTCCTTGCCTTTCTTATATTGGATGGTGTAGTCATACCCCATGATCTTGGGTAGCCAACGTGCTTGAGTGGGTGTTGTAATCCTCTGTTCTAACAAATATTTCAGGCTCCGCTAGTCCGTTCGAACAATGAATGGTTTGCCCAAGAGATATGTGCGCCACTTGCAGATAGCTTTCACAATAGCTAACATCTCCTTCTCATATGTAGACAGGTTGAGTGCTGATCCTTTGAGAGCCTCACTATAAAAAGCAACTGGGTGATCTTCTTGTATTAAGATGGCGCCGATCCCTACTCCACACGCGTCACTCTCGATAATGAAAGCTTGAGTGAAGTCTGGTAATCGCAAGATTGGGGGAGACACTAGTGCCTGTTTTAGCCAATTAAAGGTTGTAGTTGCCTCAGCACTCCAATGGAAACCTTCCTTTGTCAGCAATTGGGTGAGAGGGGCAGCAATTCCCCCGAATCCACTTACAAATTTGCGGTAGTAACCAGCTAGCCCAAGGAATCCTCTGACGCCCTTTACTGTGGTGGGAGTGGGCCATTCATTCATAGCCCTTGTCTTGGTCGGATCCACTTGCACCCCTTCATGTGAGATCAGATGGCCCAAATAGTCGACCTGCATCACTCCAAAACGGCATTTGGATTTCTTAACAAATAGATGATTTATGGACAGAATTGTGAGTACCGTATGGAGATGGGAGAGATGATCCCCCTAATTATGGCTGTACACCAATATATCGTCGAAGAACACCAAGACGAATTTCCGCAGATGAGGCCGGAATAAGTCGTTCATGAGACCTTGGAATGTGGCCGGGGCGTTGGTGAGTCCGAATGGCATTACGACAAATTCATAGTGCCCATCATGTGTCCGGAATGTCGTTTTTGATATGTCTTCCTCTTTGACTCTGATTTGGTGTACCCTGAACGCAAATCAAGCTTCGAAAAATACCTGGCATTATGCAATTCATCTAGCAACTCATCTATCACCGGGATCAGATACTTATCTTTGATTGTGATCTGATTCAAGGCTCTATAATCGATGCAGAAGCGCCAACTCCCATCTGCCTTTTTGACTAGCAACACCGGTGACGAAAATGGGCTAACACTGGGTCGAATGAGGCCAGATTCCAAAAATTCTTTTACCATCTTCTCGATTTCGCCTTTTTGATAATGTGGGTACCGGTAGGGTCGAACACTAATAGGGCCTTGATTTGGTTGTAACGGTATGCGATGATCATGCGGCCGTGTGGGTGGTAGTTCCGTTGGAGCTTCAAAGATCGGTTGGAATTCGGTCAATAGTTGTGCCAGATCTTTAGGATGATCTGTGGTTGCCTCATTTATTCCCATGGTGACAATCTGCAAAAAAAATCCCAACCCCTCCAAATTCACCAGCTCTTTTTCATGTAAGACCTTGTACGGGGACTGTCTCAGCCCTTGAAATATTCTGGTGATTCCATCTAGTTGGAAGCTCATTGTCAGCTCCTAGTAATCTGTTTTAAGAGGCCCTAGGGTCTTTAACCATTGTACCCCCAATACAGCCTGGCATGCAGCCACTGGAAGCACATAGAAATCTGGCTGTATGGTGCACCCTTGGATTATCACTGTGAGGCTCAAACATCGTCCGTTACACTCAATCATCTCACGGTTAGCTACCATTACCCGGAAGGTTTTATCCCGCAGCACCGACAGTCCCAATCTGGACACCACAGACTGATCGAGAATCAATCAAGACAGTAACATCTTGGTTCTTTAGCCTACCAATCACGCGGATGGTTTGAGGGTGATTAGCTCCTGAAATTGCATGAAATGAGATCTCTGGAATTGGTTTTATATCTAGAAGATCATATGCGCCTTCTTCGAAATTTAATTGGTCCCCAATAAAGGTATCTTCAATCATGAACAGTTGAGGTCGTTTGCACCTGTGTCCTCGGACAAATTTCTCATCACAGTAGAAACATAACCCTTTTGCTCGCCGATCCCTGACTTCCTGACTGGTAATCCTTGTAAAAACCCCTTGTGGCTTTGTATTTTGGCTCGCGATGGGTGGTGGTACCAGAAGTCCAACCGAAGTACTGGTGTTGTTTTTCGGTTGTGTTAGGGCCCCAGCTGTTCGAAGGACTTGAGTAAATCTTTTCTGCAACTGGATTCGCTCCTCCACCAACCTTGCTACTCCAATCGTGTCCAATAGTGTGCTCGGCTGTTTGACCTTGACATCCAGCCGTATCTCATCTCGCAAGCCTGCAACAAAACACCCTACCAAATAATTTTCTGGTAACCCATCAATATGTTGGGACAGTTTTTCAAACTCCGTCTGGTAGGTGATGACAATGGTAGATTGCCTGAGGTGGGTGAAGGCTTCAGAAGGGTTTTCATAGTCGGTTGGCCTGAAACGATGAAGCACAGCTTGAGAGAATTCTGCCCAAGTGAGATGACCCCTGAATTTACTCAACCAACGGTGCCATTGGAGAGCATCTTCTTCCAAGTGGAAGGAAGCCAGCTGCACCTTATATTGGGGATTGACATTTTGGAATTCGAAATACTGTTCAGCTTTATATAGCCATCCCGTTGGGTCTAACCCATTGAATCTTGGAAAGGACAACTTGAGCTGTGTGTAGCTCCGGTCAGTTAATTGGGTGGAATGAAAGGGTTTTGTTTGTGAAGGGTTCCGAATAACAGGTTGTGTGGAATGGTTAAAATCTGGTGGGATGGAGTTTCGGTGGGTCGATGTTTCAGCTTGAAAAAATGGGCTTAACTCTCTTTCCGTTGGATTTTGAGAGTGTGTGTGACGAAGGGCCTGTAACTCAGCCACCACCGTTAGCAGAGTGGCATTCATTTGATCGATGCTGTGATTGGCATGGATGATGTTGTTATTGGCTTGATCGATCCCTGCTTCATGACGAGCTAGAGTTTCATTCACCTCGTTTCAAAATTCCGTATTTGTTTTGGCTCGCGTCTCCATGATCGAACCGGGCTCTGATACCAATTGTTATGTACTTAAACACAACAGGATTTGAGAGAAAAGAACAAGGACAGGGGAGTTTAAAGAAGAACAGTTTATTTCATAATGCTCCTCTCTCCCGTACACCCCAGCCTTTATAGGCCTTTGATTCGGGAAGTTACAAGCAGATTAAAAGCAATAAAAGAGGAATATGTGCCACTAAGTGATCGTGGTTGTCCCACTTCACACGTGGTCATGAATGCTCATGAATTCCCCACATAACAGACATGAAAAGTAACTGCAGCTAATTAATCCCACAACCCACGACCAGTTGTGGTTATTTTCCTTCCACGACCTTTTGCATGGCAGGTATGCATGCAGGGCTGTTTGTCCATATCACTCCCATAGCTAGGTCAGGTTTGGTGACACTGGCAAAACATTTCCATGAAAATGCTTGGCCTGTATATTATTCCTAAAGTTTTTATTCTATTTGCTTTCAAGTTATCATAAATTATCTAAAAATCAATATAGTGATAATTATTGTCATAACCCAATTTTTGGGTTACTCCCCAAAATATACCCAAAAATAACAAAAATAAAATAAAAGGGGTCGGCGTTGGTAGAAATATCAATGTGGAAATTTTGGTCATTCTCAACAGTCCGATCGTATTTCTTTTGTCCCCAAAATTAGAGGAAAGTACAAATTTAAGGCAAAAATAATTTATCATTGGATAAATTTGTGTAGAAATTAAGTCGTGCGACATAATTATATTTTTATGGGTTGATTTAATTGTCGACCAATTTCAAGTGTAATTATGTTGGGAATTAATTAAGGGTCCATTTGAAGAATTTAATTAAGTGCAAGGACTTAATTATACTTTAAATTGGTCATAACAAATTAATTAAGGGTTTAATCGATGACAAATCAAATTCTTGAGCTTAATTCGGGTTCAATTGAGAAGATTGGAATTTTCGGAGACTGAATTGAATTTTTCCAAGCCAATTATGCGAAATCAGGGGCTAAATTGAAGACATCAAGAATTTAATGGTCAATTAAGGGTCGAATCGCATGAATCGGAAGCCAAAAACCAAAATAAAAAAGGCGCGCAAAGCCAAGGCTGCTGTTGAAATTCTGACGGGGATACAATTGCACAAAATTACAAATTTAAAGCCCATTGGAGGTGCAATTAGAATAATTACAAATTGAAAGAACAAATTGCAAATCCACCTCCTACAGTCCTCGCATGCTTTACCAACACTGCCACCGACAACCAACTACACACTACTGCCGACTAGCCACCAGCACGCCTGTCGACAACCCACCGCCGAAAGCGACCCAGCCCAAAGCAACCACCATGCCGCCGCCGACAACCGTGCTTCCAGGCATGCTGCAGCAGAGGCAACCCACCAGTGCAGACCAGTTTTCACCTATAAGTAGTGAGGAAAAACCATGCAGAAGGGGGAGACATTTTTTTATGTAGAAGAACAGAGGGAGAACAGGGGAAATGGAGAGAAAAAAGCGGGAACAGAGGAAAACACACAGACGATTGGGGAGGAAGAGTTTTTACGTAGAGAGGGGGGATTTTTACGTAGAAAAACGGGGAGGAAAAACCAAGGAGAGGAGACGTAATAAAAAAGAAAAAATCACGAAGGGGGAACGGGGAGGAATACAAATATATAGAGGGAGAAGACAAAGACACAGAGTGCAACCAATGACAGCCATCTTCATCTTCCTCGTCTCCGACAGCTAGCCTCCATCGCACAACAGCAGCTCCTTCTCTCTCGTCAGCAGCAGCAACCAACTCTCTCTCTCCTCTAGCTCTATCCCCTCCAGTCGACATTTCTCTCTCTAGAAAACAGTAACATGTATCAGCTCCTCCTCTCCTCCAACGGAAACCGACTACTCACCTAGCACCACCATCGTCTCCACCGTCATCTCCTCCTTCACACAAGCCACCCAGACGAGACCTCTGGCGAGGCAACAACAGCCACAACAGTTGCACCGGAGTTAAAGAAACAAGCTCCCGACGCTCCTCCTGCCACCACAGGCCTCCGTTTCCGACTCCACCACTGCAAGGAGAACCACCTTGACCTCCTCTACCCAGCGGCAGTAGCAGGTAAGCCTCTCGTCATGGTTGGTCGACCACTATTTACTATGCATCGTCTTCTTTAGCGCTAGGGGAGTGAATTAATCCACTCCCCCATTGGGCCGTTTGGGCCGGGTTCAGTTCCCGGCCCAGCTGCAAGGGGATGGGCCTCTCGGCTCATCAGTGCTGGACAGTCTAGCCCACAATTTTTTTTATTATTATTTTTTTAAAATAAAGGCAAAAATATATAAAAAACAAAATTTTCAAAAAATATAAAAAATATGTTGTTTTCATGCATACGGCCGAATTCCAAGATTTTTCCATTTATATTTTCATAAAATATTATGTTGCATCTTTCTCATATTTCAAAATGAAAATTGGATATGGTAACCAGTTTACGATTATCCGTTGGAATTTAGCCAAAATGTCAAAAATAATTTGACAATTATTTTGTTTTAGCTTTCGCGGTGTAAAATTACATTGTAAAGTACACACGTAGATAAAAAGGGGATTTTAACTACGATGTAAAATTACATTGTAAAGTACATCTGTAGATAAGAAAAGGGGGTTTTTAACTGTGGTATAAAATTACATCGTAAAGTGCATCCGCACACAAAAAAATGTTTTTTTTAATGCAATGTAAACAAATGTTAATTTAAAAAAACAATCAAATAACAAAGCAATTTACCTTAGGTAGGGTGCACTGGGGGTGATGTGTCTTTCCCTTGCACAAAAAGTCCCCTTATCCAGACTCTCGCAGACCAATAAATTCCTAGTGACCTTAATAATAGGTGGCGACTCCTAATAATTATAGTCATAATTTTAGGAATATAAAACACATCTCTTTTCACCGCGCGTCGTTGTCTCCCCCAGATCCCGGGGAATAGCAGGGCGCGAAGCGCATAAAAAAATCATCGTCGAGACAATAATAATAAATGGAGCGACTTGATTAGAATAAGGAAATATAATAATTAGCTAAGTGAATGGTAAGCACTTATGATAGTATTTTAAAGAATTGAGAAAGTTGTGTAAAATAAAGAAACAAAATGCAAAACATGACATTACATGCAAAATAATTTCAAAAAACATGCAAGCAAAAAAAAAAAAACACCCCTATCCAATTTCTTTCTCATACTATGACCACTACAAAACTCTTTAAATTTAAAAGATAATAAAAAAATTAAGTTAACACCTAATAATTAAAGAAAAAATAGGATCTTAAAGCATACACTAGTCTTAAAGATTCAAGTACTAGATTATTTATGTCTAAGAGAATATTGATTTCACCCTTTGTGTATCCTTTCAAAAAAAAGATTACATCTGATATATGTTCTCTTCTAAATTTATTATATGTATGCTATTAATTTTATTATATTACTTATAAGCATATTCATGATTTATTTCATTCATTTTCAAAAAATAATAACATCGATCCTTAAGAATAACATATTCATCAATAAATTTTAGAAGAATCTCTAAAAGCAAAAGATTTTATCAGTTTTGACTCTTTAATAAAAAAAAATGATGTTGATCCCTAAAAATATGAGATTTTACCTATTTTAACCTTTTAGTAAAAAAAATTGATGTTGATTCTTAAAAAATAAGAGATATATCAACTTTTACATTTTAATAAAAAAAAAGTTAACGTTAATCCCTAAAAATAGAATATTTTATTGGTTTTTACCTTTTAATGAAAAAAATGGTTTTAATTTCCTAAAATAGAAGATTTCATCCTTTTAATAAAAAAAATTCATGTTAATCCCTAAAAGTAGGATGTGTAATTGATTTTAACCTTGTAATGAAAAATTAGACATTACTATCTAAAAATATGAGATTTCATGAATTTATAATTTTCTTGGAAAAAAAACTAACATTCATCCTTAAAATTGGAGATTTCTTTGATTTGGGAGTGTGAACAAAACTTTTTTTCATTAATCCTTTAAATAGGAGATTTCATTATTTTATAGTTTTGAACCAAAAAAAATGATGTTAATCCCTAAAATAGGTGATTTTATTAGTTTAGGGTTTTAAAACAGACGTTTGACCTATATAAATGATAATAATTAGGTTGTGGCTCCCCTCTTTTGAATATGTCAGAAAATAGGACTTAAGCTTGTATATTCTCAAAGACTCGGCTTTCTTGGGCTTTAATTTGATTTTAAAGATTTTAAAATCCTTGTTTTTATAGTGTTAACATTTCATAAGGATAAGACATGAGGAAAAAGAAATAATTTTGTTTTTTAATTAATATAAGTTTACTTCTTCTTTTTTATGAGAATTAAACGTTGCAAAAAAAAAAGGCATTGCTTCCATTGAATAGAACAAACATCTTTAATGGATAAACATAATTTTTTTGCAATGGGAGATCTCATAAAAAAAACATGAATTAAATTATTGTTCTTGAAATAAATATAAGACAACAAAAACTTTTAGGATAACTAAAAGCACACATTTTTATAAGTTTGATAAAGGCAATAAGTGAAACCCGACCTCTCATCGTATAGCTATAAAAGCAATTATCAACATTGTAAAGAATGAGAGACAAAGATCAAGGTCATTATATTTAGGATAAGAACATTACATCTAAGCTAGCATGCAAATACTAAAAGAATACTAAAATAATTCCATCCCATTTAGGAAACAAAAAGGTGGTATGCTAAAAAAATGAAGCAAACATATCTCCAAAGACAATAAACCAAGAAGAATTAAAAAAATAAAATCATATTTCATAAAAACAAAGGAAACTCTCTCAAACCAAACCCAAGAGAAAACAAAAAAAATGATCAAGTAAAACTAAAACAAAAAATAGAAACAAAATATTTTGAAAGTCATGTAGTAAGATAAACCTCACACATGAAACTAAATATACACAAAACAATGAACAAAAAAGAACACACTGAAATATGGAAGCTTCTAGATTTATTTTTTTGCCAAACACCAATAATAGTAGAAAAACAAGGCAACGAAACCACTAACAACAAATTACCCAATCATGAAACACAGATTATATAGCAACATCATTCCAAAATAATGTTGTCAATTGTCCTTAACATGGTGGTGAGGATCAACCTAAAACCAAGCATAATCACACCAATGAACCATTGAAAGTGCCAAGTAAGCCTATTACAAGAGCTAGGAAAATAAGATTTAAAGAGACATTAAATGGGTTAGTTCAGCACATGAGAAGTAAGATGGACCTAGAGGGACAAAGAACACCTATACATATTAATGTTCAACCTCTAATTCATCTAATCCAAGAATGAGAAAGGTCTCATTAAAGCTGTAAAGAGAGTTGATGTGTCAGACCCCAAGTCAGCCTTGATTTGAGCTTATTTTTTCTAGTATTATAGAAAGGCAAAGTCAACATATTATTCTCCTAAAAAAATACTAAAGTTCTTTCATATTACTTCCTAAAGAAGGGAGTATTTTTAACATTTAAAAGAAGAAGTTTTCTAGTCTACAAAGGAAACTAATGAGCTATAAAATTTGTACTCTAAACAAGGGGGATTATTTAATGATTCTCCTAGTCTAGAAATGAAACTTAAAAGTCAACAACATTAAAAACCAAATCAAACTTATTTTATCTTATTTATTTATGACAACAACTTGAAGTTTTTATTTTAAATTTGTATTTTATGTTGTAGGGTTAATAGATATCAATTGGGCTTTGATACTTATGGATTTGAGTTTGATTGCAAGTGGGATGTATATAAGTCCATATCTTTAGATATTATGGGGCTCAGTTTAGGTTAAAAACACATAAGTAACCTAATTTTTAGATTATGTTTTTGCATAACGATATTCAGATTATGGCTCAAACTTTGTGTGCTTGTATGGGTGAGAATTCTTTGTTTCTTGGTTCTCTAAAAGACTGAAAATGACTTATAGAGATTCAACTAATTTTGTGGAGTCAATCCATACTTCTCATTTTTAAAGTGTTATTCGGTGGATGGGAGTTCAAATCCAATAGTGTTGGTGACAATATACAAGTTATCTTTGTGTCACACTTCTATCAAACCTAACTTACTTAGCTCTCAAGGAAGTGATGTCTTTGCATGTGGGTTACTTGACCATGTGTTCAAGAGGTTTGCACTATTTGGTATCAAATCTCGTCTCCATTAATCAAGTTATATCCTTTTGATATTCCATTTCTTGTTGATTCCGTAAAAACTCCGTAGTGTCCATTTTGTTTTCTCCTTGAATCTGCAGCGTATACAAATTATTATTTCATAGCGTATACAAATTATTATTTCATTTTGTTACTATCCAACATATTTGATTAGCATACAAAAAGAGTAGAAAAAAAGTAGTTAAAAGACGTTTATTTGTTTTAGTTGTAAATCACTAAACAAGGAGAAAATGGGTCAAATGAACTTGGAATTAGCTGAAAGTTGCAAATCTGATTAATAATGTCCTAATTTCACCACATATTAATTTTGGGGTCAATTGGATATATTTTTTCTTAAGGTTTCAATTTCAGGTCTAATTAAGTTTAATTCATTACATTTTTGCGTCAACATATCAAACTTTATCATAAATTACCCAAATTTAAGATTTTGTCTATTTAGTTTGAAATCATACTTCATCACAAATTTTATCTCTATTGGACATCATTTACCTTATGATCCATGTTCAGACTTAACTTGTCACAAATAGGTTTATTTTTTTTCATCACCTTTGAAATTCATTTTGCTTATGTTGTTTTCATTTTTTGTAGCATATTTACAATATATGTAACATATTTGGGTGTCATTTCATTATTTTGCATTATTCATTTCTGGTTTTTTTCTCGAGTCTTCAATTTCATTCATATGTTGCAATTTTGTTTTAATAGTTTTTTGTGTTTTTATTAATTTTGGAGTCATATAAACCTATTTGGATTGTGTTAGGAAATTGGTTCTATTTGGTGTTCGTTTCAATTCTGTAAGAATCATAAGAAGGTGAGAAAAGGTGTGAGCATGTAAGGACATTAATAGTGCTTGAGCAAAACATGAGCGGTGTGAGAATATTGTTTTACCACTAATCAATTTTTGTAGATAGAATCATGTGAGATTAGGACAACACACCACCCCCTCCTAATGGTGAGCTTAAGTTTCAATTGCAAGTTATGACAAAGATGATGGAAATGATGAATTTTATGATGGGAAACATGTGTGATAAAACAATGATGTGGTTTAATCAAAATCAAACAATGACAGTAGGGCTGAAAGGCCAAGATCGGTTGATTATGAGGCTTTCAAGGGGGACATTGATGATATTAGTAATGATGGTTTTGAGGATGAGACCTATCGCGATGATAATTTTTTCGCGCTTCACGCCCCGCCATCCCCGGATTGGGGGGACAACAGCGCGCAGTGAAAAGGGGGTGTTTTATAGTCGTAATTATTAGGAATCGCCACCTAGTATTAAGGTCACTAGGAACCTATTGGTCTACGAGAGTCTGGCTAAGGGGACTTGTTATGCAAGGGGAAGACGCATCACCCCCTGTGCACCCACTCTACATGGGTTAGGTTGACAGTCAAGTCTTGATGGGCCGGACTGACAGCCATTGTACATGGGCTGGACACCCACCTCCCTTGGAGCTTGGGCCGGGCACAAAGCCCGACCCACTTCATGCAAGCCTAGCCTGCATGAACAGTGGGACGTGAATTACGTCCCACTGCATGCAAGAGACGAGACGAAGAAGATGATGAACAGTCGATTTTTCAACTGTGACAAAAGGTGTACCTATTAGTATCATTGGGTAGAGGGGGTCGAGGTGATGATTCCTGTGGTGGTGGCGTCGACAACGGTGGCCTGTGGTGGCCGGAGGAAGCTTATATAGTCGTCAGGGCTTACGTTGCAACTACTGCAACCGTGGTCGTTGCCTCGCAGGAGAGTGTTGTTAGGTTGCTAGTGTATAGGGAAGTTCACGGTGGTGATAAGGGTGATGTTTGGTGGTTGAATGGCCTTTAACGGTGGAAAGAGAGAGAGCTGCCGAGAGACTGAATTTAGAGAGAGAAGGGGGCTGTGAAACTGGGGAGAGAGAACTGATGCCGAGGAAGATGAAGGTGATGGTGTTATTTCATGTGATACTCCCTTGTTTTTTTTTTGCTGAAAACCTCCGTGAACTTTCCCAGAATTTCCCGTTTTTCCCTCGGGTTTTTTTCTTTTTCACGTAATTCCTCCTCTGTTTTGTCCTCTCTTCTATGTAAATTCCCCCCTTGCATGCATCGTCCATGCCTGCTATTTATAGGAGAATTTGGCTTATCACGGTGGCTAACTATCGGCGGCGTGGTGGCTTTTGGCAGGCGTGAAGATAAAGGCAGCGGCGGGGCTATTGTTTTGGAAGGAAGTGAAAATGCAATTTCATCCTTCAATTTGTAATTGTTCTAATTGCACCCTCAATTGGCTTTGAACTTTTAATTTTATGCAATTGTACCCGCGTCATAATTTCAACAGCAAACTTAGCTTTGCGAGCATTTTTTATTTTTGTCCTTGGCTTCCGATTTATGCGATTCGACCCTTAATTGACCATTAAACTCTCAATCATTTTCAATTTGACCCTTGATTCGCACCATTGGCTTAGAAAAATTCAATTGGGTCTCCAAAAATTCCAATCTTCTGAATTGAGGCCGAATTAAGCTCAAGAACTTGATTTTTCATCAATTAAGCCCTTAATAAAATTAATCTGACCAATTTAAAGTATAATTAAGTCCTTGCACTTAATTAAATCCTTTAATTGGATCCTAAATTAATTCTCAAACATAATTATACTTTAAATTGGTCCATGATTAAATCAAATTGACCTATAAAAAATATCATTATGCCTTACGACTTAATTTTACACAGATATATCCAATGATAAATTAATTTTGCTTTTAAATTTGTATTTTCCTCTATTTTGGGTACAAAAGAGATATGATTGGACTCTAGAAAACAGTCAAATATGCACATTGGTTTTTCTACCAACGTCGACCCCTTTTATTTTATTTTTGTTATTTTTGGGTGGATTTTGGGAAGTCACCCAGAAATTGGGTGATGACAAGACCATAGGCCATAGGAAAGGTTCTTAGTAACCTAGAAACAAAAAGGATTTTGGGAATAAAACTAGGGGCAATTTGACCAAAGAGAAACCTTTTGTAATTTTAGGGGACCTAATGATGTAGAAAGTGATTTGGGTGCTATCATACTAAAAATACCTACTTTTCTAGGTAAAATTAATCCTGAAACATAGAAGAAGAATTGGAACTGAAGAAGTTTAAGAATTAAGAAGAGTTGGAAAACTAACCTTGTCAAAATAGAGAGTAATGACCATAATTGAAAAACAAATGGAGATAATTAGAGGCAAAATAGCAAATGATGAGTATCATTTTTGAGTTTTTGCTAGTGCTAGCTTAAGATTTGAGAAAGGAAAGGGGGGATGATAATTGACAGGTTCACGAGAGACAAGTTCACGAGAGACAAGTCATAGGAGTTATGGGTCAAAATGTTAGACAAAAGTGTTTCAAGCTCATGCGTCATTAAGACGACGCATGTTGCGCCTCTTGGCATTGGAAACTGACCATCCGTCATGTCACCTACTGTGTCGCCATGTCCTCTACCTCCTAGTGCGGCGTGTGTTGGTGTCAGGTGGTCGGTGAATTGTCGGTGGACAGTTTTTGATTTTTTCTCCCTTTTCTCTCTTACCGTCAGAAAATACATATAAGTCCATGTTTCTGCTGGTTATTTCTTCTATGAAAATTTTGATTGTTTTCAATTGTGCCCTTCAATTGAAACTGATTATATATGTTGGTTTTCATTTCAGTCCTTATTCTTTTGATTTTTGGTTTTTTTTTTTCCTTTAATTTTTTTGGTATGTAGGTTTGAATTTGTTTTAATTTTGTCCTACAATTAAAATTGGTCATATATGTTACTTTTCATTTCGGTCCTTATTATTTTAATTTTTTAACAAAATTACACTGCAATGTTTTTTAAAAAATGCATGTATTTGTTTCGGTCCCAAGGTTTTTAATTGTTTCAATTTTGTCCTTCGATTGTAACTAATTATATATTTTATTTTTTGTTTCATCCCTTATTATTTGTTTTTTTATTTGGTATTAATTTGTTTGTTTTTTTTGTGCTTCTTAGACAGTGTTTATTTTTTACCCGTATTTATGTATCTATACTTTTACTTTTTGTTTTTAAGTTTTTTTGTTTTATTTTTATTCAATTCATTCCTGAAATTTTAATTTATATTGATGATCATTTGACAAATAATATTTCTCTCTTTTTTCCTTTGTTCTTTTTTTTGTGTTTTCTGTTATTCGGATCAAATGATTTTATGGTTTCATTATTTGTGCAATAATAATGATAATTTTAGTAATTATTTTTTTATTGTTTTTTGTATGAATATTTCATTTTTTTTATTTTTTGGGGCAATTAAATGATTTAAATTGTTTGGACAATAATGTTGATAACAATTTTAAGTGTTATAGTCATGATAATGACGGTAATGTAGGGATGAATTTTCAATAATGTTTTCTTCTTTTTATAAGAAACCTACTAAACAGATAAATTTATATCAATTTAAAATTCATATATTTTATAAGAAACTTGCACTTTACATGAATTCTGCAGAGATATATTATTTTACCCAAATTTATATTATAATAAAAAAAAATTCACAATTATTATTTTTATGCATTGAAAAAAAATATGGTTACAATCGCGACGAGACGCGGGTAATGTGCATGTGATGTGAATTACTTGAATTATTATATATTTGTGTGTGTGTGTGTTCCTATCTGTCCCTTGAAGTATTATTGCCACTTGCATATTGTATGGATAGAAGGAAAGTAAGAGAGAGGAAAGTGCAAATTCGAAGCATAATAGCCAGATGTGACCTAAGTTTGGCATACTGAAGGGCTCAAATCACTAAGCGATTGGATCAACTAAGTTCTCATCAAATCAACCCTTTTTTAATTTTTTAATAAATAATTACAGCAACATCATTTAAAAATTATTAATATGCCTAGATTAGAAAAAGGTCAGATTGGATCAACAAGATTTAACTAAGTTAACTTCCCAGTCAATTTAAGTTCAAACTTAATTTTAACCCCGAACAATTATTTCCATAGCTCATATTTTTGCCCTCAAGGTATTATTCCTTCTTCTCCTCAAACACCGCCCCATTTGCCCTCGAGATTGTTAAGAACACAATATTTCCTCGTCCCAAATAAATTGTCAATTCCATTTTGGTTGTTTTATTTTAACGTGTAGTTTTGAGGTTGTACTGCTTATATATATATATATATAATTAAATATTAACTAAAAAAAATTAGTTCAAATCCAAAAATAAAATTATTTTGAATTATGCAATTTAATCTAAAAAAGACACAATAAAATGATTTTTTGAACAAAATTATGATGTAAATTACGAGAATGTCATCATCAATCGCATGGTCATTATATTCTCTGATTGCTCTAAAATTTTAACATAATATATATAAATATGTCAAGAGATTTCTCGTAAGATTTCATTTCGATCTAACGGTCAGATTAAGAGATATGATTAATATTGTAAAATTATTCATTATTTAAAAAAAAAACATTATTTGGCCGAAACAGCACAAGCGAAATGATACCAGTGCATTTCAGCCGGTATTTGGCCAAACGAAGGATATTGACAGCCGGTATCTGGCCAAACGAAGGATATTGACAGTGATGACAAAAGAATGTTAATTAAGTTGGCTCATGTGCCAATCATCAAGCTTGTAACACAAGTCTGTCTCATGCAGCATTGGCTAACAATTACCAAAGTTGAATGAGATGAAGGGATGTAGCCCAAGGGAGAGGTATAGCAGTGTAAACCAATCGGATCACTAGCAGTTTTTAACTAATGAACTTACTTTACTGGATTAGTAGGAGTTTAATTACTAGTTTATTTATACATGAATTGTAACCCTTAATCGCTCACAGACAAGATTTTTCATCCTTGCAAAACAAACAATTGACTCCCAATGAAGATTCAAAATCAAGAATCAACGCCATGATCAGTCCAGAATTACAAACAATGGATTTCTTGATCCAAGGTAGCTCATATTTTTAAAAGGTTTGTTTGTAAAAGAGTTTAGAATGAAAGGCCTCCCATGTTCATTCTCTGATCTATTACTTATTATTCACAATTTAACTGGTATTGGGTTGGCAGAAAAATCATCACTGGCCGTGCCATGAACGAAGGGCGTATGAAGTTTCATGATTATTAATCTTCAAAAACCACCCACACCTTGCTTATTTTAGTCTCCAATGAGCAAGAGAAAAGAGTCGGTGACCAGCTAAAATTACCTGCATCCTTCTCGTCACCTTCTATGCCTGCCATGGTGGTTTGCAACTTGGTGGAATTCGTTATGCGATCCAAAATGGGAGGTGCTGAAGAGCTGTGGGAAGATCCAAAATAGGTCGAAAACTGCTCCAGTGCCATGATATGATCCGTGGTGATGATTTGTACCACTGGATAGTCCAAGTTCTTGTTTTCGATAATTCGTTTGCAATTCTCAAAGAAATTCTGAAGGTCCTGGCTTTGCTGAGAAGCCCTCTTCAGTATTTGACAGGCCAGGCCTCTGGCTGCCCTTGTCAAATCGAAGAACATGTTAACCAGAGCTGCTACACTTTCACAATATGTCTTGTAAACTTGGAAGCTCTCTTTCAAGGTGTTGCTCATGGCTGCTTGAACAAGATTATCTGACGGCGAAATATTAGAGGGCGAGCAGTCTAAGACTCTATCTATAAACACTTGACATTTTGGAAATTTCCTGAACACCATGTCGATGGACTTCTCATCATAGCACCGAGATTCGAGATCACCCTGCGACATGGCAGGCTCGAGCTTCCCTGCTTGATTGATTACCCACCCTATTCTTTCCTCGAGATAACCTGCGTATTTGTGTATGAAGCTTACGGAAGGATCTGAAATGTTCCTGAGGAAGCAGCGAGTGCTCATTTGGAGATGGCCGGAGACATGCGCATTACGCAGCTGTTGCTCGAAGCACCGGTTGCCTCCACGAAGGAGACGATGAATCAGAGAGAGGGTCTTGAGGGCAACCAGGTTATCTCTGGTCTTGCCGAGGCGGCGAGAAATCCTCTCGGCAAGAAAATGGACGGATCCAGGAGAGTCTGAGACCAAGAAGAGGATCTCATGCATGTGTTTGTCGTCAATGGGGCCACTATCATGGCCAGTTGCACGCAAAACTGCAACCTCTATGCCGGAAAAATCTCTCCCTTCATGGTGGCTGTAGATCATGGCTTTCCCGATTGATGCATGATCCTTCACTGCGCCGAGAGCTATCCTGAGCTTGCCCTGTATGTCCACCCCCATTTTTGAATCTGTAAGAAAATGTGTAGATGTGTTTCACTGGAAGAAAGCATTTATAAAAGGGAAGTTGAAGAATTAGGCAATGGGGAATCATATCTTGATTTTAAATCAAGCCAAGTTATGCTTTTTAAAAAAGTCTTCCAGAAACAAAAGAGACACCATATGGGCCAATATGTTCTGCGTAGAAATTTAATCCATAGCTCGCATGATTGCTGTAAAGGGTACCAACTAGTTAACATACACAAGTCAACAGGAACAAATTCTTGCCAATCTACCATGAAATCTATCCTCGGCAAATATTTGCCAAGACCAAGTGATTAATCCTATGTTTGCAAGTGCAACCAAAGGGATCTTATGTTGCTTTGGTCTGATCTCAAATATCTCTTGAAAAGGGTCCCACTGGATGAACAATGAATTTGATGAACAGGTGAATGATTTGTACTGGACAAGACAAACATACAAGTACACATAGAATTACATAAATCTGTGTTTCGTGACTTTATGGGATTATATTTCGCAGCCCTATGTTTGACCCTAATTAAGGATTTAATGATATGGAAGAAAACAGAAAATGTGGCCATCCGGTTAAAGGCATGGATTCTCTCTCTCTTTCAAGGCTTTCTTTCCCCTTTTTTTTTCTTTACTTTTGGGAGTGTGGATATAGATAAACAAGTAAACTCATGCATGTTAAAAGAGTCAACGGGCAAAAGTTTTTTTTTTTTTTTTTGTGGTGGGAGAGAACCTCATTCCTTAGGAATAGGATTCTCCCACATCGAACTTTCTTCCTATTGGCAACAACAAAATATACTACGGTGTGTTTTGGAGTATAATTCCATGCTGTTTTTGAAAAAAAAATTATATATTTTTATTTTTTATTTTTTATTTTAAATTAAAAAATTGATGTTCTTATATCATTTTGATGTGCTAGTGTCAAAATAATTTAAAAAAATAAAAAAATATTATTTTGATGTATTTTCTGAACAAAAGCACTTTTAAAAGCAACTTCAATCACATTCTGAAACAGTCACGGAGCATTTTTTACCTTGAATATCGCTCTCACCCTCTCTCTCTCTCTCTTGCTTTTGGTTATGATATCTTCCCTTTTCACATCCACAGGCTCAACATTCATTATGATACAACTTTCAACTTCCATTCAGCGGCCACTCAGAGAGCAAAACAGGAGCCAAATAAGATATTCCGGGGTGAAATGCCTTGTCATGTCTAGTAATGGTCCATGATGTTTCAGCCATGGCTAAACTGTGACAGCTAATAGTCTCTCAGCGGACACCTCAAAAGTTCAAACTTGAGATTTCTTGTGCGATTCTGAAGTTCAAATTAAGTGAGAAGTGGGATGGGAAATTGAAAATGGAAGCAATCCTGCACTGCAAAACCCGAGACTAAGCCTCCTAAATCCCAATGAATTAAGGAAAAATAGTAAAACAGAACAAAATTTCATTATGTCGACGCATGTCAAGGTGGAAGGATAACTGAGCCTGGTTATTCTGTCACTATTGGCCGATTTGGAGAAACTGAATTGTGGATAAATGATTGAATAGATCTCTAATAGCAGCTTCATACATTCATATTCCATCAAATCAAATAATATCATGCAATTCTATATTCTGAAAACCTTCATCACAGGGTGAATTGACAGGTTGTATTGGGGAATGAAACGATTCCTTTTTTTCCTCTATATTCTCCAACTCAAGTTGGATATTGTCTGGGGTCAAAACCAACTAGTGAGAATACATTTCCAGGCTAGCAAGTACAAGATACAAAGCGAACAAGTATAGAACAGGCCACACTCCAATGGTCAATGGGCAATATTTCTATCATGAGTAAGGACAGATATGACGATGTGCTAAGCTTGTAACAAAAATGAGAATTTCACTCGACAATTATGATTGTGGAAATTTTCCAATCTCAGTATCCATGCACGCACCCTCCAGGAGCAGAAGCAAGGCAAATGCAGATGCCATTAATTATGTGAATATGTTCTCTTATTTATTGTTTTATTCAAATCCAGTGATCTAAACACTATTTTCAGAAGTCTAGACTTCCACATGTTAAAATGTACTCCGATAAAAACATTAAGTTTAATACACTATCTAACGTCATTAGAGTCAAAACTAGTTGAATCACCGACAGATAAGCAATGGGATCATTACCGCAAGAAATTTTTCTTTCAACTCGTTGTCTTTTCTGTTGTTTTCATTCTATCCTCCCCCACTTGCGCTTTCCTAGCTTCAGAAAATTAAAAAAAAAATATATCAATTGGCAAAACATTATAACCATTGTGTTATACATAGCATTTCAATACAGTGGCCGCTGAACTCTTGAAAGAAAAAGGGAAAACAATTATTGCACTACACGTTTGTGAAGGAAGGCCAATCAACTAAAGCAAAAAAATGATACCTGTTGCTATTCCCATGTTTTACTTTAGACACCACAAAAGCGATTCCAAACAGTAAGTAACAAGGCACGAATCTTAAACTCCTAGTTTTCTACTCTAGTGCGACTCCACTAGACAAGCCCCCCGAGAGCATGTTGACAAAGTCATCAAATACAGTACAAGGATCTGGATAAATTTGAGAAATTAATCAGTAAATAAAAGCATTACAATAATGCATATAAATAGGTGGTTCCTCTGGGTAAAACATTCTGCCATCTCATATTTTCTGTCACCTCATGATGTCATGACTATGCAAACAGCTGTGCTTTTCTAATTAATGACATTCGAGGCATAGTCACTGTAAACAAAACAAGCGGTGCTCTAAAAAAAAAAAAAAGGAAGAAATCAAGAAATTATTAAACCTGAATGTAAGTAGCCTCTGGAAAATCCTACCTTAGAGGCTTTAAACCCTGGAAAAGTCTCATAAAAGGTCAGATTTTTTATTGATAGATCATAATGGATAAATCTAGAGAGAGAGAGAAGCATGTGAAGGAAGCTCAAACAGTATAAAATACAGCATTAACACACATGGCAATTAAAATTCAACAAAATGAAGACAACATTGTTTTTCTATTCTGGTCAAGCAAATTCCTATTGATGTCAGAGAAAACATTTCACCTAAAAAAGTGAAGAAATGACTGTTTTCAGCTTTTGCATTTTACTTCTTTTACTGATCTCATTCAGAGGGGATAAAAAGAAAAATTATATTTTACCCTCAGTTCTCATGGGATGCTTTAAGGTCTGGTATTTTTGACACGGTGGCTATAGAGAGAGCTACCTGACATGGAAAGCAACTTCCTTGGTATAACACATAACAGGTAATATTCTTATCAGAGATCATTTGACACTAGGTTTCAACTTTTCAATCTAGTCAATGGCAAAATGTGTCTAGTTTCTCTTCAAATTATCACCAAGCGATCCAGGTCATCATATCTCAACTTGATGGACTGTTGCTAAAAAGAGAAATTTCCGGAAACAGGAAACTTAATGCGAAACCATTTTTATAGGTCTTTCACCTTTGCACCACTTCATTTTATTTTTATTTTAATAGGGACAGTTTAAAACAAAAAAATCTAAGCTGATGCTTCAGATCAAGTTGTGTGTGGAGGCAGAAGGGTTATGTAATAATTTCATGCATGTGTTAATGCCTATACAAGCTGAGATATGGAAAGAGGATGTTCTCAGAAAAGTTTTCATCACGTTCAGGAATGCTGACAAATCATTTTTATAAGTTTTTCTTTTCTCTACCTTCATTTTGATTTTATTTTGATAAGTATAAGCTGACCAAAAACCTAAGCTGATGCTACAGATATCAAGAGATGTGATGGTTGAAATGTTCTGTGATCAAGTTATGAATGTTTTTGTTCCTTTCCTGTCTCCATTAAGTGTCAAACATAAAAAATATAAAGCTCCACTGTGTATGAGTTGATAAGCGCATACAAATTAAAAAGAAATGCAAAAGCTCATTAATACGTTGTATTTGGCTAAAACAAGGTGAAGCAGCGTAATTTTCTGTGAACTCAAAAATGGAGATTATCAATTTATTTGCTCATCAAAACGATACATCCTATGAGCTCAGAGCAGAAAGTTTAAACCAAGCTACTAAAAAGACATGGATATCTTGAACAAAGCAAAGCGTCAAAACTGTTCTCATCTAAGAGCTAGCATGCATTTATAATTAAGATTTATCCATTTCTTCAGCTGGAATAATATTTATGACCTAATATGTTACCAATTGCAATAACTCTAGCAATTATAACTAGTAAATATACCTTTGAATTCCTCAAATCATTCACTGCCATCCTAAGAGAATCATCTGATAGTATCAAACGTGACAGAGCCCCTGTGCTTAACCTACAACATTCAGCAGAGACTAACATGAGAGCGGGATTGTTCTAACCTAGTCAGTCACCAAATATAATCAAGAATCAAGTTTACTTGCACTAAGCCCGACTTGTATGAAAGTTTTCCCTGATCAAGAAAAACTAGAAAGGATAATACAACAAATGATGGTTTAAAAGGAAATGATACATTTATTGGACCAGTTAAAAATAATTATTAATTTCTGCAGATATGAGAAATGAACCACTAAAAATCTAGTGGAAAATGGATCATGGTGTCTAGAGCCTCTAGGCTAGCATTAGAACATAGTCAAGTTTCAGCTTTTAAGGCTTATAGTTTGTTTTCAGTTTAGGAGAAAAAAAAAAAGGAATAAAGGATAGAAAAGCTCATTCCTAAGTACCCTAGCAATTTCCCTGCTTCTGATATAGAGCCGTCAACAGCAAAGATTACATCCAGCAACGCTTGCATTCCCTACATTAAGGAATAAAATTTGCAATGAGTTTTCCAACCCTTCAAAATGGATAGAAATACATGTAATTTTTGAAAAGAAAAATAGCTATATTACCAAGATAAATTTAGGATTCTTGGGTCCAATTTGTGGACCGCAATCTGATCCTCGAATTGTTGATTTAAGAGGAAGAATTTGAAGCAGTTCCATTGGAGGTGTGTACGAATCAATATCCACACTGTTCCTAACTACCAAAATAATAATAATAAATAAGTAAAAAGGAGTATCTGAACAAGCAAAACAAAACATACCCTTATGTTCATCTTCACTCACTCAGCCAAAACAAAGAGTATTAAGAGAATCAAAAGGCACTTAAGAGTCTCTACCTCTGATAGCTAATAGAGCGCGCAAGCGTTTCAAAGCCGAAGCACGATTCATATGTTGTGATCGGTCCTCAACCGCCTACATACAGTAAAAAGAACATGAGACGAATAAAACTCATTAAGACAAAACAACAAACATATTATATGCATATTCGGGATGGTAGAGATTTTGCAGAACAGACTGCAGAAAATGAAGCAAGTGAGGCTAGTGGTGAATGGTAGTGACCTGAGCAATAATCCCAGTAGGGAGGTGCTTGAGACGGACAGCAGACTCACGCTTGTTACGGTGCTGACCACCTGGGCCTGAGGACTTGAACGTGTCCATCTCACACTGTCTCATCAGTTCATCATCTGTCAATTCTAAGTAGTTTATACCATTACTATGACCTGCAGACGTGTTATAATTGAAGCAAAATAAGTGTTTTGGGGGGGTTTCTGCAGTTCTAGTGTACATGGTTGGTGAGTAAGAGTTTCTTGATTTGGTTCTGTTAGAAGCGTTGAGATAATGGTAAGAGATCAAATTTAATGGAGAAGAAGACGGACGGGAAATGCAGGGAGGAATAATGGCGTTGGTTGTGATTGGAATTCTGAGGAGAAGCATTGATTTTAGCAGCGAATTAACTGACAATGCCATTTTCTTGAATCAAGTAAGTATTTCTTTTAATACGCAAATCGGATTTCAGCTTGTTCCAAGGGAAGCCATTGTTGTCTGGGAGAGATCTCGTTCTTCAAAACTTGAATATATCGACAGCCTTTATACTTTCTTTCTCCAAGAAGGGAAAAAAAAGAGCAAACTACAAACCAGAGCCTAAACTATGTATAATTGCAGTTGAGTCCATGTAAGTTCAAAGTTAAAGCAATGATGCCTTGACGTTTCAGAATTTACTCAATAGTACCCTTATTAAATGGAATTAATTGAGAATTAGCCCCAGACGGCCACGTCGGACCGAGAGCTAAGGAAGTGGGCCTAAATACATTCGATTCTCAAAAAAGATGGTTTACTGATTGAAATTCAATCGGCTAGTAAACCAGTTGACTAGATAAGTGAATCACTTTTATTCTTTTATGTTTGTATTTTTTTATGTAGTTTCTTCATTAAGTATGATTTTTATAATATTATCTTTTTTCTCACTGTTAAAGACTATATTTAATATTTTTAATTAATATTTAATAAGTTGTTTTCGTTTTTTTTTTAAAAAAAAAAAAAAAAAAAAACAGATTCACACATTGATAGAATTAAATTAAATGTTTGGTATATAATAATTTAATGAAGTCTAATATGATTTTATTGATTTTTTATTTTATTTATTTTGTGATTTTAACGTTTTGAAAAAATAGTTTTTTATTTATCTAAAAACATTTTTAAGGTTTTAATACTTAGAATAAAATATCAACATAAAGAGAGGAGATAAGCAATTGATACTAGAATAGGTTGTCCGCATTTTGTCACGAGCCAAACATTTTTCTTAATATAAAAAAAGTGATAAGTTAAAAAAGGTTAAAGTCTTAAGTCATTAGTTAAAGTGACAATTTAAATAATACAAATAAAAACAACAATAAATTAATAAATTGTCAAAAAAACAACCAAAAAAAATAACAAAAAGAATGATATCTCAGTCTATTTGGATTATCAAACAACTCGATACAAACCTGAATAAAAAAAAAAGTCAAACTTTAAGAGAAAAAAAAAGTACCAGCTTAAGGGCCTGTTTGGGAGTGCGGTTGCGGTAGTTTTTTAAAGTGCTTTTCGTGCCGAAATACATCAAAATGATGTTTTTTTTATTTTTTAAAAATCATTTTTGACATCAGCACATCAAAATGATCTAAAAACACCAAAACATATTCATTTAAAATGAAGAAAAAAAAATCAAATTTTGGCAAAACGCCGGTTGAAACGCAGAGCCAAACGGGCTCTAAAAGAGAAAAAATGAAAACAAATTTAGATGAACCTTCTATATATATTTGCTTTCAAGAGATTTTTAGTAGTTTTATTGCTCATGAAAAAATTAAAAAGACTATCCTACCCCTATCTAACTAGTTTTGATTGAGAGGAAAATTGTAATTTTATTGTTGTAATCTACGATGAAATGAGTTTGGTGCTACATTAAAGGCACAATTTATATCCCTTTTCTGTTTTAATTTATTTGTTATACAGTTCAAAACTAGATTATCTTTTGTTTTACACTTCAATTTGGATAAAAAAAAAATTAAGCATGAAAAAATAATTTCCAAGTCATGGGGAAGTCTTTAACATTGTCCTTAAACTCGATCCAGCATGTCAAACATGAAAATTACCAACCTAACTACTTGCCTAGTCTGAGTTTCAAATAAAATCATATGGGAGTTGCCTCACCATGAATGAGTTGACTTGGTGAGTCTAAAAGAAAAAAAACATAAAATAACAAAACAAAAATAACTATAAGCATAGGATCAAAGACAACTTAGATAATCAATAAAAATGGTATGAATTTTTTTTTAAAAATAATCAAGATGATATCTTTATTTTTTAAAATATTAAAATAACGATGTATTGGATAGACTCAAGTGATTTAGGTTAATTATTCAAAACTTATACTATGGACTATGGACTCCAATGGTTCACTAATGCTTTTATTTAATCATATAATAAAAATAAAGACCAATTTAAAATAAGTACAAGATTAAAAAATCAACAAAAACATAATGTTAGAAAATAAGAAAAAGGAAGAAACATTAGGTTAGCCTAACATATATGAGCCTTAAAGAAAGCCTAGTTACATTAAGAAAGGCAGAATCCACACTTTTATCATTTTAAAATGGCCAAGAGGCCTGGTTCGGTCCTAAGGTAGGCCCAAATGTCAGGGCTATTTTCTACTTGTTTTAAGGGGCACACAACCCTTATTTTATTTTTATTTTGAAAAAAAATGATAGCTAGAAAATTAAGAATGGGGTTTTTTAGGTTGAAAAACATTTTTCAACTTATTTTTTCCAAATAAAAAATCTAATAAACACCGTAAAATACTTTCTAAACCAATAAGAAACCCCAAAACACTACAAAATCATCCAAAAAAAATAAACCATATAAAAAAAAAAGAAACTTGATATTCTTAATCATGCATGCTTTTAGAAAAAAATCACCACCATTAAACTTTCCTTGAAATGAATTTTGATGACACCAAGAATAATGTGTTTCATCACCAAAAACTGGAGAAACCAATGATGTTCTCTCTCCGAACTATTTTAAGATAACTTTATCTCTCCTCTATTGAGATCAAAGATTGAAATTTGAAGAAATTGAAGTTTTACATCAAAATTATAACTACAAAAAATATATGGATTAAAAAGAAGAAGAAAAGGAAAGTATAAGGCTGGAAAAAAACTTTTTCATTGAATTTTAGATTGGTCATGAGGGATTTTACACTTTCGTATTTTTTAGAGAAAATAAAAAACAAATTGTAAATCCTTAACAAGTTTTGATAAAATTGATCATGAAATTGAGCGTAGAATGTTACAATTGAAAAAAAAAAAGTGTAGGAATAAAAATGAAAAAAAATATTATTCCCTAGTATAGTGAATTCACTGGACGCTTAAGTTTTCATTCTAATATAATTATAATTATAATATAGTTGTTTTTCATGTATCAACATTAGTTTCTTCTATAGTGTAAAAAATTCATGTAATTGTAAGTGATATCATATAAATTATATGTCTAATGTTCAAAATAAAATGGAAGGATGGATATTAATTGTTAGGCTAACATGGGGTACTGAATTGTAGTGTCTCTAAAACACCAATTGCATCTATTATTTAGGAACATGTGCTGATGAATTAACTTAATGCTTCTTCTGATTCAAAATGGTCATCCATCAACATATGATTTGGTCATTACATAAAAACTATTTGAAGGCATTGTAATTCTCTTTTTGTATTTCCAATGAGTCTCTAAGTTTTTCATACTAACTAATAGCCCATTTGTGATCAAAAGAATAATTGAAAGGTTAAACATGTTGATATGTATGTGTGTGACCCTTCAATAAGCTTACGATAAATTACATGTTGATAAAGATTTTGTTTTAAGGTTTTTCTCTTAAACCATGAAAACTTGGCATCCTAAATGATGTGGACCAACCCAGAAACACTATCAAAGATCTCTTTCATGTTTCAAATGGTTCAATGACTCGGTCTAAGACAAAGACATTGAAAGAGACATTATATGCATTGGTTTTAAAGATTTCAACCAAGTCAGAATTGAAATGTCTATTGGAGCATCAAGAGGAGACTCTGGTACATCTTATCCATGTGCAAAAGAGATCTAATAGAATCTTATTTGAATCATGAAGTGAGGATAGTAATGGAAACAAAAGAATTCTACTATAACTTACCTTTTTCCTTTTGTTTCTTGGATTAAGAGGCTACATGGAAGGCTATAAATAAGCCTTGAATCAACTCTATAATATTTTACTTCCTTCTCTTCTTCTCATGGTTGAACATAGATTTAATATTAGGAGTTTTATTTTATTTTGTTAGCTACAGCTCAAGGTTTGTTTGAGTTTAACTAATACTTTGTTTTCAGCAAGGATCCAAGGCTTTTTGGATTAAGTTGTGGGCTTTTTAGTTTAGGATTTTGAGTTAGTTTTGAGTGGACATCATATAAGTCCACATAAGGGGTCGATTAGAGTTAATTTTTCAAGAACTATTTAAACTCATATATCCAAAATTTTGGCAGCCTTTGATGATTAGTACTTTTAAATTTTTCAATTTTAACGTGTGAGAGTGATTCTTACATTCTTCAGTTCTTGAATAAACTGAATCTGAGTTATCGAAGATTAACTAGATTTGTGGCGTTATTCTACTCATTCCAATAGTATCGGTACCTTGATGTAAGTTTCATTGTATCACACTCCTATCAGATATATTTTAGCTTTCTAGGATCAAATCTCAATTTTGATTATGAGTTGCATGACCACGTGATCAAGAGGTTCGCATCACTAAATTATATAGTGGAATCTCTTTTTCAATCCTCATTGTTGCAAATATAAATTATTTATGCCAAAATAAACAACCATTTTGTTTGTTTAGTAAATTTGATACAAGATTGAAGGGTAAAAACCTTAAAACACATAATTAAGATTGAAAATAACCTAAGAAAGCCAAAATCAAGTTGAAAAGAACTAGACCCAATGATTACCTAGAACGAATATCCATGGTTATTGAATGAAAAAACTTTGTTGGTTGATTATAAAGAATCAAAGAACTAGAATTATAAGGATGAATGCCACAAAGAAGTAATCTTTAATAAATTATAAAGAGTTTAATACAAAAAATGAAGAGTATAAGCAACCATGCACGTACAATATTATTTCTAAAAATTTAAAATATCCTTAAAAATCTAAATACAAGTTAAATAGCCATATTTATACTAGGCAAAACATCCTAAACAAGGTTGATAAGAAAAAAAACAAAATAGTTTTAAATAATATAGGAAAAATAATCCTAAATAAATTAAGAAAATATTGTAAATCTCAAATAGTGACACTTTTAGACCTAATCACAAAGCCTTTACGATATAAAATCTCCATAACATTTGAACCTAATAGAACAAAGAAAAAGCCTTTAGAAATTTTGTATAAACTTATAGCCCAATTTAATAGTCAAATCAAATGTATATTAGAAAAATAAGTTCAAATCACATGTTTCAAGCTTAAGAACTTCTTACTTTGCATAAATTATATTAATCAAATCATGATAATCACTTGTTATAATCTTGATGCTTGTCTTGACCCAAATATCTTGAATCGGCCTATTAAATACCTTTTTAATTTTTTTGGCCCTTGACCTAGTATTTAGCTTCATCAGCACCTCTAATAGATCTTTTGGTAATGCATGTTGAATCTAGATCTAAACAACTTAAAGGATGGATTTCTAAAGAGATTTCCAAGAAAGTGAAAACATGAAAATGATAAGAAAAATTGAATGAAGAAACCAACCATGAGTTGAAAAGGAAAAGGTAAAGGTTAACCATACCAAATAAAGTCAAATATTGAACCAAAGCCAAACACCACTTGATTTTATAATTGCTTAGTTGATTGACATGTCAAGAAACAAAATGTGGTTGATATTTCAAAATAAGAGTGCTTGATTTGTCATGTTAATAATGGTTAATACGTCAATCAATTTAAAAATTAGAAAAGTTAATATTCCTTCATTTATTCTAAATAAATAAATTTAGAGGGAACTATGTGTACTAGAAATAAACAACCACATGTCATTTGATCAATAGAAGTAGTTATTTACTTTATGTTTCTTAGAAAACCAGTTAAGATAGCTAAGATTCACCATCAATCAATAAGATGATGATTCAATTTATGGTCGATGATCAAGTCCTATTATAAAATGAGTCTTTAGTAGTTAATGTTGGTAAATGTATAATTAGAGTTTTAACATTATAACCTAAAATTGTTAGGAGAAGGCACACAATAAAAAGAAAAAATCATACTAAGATTCAGTTGTAAAATCTAATCTCTCTTAAACATTTTGTATAGGAGTTAGATTTATAATTTATATGAAACCTAATCTTTATAACATTATAAATAGCTTATCTAGTAGTTGAAACAGTAATCGGCTCCATATATATATATATATATATATATATATACACACACACACACAAAACCCTCAACTGAAATATTTTGACTAAAGCTCCCTTATAAACTATCTCTAAAGAAACAACATGGGTGGAAAACACTTGTAAATGGAGGCATTTACCTCCTAGCATTGCAAGATAGAACATAAAAAATATAGTTGATTGATTCAAAAACAACTTTTGCCCTTAGCTAGAACTCGAAGCTTTTTGAACTTATCATTCCAGGTATTGTGATATGTATGTCAGGGTCAATATTAGTTCATGAACATCATGTTTTTTTAAAAAAAAAATTATTTTTGACATTAATATATGAAGGTGTTTAGCACTGCTTTTCAAAAGCGTTTTTGAAAAAAATTGAATTTTTATTTTATTTTTTACTTTAAATTAAAAAAAATAGTGTTTTTAAATCATTTTCATGTGGTGATGTTAAAAATAATTTTAAAAAAACAAAAGACGAAATGCTTTTAAAAACAATCTCAACCACATTTCCAAACAGACGAGTGTCAAGTTCAGTTTGGTCAAGTTGGGATATCCTCCAAATTCATGGTGATTCACACAAAAGCAAAGCAGAAATGCTGTAAACAAAAAATTAGAGCCTCTAAATAACCTTAAGACGAAATGCTTTGAAATTACAACCTTTTATTTTCCTGTTTATTCCAAAAATCTTAAACCACATAAGAATACACAAGCTTTTGATAACAGCAGCATAACATATGTATCATAATTTTCTATAGAAACTAGCCAGGGATTATAAGCTTCTTAAATTCCAATATACATAAACTCTAGGATGCAAAATTGTCACGATGCAGCAAGACTAGCCAACCAAGGAAGCAAATTGTCATGGACCAGGTCTGGTTTGTCATCATGAGGACAGTGTCCAACCCCTTCCAGCATGCAAAGGCTCACGTTTGACAGCTGAGAAGGCAGGGAGGAGAAATATTTACCAACAGGTCCATCAATGGGCGTGAACGGATCTTGATCGCCCCAGAGAACTAGAATAGGTATGGAGAGTCCCGGCATCAGTGTCACCGGGTTTGGCCCCGGTGGCCCTGTCACAATTGAAACAAAAGCATCAAGTGCCCCTTCATCGCATGCTGGTCCTCTGATAATCTGAAAGTTTCCATCAGAAAACTGAAGTTACCGAAAAGTTTAAGCTGTTAAGTGAGGTCACAGGATATGATTTATATTATTCTCTAACACACACCTTCAAATGAAAGTTTTTTGGGCTTGAAACTTGCACACAGACCCACACTACCTTGTGCTTGACTTTTATCACATAGAACGGGGGTTGTGAGATTCAAATTCTTGACCACTGGGTCAACAAAGCTCTGATACCATGTCAAGTAACCATCTTATCTAAAAGTAGTTTAAGTTGTTAAGTGAGGTCACAGTATATGATTTGTATTATTATTTAATACTGAGTAGATGTTTTGGTAGATCAACAGATAATCTATACGAATAATCTATGTTACCTCTACAAGGTCTTCATCCACGGATTCCTTGTTTCCATAAACAGACAATAAAATGTTCCTCAGAGTATCTCTGCACCCATCAGACGACATATTTTAGATTTTCTCAGTCACTGCTGTATTTCTGTAGTATAATTGGTGAAAATGCATGGCATACCTCTCTTTGACACGCTCAAAGATCAACGACGCAATTGCCCTTTGCTTCAGCAGAAAATCAATTAACCAGAGCAGAGGCAGGAACAGTTTGATCCTCCAATCATCCACAATCGCCTTGTTGTTCATGCCACCAGCGCAATTCAGCAGCACAAGCCCTCGAACAAGAGCATGACTAGATTCTATAATTGCAGAAAGTATTGTGGGCATGAGGAAAACCATAGATTTGACTCCACGGATGAGTTTGTGCAATGGATAGTTTCGTATGAAATATCTTCTCTGTAAACAAAATGTACAGCTTCAACTACCTGAGGCTGCAATTACGCAAGCTAAACTTCCAACAGAGTTCCCTATCAGCACAGTTGGCTTCTGAATAACTTCATCCAAGAAATCTAAGATTAACTGCACAGCGAGTCCATAATTAGCAGGTTAACATTTTCCCAAGGTTAAGAAAATGCTCGCTATAAAATATAAGACAGCTTAACTTCTGATAATGGAGTACCTGAGCCCATTCTTCCATGGTATATGAAAACCCTTCTGGCTTATCCGAAGCACCGAACCCCAGAAGATCGACAGCATAGACTGTATAGTTTTTTGCCAATGTATCGATATTCCTGATAAAAACCTCAATGGTGTGGATAGAAAACATATTAATTAAGACAAGGGGGGTGGTAGGCAGACTAAGACTCTTTTACTAAACTATGCTTCGGTTTCATATTGTTAATTCTTGCTAAACCAATGCAATATGGTTCTATCATTACGATTTGAATATGATTAGAACAATCAGCAGTAGTTTTCAATCTTCATAATTGAATATGGCAATGTTTTTCTATGATCTCCACTAAAGGTAGCCTGGACATTCAATGATAATCGTGAAAATATCTTATGAACAGCAAAAAGGTTAATAAAAGAAAAGTTCTCAGAGCATATGGATTTTCTTGAATTTGACCCCGCGCCATATCACCACTATCTTCTTGGTGATTACTGGAGATGATCGTGTGTGGCTAAAATAGTTAGTGGCTATTGGCAGAGAAAGCATGTTACCAAGATAAGGGTGTGCAGATAATATGTGGCTATATTATTTCAGAAATCAACGAACCTGCGCCAGTGAGGAATGGAGGCACCAAAGCCATGAACAAGAAGAAGAGGAGGTCCAGGGCTTGACTGTGAATCAGAATTACAAGAAACAAAGTAATTGATGGAGAACTGCCCCTTCCACATCCACTTTCTGCATCTTTCATCTATCTCTCTAATCTCCAAGACTTTTCCACCACAAGATGAGGATGAAGGAGAACTAGTGGTGGCAGTATTATTACTGCCGGTGGCAGTAGCAGTAATATTAGACTTGATGTTGCAGAAGATGGGCTTCTTGTAATAACTTACGTGGCCATGGTTCCTTCGCTGACACAGAAAACTTTCCCTCTTTGTGTTTACTAATGAACAGAGAAGGGGAAGCTCGGCAGCTACTGCTAGTGACGAGAAGCCCATGTCTCTCTTGGTCCCTTTTCTTTTAAGACCACATGCTTACATAATGAGAATACAGAGATCCTATAATCAAATATTAAAGGGTAATGAAGTCAAAGGAAAACAAATATTGCAGTTTCCTGGCTATTGTAGCAAGGCGATTATAGCCTTTTATTTATTTTTATTCGACGAAATCTCATCCAGAAAACATATTTTATGGGTTTAGATGAACAAGTAAAACTCTGATTGTTTTAGATTCTTACAAGTAATACATGTCCTAATTCTTGAAGGTTGCTTTTCTTTAATATTTACCCTCTATAAAGTTGTAGATAAAGTTGAGCTACAGTTCCTTTTTCTTTCGTTGTTTTTTTTTATAATTGGGGTGTTCGGGTCAGCTTACACGTACCACAACTAATTCCCAAATATCCTACAAGATCAATGGACAAATAAAATACTATAGAGATGACAGATATACACAGAAAAAATCAAACCCAACACAAAAGAAGAGAACAAGTCCCTGCCCCTGTCCCTAGGAGGCCACGACCTCAAGTGCTCTTTCGCTGTTTTTTTTCTAAACAATTTGTGCTGCTTTGTTTCGTTTCCAATTCATATGTTTAGCATGCCATCTAGCAAATCGCATTTGGATAACGTATTCATCTACCTTTATATTATATAAAACTCGTATGTTTAATTGTTTCTGCCAACAGGGTAAACTTAGAAAATGAATAACAAGCATGATTCATTATTATTTAATGTGATTATAGTTAAACTAGTGATACAAGTTTCCTGGGGCATGTTTATTTTGATTCTCCCTTCTGTCCTCCAAATTGTATTTGGATAATGTATCCATCTACCCTTGTATTGCATAAAATTCTACTTGGTACATGGTGTAAAGAATCTGCTAAATGAACCACTATTCTTTGGAAATTGATTTGCGACAATCCTAGCTTATCTTTGTTCTCAAAAAAAAAAAAATGGTTTTGATTAGTGCTCAAGGAATGTGCATCCATGTGATAACACAAACAAGCTGCATACATGATGTAAACACAAGTCAAACCTCGAAGATTTCAACTTCAAAATCATACAATGAAGTGAATTACTACAGACAAACAAATTGGTCAGATGTTAATGGACTCATTAGCATTTGACATTCTCAACTGAGTTTCTAAAATGCAAGAATCCGTATGATCCGCATAATACATTTACTGATACTAGTAGACATCTGCTCTATATGCAATACCCTTGGTCAGTATGGAACACATGGATGGTCCAGCCCTGTGAAATTCATGCAGAACCAGACTGGAACTGTGAGTGAAGATGAAGGAATAGTTTTCCTCGAGCCCAAGTCTAGCCTTGTACGTTGCTCCTAGGAGAAAATATGCGACCGATATTTTACTTTCATCCCAACATCAGTGGAACTTGGTCTCATTTGGCTTGCTGCCCCTAAATGCTGAAAGAGAGAAGAATGACCTTGTTGCTGAGACAAAAATATTAGAGGATGTCAAAGTCTACTTAAATCACTACTGAAGAACAGGAGACAAAAAAAAAAAAAAAAAAACTACAGACTACACTAGAGTACATGAAAGGAAAAGGAAAAACCAATAAAGAACACAGTATAGCCAAAAAGAATCACAACTGACCTTTAGTTGTAGAGGTTGAGGTTGATACATGGCCCTTGTGCAACTGATGCGAACTTGTGTTTGATTGAGCTGCATCCAGAATATCATATACATGTTATAAATGCCAAATTAAAAAGTTAGCATGTGGAAGAAAGAAAAACAGATCACCAATAATTATCCATTTTTTTATTGAAAAAGGACAGACAAGGATAAAGAATTGCTAAAGCTAAGAAGCAAAAGTACCCAGCAGAAGTTCACGGGCATTCACATTTCTGTCATATCCTTCAAAGAAAGATGTCTGTTGCTGCCCGCTGTCCTTTGAATGATGGGCTGCCTTTCTCAGAAGATTGTCAGTGTTTCTCTTATTGATAGCTTTAGATTCCTCACCATCATCCTCTCCTTCAGAATAAACAGAAGGGCTAGACCAACCTGTCATATTTGCATCTCCTTTACTCTTCCTAGCAAACTTCAAAAGTCTCTTCAACCCTTTTGGAGCATCTTTTTGGTAGACCACTGAAGGAGGATTTTCAGCATTTCCCCACTCCACAATATCAGGTTCACTGTTGTTGTCTTCTTGCAGCATCTGAGAAAGAGAATGACGAACACCCTGACTAGGAAATCCCACAGGTGCAACATGGACTGGAGGGCTAAGTTGAGTTGTGTCATCTCCATGTATGCTAGGCAGGTCCTCTTGCTCTTGTATTTCCACCCACGCACTGGGAGAGATAACTGAATCTTCTTGGGACTGGAAGTTTGCCGAAGATTGAACCATATCTTTGAGGCCATCATCAACATCAGTGGCAAGCTCTTTGAAGTTCTCCACCTCACCAGAATTCTGATCGATATTTCCCACTATTTCAGAATCCATAGAAGCACCAAAATGACTCACTACCACATTATCCTGATCTCTATGCTCACTAACCTGGACAGAAGCATTAACAACCACCTCATTCTCTTGACTTTCTGACACACTCCCACAGTTTACAGAAGACTCCTCCTGCTGGGAAGAATCTTTTGTCTTGTTCACAATGGGAGGGCCACTTCTAGATCCCTTGCGGAGGAAGGGTTTCGATTCAACCGGAACAACAGTGCTTTTCTTGGTAACCTTATTATAGAAACTAGGCTTTGATGGAACCATAGCAGAACTATCTTCAGTAACTGCTGCAGATTTTGTTTTTGTTGTTTTTCCACTTTTTGTTACAGTTCGCTGTGTCTTCTCTTTTGCCCCCTTTAAGCTCTTGTTAGCATCAGCTCGTGTTTCCTTTACATTTCTATGCTGTGGCTGGGATCTTTCAACTTTAGCATTTGATTGAGGAAGTGATATTGTTGACCCGGATTTTCGACTCCTTGGTGTGGTACCAACAGATGAGATTCCTGGAGGAGTTTTAGATGGAGATGATACTGGCCCTCTGGTTGGTGGTGTTGATGGCCATGACTTACGAGTGGCAGGCAAGGTCGTTGTTTTAGACGGAACCTTTTTTGTGACAGAAGATTTTAGGCTGTCTTTTCGGAGATCTGCAGATTGAGATGGATTCTTGAGTGATTTTTGGGGTTTGCTTGGTGGATGCTTCTTACCAGCATCCTTCACATTTGTGGTAGCAATTTCAGCTTTTCTCACATCAAGAATGTGCTGCATTGCTCTAAATTGCGCTTCTTTCTCTGCTCTTTTTTCAGCATTCTCTCCTCGAAGTTTCCTATCCCTCTTCTCCTTGTAGTGATCATAAAATCCACCCCTCTGCTCAGAAGGGATATTTTGTTTTTTGACAGTTTTTGGCTTTTGGGTTTTCACAGGCTGGCTTTCCATCATTTTCATCAACATCTCATTCAACTCTGCTTCCTTTTGTCGACTCCATTCCACTGAGTCTGCTGTTCTTCCATTTCTTTCCTTTCCTTGGGCTGCATTAGCATCTGTTTCAACATCTACTGCAAGCTGTTTCTTTTCTTCCCATCTCTCCAACTCTACATCAACTTCAGCAGTCTCAGAAGGATTTTGAACTCCTGATGTAAAATCAGACTCTAATTTTTCTTCAACCAAATTATTTGAGATTTCCTTATCTGCAATATCATTGCAAGGAAGAGGAACAGAGTCTTCTGAACTAAGTTCTTGTTGGCAGAGACTGGAACTTTCAGCAACACCAGAACTCCATCTTCTTAAAACTGATTTACTTGTACTGAGAGAAATGTTCGATGACAAGCTCTTTTTTAGGTCGTCTACGCTTTGATCCTTCTGTTTTCTTTCAAAAAGATTGATCGCATCTTGAACACTCATCCTCCGGATATTACTTTCAGGTTTCTTACTGGTTTGTTCAGATCCTTCCTCCTCACTACTAATTTCAGCTACATCTCTATGAGATGACATCCTTTCTCTGGTAGGATTAAAGTTCAGGCTCTTAATTGTTAGTGCAGCTGCCCTGCGTGAGCCAGTTCTCCCAATTTGAACCCTCCGCATTGGAGATGCTGACCTTCTGGGTACTGCAGATCTTGAAAGAGCTCGACTTCTTTCCGCAGATTTTTTATTTTCATCACTCGAATCTGAAGACTCCTCACTGTCAGTTGACCTCTGTCGCTCAACCTGGGCAGCCTTTGCCGGTGAAACACCATATTTTACTGGTGGCAATGAATATACAGGTCTTGAAATTGGAGTATCCTCATCCATCTTACTTGCATTGTCAATTGTTGAAGAAAGCTTGTGATCATTTAGGAGTGCATCTGCCTCACCCTTTTGGCTCAATTCTAAGATTTTGCAAAAAGAATTCCTATACATACCAGATGAGATTTAGAGTCAGAAATATAATCTTAAATACATTGAAAGACTAAAATAAACATTAAAAGTAACGAGAGGCTGCATCTACAAAAAAAATAGTAGCAACTACGAATTTAGACCACCTATGCACAATTTGTTCTTGTGGGTGACTTACTTTAGATCTGTTGCGCCAAAATAATCACAAAATTCTACCAAATACGTGATTTCTTTACTGGAGCAGGCAGCACCAAAAGCATGGTTTAGGGCTGTAGCCAATTCCGTTTTTAATGCAGTAAGCCTCAGGTCCATAGCTCGCAGCAATTCATTTCTGGCAATATAATCGTCTATAGCTTAGAGGACATGCAGCTCATATAGAAGAAGCTCATTGGAAATACAAGCAATCAGAAGAACTTACCTTGAAGAATCTGATAGTGCAACTTTTGCTTCAGCCTAAATAGGTCCAAACAACTTATTTTAGTTGTTATAATATTCACAACAATCACCTAATCAAATGTACAAATAAGAGAGAACTCATAAAACAAGGAGGTAAAAGCAATTACTTTGACTGTTGATTCTGTCTCAATTGAGTCATGGCCATCTGTCAAATAAGGAAAGATGTACAATAAATACTAGATAAAAACTGAAACTCAGATCTCAGCCGATTCAATACAAATATCACATTGTTTTAAGCCAATACGTCCACAGAGCATAGTAGCTAACTAATACTGATATGGCACTGAAGTCGACATATTCTTGGACATCCTATGATGCTACCATTATGAATTTATGTCAAGGATAAATGTGGTATGAACTGGATAATCAGCTGCAAAAACAAGTTTAGTTTATGGAGACACAATGTTTACAATTTGAGATGAAAAACAGCTTATTTGTCTTCGATGGAGATGGTGTGGCCAGCCAGTGACAATGAGTGCTTTAGAACCACCAAGTTGATGACTGACAATGAGTACTTTAGAACTACCAAGTTGATGACTATCTTGCACATTCTATATTTCCATATATCTCACTGCTTATAAAACAACTTTATTGCCATGATTTTGTTACAGATGAAGTGATAGAAACCACATTGGATCTTCAACTGATTTGTTTCAGAAATCCCTTTGTTGGCAATGGAAAATTACCATTAAGAAGATTGTTTGATTATATATTTCACATAAGTATACTTTCCAGAATCCAGAATAACAAAGCAATTGTCAACTTCCATGTTTCTTTGAACAAGTTACCTGTTTCCCCTCTTTTAGAATGGTCCTGATGCCCCTGACAAGAAATTTTTTGTTAACAACACACTCTAGGCAATATAATATATTATATGAAAGGACACAGGAGCTGACCTGAGCAGATAAAGAAAGATGAAATTTTCTGACTTCCTCCAATTGGGAGATCTCACCCTCAATAGTCTTGCTGGTATTCACTAAATCAACTGAACTAGCAATTTTCAGGAATCTGAGAAGAATTATAATTATTTTAATAACAGAACAAACAAGCACCCACATTTAATTCAAACATAAACAGAAAGCATAATGCACACTAAGTTACAAAAACCTGTTCAAAGTAGATTTTGTGAACCATGGTGCATTGCCGAGTTCTCCTGTTACTTGGAGTTTGAAGATAGCATTAGTTCCTTTAGCGTACAATTTATTTACTTCTGGCAGATGTGGCAAGAGTTGCTCCAGCTGGCCAACAGCTAATTTCTCGACCTCATCATCACCGCAAACAAATATCTCGTACCTAAACTAGCAGTAGATATGTTAGAGGGGTTCACTAAAAGAGAATGAAAAGGAATACCTATAAATGGTAAGGGATGAGATTAAACATCTATCAAACTTGAATGATGGATGCCATCAATGGGCCAAGCTTTAGATGAAGGACAAAGCTAACTAACAAATGAGAGTAGAGCCACAAAACTAGAAAATTCTTACTTCAACACACCACACCACACTCAAAAGACAAAAAATCCTGAAACCTGGTTGGCACAGTAATAGATTTACTTGATTAGTAACCATATTTATTTCATGTACAGAAGTGCTAGGCAAAGCATTGTATACCTCTTGAATATTGACAGGATTACTCAATGTTTGTACTACTTATAAAGGGCTTTTCAAAGGATGATCTAGATATAATGTGGGTTCCATTTCTCAGTGAGCAAACATCAGTGTTTGATACTTCGACTTCTTTTGATATGAAATGGTGGTTCTTGAAGCAAAGCCATGCACTTGGACTGGGAAATCATTTTTTCCTTTGAGCTGAAGAAAAAATGGATTATATAATGGGTGCTATAAAATCTTGCGGACTCTTACATAGATGAATTTGTGCATGGGTGCAGTCTCTTACATAGATGAATTTGAGCATGGGTGCTACAAAATCCTGCAGTCTCTTACATAGATGAATCTGTGCTTTCACACACCGTCTAGATGAATGAAATGAAAGAAATACAGCTCACTATATACTTTCTCTGGTTTAAATGCAATATTTTCAGTCTCTTTGACTAGCAATGCTGACTAATTATGCATGAAAGGCTATTAAAATGTCCATACGACTCAAATAACAGGTAGTTCTGACTATGTTTCACAACTTCATTACGTCCTAGCTATTTCTATCAACAGTCAGCAGTCAAGGTCGCAAGCCAACAAGGCAGAGTGACAACTAGTCAGCTTAAATTATCCAACTGTTCAACGATATAAAGCATCCTAGTTGAAATGCTTAAACAATGTTTATGCAAAAACAACTAACCTGTTTTTAGTTGGAAAGATCTGAATAGTAGCATAATCAAGAGATGCATCAGGATCTATTCCACTGTCCATCATAAGAACCTGAAAAGAAAGAAAACTTCACCTTTGCAGAAAAACATAAGACCAATCTCACATCGTGCTATGCTTCAACTTACTTTTCAAGCATATGCATTACTTTACCAGGTATTAGAAAAATAGAGTGCTTCCTATGGATCTAAAATATGCACATCAATGAAACTAGAATTCTCGATCTTCTGTTATATGTACTGTCAGTTACATTTATTGAAAAATACCAGAACTCAAGACTGACAAAACAACAAGCTCAAAGAAAAAGGATAAGGAGATGCAAGAACAAGAAGGATAAATAAATAGTTAAATCCCAGAAAATTTGTGCACGGATGAAGAGATTAAAATAAAGATATCCATTAAAAATCTTAATTGCATTGAACATGAAAGCTACGAAGTAAAAGTCAGATTGTTATAACATTGAACCCAACATCAATAACAAATAGAGACAATAAAGTGACTGATTGAGACACAAAGATGTAGACACCCACTTTAAATTGATACAATGAAAGTGATTCACTGTAGGACAAACATAAAAATTATTCCCAATAACAGCTTCATCATCTACTCACTTGCAAAATGCTCTCAAACCCAATGAAAAAATTCAAAATTCAGCACTCACTGATACACAGACTTGAGACTGAACAAGAAGATAAAAAGCATATAAATGTTTAGCCAACCAAAACAAATGAAGGAGCAACCTTCTGTTAGGTGAAACTAAGAAGGGAGATTTATTTATTATTTTAGCTGATCTGAGCCAGCATAATTAAGAGCAAAGTAACTAACTTTTACTAGAAAAATAAGCATTGAATCAGATCTAGGCAATGAAATGTTCTTTCCAACAATAAACAACAGGACAATGAAAGAAAAGAAAAAAAATTGAATAAAGAAAAGAAGAGTCAGCACCCCACCATTCAGCACCGACAGTGAGTTTTACAGTCAAGGCAAAGGGCACCTAAAATCTAAAGAGAAGCTCACTGCTACAACAAAGCATAGAGATTGAGAGAGCTTGTGCGTTACAGATAATGGCAGTAGTGGTAGGTAAGAAAATAGAGAAGAGAAGGAACTGCCAACCGAAAAGAAAAGGGCCCATTTGAGTATAAAAGAAAAAAGAAAGGAAGAAGTTAACTCACCATGAATGAAGAACAGAGGAGAGACGACAAGGGAGCTGATGAGCTCAAAATCTCAATGGGGTTGGATAGCAAGAGATCTTGATGAAGGAGGGGGAGGAGCTTAGTCCAACTAATGCTCAAAATCTCAATGCCATGTGTGGATGTGTGGCTTTTCTTTCTTTATTCTTTATTCCAACGTGAAAAATAGCTCCTCCTCCCACTACTATACTCCAAAAGAGAGAGGATAGAGAGATGGCAGTAACTCCAGATAATACGACACACAGCTAACTACTTCTGTTACGGTAAGAAGAGCTTTAAACAACAAAGCATGGCTTAGTAAAGCGAGAGAGAGAGAGAGAGAGAGGGGGAGGGAGGGACACATCTGTCCTCCATCGTATTCTCCGCAAAACTTTGCTGCTTTTCCACACTTTTTTTTTTAATATATTATTTTCGAAAATACCATTTGGTTATGTTTTTATTTTCGTCTATGAATAGATGATTGATTGTGATTATTGTTAAGATTGTTTTGGTAAGAATATTTTGTTTAAAATTTATTAAATAATGTTTTTTTATTATTTTAAAAATTATTTATGATATTAACATATAAAAATGATATAAAAATATTTTAATTTAAAATAAAAAATTCAAATTTTTTTTCCAGTGATTTGAGGTTGTAATGTTCGCACACAGAAATATATATATATATATATATATATATATATATATATATATATATATATATATATATTTCTGTGTGCGAACAATCAATATATATATATAAATAATATATGGCACTTTTCTGGAAAACACGATAAAATATTAGCATATTTATATTGAATCAAATTATATTTTTATTATAAATTAATATAACATGACATTTAGTATCATTAAACCACTTAAATAATATATTATTTACTCTCATATAAAAAAATCTAGAACATTTAAGAATGCGTTGAGAGAATCTTGAAGGGTTAAACTAATAATTAAAAAGTGTTTTGTTTTATCCTTAAAATATATTATTATTATTATTATTATTATTATGATTATTATTATTATTGGGTTTAATTCCAGAAAGTGTTTTGGAGTAGTTAACTTATGCTTTTAGGTGCATTTTAAAAAAATATTTTACTTGAAAAAACATGATTTTATTTTTTTATTGTTTCCTCATGGTTTTGATAGGTTGATGTCAAAAATAAATAAAATAAAAAATATTATTTTAATATATTTTTAAATAAAAATATCATTCTCCACGATATCAAACACTCTAAGAGCTTGCTTTTTGTTTTTACATTTTAAAAATATTTTTGAAAAAAATTAAAAAGTATTTTTTTCCTTACTTCAAATTATTGTTTTTTGTTTCAAAATATTTTTTGTGTGTTTTCAGATTTTTTGATATATTGATTTTTTTAAAATTATTTTGATGTATTTTTAAATGAAAAGTATTTTTAAAAGTAATGTCTATCACAATACTAAACAAGTTATAAGTTGATTTTCTTAACTTGATTTAAGTTAAGGTCAAGTTAATTAAATTCTGATTAACCTGTCAAATAATATTTTTAATTAATAATTATGCATACTAAAAAAATTAAAATAATAATCAAGACTTGGTGTTGCGCTGTGAATGTAGAGCTATAATTTGGTGGTTTGAAATAGTGTAATAACAATTTTATTCATCAATCATTGAACTTGCTATTAGGAGTACTATAGTTCATTTACAAGGTTCACTAGTCATTATCAAATTGATCATTCCATCATTTCATATTCTTATAACATAATAAAATAACTAAATTACCCTTAAAGTAATTTTCATTTTTAAGGAAATGTTCAGATCATCTCATTGGTCATTCCATTTTTAAATAGTATGTGTGACTTACTAAAATATATTTTGGCGTCGACAATCTTTTTTATTTTTTCTCTTATATTGTCTCTCCTCCTCGACTCTCATGTCTAACCCTTTAAATTTTAAGAACATCACTTCAATTTTATTTTTTTCAAATTTGATCCTTGTTCTTTTTATTATTATTTGTTTTATTGAAAACATATCCTCTTTCTATTTTTTTCATCTTTCAAATCTATTTTTTATTGCAAATCTTTTATTTAAAACTATTTTTTTTACTATTTCAACATCCTTGGTATTGGTTTAGCTCCAAGAAAAAACAAACTATTAGTGAGTGTAGCCGTGGTGCCAATTGATTGCTAAGTTTATGTTCGAGAATTGTTGAAGTTGTTTTATAAAATATTTTTTTATTTAAAAATATATTAAAATAATGTTTTTAAAACACGGTGATAAAATAAACCCTAGAATTGTGTATAAATAATACTTGCACAGTGATAAAACACGTAATGATGACGTGTGATGGCACTCTCTGTCTTTGTCTCTCTCTCTCTTTCCGTCCATTATTAATCAATCATCAAGAGATTTGAAATTGTTTAAAGTTGTGTATTATTTATTTAATTATAGTTTCACATCGATTCTTTCCCCTTTCCCTGCGTTTTTAAACCACCAACCATTGCTTGCCTCCAGATTTCCTATCACCCTTTTAAATTTTCAAACTCAAGCTTTCAACTTGTCCTTGTTTTAATACAGATTCCACTCTCTTTTGTCAATTAACAATATTTTTCGGGTTGTTAAGGAATCAACAAACCCCAACATAGCAAGCAATCTCTTATTATCTTATATATATGTATGTATATATGTATATATATGTATGTATATATGTACTTACTAGTGACTAGCTTGCTGTACCACGCCTGAAAACTTACCTAGGTTTCACGTCAAATGCACAGGTGAAGAGATACAAAAGGTTGGCAAATCGTAAAGCATTCGATCTACTACATGGCTATGCTTTCCTTCCAATCCATGTGAAAATGCAGCAACTAGCTTTGCCTTCCTACCCCACCGAACCTAGAACTAAAGGAGATGATGCCATCAATATATATTGCTCCACCTTCCCACCATTGTTCCTCTGCAACCTCCACTCTGGTTTTCATGGACTGAAGTTGGCTCTGTGGACCCAGGAAATCATTTGGTTCTGATGCAACTAGCCCCCCCCCCCCACGTGGCAATGTGTGAGCAGTACACCAAGACCCTATGTTTATGGTGCTGAGAGAAGAATTTCATGCGTTCTCACTACAGCAATGACCCACCCTTCGAAACTTATTCAACACATCCCAGCATCTATGAGAGAACGAATGCGATATTGGAAAACAAAAACTAGTTAGGCAACGAAGTGCAGGGAAATCAATTTCAAGGGCCAAAAAGCAATATAAGATGGTACAGGGGTCGTCAATGGTAAAGAGTTTCAAGGGACTTTCACAACCAGGAAGCATGCTCATTCAACCATCTGATTAAACAATTATGAACCTTAAGCAAACAAAGATCAATCAAAACATCAGTTAGACCACACATGAACGAGACCGTTCCTATTGCCTGTATAGATCTCGTTGCGCTCTTCATCGTAGAAGAGAGCAGTTATGTCTTCCAAAGCTTCTGCAGCTATGCTTCTAATTCTCGAGGCATGCCTGTGCTTCTTTGAATCCTGACTGTATTCATTCTCATTTGGGAAGCTGTTGTTTGCCTTTATTTTAGCAAGACATTTCCCGGTCAAGATATTACTGATATTGATGGATCCTGCTGCATATGGATGCAAATACTGTTAGAGCTACGTTCATTTTTTCTTTATTCTAACAGCTCAGTACCAAAAGGCAGGTTATAATGAACTTGGAAAAACTGTGGAAATTTTGAAAAACTAACCATTGCCTTCAGACAAGGGATCGTCAGAATCAGCCTTGCAGTAAGAGATAATGAGATCCTGGTCACTTGTGATGTATATATTATTAGTGTTGCAATCAGGATGCCACAAAAGGTGATCCTCAAAGGAAGTTACAAGCTCTCCCCGGAAGTTCCAAACAGCCACAGTTCGATTTCTAAAAGTCAGGAATAGCTGGTTTTCATATAGAAATATAAATGCAGATGGGGTCATAAACTCAGTTCTGCTAACTTCTGTTAGGTCAAAGTTGCGCACCTACAGAGAGAAGCGGTCATCAGATTATTTTGATTATGGATGAAGGAATACAATTGGAAGATAACATCAATGATTCTTACATCAAGAATCTGGAGATTCTCATTTTCTTGTTTGACAAGAAGCTTCTCATTGAACTGTTCAATGAAATCCACCTTCTTATTCCGATGAAGGAGATGATTAAAAGATTTGAGAACAGTGCCATCCTCTATTGAAAGAATCTCAAGAGGAACACAGCCACTAGTTTTAGTTAAAATCAACAACATGATCCCTGGACTGAAGAGAAAAAACAAAAGCAAACAAGAGAAAGTCTAAGCTCATGAGAAGCAATGGAAACAGAACATTGAAATTAAACTTGTGCACTTGCATTATTAAATCTGATGGATAATCTCAAAGAAACAACACAAGACATTCAGAATCATGAAATGCATGCAGCAGTCCCCTGACTTACAATCAAGTGCACGACCTATTAATCTCAAAAGAACTGTAAGTTCATGCTCGCAGCAATTCCAAACCCTCTGGAATAGTGCATGAGTTTGCCCTCATGTGTGCATACATGCACGTCTCTCATGCATTTGAGAACATGCTGCTGAGCAAATCAAAAGTTGCCAGAAAGTAAAGGAACATACCTGATCTTAATCTCTTGAACATTTTTGTCTGCTATCGAGTATAACATTGTGTAATTCTTTAAGTCAAACACCTTGTATATACTGATAGATGGAAAGAGAGAAAATAAGAGGTCAAATTGAAAAAACAACAACAACTTGGGTAATAATTATAATTTCAATAGAATATAGCCATTGATGTACTTACCTATCCTGTGCAGAATATGTGAGCACTTTTCCATTTACATCATCAAACTCTACAAAACCAGGCCATTTCAGTGACTCAGATTCGAAAAGAGCAAAGCCAGCATCTGGTTGACCCCTTCGGATATATCTGGAACAGAAAACAATGTTAGTAATAAAAGCGTAGGGCTAAACAAACTGAAACCACTAAATCTAGAAGCTCTTATTTCCTCTTGGTCTTTCCTACATAAGTTTTTAAGGTGGGAGGTGTGAGTGGAAAGGGGGTAAGAGGCAGAGGCATGTGTAAAAAGATTCACATACTCAATCCTTGTGCTTCTGCATTTCAAGGAACTGAAATTGTCTGAGGCATAAACTGAAACTGTGATGAGCGAATCATTGTTTTTATTATAAAACAAGCTTCGTATAACTTCATCAGGAGTGACATTCAAAAAGCATATCCTTTGGTTGGTGTCTGCATTGACAATAGGAATACATTATAACGCTTCCATTCCACTTTTTGATGCAAGGAGAATCAAAGATCAGAGCTGACAGTGGAAAGATAATCAATACCTCGGCTAAATGCTGCACAGACACCAGACTGTGCAAGAGCAAACACTATGTCACGAGCTGCTACAATCTCAATAATCTTTGACCTCTTTCTTAAAAAAGGCAGTACCATGGTACAGTGACCTTTTGGATCATAAGTATCGTATTCTTCCTATTTATAATAAATTCACGGATCACATCTCACAGCAGAATGAGGTGTATACAAGATTAAGCATGTGTATACAAGATTAAGCATATGTTTGGTATTGTGGTGCAGGGTGCTTTTCAAAGTGTTTTTCACTTGAAAATACATCAAAACGTTTTTTTTTAGATATTTTTTTCATTCTTGACATCAGCACATCAAAACCATAAAAAAACACCAAAAAACCCATCAATTTGATACTTATATACATGAAACGGATCCAAAAACAGAAGCTACCACACTCTCAAACACTCACTAACTGTTGAGGTGACATGTATACAGGAGAAATATTAACTGATGAACAGTAGAGCCTTCTTGTAGTGCACTACTTATCAGTTATCACTACAAATTATGATGGTCAGTTTATTTCCCAACAATGTTAGCATTAAATTCCACGAGTGGCGATTGAACTGAACGCTCAAAGTGCATCCAACAGGCATGACTATGATTTTCATACAGCATGGTTATATAGAAATGCAGTATTTCTAACAGCATGCAATATTAAATATATGTTTTCTTATTAGCAAGACTAAGAGTACCTTTATATTTTTGAAAAGCAATTATAGACACTACAATTAAATGAGATAAGGCACAACACTTCTACATTTATATTCTTGAAAAGTAATTATAGCATATATTTTTGGTTGCTGGTTGAATTATTACATTCAGTTATTCTGTTCACCATGAAATAGTTCAGTGTGAAGAAGGCAAAAGCAAGTAGCTTCTAAACAGGCGAGCAGAATTACTTCATCACAAGCCCTCAAGCATGTCTGCAAAGGTTTGAGCTGGAAAATTTTAATTTACAGGTTCTAGTTTCAAACCTCACTTGGAATATGGTACAAGTAAGAATATTTCCAAGTACACAAGTAAAATTTCTTCACCACTAGCCCTCAAGCACGTCTACAAAGGTTTGAACTGGAAAGTTCTAATTTAGAAATTCTTGTTTCAACCGTACTGAGATGGTAGGGATATATGGAAGAAGGGAGGGGTCAATGGGTTCCTGTACTTTCTTTTAGGATCGTTGATTGATGCCTAGACATTGGACACAACATTATCATGGTTCGGTAATTTCCCTACATCTATGTAACAACCAATTTCATTATATAGAGAGAAAACTACAATCTACGACAATGGAGGAGGAGGAACACCTCACTCAACTCCCACTCTGTGTAGTTGCATAACATTTCTCTCTATCCCTCTGTGCTTACTACTGCAAGTTGCTGATTGGCTCTCATGCAGCTACATCTTGCTGCACTTGCTTCTTCAAATGGTTTTTATACAGCCTGTATTTATATTGAAAATGGGGGAACAAGCATCCCCATTTCCATCCTAATATTCATAAACTTAACTTTCCACTACATCAATCTTCTATAGAGCTTGAGTGTGGGCCTTTGTATCCACTTCTCAACAATTTCCCACTCGGTGGATGTAAGCAAATTCCCAAATCACTTTAAAATGCCATGTTCTGTGTCTGGACATCATTCACTAATCCTAACACTTTCTTCCTGAATATTTCCAAATTTCAATCCTACCTAAATGAAACACTCTTTATCAAATTTCTGACTCCTTATGAATTCTATCTTCAAAGAACTCCTAATATTGTCAATTGCTAGGAAAATTTATGACAAGTGACAAGCAAAGAGATTTGCATGACCATGGTGATTCTTAGAGCAAATTTTAACCTACCTTCATCAAAGCAACAACTATCATACTGAAAAACCCTAAACTCTGCAGATACCACCACATGCATCACTTGCAATTGCCATTTATATAGCTTTTGACAACATCAATCATGCATTTGCAAGACTAGTGTGTCCTCAATGCAACAATTTGGTAAGACCAACATTGCTAGCTACAACTACAAGTGCTTATAGTGTCATTGGTATATAAGTAGCAAAAGCAAATGCATCACAGGAAGCTAGCATCCATAAAAAGATGCTAAGAAATATGAATATGAGAATTACAGTATTGACGTAATAAGAAGCACAAATTAAAGAATAAATAACTATCTTGGTTTAACCCCCATTCTTACTTTGATGGACAAATTTCATTAACAACCATATCATTTCTTACTCAAAATTAAACAAATTTCATGATCAACGCGATTAAGACAGATGCAATAGACACGCTCGTTAGAAACCCTTAAACAAGAAACAGTAAAATCAATAATCAAAACCTAAAATTCCCACAAGAATAAAAAAAGTAAAGACAAATTCCGAGGAAACCAAAGTCAAAAGGGTACCTGTAACCGGATGTTTCTAAAACGTTCTTGAGCATCAGTCATGGTAAAAGAACGGTCACGTTTAGAACAAATTTCCCTTCTTTGAAGCTTCTTGACACTATTAACAAACCCATCTCCGCCACCAAAACCCCTTCCCCGTTTCTTCGCCACAACTCTTTTCCCATTACACGGCCTCGGACTCACCGTTATCCTCCTCGTTCCTCCACCATCCATTTCTCCCCACCCTCCTCCTCTCTCTCTCTCTCTCTCTCCCCCTCAGAGAAAAGAAAAACTTGAATATTTCTGCTAAATAAATTCAATTTTAACACAAACCCATCTTCGCTTTTCCTCTCTTAAACTTTATAATCGCCAAAAAAAACCACTTTCTATACAAGAAAAAAGGAACGATTCTTAGGCTGTTTTGCTTGGAATGCTACCATACAAAACGGGAGCAAATGCACTTGCTAGGTTGCTATATACATACATATATATATAAAGAAATGAAGAATTTTAATGGGTCAGGGAGGAAGCAAGATTTGAGAAGCTTAGCTAGAAACCTGAAATGCTTGTTTTGTTTAGCGCTTGCTACCTAGGATTTTAGTGAGTTTCTGATTTCGATCTGATTTCGAAATATCACAAACTTGAATTTCTGTCAAAAGTTTGGGGCAGTGAAAATCTTTGCTTACCAACTGGGGCCTGCACATCTTATTCAGGCCTTTGTGGTGCATTTTAAATTGCGAGTTGGACTTGTACAACTGGGCTCAAAAACCATTTTATTTTCATTCGGTTGTTTTATTTCTTTTGTAAAGCAATATATTAAAATAATATTTTTATTTTAAAAAAAATATCTTTTATATTCATATATTTAAATAATTAAAAAATAATTTCAAACAATAACATTTTAAAAAATCATGAAACACACTGTAATAGCTCTGTAAAAAAAGATAAAATTACTTTTGTGTGGCTTAACAATGAGGTGATGCAATGGAATCATTTTTTTATCTTATTAAAAAAAATTAGAGGACAACACACTTATATTTTAAAAATAAAAGGTATTTAGGTTTTTTTTGTCACTGCATTTCAAAAATATTTTTGTCACTGTGTTTCAAAAATATTTTTGTCACTACTAATCTATTCAACATTCTCATTTAGAAGTCAATAATCTATTATTCCTTCATAAACACCAATTAATCTAACAAACTCATCTTGGTTGTTAATCAATTTGACTTTTCTATTTTGAAGCTAACAACATGGTAGTTTTAAAAAGAATATCAATCAATCTAGCAAATCTATTTTGATTATCAATCAACTAGACATTCTTATTCATAAGACAATAATCTAGTATTCTTTAACGAATACCAATAAATCCAACAAACTCATCTACCAATTAATCTAACATACTCATCTTGATTTCCATTCAATCTAACTTTCCCATTTGAAAGCTAACAATATGGTATTTCAATATACATACTTTTCGTTTCATATATATATATATATATATATATATATAACTCATATTAGATTCTGCATTTCATATATTAACTATCACACAATTAAGAGTAAATAGATAATGCAAAGAAGGATTTCTATGAGTTACCAAGTATTTACTTTAATAATTGAATGTAACATTACTTTCTCAATTCCAAGTTCCTACTTAAAACTCCCAATCTTTTTCCATCATTTAGACATATATTTTTTACTCTATTAATTGACATCTTCCTCACTTTTATTTACACATCTAATCTTTCTTAACTCAAGTGCAACTCTAACATCATATATTAATTTTCTATAATAATCATTCATACATATATCATATTTTCACAGCTTATATCAATTTGCTAACAACCTTTATCCTTTTTAGTACATATTATCTCACTTTTCTCAACACAATTATCTCATTACACATAACAATTCTACAAGAATTGATAAATGTTCAAATTATATTTAAAACATTATTAAAGTCTAGGTGTTAAACATTTACATGTTATCAAAACTCGAGAGTAACTCTTTACCACTACACAACTCTTGTAATCTCTTATGAATCAACAAGCATACAATGCTATTTTTTATGCAACGCATATTCCATATAAAACAACCTAAGTTGATTTCTTTCAACTTAATTAATCGAATATTCATTTTCATTTATCTTTCAATCCTTTTTCTTATTTTATTCAACAAGATAAACTTTTAAAATTCACAAACACATATAGACCTAAATTTTATTCTTACAACATGTACCAATTAGATATTACATCAATAATAATTTATAAATAAAGTAGAAATTAGTCAATTTCCAACCAACTTAATTTAACAATTCAAGAACATTATTTTTCATTTAAATCATAAATAAGGTTTATATTCACTTTCAAATATGGCTTGTTTCCTCTGTAAGCTAAAATACAAAACTATATTTTCTTATAAAGAAAGGAAAACCCAATTCTACCATTTATAAGCCTAAAATACCCATTACTTATCAAAATTGTCCATTACAATTCAGGCTTTCCCTCATATTTTTACCTATATATAACTCTAAATTAAGCTAAGTTAGTCTTGTTAAAAAGATAACATTGTTAGTTATAACTTCTATGAAAGAACCTATTCCAAATTTTATAATTTTCATGAGCTAATCTTGTTTGAGATTTAAGAGATAAAACTATCTAGTTTTCATTTACGAGCTCAATAAAATACCAAGCATTTCCAATTGACATCTCATAATTAAAAACAACCATTTTCATTTTATATGTAGTATAACATCTTTAAATATAACCTTCTAAAAACCAATCAACCTAATTCATTTTTCATATAAAATAGTCAAAACTATTTCAAGGGAATCGTGTGTGTGTGTGTGTATATATATATATATTGCAAACATTAGAATAATCATATTCATTTTCCATCCATTCCCTTTTAGCTGGAACCCTTCTTAAACCTTTTCTACAATTATATTATTATTTTTTCCACTTAAATTCAACTCTATTTTTGCATGTTTATATTCCTTTCTTTTGGAAAAAAAACATACTAATATTTTCCTATCCATATCACCATAAATATTTATCATAATTCACACTAACAATAACATAATTTAGATAAAATGTAAATCTCCCATCATAAGCCTTCATTATACATTAACCCATATCATTTTCTTTAAAATCAACAATCTCATTTAAGTAACCAAACTCTTTTTTCCCAAACACATAAGAGTTTTTCCTAATTATTCAATGTTTTAGGTTATTCTAACTCTACACTAACTCAATTTCATCATTTCACAACAATTCCACAATAGACTCAATATTTATTTATGAACCTTAACTTAAAAAATCATGAATTTAATACAAAAATAAATTAATCTCACTTAAAATGAGGTTAAAAGTCTTTACTAATCGCCAAAATGAGATTTGAAAAGCTCATAGTCAAATATTTCCAACCACTATTCTTCTTCTTCCCCCAAGCTGCTGTGAACTCCCTTTTTATTGCTCTCTCTCTCTCTTTATTTGCTTCCTTAAATTAGTGTAAGTGTTTTGATCATTTAAACCATTCTTATAACATGAAAATATCAATGAGATCTAAACTATGACACACATTATACATATGTTCTTTTAAGTATATAAGCACATTGTTATTGTTAAGGTTTATTTTAATGATTATAATATTTAGAGATATGAGTATCCAACATCTGTTTAGTAAAACAAAGAACCTCTCACATGGTAATGGTTGTGTATTTCAGCATTAAAGGTCTTTATTACTATAGAATGAGATTTCATCTAGGTTTTTTTTATCCATACTATCACGAGAAATCCTTAATAAGAGGTGACATTACTAATGATGATTGTATATTAAGTTGTATTTGGACGTGCCTTTGTTATGTTTGGTGTGTCCATTTAGAGAAAAAATTTCATAACAACTAGAATGAATTTTATATGTGGTGTACAAATGGTATTCTTTCTTTTGCATTCTTGTATATCAATTTGACCAATTTAATCCTTGAATTGAAGTTGTTTATATGTACTAGGGATATAGGTGGTAAAGTAATTGTAGAGTAAAAATTAAGGCCTTGATTTATGTTGGATAACTAATAAAGTCTTTGTGAACATTATTGTTTTTTTTGTTTAGTTATTGGAGATGTATATAAGATGTACTTACAATAAGAAAATATATCACTCTCTTATATCCTATAGTTTATAGGTTGTCAAATATGGAAATAATTAGGATAGAAAAGGAACTAAATTGGTTCTTGCTTAATTTTCCATAAATAGTATTATTGATAAAGTTAGAGAAAACTTTAAAAGATCATGAGCCTTTCCAAGGTTAGCTGATAAGCTTTAGAGGTTGATCAGTTGAAGGTGGTGCTAAGCATAAATGCTATAAAAACCTACAAAACAATTTTTTATGGTCTTATAACAATATTTTATATGCTAGATAACATTAATATAGGTGGAGGGAAATAAAATAAAATTATGTTGGAGTATCTAGGATCTTGTTAGACAAATCTAAAGTTGTTTAATAATTTATTACTTGATGATTTGATTTTCTTTAGTTTTGAATACTTTTTTAAAGGTTAAGTTATCACAAGTCATTCAACTATTTGGCTTCTAACTGTGATCCACACGAGCTATAAAATAAGAAATTAAATCTCTATTTAGAAGAAAGAGATTGTTATGCCAAGAGTGCTAACTCTTAATTCTATAACGTGCGTTGTTCTTTTATCTAATAGACAACAACATAAAAAACTAAGAGACATACTTTACTATTTATAGGAAAATTTGAAAAACCATATCAATTGATAAAATATCAATTTGACACTTACATAATAATCATATATTATTTAAGGATAATTTTAGAAATTTAATCAATCAAGTCACTACTTGATTATTTTAGGACTAAAATTATAATCCTTGAATTGAATATATTCTAGTTCTTAATTTCTAAAATTATTTTCAATCAAGTCACAATTGATTAATTATCTTTGTTTAATTTATGATTATTGGTTCTTAATTGTGTGATCTATTAGGTTCTTAATATATTGACCCAAATATAAATTATAATTCTAGTTAAATATAATAAAATAAGTTAATTTATTATCAATTTAACAATTGATTAATTTATATTTAAAGATAAGATACATCATCTAGAAACGTGTTATGATCCTTTAAATATTAGAGAAATTATTAGTGTTTTGACTTCAACTTTTAGTGATTGGTTTCTTAGTGTAATAATATCATTTATCAATAATGTTTTGATTTAATATTAAAGCATAAAATATATTTGTCATGTTAAATAATGTTTTTTTTTTCTCTAGTCATTAATTATTTGAATAAGATTTGAGATTTTTTTCAAATCTCATTTCACCTTGGCCACAATCAATACTATTTGAGAACATACAAAACACTTTCCCTAATTTACTTATGGTGATAAATCCTCTTTTAATCACTCAAGTACCTTCATATAGCTCAAGTTATACTCCAGGTTTTCCCCTTCGTTATCTTGATTAAGATAACATGCAAGAAGATCAAAACATAACATTTTTTATATAAGATAATTTAGTGATCTTAAGTTTAAGGACCACTTACATAATCATCATATGAGCTTTCCCATAGACATATTTAATTTTTCCTTATAGAATTTTCATGTGAGTCAATTCATTGTATATGTTGTATGATAAACATACACACACACACACACACACATATTAGTTTTAGATATTCCTTATAACTTATCTTATAAAAATAATTGATTCCTTTCCTAAAATAATAATAATAATAATATATATCAGTTTTTGTATATTAGTTTTAGTCTTGGCTTGATCGGTGAACTTCCATAACACAATAGATGCTTTATATGAAAATGGACATCAAAGCTCGAAATTCGTCTTCTTCCTTCAATTATTTATTCTTTCGATATTCTCATCATTAATTTAATTTAATATTCATTAGAAAAGTTCTAAATAAACAATTCAAAAATCAAATTAGGGTTGTTTAGCATTGCGATCGAAAGTGTTTATCAAAAAATTTGAAAATTTTTTATTTTAAATTAAAAAAATTAATGTTTTTAGATTATTTTGATAATTAGTAAAAAGCCTTGCTAGTTTGGTTAGTTTCTTTATTTTAATTAAAACTTGATTTTTATAATCTATTTGCTTTGGCTGTGATAGTTAAAAGTTTTAGGAGAAAAGTCAAGAAAAATAATTGTTCACCTACCTTATTACATTATGGATTAGAATAGTTTACATATAGTGTTTTATTTTTTAGCTTTTGTTATGTATTTTTTCATATTTTATTTTGCTTCCACCATCTATAAAGTATTGTGAGATATTATGAATTTGACTTTATAAATTTCTCTTTTTATTTTGTTTTTTATAAATTTAGTGTGGTTTGCAGGTTTGCTATGGTAACCTTGGTTATCATGGTTTAGGCGTTTGGTGGACTGTATTTTATTGAGCTTAATTTTTTAATTTTCTATTTTTTTCTCATATAGTTAAGCTTATATAGTCCATATATATTCTCACAAGTTTGGCTTGTAGACTTGATTTACAAATCTGCAAATTTAGATTTTGTTTTTACTTTTTTTATTGATTCTATGGGTATTAGGTTGATTTAGAACTTAATTTCATAATTGGTTTTATTTTGATTTTCGTGAGGTTATCCTAGTCTTAGAAAATATCTCATTATTAGGTTGGTATTTAATTTCACAACTGTATTATGATTTAGTTAAATAAAAAATAATTAAAAAAAAACAAATTATAATCTTAGTGGAGTCAATAACCTAGTTCTTAGGTTTTTCATGCCAACCCAGGTTATCTAATTATTTATTGTTTTTTATTTATTTTATTTTTTCAATTTTATCATCCAATATTAAATTGGAAGAGAAATAGATTGAATGATTGTGTTTTTTTTTGTTTTCTATATGGATAATTATCTCAAATAAGTGTCTATTTTTAAGTTGGTGCTCAAGTTTATGAGTATCTATTTTTATCATATAATTAAATAAAAATAATTTATAAAAAAACTCAATAGATTCCATGACTCGAGTCACGAGGGACCAAGGTCGATCTCATTTGTCATTGTCTTGACAGTAAAAAAAACCTATAATTTCAATTTGACATGTCTAGATTTTATATTTCTAAATATTAGATATTATGCTAAAAGATTTTTAGTTTCAGAGAGTAGAAATCAACACCGTGAAATCCTAATAAATTGATCAACTAGTTGTTTTGAAGCAATTTACCAAATAGTTAATTTCAATTGATCAATTGGCCTGATGATTTTGGTCGACTGGTTGGTCGATTATGATTGGTTAACTGAGTAGTGCAAGTTAATCAGTTTTTCTTCGAGTCATTTTTTAGTTTTGTTTTCATCTATTATAGGTTTTATTGATGTTCTTGCTAGTGATCTTTAATAATCTTCAAATCTACATTTATTTGTCGTTTACATCTATATTTCTAGATGAGTGAGACAATTTTTAGCATACATGTAATATAAATAAACTATGCATGTTGATTTTATGATAGGTATGGATGACAATCTTGAGTAGATATATATGTTGATTATTTTTACGTGCTCATCATTTTCTCAAATATATATTCACATTATGATGAATTAAATTTGTATTGGTATTATGTTAAATCAAATTCTATTAATATGATTCTCAGTTGCTTGGATAATTATAAGAATATCTTTTGTGTCTTGATATCTTACTTATTAGTAACTCCATACTAATAAAGAGTAGTTAATCTTTATATACATCATATATGTATTCTTAGCTGGTGAGAGAGGCACTAGCTTTTGCGTGACTGATACTCCTATAATGGTAACCTTCAGGTTTTATCTATTATCTGTAACATGTATTCCATTACCATATGTTAATATCTTAATACATGTATATATAATTAAATTAATATATGTATGAATTACAATTTATAATATCTAAGATGTCAATTAAATGTTATTCTCTAAGCTGTTTGAACTCACCCTTTATTTAAAATATTATTTCCAGATCCTTGGCTTTTATTAGCAAGTTCTAGCTAAATATTACTTTGTTGATATTTCTTGCTTCTTCACTTTTGATTCTTATGCCTTTCTAGTTTTTACTAGGTTTTCCTTTTAACATGTTTAGAGTATTCCACTATCATATTATTTTACTAAAAGCTTGGATTTTATGTAATTTAATAAGTATTACAACCTTTTATTTTATTTTTATCTTATGATGAGTGTCATAACCCAATTTTTGGGTTACTCCCCAAAATCCACCCAAAAATAACAAAAATAACAAAAATAAAATAAAAGAGGTCGGCGTTGGTAGAAAAATCAATGTGCAAATTTTGGTTGTTTTCGCGAGTCTAATTGTATCTCTTTTGTCCCCAAAAATAGAGGAAAGTACAGATTTAAGGCAAAAATAATTTATCATTGGATAAATCTGTGTAAAAATTAAGTCGAGAGATATAATTATATTTTTATGGGCCAATTTGATTTAATCGTCGACCAATTTAAAAGTATAATTATGTTTGGGAATTAATTTAGGGTCCAATTAAAGGATTTAATTAAGTGCAAGGACTTAATTATACTTTAAGTTGGTCAAATTAATTTTATTAAGGGCTTAATCGATGAAAAATCCAGTTCTTGAGTGTAATTTGGGTTCAATTGAGAAGTTTGGAGTTTTCGGAGACTAAATTAAATTTTTCCAAGCCAATTGTACGAAATCAGGGGTCCAATTGAAAACAATTGAGAATTTAATGGTCAATTAAGGGTCTAATAGCATAAATCGGAAACCAGGGACCAAAATAAAAATGGCGCTCAAATTTAAAGCTAACATTAAATTTTTGACGGGGATACAATTGCACATAATTAAAAGTTTAAAACCAATTAGAGGTGCGATTGAACCAATTAAAAGTTGAGGGACCAAATTGATTTTTTTCACCCTCCCCACAATCATCACAGGCGTGACTGCACTGTTCAGTCACCTGAACAGTGCAGGCACGCCACCTGCGAGCACAGGTAGCAACCCATCGCTGCAAGCAATGGGCAGTCAAAGGGTTGCCACCTCTTGCTATAAATAGCCTGCATGTATATGCAAACGTGGGGGACTCGAAGACAGGCTGAACCAACATGCAAAGCCAAATTCAAGTAAAAAAAAAGAAACAGAGGGGAGAGGGAGCAGGGAAGGAAATTTACAAAGAAAACACCAAAAAAATAGAGAGATTGCAGAACCAAATTCACGTAAGAAGATTGATTTAATCTTTATCCCTTCGTCTCTCTTCGTCAGCTCTCTCCGTTAGTCCACTCCCTCTCTCACTAAAACCAGATGTCGGCGTCTCTCCCTCTCCTCCAGCAGCCATCAACTCCGGCCACCACGCACCGTCTCGTCGTCACCAGAACTTCCTCCACCGTGACCTGCAACAGATCATCCTTCTTCTCCGACGACGAGCAATGCAGCAACAACCACGAACACAGCACAGGTCGGCCACTTCCAATGCCTCCTCCGGCCGCCACGGGCCACCATTATCGATGCCACCAACACAGGGACAACCACCTCGACCTCCTCTACCCGGCGGCAATAGCAGATGACCCTCTCGTCGTGGTCGGCCGACCACCATTTTACTGTTCATGAAATACGTGAATTGTGTTTAATTCACATGTTCTAAACGGTGCCGATTTGTCTTTTCCTTTTATTTATTTATTTATTTATTTATGTGTGTCTTGGGTTGGACTGCTCTCGGCCCAGCCAACTGGGCTAGGCCGGGTCCATCCCAGCCCATTAAAATTGGGCTTTGGCCCATCTTGCATCTTCCTCATGTTTTTCATCTTTTTTTTTTCATTGATTTTTTTTCATCATATTTTTCATAAACAAAATATTTTGCATCTTCCTCATGTTTTAAAATAAAAATTGGATATCGTAATCGGTTTATGGTTATCCGTTGGAATTTGGCCAAAATAATTATAAATATTTTTGTTTTATCTATTAGGGTGTAAATTTACATTGTAAAGTACAATTATGGATAAAAAAAGGGAGTTTTAACTACGGTGTAAATTTATATTGTAAAGTACATCCGTAGATAATAAAAAGAATTTTTCAGATATGGTGTAAATTTACATTGTAAAATACATCCGTATATAATAAAAAGGATTTTTCGGATACGGTGTAAATTTACATTGTCAAATGCATCCGTAGATAAAAAAAAGGTTTGTAGAATTACATTATAAAGTACACCAGACAAAAAAATGGTTTTGAAAATGCAATGTAAAAGTTTAACTTAGAAAACAATCAAACAACAATGCAATTTTATCTTAGGTAGGATGCTTTAGGATGCTTCCCTTTATGCAACAAGTCCCCTTACCTAGACTCGCAGACCAATAGGTTCCTAGTAACCTTAATACTAGGTGGCGACTCCTAATAATTTTAGTCATAATTTTTATGGCTATATAGCACACCCCATTTTCACCGCGAGCCATTGTCTCTCCAGAGAGGGATGGCGGGGCGCGAAGCGCGTAAAAAATCACCGTCGCGACAATGAGATATTTTTGAAGTTTATGATATGTATGTTTTTAGACTTAATGTATATATGGTGTGTTCATGATTCTGCTCTTGTGCTGTCAATCATGGACCTAGATTTGGATCGTGACAATATCACACTGCACATCAATCATGAAGATAGTCTTACAACATTTGTCTACAAGGACGTCCTTAAAATCCTATCTTTTATCATTGTGTTCTTGAAATCTTCTTCAAGTAATTTGTTATTGTATGTATCCATATAAAATATTCAAATATGAAAGAAGAAAATTATACAAGTATACAAATAGGAAAACAAATTGTACCAAGTATACAACTAGATAACACAAATTTAAAGTATAAGTTTTCATATATATTTATCTCTTATTTGAATCAAGAAACATAATTAGTTTTTCTTTCTTTCTCTCTTTTTATCAAAATAACCTAACCAAAAAGAAATATTTGTTTATTAACATCATTTTCATAACTACTAAAAGTTAACCTTTAATAGTAATCTAACTTTAAAATAGTTTTTAAACCCTAGATCAATCCATCTATAAATAATTTAAAGCATATACATATCTTAATAGACATTTTAAAACCCTCTTCATATTTAAGAAACCTCTTTTTGCCTTCATTGTTGTAATCTGTGTTGCTTCATGCTTCATGAATCTAAGCAGTTATTGATTTCTATTGTTAGTGTTTTGTCTTATCTCTTTTTAGATGTCTTGTTGTGTTATGTTGTTTATGTTTGTTTTTAGTCTTTGATGGTAATTTCGCTCATTATGTCATAATATAGTTTTTGTTAAATGAGCAATTTTTTTATCTTGATAAGATCATGTATTTCTTTATACTCATGATATGTCTTTGTTTTTTTGTTTTCTGCTTTTTTATCTTCCATACAAATAACACATTTACACAAGCACACCTGACACCTTTAGAAATCCTAAAAGTTTCATCAATTTACAAACACATTACACTAAAATAACTAGCCAAAATTTGATAACATAAAGAAGTGTTATGCATGATGCACTTTGTCAATCAATAAAAAGCAAAGTTTGGCCAAATATTCTTTGGTGTATTTTCCTCTTCTTTAAAAACACTACACAATCTCATTAACTTAAAAACCCTTTTTTGCAAAGGTTTTTGAGAAATCAAAGTTCCTTAGCACAAATAAAGAAGTCAAATTGGTGTTTGTTTTTATAGATGAGTTTTAGTACGTCATGTTGTCACACCTTACACGAGATCACGCGACCCTCCCCAAGAGTGGGGATTCATGTCATTTTTTTTTTGAAAAAGGGAATCATCACCTAGTATTATGGTCACTAGAAAACCTAACCGGTCTTTTAGAGATTCTAAGACAAGAGAGTAGTTGCATAAATGTAAGGTTTTATCACCCCTAGTACGCGCTACCTAGGTAGGTTGCATGATATTTTTTGTTTGCCTTATGATTACTATGGTGTTGGTGTGATCTTATCAATTTTCCTAGAATATGTTTGTTATGATGAATAGACTTGGGTTCAAAGTCTAAAAGAAAGTACCCTTAGCCAAATGGATCATACCTTTAGATATGTTTATACAATGTCAAGGAGAATCGATGCAGATCTCTTGAAATCTATGTTTGATATAAAATACATTTACAACGTACTAATTAAGAGACAACTAGGATATAAATGTAAGAAGATTTGATGTCCTTCAAAGCTCATTTTTCTCTTAGTATTTCAAGTGTTCGTGACTTGTAAATCGCAAGGAAGAGGAACAAAAATTAGAAATCTAAGGAAATTCATATCACTTTAAAAGCATATTTTGCCTTAATGTTTTATACTTTCATGGCTTGTAAACCGTGGACTCAAAAATTGAAATGTCTCCATTTGTAATCAAGTCTTTTTTCAAATATGTTTTGATTAAATAATAATGATTTATTATTCCTAGAAAAACATTTTGGATATTTACCACTTAATGTTTCTTTACCCCAAATATTCATAGCGAATTATAGCGAATTATCCATATAATATTTTGGGTATTAACCACTTTGAGATTTCTTTACCCAAATATTACTACTGAATAATATATGAATCCCCCTAAAATTAAGATTTATTGTATTTTTGAAATATTGGTGAACACCCTTTGAAATTTACAAACATGTTATAGAATCCAAAATTGCAACAAAGTAATTTTTGTATTTACGAAATCCATGATAAAACACATTTTTTAAAAACTTTGAATATTTTTTTTTAAATGAAAGGAATACTAAAGATATATTAGGGTATTGACTGTATGAATAAATTTGTTTTTTTTTCTATATATGTATATTTACCACATTAAGTCAAAAATTGAGTATTTTAAATAGGAGATTGATATTTATTCAATATAAAAAAATAGAGATCTTAAAATAAATATACCAGAAAATCATAAACCTCTTCCTTTTTTATATTTTTTTGAAGAAAAGGAAAAAGAAAGAGAAAGAGAGAGAAAGTCAGGTCACTTGCCCAAACTAGTGATCCGGTTGGGCAAACAACGAGGCATGCGTGAGCTGCCTCCTTAGTTACTATTCAAGTGAATTATAATTGACTTGAATAGTAAACCAAAGGCATTCATAGTGACTATGTAATTAAAATGAAAAATGAAGAGGAATGCATGGGAACTTACTTAACAATAGCCAGCCAGAGATGATGATGATGAGCTCTTGCACAACTAGTGATCACTGCTTCTGGGGACTAACAAATGCTATAGAAGTTGGTGGTGGCTGATGGGAAGAAGTCTGATCGGGAAGGGTGTTACTGGAAGTTGTTGGCTGAGAATGATAGGTTATGGGGAAAGGAAAATTTTGGTTGGAAAGAGGTCATTCCTCTATGTTTTTTAGTTTTTTATTGGCTGCCTCTCTTTTGTCCTCTTACTTTTTTCTTTCTTTTCTTCCCTTTTTCTCCACCTCTCTAGGTCAACATAGGTGGTATTTATATAGCCTATACATAACTACATTTAGGAAAGATTTAGTGCATTGAATCTAGGATGCAAAATCATGTTTTTTCTACAGTTAGATAAAATGAAATAGAAAAAAAAAATTCTAGGTGACATTCTAATGATTTTGAAGAAAAAACATGATTTGCAGCTCAAAAATCAAGTGAGAGAATAATGGAAACCAATTGGAAATTTTAGTGAAAAGGAGAGAATCTGCAGGCGGGGGTTGTCCTCAAAATGACGATGAACAGTATCATGCTAATTAAATCACGACAAGATTTTTTTCTTTTTCACTAAACATTCAAACATGAATATCTTAAGCTCCCATTATCAAAATGAAATGATTAAAAAAAAACCAAATTCATCTACACGTACAGGACTACAACTCTCATGAAAAACCTAAAGTGAGAAAAAATCATTTTGATGAAAAGAATTTGCCCGCAATCTGCTTGGTCAATTTTTTTTTTTTTAAGAAATGAACTTGCGACAGCGGCAAATTCATTTTTTAGTGCAAATTCTGAAGGATTTATCCAATGTAAAACTTATGGTAAAAATATGGCACTGCTGGATTTGAGAAAGGAAAGAAAATATAATCTTGCGTGGTAGTCAAATAACATATATTATTGTGATGTTTTTTGAACTAGCCCCCCCTATTTTTTTAACAAGATTAAGTAACTTTCTAAATTTAAAATTGGTTTTTGATAATCTTGATAAATCCTCAAAAAATTAAATTCAATCTCTTGAATAAGACTTGCAAACTCGGGTGAAAATCATTTTTGCACATGATTTTCTACTTTTACACTAGACATTCAAACATGAATATCTTGAGTTTTTGATATCGAAAACAAGCAATTAAAAAATTCAAAGTCATCTATACATATAAGACTACAACTTTCATGAAGTCTCCAAAGCAAGGAAAAATCGTTTTGAATAAAATAATTTTCCTGCAATCTGCTTGGTAAAAAAGATCTCCTGATCTGATTCGAAAACTGACAATGTCGAGCATCCCCATCTGGACTAAGAATCTAACATAAGAACAATGGGCTCTAGGATCCAATAACAGTTCAGATCAATTCTTGATATTATGAATGACATAATATAGCAAGGATGGTCAGATATTGCACGAAACCAAGTTAGATTCAAAGTCTAAGTTGGAAAACAAATTTAGTATTAGAACATAATTGCGACAACAACAAAATTAGTGCAAATTCTGAGGGATTTATCCGCCATTAAAGACTAGATAAAGAAAGAATGACTTTATCATTATGAAAACTCTTAATTAATCTAAGAATCCTAATTATTTCGGCAGCAAAGGAGGAGGGTAAGAAAAGCAAAAGGCAATAAAGACGGAGTTAAAAAAAATAACATTTTTATTCTCCACTTTTGTCAATCGTCCAGTAACCATGAGTTTGACTCCTGCATTTGGTTCAAAAAGGTTATATGTCATTTGTAGCACGTGGGGCTAAAAATGAGTAACAACACATGTCATCTTCTAGTGAGTTGACCAAACACTTCAAAACTTGACAAACAAACTATATGCCATAACATAACATTAAAGTTGAGTTTTAGTTGAATAAATAATGGTTAATAATCATAATGAAAAACTATTTTGTATGTCAAAATTAACCAAAATAAAGGGAAAAAAAAGTTATTGATCGTAAGGACTTGTGTTTCAAATGAGAAAAAATCATATTTGATAATCCTTTCACAATATTAAAAAAAAAAAATCTTTGTTGTCCCCAATTGAGCTTAATAATTTTTCCTTGAAAATTAAACATAACAAGGATTAAAGTTTATACTAGCATCAAGTACGAGGAATATAAAAGCAATTCGACTATAATGATTTACAAAATAACCTTCAATGATCAAAGGTGTTAAAACAAAGTTGGAGGCATGAAAAACTTCAAAGAATTCAAAATTTTTAGCCATGCCATACAAAATAAAGAATATGATAATAGTGATAAACCAAATGAACAAATAAAAGACAGGAAGTCCATAATTGATACTTTGGCATGATCGACCATTTGAAAAAATAGACCATAAGATCTAAGAGTCCCTTAACCAAAAAACAGGTCTGGAAGAGGGCACTATGATCCTTCATCTTAAGATCCCTTAAACACCTTTTGAGCCTTCAAATGTTTTTTTCTCAAAATGCTTTAAAGACCTTTTCTTTCCTTTGAAACTTTTAAAGTTAAAACTTGAACCCCTTTAACCAACAAGACTTGAAACAAAAGGTCAAGTTTTAAGTGAAAGAATTAAAACTGATGATTTTTGAGATATGGGTTTTTAGACAATGAGGTATGCTGATATCATATGAGATTATCAATTTTTTGAGGTCAATATCACAAGTTATGGCTCAAGTAAATGAAAGTAAAAATTTTATGAAAGTTTACTACAAGGATTAAAGCTTAGTAAAAAAAATCCATAAAGTAAAGGGGCATATATTTATCATGTAAGAATACATGTATATTAATCATAATGCATTGCGCTTTAAACTTTATAGGGAGTGCAAGGAAATAATCTTTGATGGAATCGAGCTTTTCCAACAAAAAAAAATTAGCAGGATGTTAAGCCCAACAAGGCTCCCACTATCTGTAAAGTTTTTGGCAACACTATTTTTTATACTTTTTAATGTGTTTTCTACCCTTCACCCACGCGATAATGTGTTTCTAACCTTATCTCTTTCCTTTCAATAATCTTTTTTAGCCTCTGCATACCATATGATGAACTTTTTATCCTTATCCATTTTTCTTTTGAGTGCATTTTCTACCCCTCATCCATCTTTCTTTTGAGTGCATTTTCTACCCCTCATCCATCAAATAATGCACTTTTTAGCCCTGCTTTTTTTTCCTTTCAAGTGTGTTTTCTTGCCCTAACATACTAGATAATAAGCTTTCTAAACCTCAACTACCAAATAGTGGATTTTCTAAACCTATCTACTCTTTTATCATGCTTTTAAAGCCCTCACTCCTAACATTTTTTGAAACATTAATCATTTCTTAGGGCCTGTTTGGGAGGGCGGTACAACCGCCATTTGCTCAAAATTCAATTTTTTTTTCATTTTAAATGAAATTTTTTTGGTGTTTTTATATCATGTTAATGTGCTGATGTCAAAAATGATTTTTAAAAAATAAAAAAAAATATCATTTTGATGTATTTCTAAATGAAAAGCACTTTCAAACATGCCCTTAATATGTTAAACCCAAATCTATCTTTTCTTCTTTATAAGCTTACTATCTAGAGTTTCTTACAAGCATTATATCGTAAGCATTATAAGTAGAGAAAAACTATAATAACCTAATTTTAGGTTTCCCTTTAAAAGATTAAAAAATCAAATCCATAATCATGGTTTGTTTTCCCCACATACTTTTTTTATACTAACAAGAAAAACCTAACAATTCAATTTAAATAAAGATCCCTAATGCTATTTATTTATTCGGATAATTTTAAAACAAATCACATTAATCAAAATAAAAAACTAACTAAATCCATAGTTATAATATATTTTACATTTTTAAATTAAATATTTGACTGTTCTTACATTTTAAAATTAAATGTTTGATTGTTCTTACATTTTTAAATTAAATGTTTGATTTTTCCTACATTTTAAGTAGGTTTCTACAATCATATAATAAAACAAAAGGCTAATTCAAGGTATTTAGGTGAAATCCTAATTTTTTAATAAGAAATAAAAATATTAGTGATATTTTATTTTTCCTATTCTTTCACACATGAATGTAACAATTTTTAATCTCATACCTTATTCATTTTATTTTAAAAAGTAAAACTCAATCACTAATTTCAAGTTACCAAATAAACCCTCATATTCATAGGTTTAGAAATAAAAAAAACAATCAAATAAAAAAATCCATTTTATTTTTATTTTTTCAACACAATACCTTACTCATTCAATCATAGCAATTATTCAATAAAATCAACAATCAAGGTTGTTAGGTTTTGGGTTTCTATGATTGTTTGAGGTATTTTTGAGTGTTACAAATGACTGTCAAACCAAATATCATAATCATTTTTATTCCTCCTACCATCACTAAATCTCTCTAATATACTCAGAAACACAAAACCTCCACAAATAAATCTCAGAATCAATAAATAACATCAATTTAAACCCTCAATTCCAACATTCTTATAAGAGAAATCAAACAACCATTACACCTAGTTTTAAGCTATAGTATACCATAATTCAAACCCTAAATTCCAACAATTAATTGATTCATCAAATTTAAAAAATACAACATATAACATCATTTTTTGTTCTCAAATTAAAAACTAAGATTTACAATAAAAAGGAGCACGACCTTTCAAATCAACCACATAATTTTTTTTAAAAGGCATATTTTTGATGAGGTAGTAGAGAGAGCAAGTATTGACCATAAAAAAGATAAAAGAGATCATTGTCCATCAAATTCATAAAAATAAAGAGATGAAAGACTGAAAGTAAATGGAGGGGGGGGGGGTTCAAAAAGTTAGGGATTGTATCAATATGTATGGCTTACATTGACCAATTGAAATGTTGACCTTTAGATGATAAATATTGATGATAAAAATAATACAAAAATTGGACTAAAAATATCCTTGGTTGAGAATATCGTTTAAAAAGATTTTATAAGAAGAACACATTAACTAGCATGATGGAGTTCAATAAGAAAGAAAAATGAGGATCTAGCTTAAGTATTCATGTTTAGTATTAAATATAAATCTTTATATCCTTTTTGATAACATAAATCAAAATGAACAAACACACTTCACTTGCATGCATTTAAAAGGATTAATAAAATGGTTGTAAGAATTCACCTAGGATTAAAAATGATAAATTTGGATTCTGCATGATCCAATCCATTATATAGGTATACCAAATGATTCAATGAATAACTTGTTCATCCATGATCAACATCTAAAATTATGCAAGTAGTCGACCGACTAACATGGTCAATATGAATAGGTTAACCATTTTAGCCATAAGTAGGATTGTAACACTTATATATGACTAGTGTTTTCTAGAAACACATATATAGATTGCTAAATTATAAAATTAAAAAGGAAATCTGAACATATATCATATACAATAATCTTTCTTATATAGCCCTTAAGATGAAGGTACATACATCCATGAGTTATCATCCATGAAATAGAAAAACTATATAGATTAATGATAACAATATTTATTAATAATATAAAAATCAATTCAAAATTTATCTTTGGTAATTAAAAGTTAATTTGTAATCTAATAACAAACTACTATTTTTATACAAAAAAAATGTAATGATGCATAAACATATCAACTAAATAAATTGAATTAATGAAAGGTAATTAATAACCCAATTCATTACCTATCATCTATAAATTCAAACTTATTAAATCTAAATTAATACTATTTAATTGTTATCAATTCCAAAAAAAATCAATTACTCTAAAATTTTCAACGTAACAATAAAATTGACAAAATATGATTGTTACCCATTAAATAACTTATAATATATTTCATTATAACACACCTAAGTTATAAAATAAAAATCAATTCCATCAAATAACTAACAAACTCAAATATGCCCAATCACAAACAAACCCTACAATAGAGATCAATATTTAATTCTCTATAAAAAGGTTGTAAAACACAAAATTATACAGGCAAACTACACTACAAATACTAAAAAATAAAAATATATTAACTTAAAAATAAATAAGTATTTTTGCTTACTTTGTGTATGAAATATTAGATAAAAGTAAATCAAAACAATGGTGTTGACTCTACAAGATATTGGGTGGGTACAAATTATAATGTTGGCACTTAGATTTGTGCCAAAATAGAAGGGGCGATTGTTGCTCTAATTTGTAGAGGAAGAAGAAGAATATGGAGGGGAGAATGGGGATGTGATTAGTTTTTAACACTTTAACATTTACCGATGAAATATATTGTTGGTAATTCCATTAGTTATTGATACAGTGTTAGTTTTATTTTAGTGACTGATTTACTAATAATTTTTTATTTATTTGTAAATTATCTTATCCTATCAATGAAAATAATCATGTCACTTTTCTAATCAGTAACGCTGAGAACTTTTACCTGAAAAATTCAAAGCATTCATAATTTTCCTGCACGTTTGCACCACTTTAAAAATTGGAATTGAAATTCACTATTGGTGAAACAGAAGCAAACGCAATGAATTTCTGACAAATAATAAATAAGTAACACGCAAGTTGACATAATTTTACTGTAAATGAGCACCCATAAGATATCATTCGATTTTGGATCTCATCAAGAATATCTCATAGGTGTTAAGGAACCATCTCACCTAAAAGTTTAAGCTTGTAAGTGAGGTTCCATAATATGATTTATATTATTCTCTAATCATAGACACAAATTGAAAACTTGAAAATATAGTAATGGCCGGGCATACTCTCATAAAACACAATTAGAGCACAAAGTAAGTGGAACTAATGCTCCACTTGGAGGATAAATATGGCCCATAGTGCCACTTCAAGAGATGACATACTAGCTACAATGGCAATGATTCATGAGCGTCTGGCTTGTATTTGGCTACATGTACGGTCCATTTCACCCAGATAATGTCACACCAATCTACGGTTAGTGGAGAGACATTCCTGGACTGTGGTTTATATGCTTGGCTAGTTACTGTGGATTTTTTTGTGGGGGCGACCTTGCTTAGCTAAGCTTTTGAGCAAATCATGGGGCCATGCCACTGTAGTAGCAAGTGAGTCAGTTGACGAGGAGTGCAGAAAGGAGGAAAAAATCGGCAGCGAGGAAATGAAGGATAACATTATAAATATGGGGGTTAACCCTCTTCTTAGCATGTATCGAAATCATAAAAGCAGCCCCTTTGAAGATAAGCTAAAAGCTTTTATTGATTTCAGCATAATAATATAGTATTTTCTTTTTCTTTTTCTTTTTGGATTTGGAGTTTGTCAAGAAGTGTTTTGCTTTCTTGGGTCAAATAGACAAGCTGTGTTCATATATAAAGATCACTAATTTTTTGATAGAATCGAGAGGTTTTAAGACCCAGAATACTAATTATGGATAATAGTGTGGAGAAGAAAAGAATGAAGTTTAAACAAGATTCCCTGTCCGGTGCTGTAGAGGAGATGTCTGTTGATTGGAGAGGCAGAATCTGCAATTCTAAGCATGGTGGAATGGCTGCCGCTGTTTTTGTTCTTGGTTTATCTCTCTCTCCCTCCTCCTCCTCCTCCCCCTCCCCCTCCCCCTCCCCCTCTCACCCTCCCTTTGAGTGTGTATTTTTGTATGTAATAGTTATAAACATCATAAAAATTCCTCACTACATAATTAATCTTGTTTGCATATTCTAGTTTCTCTAGAAGTTCAATAATCATACATGAAAATAAGACGGAATTTTCAATAGAAAAAATTGACATTTTCAATGTTTGCTATGATTCAGGGCTTCAAGCTTTTGAGATGATGGGAATTGCTGCTGTTGGGAACAATCTCATCACATACGTGTTCAATGACATGCACTTTCCTTTGTCGAAGTCTGCCAACATAGTCACAAACTTCGTGGGAACTGTCTTCCTCCTATCCCTCCTCGGTGGGTTCCTCTCAGATTCTTACCTTGGGAGTTTTTGGACCATGCTGATCTTTGGGTTTGTGGAGCTCTCTGTAAGTACCTCTTTTTCTTCCGACATTATCTTTTATCTTGTACTGTCAAAATCTTTTAAAACTCGAACACTATCAACAAGCTGCCTATCTAAGATTCTTTTGTCTGTCTAGAAATATAGAGGCACCTATATTTTATTATCCTTCAAAATAATCTTACAGTGAATAAGTTGAATATCCTTGTCACTCCATTCTTATATATATATATATATTTAGATGAATCCCCATGCTGTATTCCTTTTTATTATTTTCCTATAACCTATATATATAATTGTTTTCTGGCCCCAAAGGAGAGCTGAGAAATTCCCACATCAAAATATTCAATCATTTCTCTTTGAAGTATTCACTGCCACTAATTCCGCTCCCCTCATGCTACAGGGTTTCATATTATTGTCCATTCAAGCCCATCTGCCGCAGTTGAGGCCACCTAGCTGTGATATGGTAACTGATGGAGCTGACTGTATGGAAGCCAAGGGCTACAAGGCTATGATATTCTTCTTAGCACTCTACTTGTTGGCTCTAGGAAGTGGATGTCTAAAACCAAACATAATTTCTCATGGGGCAGACCAGTTCAAGAAGGAAGACCCCAAGCAATCCAAGAAGCTCTCCACCTACTTCAATGTAGCCTATTTTGCTTTCTGCATGGGAGAGCTTATTGCCCTAACTGTTCTTGTTTGGGTCCAAACCCATTCAGGAATGGATGTTGGTTTTGGAGTCTCTGCTGCTGCCATGGCTGTAGGATTGATTTGCTTGATTTCAGGCTCGTTTTCCTACAGGAACAAGCCTCCAAAAGGAAGCATCTTCACTCCATTTGCTCAGGTAGTTTATGTTAAAGAACCATCTCACCTAAAAGCTTGAGCTTGTAAGTGAGGTCCCAGAATATGATTTATATTATTCTCTAACACACCCCCTCAAGTGAAAGCCCTTTGGGCTTGAAACTTGCACAGCCCACATCACCTTGTGCTTGGTTTTTATCAAATAGAATAGGGATGGTAAGATTCGAACTCGTGACCACTAGGTCAACAAGGCTCTGATACCATGTTAAAGAACCATCTCACCTAAAAGCTCAAGCTGTAAGTGAGGTCCCAGAATATGATTTATATTATTCTCTAACAGTTTAAGCTTAACCTGAACCCAGCTCCATTCCTCTCCCTCTTGCTTTAAAATAGAAAAATGTGTATGTGGAGAAAAGTAGTTTTTTTCTTACTTTTGATTAACTTAACTATATATGCACCACAGGTTTCTTTCTCACCAATTGCTATCAGATTTTCCTTTTGCCTGATAATTCAACATCTTTTTGTAATTTTTCTGTGGCTCAGCTTTTATTTGTTGTTTCTTTGTGTGGTTCAGATTCTAACAATCCTTAATTGGGGAACTAAACTAATGCATATAATTTGACCATTCAAAAGCTAAGTCTGGTTTCCTTTCCCTAAATAAAATAAACATTTAATATTACAATAAGCTTTTATTTAATATAAGTGATGCATGCTATGACCCCCCCTCTCTCTCTCTATATATATAATATATACATGCACCATGGCTTTAATACATATCTGATTCAAGGAACGCATACTGTGCCCTGTTTTTTTCCATGTGTTTTATTCCTGAATGGGAAAAAAAAAAAGAAAAAAGAAGAAGCAGAAGCTAGAAGCTAGTTGGCATCACCATATATGCATGCCACCGCCCTAGATCTACCTGCTTAGTTGTTTAAAATTTTCAATATATGTCTACTGTTGTTTGTCTCCTTTAATTCTTTGATTAATTTTCTGTTCTTTTCTTTAGGTTTTTGTTGCTGCAATAACAAAAAGAAAGCAAATCTGTCCCTCAAACGCACAGATGCTTCATGGCTGCCACTACGATGTGTCAAGCCACGTCCCAGCTACGTCAACTGATGTCAGCAACTTGCTTCATACTGAAAAGTTCAGGTAGGATACCAAATATGAAATCAAAATTTTATAATTGTGATTTCAAAATTTCATTGATTTGTGATAGTTTTGCTGATTATTTTAATTTCATCATGTCAATGCAACAATACTGAGTCTCTTGCCTAACTAAGATTGTGTTTAGTTAATGTAGTAGTAAGAAAAATGAAATTGAGATATTATCATAATTAACATAAAATAAACATGTCTATATAGCAGTTTTTTAGTAAATCTATTTAATTTTAAGATATATATTGTAGGAAGACATGTCCTCTCTATTTCTATTGTTTATGATATGTTTATATAGCAATTTTTGAATAAATCTATGTAATTTTAAAATATAAATTATATATGAAAAGACATGTCTTTTCTATTTCTATTATCTACAACTTTTTCTATCCTCAAATAATAATTAAACTCTATCTAATTTTTTTTTTCCCTCTCTTATGGTTGAATTCTTCAATTAGTACAGGTTCCTGGACAAGGCCTGCATCAGAGTCCAAGATGAAAGTGAGGCAAGTGAGAGTACATGGAGATTATGCACAGTGGCCCAAGTGGAGCAAGTGAAGATACTTATCTCAGTCATTCCCATATTTTCCTGCACCATCATTTTCAACACTATTTTAGCACAGCTTCAAACTTTCTCTGTTCAGCAAGGAAGTGCTATGAACAGCCAGATCACAAAAAGCTTCAAAATCCCTCCAGCCTCCCTTCAATCCATCCCTTACATCATGCTTATTTTTGTCGTCCCTCTCTATGAAACTGTCTTCGTACCATTTGCTCGAAGAATCACTGGGAAAGATTCTGGGATCAGTCCTCTGCAAAGGGTTGGCGTTGGCCTTTTTATCGCAACATTTTCCATGGTTTCTGCTGCAGTAATTGAAAGGAAGAGAAGAAACTCAGCCCTGGATCATCAGGAAACCTTGTCCATATTTTGGATTGCTCCCCAATTTCTCATTTTTGGTCTTTCAGAGATGTTCACTGCAGTGGGTCTGATCGAGTTCTTCTACAAACAGTCCCTAGAAGGGATGCAATCCTTGCTGACTGCCATGACCTACTGCTCATACTCATTTGGTTTTTACCTGAGCTCCCTCCTAGTTTCTCTAGTGAACAAGATTACCTCCAGCTCTTCTAATGGTGGCTGGCTCAGCGACAATGACCTAAACAAAGACAAGTTAGACCTTTTCTACTGGTTACTGGCAGTCCTAAGTCTCGTCAACTTCTTTAATTATCTTTTTTGGTCAAAATGGTATTCTTACAATCCATCCCTATCGCCTTCATTTCTCCCTTGACCTAAATGTCTTACTAGTGTATATTGTAGAACGAGTGAACCCTAGGTAAGATTTTTAATCAAGTTTCAGACAACACCTATCTATATCCGTTTGTTTCTGTGTAGCACCACAAAAGCAAACGCGGTTAGCCGCATAAACAAACAGACCTCGGTACACATGAAGTAATTCCCTTCAACTTTCCTTCGATGTTCAAATAATTTGACAGTGTAAGGTAGACTGTGGAGGTCCCCGAGGTCTTTTTATGGTGATTCTAAGTATCTGTAAGGAAGTTAGGTCTAATCTCATCAGCTACAAGATTCAATGCATTCTCGCAGAGTGATCTTTCTTTTCTTCATTGGTTTCTTTTTGTGATCATGTGCAAGGATGTCTTCTTTTCTCTCTTTTTCTTTTGTTGCAGAAAGGATGTAAGTGGTGGGGCTGTGCTTTTTGCTTTCGTTAGTTGAAAGAATAGTTTTTTTAAAAGCACTTATAATTAACCTGTAATTTATTATGATGGTTGCGATCGAAATTGGCGACATGGTGTTTGTTCCTGGGCTTACGTGAGAAAGCAAAAACACTTGAAAAGGTTAAAACCGGGGGCAAAATTCAACTTAAACTCAAGACTCTTATCTTTACACAGAAACATGTCTGGTACATGTTTTAGGCCCCCACCCTTGCAAATAACTAGGTTTATTTCTATCTAGAAGGTAGAATTTTAGAATAATTTGATAAAAGTTTTGGAAAAATAATAGATATTAGCATGGTTTGAACACAATTACTATTAAATTAACATGTATAAAATATCAACCTAAAGTTTATAATTATCTAATGATCAAGAAATGAGATTTAAAATCTATGGATCAATAAAAACAGGTTTATTAGGAACACCCGTAAACACTGTTTTTTACACACCTAGTACAGTATGAAAGGTCTTGATGAAACGATACTAACCACACCTTGAAAGAACATTATTAATAGTTATAATTCACTAGGGATTTTTGTTCAAGGTTAATTTAGAGTCAATTATTAAATCATTTTTAGTGGTACCAGATGTGTAAAAAACAAAGTCTTGATACTCTATAGTTACTTTTTTTTCTTCAATTATCTCTCCTGCCCTCTTTCATTCTTCATAAAAGTTTAGGCTTATTTTTTATTAGATTAATCAATTTACAAAAAAAAATTAAATATGACTAAACAAACAATTTAAAATAGCGTTTGTGTGCAAAAATATATTGTAGAACATGGTATCTATTATAAATAAAGGTTTTGTACAAAAATAATATTTAAAAAAACAATTAATATTCAAACTATGTTTTTTTTTTAATATATGTTATAATTGCAAAAAACTTAACCAACTATGCTCTTTTTTTTTAAATAAAATAATTTATCTTCCTACCCCCACGTATTTATGAGAGGGTGTTTGCCATCATAATTTCCATTCAATTAACAAATACACTAAAACAAAATGGATTTTACTGTTCAAACATTGTGCACACACACTCATTAGCACTGTGGACACGAAATTTGTCTCCGTTCTTCGCAGGTGCACGTCCACCCTTTTTTTTTTGTCTTTTCCGGATGTGAACAGTGTTTTAACGTTTTTGCCCCCGATAATAAGACAAAAAATGGTTTCGGCTGAGGGGCACGGGTGTAATTGCGCGTGGCCGGACAGGTCCGGTTCTGTCCGGTCCGCCGCAAGTTTTTTTTTTTAATATTTTTTAAAATGGCTAAATACGGTTATAGCCCCTAATAAGACAAAAACGTTGACTTGAGTACAGGGGCAGACCAGTAATTGACCCTTTTTTTTTATTCCGTTGCTGTCAGGGCGTGAGGAGCACGCGCCAGTCGGTTTTTCGCCTCACGCCCTGTTTGGGTGGCGCGTTCGGCGTCATACGGTGGCCGGAAATGGTCTTCCGGAGTCGTTTTCGATGCGCCTCCGCGTGGCCTTCCTCCCGCGGTGGTGCATATAACCTAAAAATGTCTGTGGACGCGTCGGCGGCCGGTTAAAGCCGCTGGCCACGTTTCTCTCTCTCCTGCACGTAAAAGTGCAGGAGAGTCCCCCATTGTTTGTTACTTTTCACTTCGGTCCTTCTACTTTTAATTGTGTTTTTGGTCCTGATTTCTATTATATAAGTTTTGATTTAGTTCGATTGGGTCCTCCGATTTTAATTGATTGAATGTGCAAGTTTCACTTCGGTCCTCCTACTTTTAATTTCCAGATTGGCTGTAAAAGCTCAATAAATTCGGTACACAAGTTTCGATTTTTTCAACTTTGTCCTTTAATTTAAATTGATAATAAATGTGATTTTCATTTCAGCCCTTAGACTTTTAATTTTTGAATTTAATCTCTTTATATTTGATTTTCATTTCAGCCCTTATACTTTTATTTTTTTTATATTTCTAGAATAATCCCTACTTTTGTCCATGTATATATAAGTGTACTTAACACAATAATAATAATAATAATAATAATAATAATAATAATAATAATAATAATAATAATAATAATAATAATTTAATTGTTTTTCTTGCTTACTCTTTTGTTAATGTTTTTTTTTCTCCGAATAATTTAATAATTTTTATTGTTTTGACAGTAATGGCAATGATATTTTTTTTTTCTTTTGTTAAAGTTTCTGGGATATTTTTAGTCTTTTATTAATTATATGTTCTAATATTTATTGAATATTATCGCATAGGAATATATATAGGGAGAAGAAAACATGACCTAGGATTTTTTGAATAAAAAATATTAATATCAGTATTCTTAAATACATTTAATATAATAATATAATGAATAAATCGGATAACATAAAAAAAAAATTGTCTTCGAATTTTAATTTTGTACTTAACACAATAATAATAATAATAATAATAATAATAATAATAATAATAATAATAATAATAATAATAATAATAATAATAATTTAATTGTTTTTCTTGCTTACTCTTCTGTTAATATTTTTTTTCCTTTGGATAATTTAATAATTTTTATTGTTTTGACAGTAATAGCAATGATAATTTTTATTTTTATTTTATTTTTTTGTTTTATCTTTTGTTAAAGTTTCTTGAATATTTTTAGTCTTTCATTAATTATATGTTCTAATATTTATTGAATATTATTGCCTAGGAATATATATAGGGAGAAGAAAACATGACCTAGGATTTTTTGAATAAAAAAAATTAATATCAGTATTCTTAAATACATTTTATGTAATAATATAATGAATTAATCGGATAACATAAAAAAAAAAAATTTGTCTTCGAAATTTAATTTTTTCCTCTTTTTTAAAAATTTATTTCTTAATTTACAATATTTTGGTTTTTAATATTTCAGATCTAATATTACTGGGCAAAAAATACAATTAAAATTTTTTTTGACACATTTACCTAGATTTCAAAAATATGCGAGTCACTTCCCGTTTCAATTACACTGTTCTTTTTAGACGGCAAATAAGTCATTATAACATAAAAAAAAAATTCTAAAAACATATTACAATATTTTTATTTACAATGTGTCAGATCTAATATTACTGGGGGAAAAAGGCAACTCATAAAAAAAATATGACAAATTTACCTAGGTTATTTACAATTAAAAAATATGCGAGTCACTTCCCGTTTCGATTATACTGTTCTTTTTAGACGACAAAGAAATAATTATTGCACGCAAAAAATTATATTTATTTTTAAAAACAAATTATAATATTTTCTTTTATAATGCGTCAGATCTAATATTACTGAGGAACAAAAGCAACTCATAAAAAAAAATGACAACTTTACCTAGGTTATCTACAATTAAAAAATATACGAACCACTTCCCATTTCGATTACTCTATAAAATATATGAGACTAATTATATGTTTTAATATTTATTGAATATTATCGCCTATAAATATACAGAGAGAGAGAGAAAAAATGACCTAGGATTTTTTCCTTAAAAAAAATTAATATCAATATTCTTAAATACATTTAATATAATAATATAATTAATAAATCTTATAAGAAAAAAATTGCCTTTGAATTTAAATTTGGTACTCTTTTGTTTAAGTTTATTTCTTAAAAACAAATTTACAATATTTTCATTTTTAATATTTTAAATCTAATATTATTGGGGAAAAAATTAAACTCAAAAAAAAATTACAAATTTACTTAGGTTATCTACAATTAAAAAATATGTGGGTCACTTCCCGTTTTGATTCATGTTCCTTTTAGACGGCAAATAAGTCATTATAGCACGTAAAAAAATTAAGTTCATTTCTGAAAAAAAATTCAATATTTTTATTTTTAATGTGTCAGATCTAATATTACTGGGGAGAAAATGGAACTAAAAAAAAATTTACCAAATTTACCTAGGTCATCTACAATTAAAAATATACGAACCACTTCCCATTTCGATTAAACTATTCATTTTAGGCGGGGGAAAAATTTATATGTTACATATTTTATCTATTATAGTGTTACTGATTAAATATTTAAACAACTAATTACAGCATTTTAAAAATCAAATAGTTTTCTACATAGAAAAAACCCTAACGCAATGCGCGGGCAAGCATATTAATTATACAACGCAAAAAACTCATTTCTAACATATTTGATCTATTGCAATTTCAGTAATTAAACATTAAAATAACTTATTATAAGGCGAAAAAAATATAAGTTTATTTCTGAAAAAAAATAATTACAATACTTTTATTTATAATGTGTCAAATCTAATATTATTGAGGAAAACATGCAACTCATAAAAAAAAAATTACCTGCGTTATCTGCAATTACAAAATATACGAACCACTTTCCATTTTGATTATACAGATTTTATCAATTATAATTTTACTAATTAAATATTAAATTAACAAATATAATACATATAAAAGCAATTAATTTTCTACATAGATAAAAAAACCCCGGCGCATCGCGCGGGCATACCGCTCGTAGTTTGCTAAAATACTGTAGTGGGGGCCATGAACAACTATTTTTACAAACATGCTTTGGCCCACATCGTCAAATGATGGCCACAATCCAAGGACAAAATCACAGCTTAAGCACTAAGGATGGCTTAACCTTTAAATTTTACACGTTATGGCCAGTGAAAATTGGATTCAACTATTTATGTACTCCCTATAGTTTTTAGAAAATAACACTTTGATCCCTTTAGTTATAAAACCAATAATGATCTTTGTATATTGTTTGTAACTTGAATTGTCCTTTCTGTAGTTCTTATGGCAATCATAATATTGTATCACCAACCACATACCTGGAATAAAAATTTGTACTTAATTGAATTCAATTGTAATATTTAATTTGAATTTAATTAACAAATAAGTTAAATTCAAATATTTTGAAAAGATAGAATTCAATTATTATTTTTTGCTATAGTATCCTCATTACCTTTATCTTGAAAAGATAGAATGGATCGATGGAAGGATAGAATGAGTTTATTTTAATACATTGAATGAAAGCATTCTTATTGAACATTTGGATGTTTTGAAAGCAGATTGAACACCTTGAGAAAGGAAAGATAGACTAAAGGGGGTTGTTTGGAAAACCCAGAAAAAAACACATTTTTTTTAAATTAATTTTATTGGTGTTCTTAGATTATTTTAATGTGCTGATATAAAAATAATTTTTTTAAATTAATTTTATTGGTGTTTAACAGTTATTTTTATTTATGTGTACACCCAGCATATTTAATATTTCCATATCAGGTTAAATAATATTTAAAATGATACTAAAATGGGAAAATAACATGAAAAACATAAATATAATTGTGATAACATTTAAAATGATACTAAAATGAAAAGCAGCATGAAGAAAAATAAATATAATTGTAATAATATTTAGTTTGAATTTGTTTCATTAGCGTCTATAGTGAAACGTCAGCGTAGCACCGCAAACCTCTCACTAGTTTCACGTATGTAGCAAGTAATCCATAAATTTGATACCAAACTTCTTAATTTACCTAATGTTGTGGGTGCCGTAATAAATAAGATATATTTCAATTGATCTAAGTTAAATTTTAATTTATTTAGGTGCCTCTTCAATGGGATACATCATGAGAAGGGAAAAACTTTCATGTTATCTCTATAAACCAGATTTTTTAAAAAAATATTTATTTATTTATTGTACAAACCAAGCAAATCAAATAATAACATAAATTTAAAAGGATTTTGTCGTGCAAAACCAAGCAAATCAAATAATAAGATAAATTAAAATTAAAAATAGATATGTGTCTGTTTGGTAATGTGGTTGAGGTCACTTTTAAAAGTGTTTTTCGTTCAGAAATGCATCAAAATAATATTTCTTTATTTTTTTAAAATTATTTTTAATATCAACACGTGAAAATGATCTAAAAAAATAATTAATTAAAAAAAAATCATTTTTTTTCAAAAATACTTTTAATACGCCCAGCCAAACAGGATCGTAATTTGATAGGACATACTTCTCAAAAGCTTCAATATCATATATTGAAAATTACAGCCATGAATAAAGTATACATACAAGTAGTTTATTATCCAAAACCCAACTACATTAAAAATTAAAAATAAAAAACTTTGAATAGAAAAAAGGTATTTCTATATATGTTCATATACTAATCAAACACAATCTGAATAAATAATTGCAGGAATAAAAAACATATAAAGTAATTATAACATTCAGAATACTTATATTTAAGATAAGCCATGCATAATAATTGATTTCCAAAAGAACACAGCGAAAATACACATAAAGAATGTAGATCACAAGTGGTTTGTATCTTAGTTATAAAATTTAAACTGGTTTCTATGTTGATTTGTGACGTGGATTGATTAAAATTCTAAAAGAAATTATAATGACTCAAATTGATGCATGACTTGGTCAACTCATGATAAAATCTAATAAAAAATTGGCTTTTATCTTGTTGGTTTTTCTCAAAAAAATATTTTTTATTAAAATAATATTATTTTGATTTTTTTAGATTAACTCTCCGAGTATATAAATCGAGTTTTATCTTGAACTAGGTCATATAACTATAGTTTATAACCAACTTTTTTTTTTTTTTTGGATATCGTGGAGGAACCACATGACTCGGAAAGCGTACTTTGTGGGCCCAGAGCATGCGTAAACCCCCCCGGCTGTCCCAGGCTCTTACAGGGCAGGAGTGACTCGCGTCACTAGGGTGGGAGGACGACTCGAACCCCGCTCTTGAAACATCAAGAGCGAGGCCGTTGCCGCCTCGCTACCCCCCCTGGGGACATTTATAACCAACTTCGGACACTTGATTATTAAAAAAAGAATATATATATATATATATATATATATATAGCATTATTGTTCCTAAAAATCATGATGGCAAAAAAATTATAATTTACACATTAGATCTCAAATTTAAATTAAGCATACATCTTTATATTTAAAAAAAATTACACATATACCATTTCTCATATTACACTTTTTTGGAGACTAAAGTTTAAATTAGAACTTACAAATTATATTTTTTGTATATTAAAGTTTCTCGCATTCAAAAATTTGAAATTGCATCGACAACATTCAATGAACTTATATATTTAACCGATGTGAAGCCATTGCATCCCAACGTCTATTTTCTGAATGAATACAAACACGTAGACCATTTCTCATATCTTTGTCTTTGCTTGCTTTATGGTAACGGGGGCACACTAAAATACAGCTGGCTTAACGCGTCCCCCATTCCTATGTCATTTATTACGAGAAATTAACTTCAAATTACCATATCATCCTTTTCAATTTATGTTACAAAATCATATCTTCTATTATTATATTAATTCATTAGTTCATTTGAATTTATCCAAGTTTATTTTAGTTTATATTTATTAAAATTTTTAATATTATCAATGTTTATATATATATGAGTCTATAAATAAATATATTATTGAGAGGATAAATTAGTAAAATAAAATTACAGAATTATATGAAATAAAATTTTTTTCTCCGTTGCCTTAATTTTTACAAAATTATTCCTTTTCACACATGAACTTAATGATATTGTGCTCAACAAATTCTTTAAAAAGATAATTTAACAAATTTATTCACTAAAGCATTAATAGCTACAATAATTGAAGGACTGCGACACAATATTGGAATGTCACAGCTTAAAAGCTTAAATGAGATACATATATAAGAAAGAATTAATAAGCAGTGAACTCTTTTTTTCTTAACCAAGTTTTTTTTCCTATTGGTTTTTTTCTCGTAAGGATTTCAATGCATAAATCTATACAATAGATATCCAAGTGAGAGTGTTACAAATTATACATTGTATATATGATTGTCTAGATACCTTTCTATATCCCTCTCTTATTACATTTATTCATCATTATTTCAAGTTAATTTGAATATATTCAAATTCATTCTAATTACATTTATTATGACTTTTGATATTATCAATATTTATGTACATGTGATAAATAGGTGCATTGTTGAGAGGATAAATTAGTGATATGGAATTACGAGTTTTACACTCTCATCCATAAATAGTATATCTCCGCTAAGATGACTTTGAATAGTTATGATAGTTTCGTGGATCCATAAAAATATATCCAAAATATACGTAACAACCTTTATTTTTATAAAATAAATCTATTAAACATTAAAAAAAAAGATAAAACCATGACTCATAAAAGAATCATAAAAATATCTTCCCCTAGTTATATCCATTTATTTTTATAAAATAAATCTATTAAATAACTAATGAAATACGACTAGTTACTTGACACCAAAGAATCATTCATCAATAAAACTAGTTGAACAAAGTTCTTGAGATCCAGCAAAACCGACGGTTGACTAGATGAATTCCTCCCTGCAAGGAGGTTGTTTTTGTCATTGCAACATTTGAATACAACGTCCCACGTACTTATCAGTATCCTGCCAACCTCAAATCCACTTGTAAGGAACTTTGCCAGCTATACTTCGCCTTCTTCGGCACGCAGACTGCCCCCCTATATATCTCATTTTTTCTCTCCATTAAAAGAACCTATGCTTACTCTTCTGCAAATTTCTTCATCACTCTCCCTGAATAGAAAACTTACAACCCAAAACGATACTGATTTGGGGACACAAAGAAGGCAACAGACCCAATCCTACACAAATGTCTATAAATCATGAACCTCCTGGATTGAAAACAAACCCACACGCGTCCGACCCGGCATCAAAACGGAGCTCCAGGAAGAGGACCGGCCAGCCTGACGCCCCATTTCATGGCGTAAGAAAACGGAGTTGGGGCCGTTATGTATCTGAAATCCGGTTACCCGGAAAGAAGACCCGAGTATGGCTAGGATCATTTGGGTCACCCGAGATGGCTGCCCGGGCGCATGACTCGGCCGCTTTCTTTTTAAGAGGGAAGTCAGCGAGTCTCAACTACCCTGACTCAGTCGGGTCATTTCCCCGCCCCGAGTCTTGCTCTAGCAAAGACATCCAATTGGCTGCGGCGAAAGCTGCAATTGGGTTTGAGAAAGCGAGGGTAGGTAACCGGGTCGGGATTGAGGATAGCGAGTCAGGTGGAGAACCCGATAGTTCAATTTGGCTGGGTTTGGGTGAGATAGAAACGGTGTCGTATGAAGAAGTGAAACGAACTCCTTTGTTTTGTCCTTTGAGATTCGATTCAGTGAGCGGAAATGACGAGATGTTGTATATGAACGATCAGGGAGCTTTTATTTGCTAAATGTTTGTAATAATAACTCTTGTAACGACCTTCTTCTGGGGGCTAAAATGTAAATAAATTTGATCCTAATGGCTTACCTTTATTTTTAGATTACCGTTTTTTAATGCCTTTTTTTTCTTGCATCATTGGCTTTGTGCACACGTAAGAGATAATTTCTTAGAGCATGTTGGTTTTTTCATCTTAAAAATATTTTTTAAGAAACATAAAATAAATATTTTTATTTTTATTATTTTAAATTAATTTTTTTATGTTAATTGTCATGCACTATTCAAGAGAAGAAAGAAGGTGAAATACTTTCTTATCACAGTGGATATGATTGTTTTCCTTTCCCGTAAATCTATCCCGTGATCCGCAGTGGCCTCTCTTTACAAAGAATGCTCATATAAGAGAAATTGTACATGTAATTTCTTTTTATCATACTGTTTTAGTATATTTATAATAAAAACATTTAAAAAAAAATTAAAAATATATTAATTAAAAAAACAATTACGAGTAAGACATGGGTTTTGAAATATGATAAACAAAATGGAGAATGTGATTCTGAGTGTTTGTTTAGGAAGCGATTTTAGAAAATTTTGAATTTTATTTACGTATTTTTAGATATTTTTTAATGTTAAAAAAAATATATATTATTTTAATAAAAAAACTTTAAGAAACAAGATAAATCGGACTGCAAACAGGCACCCAATCTCTTGTCTCTCTCTTTTTGAATTTTTCGAAAACGTTTGAGTTAGAAATTAAAATTGGGGTCGTTGGGATTTGAAATATATACAAGGGATAGGGGGTTTGAACTTTCTGGCATTGTACTTGACCGTTGACAATTGGCTGGAAGATAAGATTCCATTTATTGTGTATTTTTTGTTATTAATGTATTTTTGGAAATAAATCATTTAATTTAAGTAAATTTTGAAATTTGAAAAATACTTTGTAAAGTTTTTCTTCTTTCAAAATGCAGTCCAACACTTATCATTTATTCATGATTTTTTCAGCACGAGATTGCCTATAATCCTAAAATATTGAGTTTACATGTTTTATACTAATTATTAAAAATAATACGTGAATAAAGAATTCTCATAGATTTATGATATGTTTTTGCATGGATGTACTTTGTGGGTGTTTGACACCACATTTCAAAAACATTTTTGAAAAATAATTTAAAAAAATTATTTTTATTTTTTATTTTAAATTACAAATTTTTGGTGCTTTTAGATTATTTTGATATGCTGATGTCAATTTTTTTTTAAAATAATAAATATTATTTTTATGTATTTTTAAATAAAAAAACGATTTCAAAAATAATCTCAATCACATTTCCAAACAGTTATATGCATAGATGAAACAATATATTATAGGGAAGGCATAAGAATAGAAAAAAATAATTAACATCATCAAATAAAATAAAATAATATAATCCTCTTCCATAATTAAGAAAACAACAACCAAAATTGTTCAAATGAGGAGTTACTTAAATTCGCTTTTGTGAAAATCTAAAGAAAACAATTGAGCAACAATAAAAAATAAGAAAAAAACCCAATAATGTTTAATAAAAGGAAATGAATCTTTAATCCAACCACTTGTTAATAAATCTTGAGCTTATAACCACACAAAACAACCCAAAGATAATGGAACCTTTTCTCTTTTTTTGGTTTAATGCTTGCAGAGATTATTTTATTCTTGATATTTTGTATAACTGTTTTTTTTTAAAAAAACAATTATGTAAGAAATATGGTATCATTTCATGAAAAATTTTAGGTTTTGGCAAATTTAAATTTTAGTTTGAAATTATTAGACTCAAAACTCTATTTCCATGGATGAATTTGGTTAAAACAAGTGAAATAAGTGTGATCAACTAGTTAAATATATCATTTTCTATGCAAATGTTACACACACACACACACACAATGAAAGTAACACTTAAAAAGACTCATATATGAACCATAACAAATATCAAATAAAGAGATCATAAACATTGAAAGTAACACTTAATTCTTTCAAAGGATTTGGAATGGTCCATCTCCTCTTAGTATTTGCTTTGATCACTTTTATTCAAGAAATATATCCTTTTATATATGTGTCCAAACCCAATGTTTGGTTAAAAAATATTTTTTTTCCACTTTTTACTAGCTTTGAATGCATAGTTCTCATTCTATTTTTTCATATGTCGCCTAATATTCTTATGGAGCATGTTGTAAAGAAATCACATATTTACTACCTATTTTTTTCTTTTTGCCATCAAAATTAAAACTTTCATTAATAGATAAAAAAAATCGAATCCAAAAGAGTTAAAGGACTATATCTATGGACAATTTAAAAAAGATAATAATTAGTAGTAAAATACACACACTTATTATAAGCATACTCACAAGCAATCTTCCTAATTTCTTTTTTTTTTAAAACGATAGTTCTTAAAAATATAGTTAACATCTTATTAACCATTTTATTTTGATTATCTGTTTGTGAATAAGAAGTAATGGAAAATAACAATTTTGTTTTTAATTTCCCCATAAAATCTTTCAAAAAGATATGAAAAAGTTAACATCATGGATAGACACGATTCTCCAAGGTACTTTATAAAGTCAATTATTTCCTTAAAGAATATTTCTACTATAAAAATAAAATCCCTACCCCTTTTTTACCTAGGCAAAACTAGCATAAAAAACAATTGATATATCAACCTAGGGTTCTTTAGGAACTGATAAAGAAGTATATAAACCAAGAGGTAAAACCTTAGACTTAGCTTCTCTACATATTATGCACTTATTAAAAACTCTTTGCACTTTTTTTTTTATTATAGATCATTAAAAAATGCTTTTGCAAAAAGTCTAAGATCTTAGCAACCCTAAAATATCCTATTAATCTTCTCCCATGAACTTCATAAACTAACAATTCACATATAGAATAATTTTATTTACAAATCTCTTTACTTTAAATAAATATCCATCAACTCAAAAAATTTTATCGAAGGATAACTGTTCATACACAATATATAGTTGACCAAAGTCAACATCTTCAATATATAAATTTGTCACATACTCAAATCCTAATAATTTAGTATTTAAAGTTGAAAGAAATATATGCCTTCAAGATAGTGCATCATTATGTTCTTAACTGTTTTCTTAATGTTAAATAATTACTTGCATAAAATTGAATGAAAATCCTGAATTATAGAAAAAAAGACAATGATGAAAGGATACATGTGTCATCTTTAACCTCGTAAATAGTGATGAAAGGAATATCATCATAAGCTTACATATTATCTGGATGATATTCATTTCAAGCCTCTTTATGTGTTGTGTCTATAGTTTATTGAAGCCTATATCTTTAAAGAAATGATCGATCTCCATGAGTGCATTCTATATCTCTTTTTACAATAAATCCCATAGGCTATTGAAATAAGTGTTGACATAAACATGTGGCATTCGCGACTTTTATTCTATACAATCTGCATCCTATATCTCTTTTTACAATAAATCCCATAAGCTAATGAAATAAGTGTTGATATAACATGTGGCATTCACGACTCTTATTCTATACAATCAGCAATCCTTCAAATTAACCAATCTTGATATGTTCGAGACATGTCTATTAAGAAAACACAGACTTTTAAGCCATTGATAGACAAGTAATTATGCATTCTTGTCTAAGGCAAAACTGGCTTTGCGACCTGTGACTTAACATAAACAAACTCTATATTTTTGTTGTGATAAAACAAAGCTATATCAATTCTAGCCTTTATTCCATCCTTTGTCTTCCCCTTCACATTCATAATCATGTTTTAAATCTTATAAAACAAATTATTTTATATATCTATGAGATCAAGGTCATGAAGGAGGAGATTTGTCTTCCTTTAATAAATCTCCCAAAAAATACTTTGCTTTACCTAATTGCAAGTCAAATCAAAATCATGAAACTTTTACTTATCAGATTGAAAACCAAATGCAATGTCACCAAACTCTTACATAACATCATACAATTCCTTACCCAAAAGAAATAGTGGTGCAACATCCTTTTCAAGTTTGCCAACTAAAATGTTATTTTTTGTTCTTTCTGTACTTGTCATTCGTTGATAAAAATAATCGATGAAAGTAAAAAAGGATGTTTTATCGCTGTTTGTTAGTGTGAATGCCTTGTTATTTCCATACAACATGGACATGCTAGTTTTCTATACATGCTTTAACCAAAAACCATTATATAAGATGGAAAATATGTTTCCTTGATACATCATAAGGCAAAGCCTTGGATGACCACAACTGCATCAACTCATTAATCAACACTCAAAGACAAACATATATATTATGACTTGGACTATTAGGATCAGGTAAAATTGTAGATAAAAGCATAAATCCTGTTCTCATACACATCCTCAATGACAAGTTGTAAATTATGAGTATCATTGATCAATAAGAATTAGGAGAAAAAAATTACCTAAATAGATTGAATTCGTCTATACATGTGTTAACATTAAAAAAACAGATGTGTGCTATAAACCCACTCGAGCTCAACATGTCATGTCTAGTGCACCAGTACATTTTTATGCTAATGAATGAGTAAACGTCTCTTCGTGGTCATCTCTTTTTGCCTCTCTTTTTCCTTGTATTTTCTGAATTCTCGTCACTTACCAATTGCATTTTCTGAAACTAACCTTATAATTGTTCATATATATATATATATATATATAAGATTGTCAATTTATTTTCGATCAATATTTCATTTTTTCAATTAGAACATAATGTTTCGGTTTTGAAGCGTTTCGGCTTGCCGTTTCGAGGTTTTAGTGTTTATGTATATATATATATATATATATATATAATTAAATATATTAATTCAAATTTTTTTTTATTTCAAATCCAAAAATAAAATTATTTAAAATTGTGCAATTTAATCTAAAAAAGACACAATAAAATGATTTTCTAAACAAAATTATAAACATGTATAATATTACGAGAATGTCATCAACAATTTCTACGGTCATTATATTATCTGATTGCTTTGAAATGTTGACATAATATATATAAATATGTCAAGAGACTCCACATAAAATTTAACCTCAATCTAACGGCCGAATTAAGAGATATGATTGATATTGTAAAATTAATTTTTATTTAAAAAAAAAATACTATTTGGCCGAAACGGCACAAGCGAAATGATTCTAGCGTGTTTCGGCCGGAATTTGGCTAAAAGATCCAGAATGGACTGGAATTTAACCCGAAGTAAAAATGACACCGTTTTGTCTCTTTTTTTAAACTGGTATGAAACGTTTCGGCCAAAACAAAAAGAGATTGACATGCCAGATATATATAGTTTATGTTCATATTGAGTGCGTTTTAGTTGATCATCAGTGGGATGAATATCTCAAATATTATAAAAAGAGGAGGTATTGTTCCCCATAAATCCAGCACTGCTAAGAAAAAAGTCGATACCATATATATTATAGGTATTGCATCTCCTCTAACTCTCTGCCAAATTATTAAGGCTGGTAAATTACAACTCAAAGATTAACATTCCAAACAGCACCTTCTCCTTCCCCACAAGAATCATGCACTACTTTCATCCTTTTCACAGAGTTGCATATCCCGCTACACGACCAGTCGAAGGATGCCACACATACACTCCCCTCTTGTGCTTTCCATTCACAATCTATCCACCAAAATAATGTCGTTAATTTTTAAAAGTGCAATAGCTGTTTTTTTATTACTGTTTGGGAGTGTGAAATAACTTATGTTTTTAAATATGTTTTAAATAGTTTTGATGTCAAAATAAAATAAAATAAAATAAAATAAAATAAAATAAATTCTACACAACATTATACAATTTTAAACTGAAATAACAATTAATTATATGAAATAAGTCAATTTTTGATGGACTGATATTTTAACTAATTTTAAGAGCATAAAGATTGCTCACGGCCCCAGTCAACAACAAAAACACATTTGGCCACGAGAAGAAAATAGTATACTAAAATATTTTTTCAAGAAAGAAGATATGGATATATATAAATAGGTTAAATAAAATAGCAAACTATATAGCTTTCTTTTACAAGTAGGATTTTAAGTGGATTTAGAGTCCGGTTATTTTTGTATATGAAAGTATTTAAAATAATAATAAAATAATTTTCTTTATTTTACTTTTCCTACCATAACGAGAAAAGTAGAAATTAGAAATTAGAAATATTAATTTAAAATCCATTTTTATTTTTCAATTTATTGTTAAACATGCTATGCTTTCTAATCTAAAGGAATTGGCAGATTGACTCGAGGAAAATATCAACACGGTGAGAATGGTTGTGATTGATTTGTGTACCTGGAGGAGTCCCACAGCACATGGAACGGTCATCGACGTGCTCCACTTCCAAGCCTAGAAGCCAGGAGCCCAAAGAGACATCTTCATTGGCATATCTATGCAATATAGGCCTGCCAAAATATATCAATATCGTTATATTACTTCGAATTGTGGGCAGCAAATGAGGGAAAACTGATGATTTTTGATATGGGACTCACGAGTTGATGGAGATATAGGCAGCAAGATCCTTGGAGATGGCATAGAGTTGGCCAGTGGCATGCCTGAAGTATTTGTTTCCATCTTCTCCGAATTTCCAAGACTCCGGCTCATAATATTTGTCATCTCTGCAGATCGAGAAAGAATATTGCAATACCAGTTGAGGCCAGGAAGAGATGAAAAAATATGAAGTGAAATCTACTAAATAATAATACACATTCGCCTAGAGATAGAGCCCGACATAATTCAAGCTGTCCATTAGGATCCCGAATTTGCTTAATTAAGCACATTTAATAACAAAAATACAGAAAGTTAACTTACTTTTGAGAGAGAACTGGTCCAGACTTCATGCATCCGATGTAGATCCTAGGTTTGGACCGGTATCTTGCTAGTGTACTCATTAGCATGCCTACACGACACATGAAACATGAAATGATTAGAACACGATTTTTTCCCAACACATAAATATGTTCTGTCAAGAAAATATCTCATCTAATAACTTAAACTGTTAGGTGAGGCTATAGAATATGATTTATATTTTTCTCTAACACATCCTCTCAAGTGAAAGCCCTTTGGACTTGAAACTTGCACATACCCACACTACCTTGTGCTTGTTTTTTATCAAATAGAATGAGGGTGGTGAGATTCAGACTCGTGATCGCTGGGTCAACAAGGCTCTGATACCATGTCAAGGAACCATCTCACCTAAAAGCTTAAACTATTAAGTGAGACACTATAATATGATTTATATTATTCTTTAACATGTTACTTGTTAATTTCTATTTACGAAAAACGATGCATGCATCAATTCCAAACGTTGGAGAAGAAGCATAGTTGCTAATTACCTAAATTGAGATGAACATCATCATCCACCTTAAGGTAGAACTCAGCATCCCAAATTGAAACGGCTGTGGAAAAATACAATCTTGTTTTGGTAGAGAGCTCGTGGTATCCTTCAACATGCTTGAGTCTAAGAAAATCCTTATGTTCTGCGTCCTCTAAGTCTATTGCTTTATCAAGAACACCACCAGGTGTGGCACTGTGTCCAATCACAAATCGTATCACAATTCCCTTTTCTTTCTCCAACTTCTTTAACTTATCCCCTGCATTAGTTGCACACATCCTTAGTAATTGAGAGTTATTAGGTCAATCAATTATGTACGCTTAAAATAAAATCATGTAGGGAGCTTAAGTTTTTTTTTCAATAAATATTTATTGAGAATTTTCATAGACTATTGAGATTCAAAATTCTTTTAGACTCCCAATTGGAATTTGAGTTAAAATTTGAAATCTAATTTGGGGGCTTGCCTATATTTTAGTGCCCAGATATAAAATTATTTTTTTAATTGTATAAACTCTTCTCCATTTTTTGCCAAGAACAAGAAAACTGGTTTAGAATAAGAGCTCAAAAATTAGTGGTAGATTCCTGCAGTGACTTGACAATTTGTTATTTATTTTGATTTTCCATAACCGGATCAATCGTTGATTTTAATGTGACTATTGGGGGTGTTAGGGAATGCGTTCGGAAAACAGTTTTGAAAAAAAAATGAAATTTTTTAATTTTTAGTTCTTACTTTAAATTAATGTTTTTGGTGTTTTTAGATCATTTTGATATGCTGGTATCAAAAATAATTTTTAAAAAATAAAAAAAACATCATTTTAATGCATTTTTGAACGAAAAACACTTTTAAAAATAACTTCAAACACACTTCCAAATAGATAATATACATCAGCCATGGAGTGTGAGTTCTAATCCTTGCAGTTATATCAGCCGAAAATCAGTAAATATAACAGGTGTGTTCTTTCTACGTTAATGCTATAAATTAGGTGTTCGGGGAGAGAAAGGGAGAGAGGACCTTTAGGCATCCAAGTTTGTCGAAGGGATTCCCGGCGTTTTCTGCTGCTAAATGCGGTATTAATGCCAATGACAACAAAAGCTTTCTGTAAACTGTGATTAGCAAGCTTTTCTAGTGAATAATGTCGCTCATTTGACTGAACTGTTCGAGCTACAGCCAGTTCCATTTCTAACGTGGACATCGTGCTCTCAAGAGATCTGCATTATTGCACAAGAGAAAAATATTTAAAATGATGTTGCAGGTGAATTGTTTCTTTAAAGATTAAGAAATAAAGATTGGAGTAGTTTAAAAATTAAAAGTAATAAGAAAAAGTAAGGAGTTAACTCACTTTATAGCTTCATGGGTTTTCTGAACTTCTCCCATAATATCTCCAGGCTTTCCTTCAACCATTTTCTGATTCATGTGTAAAAGAAATAAAAGGAAGAACCAATATATATGGGATCTTGATGCATTAATTTAAAACACAAATTTATTCATTTTTATCTAAAATAAAAAAAGGATGATGACCCATAATTTAGCTCATGATCAACATGCCCACAGACATATATTGAAAGTTATATCGTTAGTCACAGGTTACTTGGACTTCCCAAATTTATTATGTCATACAATCCGAGCTGATTTGTTTTAATCTAAGCTCATATTTTTTCATAATTATAAATCTCTTTAATTTATATGACAATAAGGATTTTTTTTTATATATATAAAATGTTGAATATCATTCCTTTGAAATTCCCGTGTAATGCATGAATAAATAACATGAAATATATATGATGGTAATTAATGATGAATTTATGGCTAGCCTTTTTTTTTATTATTATTATTTTCAGTGAAATAGAACTCTTAGGTTATGGTGTTTAAAGTGTGGACAACCAAACTTACACGCTTGGGATCCCAATCTTGTTTCAATTCTTGCAGCTTGGTGACATGATGAGGAATTATTGCAATCCTATTATCCTTAGCCCGAGAAGGATGAGTCCAATTCTGGTTGGTAAAGAGAGATCCTGCAAGAAAGCTTGCGAAGCATAGAACAAAAATGGCTTTCGCTGAAATAGGCTTCCCTCTCATTTTCATCGACTGATTTTCAGGCTGACAATATTGCCACGATACTAAAACGTCTCGCAATCCCTCGACCAGCTGCTTCTTCTCCGAAATAAGCAATCTATTTTCCGTGGCCTAAGTGAGTTGAGATTCATCAAATACAAAGTGTTAGAAAACTGAAATCTATTATATTAAGTCAGCTATATGAATCTCCTCATATTTATAATGCTCTTACAACAATTGATAAGCAAATTACTTGGGCTACAGCAATTTAATGCATAAAGGAAAAGTAAAAAATTTGGCCGGTGCCACTACCTTGGTTGCTCCGTAGCAAGTGCATGGTTTGAAAATATGATTTTGATCATGTGTGATGTTATTAGTGAATGACAGAAGATGAATTAACTGTTTGAAGTTTTTTATTTCATTTTCAAGAAGCAAAAAAGACAAAAAGAGCAAATTTTTGACATGTGAACATTTTCTTCGATCCATGTTTAGTGTCAGAGTCTCAGCCTCAATGCCATATGCTCGACCAACCTTATGAAGAATCTGATACCTCTAAAGTCTTACCCTAATGATTATACGAGATTCGACGGGGTGTGTGTGTGTATCTGCCCTGATGGGAGAGCAAAATTTTATAATATTTTCTAGCAAGAATCGGCAAGCTTTTGACGATAAATTTATCAAAATCTCAGAAAAGAAGAAATATTCTTGGAGACAAGGGCTTAATTTAAATTGACAAACAGGAAATTATAGCTAACAACGCATATATGTGTTACAAGTTTGGCTAATGGTAATTAATGACCATATATGTGTTACAAATCAAATAAAAAGCATAATATATTTCAAGAAAAAAGAAATTGAACCTTAATTTTAAATTAAACAGGAAAAAAAACTTTGGAATTACCTAATGAAGAATTGGATCAGGACTGTTCGGAGTGAAGAAGCTTAGTTATGGAAAGCCAGTTTGCACTGTCCACTCCCTGCTCTCTAGTTCTATATATGAGCCTCCATATCTCTCATCACTCTTATTAGATGGATGGTTACGTTTGCAAGTATGGCAGTTCAATCATGTCACTTTCATGTTTCAACAAACTGTTTTGCAATAATTAGCAGAAAATCATTTCCTCTATATATATTTATTGAAATTTTTTTTGATAACATTTTCGTGTTGTCACATAATATTTTTGTAAATAAAATGAGAAAGTTCTAGCTCGAAATCTCATAGTTTTATGATTAATGGCTGAGTAAATATCTCATTATATAATTTAAGAAAAAATGTTGCAATAAAAATGAAAAGAGCAAAAAAAAAAAAAAAGATTTAGAGGCGTTAGGTTTAAAAAAGAAGAAAAAACATGTTAGTTGGGCAAGAGCCCAACTTAACATTCTAACCATTTTTACGTGCCTGGTTTGGAATGACAACCTTATTAAGAGGACCGGTGTTGGAAAGCACTTCATCCTCGTATAGTTATTGTACCATACGTGGGAAAGCACTTGATTATCAAAATTAATTACAAGCGGCATGGAACGTAAGGTGCTGATTTTGAGTTGGCATGTTTGGGGCTATTTAAGGAATAATATAATTTAGAAATATTTTTTGGCAAAACAACATAATTTGTGTTTGTCATGATTATAAATCGTAAGATTTTAAATTTATTATGAGTTGTAAGATTTTAAATTTGAATATGTTATATTTTAAAATAACAATATCCAACAAATATCATGATTATGAATCGATGTAACTAAAGACATCCCATTTTGAAATCAAAAATAAATTTTAACTATAATATGCTTGATAAGAAAAAATAATCACAAGAAATAAAAATGGGACAAAAACTAAAGTTATGTTGTAAAAATATAAACAAATTAAATTATTACAAGCTAATTGATTTTACATAATTATAAGAAAAGAAACATTGCAAAAAAATAAAGAACCTCCTTTTTATGCAATGTTTAATTTGCTAAGAAAATAACCCTAATCTAAACACAGTTAGTAATCTTTAATTTCACATCGATAAGGGATTTGTGAATCTAGCTTTAGTTTTTAGAGTTAAGAGTTTGAAGAGTGAAACTTAGATATAGTGTTTAATGTTTGATATTTGGATTAAGTTGTGATTAGTTTTTTTGGCTAAGGGTTTGGGGTTATGGATTTGGATTGGGGCTAGGGTTAGAGTTAGTTTTTTTGGTTAAAATTTAGGGGTTATGGATTAGTTATGAATAAGGTTTGAGGTTTGGATTATGGTTCTTGTTTAATGTTTAAATTAGGGTTAGTCTTTAGGGTTTGAATTTGAGTTACATTATTTTTATCTATTTTTATCGTTTATGTTTTTGTCGTGATGATGATTTTTCTACGCGCTTCGCGCCCCGTCATTTCCCGTGATTTGGGGGAGACAACGGCGCCCGGTGAAATGGGGGTTGTTTTATAGTCGTAAAAATTACGACTATAAATATCAGGAGTCGCCACCTAGTATTACAGTCACTAGGAAACCTATTGGTCTGCGAGAGTCTTGGGTAAGGGGACTTGTTGTGAAAGGGGAAGACGCATCACCCCCAGTGCACCCTACCTAAGGTAAGCTGCATTGTTGTTTGATTGTTTTTTTTTTTTAAGTTTTTTTTTTTTTACACTGCATTTAAAAAAAACACATTTTTTTGTCTGCGGGTGTACTTTACAATGTAATTTTACACCGCAGTTACAAGTATTTTTTTTATCTACAGATGTACTTTACAATATAATTTTACACCGTAGTAAAAATCTTTTTTATCTACGGACATAATATACAATGTAATTTTACACCGTAGTAAAATCTTTTTTATCCGCGGCTGTACTTTACAATGTAAATTTACACCCTGATAGATGAAACAAAAATATTTATAATTATTTTTGATATTTTGGCCAAATTCCAACGGATAATCATAAACCGGTTACGATATCCAATTTTCGTTTCAAAATATGAGAAAGATGCAACATAATTTTTATGAAAAATATGTATGGAATTTGGCTGTATGCACAAAAACAAATATATTTTTTATATTTTTGAATTTTTTTTGTAATAATAATAGTAGTAAAAAAACATAAAAATATTGTTTTTTTGTCAATTTGTATTTTTTAATTTTTTTTTTCTAAGGCTAATGTGTGTGTATCTGTAAAGTGGCTGGTCGGCACGAGGTGGTGGCTGGCTTGAGGGAACGGGTTCAACTGCAAAACTGAGTTGGAGATGTTGGTTGGGTCTGGTGGGAGACCATGAGAAAGGTGTTATGGGTCTGCAGGAAGACCATGACAAATATCGTAACCTAATTCTGAGTTATTTCTTTAAATTTATTCAAAATAAAACAAAAATAAAATAAAAAAGGCGGGTGTCAGCAGAAAAATCATGGTGGAAATTTTGGATGTTTTTGAGAGTCTGATCGTACCTCTTTAGTGCCCAAAAATAAAATAAAAATCAGATTCAAGGCTAAATAATTTATTATTGGATAAATCTATGTCAAAATAATTCAAAAGACATAATTATATTTTTATGGGCTAATTGTATTTAATCATCGGCCAATTTTTAGTGTAATTATGTTTAGGAATTAATTTAATGCCCAATTGAAGGATTTAATTGAGTGCAAAGACTTAATTATACTTTAAATGAGTCAAATTAATTTTATTAAGGGCTTAATTGGTGAGAAATTAAATTTGAAAGCCTAATTAGGGTTAATTGAAAAGATCAGAATTTTCGGAGATGAAATTTTTTCGGGAGAAATCGGAAGCCAAAATTGAAGGAAAAACATTGTTCTTCCCGGTTTTCCCGTCATTTTTTTTTATTTCAAATTTTGTTAAAAAAAAAAGCTTCCCTGCCGAGGTCAGCATTTTCAAGACGATTACATGGGTAGGAAAAACCAATTCCAAAACTACCACAACCTTTCATCTTAAATTGCCAATATCAATTTTCAAGCCAAATATCAACCTAAAAATTTCTTGAAAAGAAATCACCAGAAAACCCGAAAACAGCTACACCCACTGCCTTTATCCTCAAATGAGATGTAGCAAAAGTTGTAAAAATTGAGCAATTTGCTCTTGAAACTTGTGCACTTTTGCAGCTACCTTACCCAAACTGTTTCAGGAAATAGAGTGGTCGCTTGATGGAAATGATGAATCAAGAGGTGTGTCAAGTGTCCACACCATTAAAATAATCCTTGCAAGAGCTTTTGAAAGGGAAATGCACCGAAGTTGGAAAATGAAGTCTACTTCTATAATTGCTCTTTGTTTAGTCATGTCCACACATTGTGTTTTGGTTTAAACCTGTTTTAGTCTTGTCTGTAATTTTGCTCATATTGCCATAAGACCTTTTTTTAAACAACCCTTTTTCTTCAATATTATTATGTATTTTCTTGTGTTTATGCCGTGCTCATGTTTTTTGTTTAAATAACACAAGCACACGTTATACCCTTTCATCCAAATTACACATGATCCCATTATTTCATAAAGATTTTTGGCAAATCAAAGTCTAATACGAAAAGAAATGCCAATTTGATGTTTGTTTAACAAATGAGTTTTAAGAATTTAAGATTTTTCATTGAAAGGTGATCTCATACCACCAAAAACCCACATAATAAAGCTAAGCTCTTAGCTTAATAAATAATAAAAAAAAATCATTTTGCATGGAAAAGAAAAGCTTACCGATCCTAGATGCATATTTTTGAAATGAAGAGAGACCATCTTTGATATGCATTCACAAGTCTCAATGACACTCTACACTAGAGGGAAAGTCCGAGGATCGAAAATCACTTTTAATCTACAAAATAATCCTCAATGACAATAAATACCTAAACAAAGCTAGGGGCATAAACATAAAAAAGATTTCAGTACATTATAAGAAATGAAGTCAACATGATGTAATGCTAAAAACCTATGATAAAAAGCCCAAAGAAAATATTGGGAGGCATGTCAAGTCAACATGATGATAGCATGATAAAAGCCCAAACAAAATTCTAGGGGGCATGTTAAGTCATTATGCAAATCAATTGTGAGGTTCCAAAACCTATGGACCAAAAGAAGCTCAAAGAGTAAACATTAATGATCCTTTAGGATTTATTTATCCAAACACCGACAGTGAATAATAGCAAATTATCCCCGCTGAAAATTTTGGATATTAACCCCTTAGGATTTATTTATCCAAATACCGACAGTGAATAATAAATTCCCAAAAATAAGATTTTGATATTTTTGAAATATTGGCCAATACCCTTTGGATTTTTACAACCATGTTGTAAAATCTCAAAATACGAGAAATGATTTTTTTTTGCGAAATCCATGCTAAAACACATTTTCTCTTCAAACTCCAAGTTAATATATATTTTTTGAAAGAAAAAGAATTTTTAAAATATGCTAGTGTATTGGCCGTATGCAAGAAAACAACACATTTTTTGTCTTTTATAATAAAAATATTTTTTATGCAAATTTAGAATTTTTATTATTGATATATATTTTTTATTTATTGGGGGGCTTGCTTCCCAGCCCTGATGGGCCAGACTGCAGCCTGCCTGCATAGGGGCTGGGCTACCGACCCGCCTGCATGGGGCTGGGCTGTCAGCCCGCCTACATTGGGTGGGCCCGAGGCCCACCTAAACTAAGACTGGGCTTCCAGCGCAAACGGGCCGGAGGCCCGCCTCCTACGAGTCTGGGCTAAAGCCCAATCACCTTGGGCTGGGCTTCTAGATGGGCTGGAAGCCCTTCCTTCATCAACGGGTCGGGCATAAACCCGGCCTAGCGGGGAGTGAATTAATTCACTCCCCGCGCATGCAAATACAAAGAAGACGATGAATAGTGAATTTTTGGAGTGTGATGAATGGCGTACTTGTTAACACCTTTGGGTAGAGGAGGTTGAGGTGGTTCTTCTGGTCATGGTGGCGTAAAAAATGGTGGCCGGAATGGACGTCGAAAGGTGACAGGCTGTGGTTGCTGTCGTCGGGGTTGTTGCAGTTGCTTCAACGAAGGATATGGCTGGGCTTCAGGATTGGTGGTGGAGAGTCTGGTGATGACGGGGTGGTGTGAGGTGGCCGGAGTTGGTGGCTGCTGGAGGAGAGAGAGAGATGTCGACGTCTGGTTTTAGTGAGAGAGAGAGCAGACTGACGGTGAGAAACGAAGGTGGAAGAGGGAGCTGATGCCTGTGGAGATAAGGATAAAAATTAACTCAATTTTTACGTAAAATTGGCTCTGCCACTCTCTATTTTCCTGCGTAAATTTTCTTCCTTGCTTCCTTTACTCTGTCTATTTTTTTTGTGTTACTCGTGATTTTTTTTTTCCATGTTTGTTGTATGCAGGTATTTATAGCAGGGAAGGAAACCCTTCGTCTGCCCATGGCGTGCAACGAAGGGCTGCTGCCTCTACATTGCCCAATAGCGGGTATTGTTGCAGTGGGCGTGCCTGGCATTGTTCCGGTAACTGCAGGCACGCCTGCAAGCGTAGATGATTTGGGGAAAATACAATTTGGTCCCTCAATTTATAATTGTTCTAATTGCACTCCAATTGGATTTAAATTTATGATTTTGTGCAATTGCGTCCCCGTTAAAATTTCGAGAGTAACCTTAGCTTTGCGCGCCTTTTTAATTCTGGTCCTTAGTTTCTGACTTGCGCGATTTAACCCCCAATTAACCATTAGACTCTTAATTCATTCAATTCGGCCCCTGATTTCGCATAATTGGCTTGGAAAAATTCAAATCGGTCTCTGAAATTTCCAATCTCATCAATTGAACCCGAATTAAATTCAAGAACTTGATTTCTCATCGATTAAGCTCTTAATAAAATTAATTTGGCCAATTTAAAATATAATCAAGCCCTTGCACTTAATTAAATCTTTCGATTGGACCCTAAATTAATTCTCAAACATAATTACACTTTTAAATTGGCCAACGATTAAATCAAACTGACCCATAAAAATATAATCATATCTTTCGACTTAATTTTTATGCAGATTTATCTGATGATAAATTACTTGAATCTGCGCTTTCCTTCATTTATGGGCACAAAAGAGGTACGATCAAGCTCTCGAAAACATCCAAAATTTTCTCTTGATTTTCCTACCGACACCAACCCTTTTTATTTTATTTTTTGTTATTTACGGGTAGTTTTGGGGAATGACCCAAAATTGGGTTATGACACTTAGTCTAGAAAACCTTTAAATACCTTTTGAGCTTACAAATATCTTCTATAGCTAACAACATAAGCCTACATTACAAGCCTGATAAAGTTCTTTTTGATCAAATACATGCAATCTGGATCGATAGACAATGCTCTTCCACTCGAAAGAAGCCTTACAAATGCTTCACAAGACTTGATCGTAGCCTTTTGACATGGAAGATATGGAACAAACATCATTTCACATTCCCGTCAAAAGCAACATAAAACCTGACAATGAGATCACTTGAATTCTTTCGAGAACAAGTTTGTTTAAACAAACATCAAAATGGTTTTTGTAACTTGGAATGACATTGAAATTCCAAAAAACCTACATGAAAACAATCTTTACAAATAACCAACCCCTTTCCTACAAACACTTGAAGCCTAAAACACTTACGGATCATGACTAGACTGGGCGGAATCTAAAAATGCAATTGAAGTTGGCTTCATGGTTCCCTTTAAAGAAATATTGAACAAGACTGAGTGTCTTTAAGCAAAGTAGGGGGTATGGATATGGTAAAGATCTTACATCTTTAGTGGTTAAAATCATAAGTTGTGATTTGAGTAAGTAGAAGTGAGAAGTCGTTAAAGGCAGAAATCCAAACCCCAAAAAGAGAAAACCATGAAGAAGAAAGAGGACCTATATTTCTCAAATAAGTATACATGCATCATCATGCATTGCATTCCCACTAAGAATCTAAGAAATGTTTTGGAGGGATCGTAATTTACAAACCTTCATTAATCATTTTTGTGTACACCTTCGAGCTCTCACCTCTTTCATTTCTTTGAGTGCACCTGTGAGTCCTCAATCAACTCAAATAGAGCATTTTTCAACTTTATATATTTTCTTACTTGAGTGCGCTTTCTAGCAATCAATCAACTCAGATAACACGCTTTTCAACCCTATCTTCTTCCTAAATTTGGGTGAGCTTTCTAGCCATCATCAATTAAAATAGTGCACTTTGCAGCCCTATTTTCCCTCCTCTTTGAGTGTGTTTTCTAACCCTCAACCATCAATTAAAATAGCATGTTTTTCAACCCTATTTTCCCTTCTAATTTGTGTGCGCTTTCCATCCCTCGACCATCAATTAGGATAATGCACTACTTAGTCGTATCTTTCCTTTGAATTGGGTGCGTTTTCCAACCCTTAACAAAAATTTAAAATAGTGTGTTTTCCAACCCTATTTTCTTCCTCTTTTGAGTGTGTTTCCAACCCTTGACCATCAATTAGGATAGTGCGCTTCTTAGCTGTATCTTTCCTCCTTTAAGTGCATTTTCCAACGCTTAACTATAAACTAAAAATAATGTGTTTTCCAACCCTCGACAATCAATAATGATAGTGCACTTCTTATTTGTATCTTTCCTCTGAATTGAGTGTGTTTTCTAACCATGAACAATCAACTATGATAGTGCGCTCTTCAACCCAAATTTCCTTCCTCGTTTGAGTGCGTTTTCCAACCCTTAACCATGAACCAAAATAGTGTGTTTTCCAACCCTTGACTATCAATTAAAATAGTGTGTTGTCCAGTTTTATTTTCCCGTCTTTGAGTGTGTTTTCCAACCCTCAACCATCAATTAAGATAGTGTGTTTTTCATCCATATCTTCCTCGTTTTGAGTGCGTTTTCCAACCCTCAACTATGAACTAAAATAGTGTGTTTTCCAACCCTATTTTTCTTCCTCTTTTGAGTGTGGTTTTCCAATTCTAACCATCGATTAGGATAAGACACTTTTTAGTCGTATCTTCCCTCCTTATTTGAGTGCATTGTCTAGCCCTATTTTCCCTCTCTTTGAGTGTGTTTTCCAACCCTCAACCATCAATTAAGATAGTGTGCTTTTTAACCTTCAACCACCAACTCAAATAGTGTGCTTTTCAGCCCTCAACCATAGATCCTAGATAGCATGCTTTCTAGCCCTATCTTTCATTCCATGAAATCTTCAATTATTTCCAAATGGGTAGGCCACCAATTACAACGAGACTATTTTCTTGTGTCTTTCAAAAACTTGATTCTGTGAGTGTTCTATTTAGGCCTCAATTTTTAGGTAGTATATTTTCTATCCCTATTTCTACCCTCATTTTCTCTTCCGGATGGATCAACTATTTCTTGGTTTGGTAAATCCATCCCCTTTTTCTTTACAAGATTTACTATCTAAAGTTACAAGACTTTATAATTATTATGTTTTAGCTATCGAGCTGTAAAATTACATTGTAATGTACACCTACGAATAGTAAAAAGAAGTTTTTTATGCAGTGTAAAAATTTTTAAACATTAGAATGGTTAGGTTTTCAATTTCCAATGAAGTACAAACTCCCACACAAAGAGAGATCTACTTCAAGCCTTAGAAAATACCAACGAATAAAAAATGAATTAGAAAAGAACAATTAAACAACAATGCAACTTGCCTTAGGGAGGGTGCATTGGGGGTGATGCGTCTTCTCCTTGCACAACAAGTTCCCTTGCTCAGACTCTCGCAGACCAATAGGTTTTCTAGTGACCTTAATACTAGGTGGCGACTCCTAAGAATTATAGTCATAACTTTATGACTACAAAACACTTCCCTTTCATCATGTGTCGTTCTCCTCTCCAGGGATGGCGGGGCACGAAGCACGAAAAAACATTGTCGCGATAGTGAGGATGGATTCAGCATTGCTTTAAGGTGTAGCTATGATTTAACTAAGATAGAAGAGATGGAGAGGCACATATATGTTTCTCAAAACTTGCAAGAATCAGCATTGGTGTTGCAAGTTTTGCAAACCATTTCTCCAAATAATGTCTTTCTTGATTTAATACTTTCACATAAAAAGTTGCCATTTTTTACAGGTCCCCGAGTTAGAATTGAAATCTTTGCCTAACAATTTGAAGTATGTATTTATTGGTGACAGCAATACACTTTCCCGTATCATAGAAAAATAGTTGGTAAGTGCACAAGAGGAAAATCTGGTGAAGTTGGTGATCACGAAACAACCATTGAATGAACTTTGGCCAACATCAAGGGCATTAGTTCCTCGATTTGTATGCATTACATTCTATTGGAGGACAATAACCACAAAGGTAAATTTAAAAGAGTTTGAACCCGCCTATGATGGAGGTAATGAAAGCTAAAATTTTGAAACTTATAGATGCAAGAGTCATTTACCCCATCACAAACAATAAATGAGTGGCGTCAATCCATGTGGTGCCCAAAAAAACTGGAATCATATTGGTAAAAAACAAAAATGATGAACTTATTCCTACTCGCCTCTCGAGTGGATGTTGAATGTGTGTTGATTATAAAAAGCTCAAGTTTTCTACATGCAAAGATCATTTCCCATTACTATTCATGGACCAAATGCTTGAATGCCTAGCAAGTAAGTCTTTTTATTGCTTTCTTGATGGATATAGTGGATAAAATAAGATTGTTATTAATCTTGAAGATCAAGAACATACAATATTTACATTTTCTTTTGGTACATATGCATATAGAAGAGTGCCCTTTGGTCTATGTAACGCACATGTAACTTTTCAAAAATGCATGATGATTATTGTTCAAGACTATGTTGAAAGAATAATTGAGGTTTTCATTTGATAAGTGTTTACAAACTTTATTACTTGATAGTTTTACCCATAGTTACCTAGTATTTTTCCTATGTTTTACATATAAAATACCTTGATATTCTTTATTTTATGTTTTGAAGGTGTTTTTGGATGAAAAATTCAAAAGTGAGTAAATTTCAGGAAACTAGCATATTTGATCTTCAATCAATGTTTTGTGTAGAGCTCAAGCTCTGATGGTAAAAATCAAGTGATTCTGGTGGAATTAGAAACCAAACATCCATACCTTTTTGTTAATATATGGAAAGAAAAATAAAGAAAGAAAGAGCATGGAAATCACAACCTTCAAAGTCAAATCTTGTATTATGCTAGTGTTGGTCTTCGACCATTATGACTTGAATATCTTAAGCTACAAACATCGATTTGCTATAGACTCAATTTTATTGAATTATTGACTCAAAGACCTATAAACTTACCAAATTGTAGTAGAAAACGAGCTCATATGTTACAAATATGATTTTTCTAATATGACACATGAATATTGTCAACACACAAGTTTTTATGAAAAAACAAGTCTTTACTTCGGTATTTCAGCTCCTTTAAGTGAAAGATCTAAGATTTCATGCAAGTCAGTTAAGGCTAGAATAGAGAAACTCAAATACTCTCTCCCAAAAACCTGAATTCAGGCATTCTTTCATATTTTGTAGTAGTTGTTCAATAGATATGCAAGACTAAACTATTTTTCTTTGTTTCAAGTACACACAAACCTTCGGATTTAAGGAATTGGTGTCTAAGTTGTTATTCTAATCAATCTATTACTAAGTTTGTTATTAAAACTGGAGTTCTAGTATATAAACTTGTGAAGCAACTGAACTTAATAATTATGGCATGTCTATATTATTAATCTTATGGAGAACATTCGAACAAATCAACAGGAATTGTGGACAATTATGTAGTATAAGTTAATCAATTTATTAGTTCTTAATGTTGCCATTGAACTAAATTATTCATGCGAACACTATGACTGTTTGTTGGTTAGGGTTAGTTATACAACAGATCTCTTAACTAACTAACATTAAGAAGATATTAAAATTTAGAATATAAATTGAGGTTTCGCTTCAAGAATCAGTTCTAATTTTTATAGGTGGATGTTTACTTGTGACAAAGATTTGTTTTCTTGATAAATTTTAATTTTATTTAATTTTTTAATTCTGCTTTAGTCTATAAATCACCAATTAAACCCTCCAATTGTATGAGAATCTAAACTAAACCTTCCTCGTGGTATTGATCTCTCGCTTGCTCTATACTATCTTGTATGTTTTAAGCTAGGATAATTAATTTGTGTGACCACGACATCACAACAACTAGGTCCTTTTTGCACCAGATTCCACAAATAGGTTTGCCACAACACTACCTTTTGATGTAGGAATAAATATTGTCAATTGTTGAGTACTGTTGACATGGGACAAGGTCTAGGATGATTGGATCTTGATCGTGGTATTATATGTAGATATTGAAGAAGATATTAATAATTATGTTTAAGAATAAATTTATGGTCCAATTGAATGATTTAACTAAGTGTTAAGACTTAATTATACTTTAAATTGGTTAAATTGTTGAAAAATCAAGTTCTTGAACGTAATTTCAGTTTAATTGAGAAGATTGAAACTTTAAGAGAACAAATTCAATTTTTAACAAGTTAATTAGATGAAATCGGTGGTGGAATTGAACAACATTGTAAGCTCTCCACTCAATTTTAGTTTATTTCAAATTTCATCCTTGTTATTTTATTACTATTGTTTTTATTAAATTATGAAATTGATTTTTGTTACAATTTTATTCTTCATCAATAGGCTTGTTGGGAATTGAGCTTTGTTGTTTTTCCCAATGGGAGAACCCGATCTTGCAAGTCAAGAGTTTATAAAGTTAATCAGGGATGACATGAGTTATGTTTGTTTCTTAAGGTATATTTTTGTTTGCATTGTTTTGTTTTTCAATTCTTCCTTAGAATTTTTTAAATTGGACTTTATTTTTTTCGTCGATTTCTTTTTTATGGGAATAACTTGATCTCATTGCCTACGTAGTGGATTAGGTTTCCTACCTTGGACTAACTTAGATTTTTTTTTAAAAAATTTAATATATTTTTAGTTTTTTCCTTCATTATTAGGTTTCTTTTATAATTCATCTTATTAACGTTTTCCATTTTTGCTTTATAGTGTTATTCCATTTTCATGATCCGGATAGCGAGGTGTGGTGAGCTTAACCAAGTTTGCATGTGTCTTTTGTGTTAATTATTTTATGTTTTATTTTACCCTTCTAAATAATCTTCTTTTGATGCGAACCAGCCCAGAAACACCAGCAAGGACTTATGAGCTACCTTTTCCTTTTGTTTCTAGGATTAAGGGGCTAGATGGAAGGCTATAAATAAGACTTATGGGCTTTATTTAATTATGTTAGCTAGAGCGTAAGGCTTGTTTGGGCTTAATTAAGACTTTGTTTTCAGCTAGGATCCAAGGCTTGTTTGGATTAAGTCATGGGCTTTATTTAATTATGTTAGCTAGAGCGTAAGGCTTGTTTGGACTTAATTAAGACTTTGTTTTCAGCTAGAATCCAAGGCTTGTTTGGATTAAGTCATGGGCTTTCCAACGAGGGTTTTGGGTCAGTTTTGAGTGGACCTCATTTAAGTCCACATAAGGGGTCCATTAGGGTTAGTTTTTAAAATACTATTTAAAATCATGTTAGCTAAATTTGGGCAGCCATTGATGAATTTTAATTATGAACTTTTAAGTTTATGTGTGAGAGTGATTCTTGCATTCTTTAGTTCTTGAACGAACTGAATCTGACTTATCGAAGATTAACTAGCTTCGTGGCGTCATTCTACTCATTCCAATAGTGCTTGTGTCTTGGTGAAGGTTTCCATTGTGTCACACTCCCATCAGACCTATTTCGGCTTTCCGGGATCAGATCTCATTCTTGGTTGTGGGTTGCGTGACCACGTGATCACGAGGTTCGCATCACACTTGTAATGCTTCAACATCTTTCATTTACTCTAAAATCGTTCAATTACTCTAAAAACGATTTTGGTTCGGCTTGTTGTGTAGCACATGCTACAACTATAGAATGACACGAATAACCTTGACACAATAATTAAATCTTATTTACCTTTTCATTTGACATAGTTACATTTTTTATAGTAAAAAAACAAATCATTTTCTTTTTTATCAAAATTTTCAATTTTATTGTATTAATAAAATTAATATGAGAATTTGCCATAAATATGACATAATAGAGTTTTATATAATATAGTCAAAACAAAGCATATTATACCATCAAGGATTTAAGGAACACTCATAAAAATAATTTCTTTAAAAAATATATCTCTGTGCTTGTTAGCTTGATATCAATAATTATTCTCTTTTATTTTTCACTTTTATAAAGTAAAGCTAAGAACTTATTTGGAACAGAAATTTAAACTTTTTGGTTATAAAAAAATGAAAGCAAAAATTACTACACAAAACATCGGTGCTGACTTTAATACTCCAATCAAGGTTCTTCTATTTTGTTTTATTTTTAACCATACGAATTTCATCATAACATCATTTATGTCTATATCTTTCTCTTTTTCTCCTAGATCGTGACTTAAAACCTCGACATGGTACAACGAATTATAAATGGAGCATAACTTCTCCTTTAAATCCTTTATAATTTTTTTTAACAAAACCCGATGTTATAAAGAGTCTTTTTATATACTACATCAAGGTAAAAAATAAAATAAAATGGAATCATCAACTTCAATAACAAAACATTCAAAACAGAGGAATTGTTATTAAATTAAACAAATCTTTCCATGGAATTCAGGCTTCTATGATATATATATATATATATATATATATATATATATATATATATAGATTTTCTTCAAACATTTTGATATACTATATTGCAAGGGAACCTAAAAATAGTAATGAACTTGAATGGAAAAGCTACAACCTTGCACAAACATGGACAAAATTCATCAATTGCTTGCTAAAATTACGAGTGGTGGTGAATTTCTCCCCGACCCTATAAAGGATCAACGGGGAAGATTATATCATAAGTATGTTTGTGTTCCCAAAGTAGTGAAGAAAGAAAGCAACATAGCTAACAAAAAGATGGGTCTGAAAGTTGTCTCCTCAACAATAATATTATTCTCACTGCTGTTATTGTTAGCATCATGTGCTAAAGCCCAATCAAATGGTGTTTTTGATGTGACTAAATATGGTGGCAAACAAGATATAACAGCGGTATCTTCTCACAAGCTTGCATTTGATTTTTAAATAGAAGAATATATATTATTCGTGTCAAAACTTATTTATTTTTGCAGTGTAATACCCGAATTTGAAATGCTTTCTAAATTTTTTCCCTTTCTTTCCCTTTTTCAGGCTTTAACCAATGCTTGGAAGGATGCTTGTGCATCAACAAAACCCAGCAAAGTTCGTATTCCAAGTGGAACATACTCGTTACGGCAAGTCACTCTAGCAGGTCCTTGCAAGGCTGCGATTGAGCTCCAAGTTAATGGCATATTAAAGGCACCAGTTAACCCTGATCAGTTCTCAGGCGGTCATTGGGTTAATTTCAAATACATAGATCATCTTACATTGTCAGGAAGCGGCACTTTTGATGGACAGGGAAACGTTGCATGGAGCAAAAGTACTTGCAGCAAAAATAAAAATTGTGAAGGCCTCCCAATGGTAATCTACTCACCATGATGAACCCTAATTTCCTTGTCTCGGGTCACAGATTTAGTGAGTTTTTTAATTGTATATATGTTATGGCACTAACAAAGTTTCTTTAATCATTTGTTTTCTGTTTGCTTCTAATATGGATCAGAATATAAGGTTCGATTTCATCACCAATGGATTGGTCCGAGATATAACTACTCGAGATAGCAAGAACTTTCATGTTAATGTGTTGGGGTGCAAGAACCTCACCTTCCAGCATTTTACCGTGACTGCACCTGCTGAGAGTATAAACACCGATGGAATCCATATCGGCCGATCTACTGGGATCTACATTATTGATTCAAAGATTGGCACAGGCGATGATTGTATCTCCGTTGGCGATGGCACCGAAGAACTACATGTCACAAGAGTAACATGTGGACCTGGGCATGGCATCAGTGTTGGAAGTTTAGGGAGATACCCCAATGAGAAACCTGTTTCTGGAATATTTGTCAAGAATTGCACCATCTCAAATACTGCAAATGGTGTTAGAATAAAATCGTGGCCAGATTTATATGGTGGTGTCGCATCTAACATGCATTTTGAGGATATTGTCATGAACAATGTCCAAAACCCTATCCTCTTAGATCAAGAGTATTGCCCATGGAACCAATGCAGTCTAAAGGTATTGTTCTTTCTGTTACAGTAAAATATTAGCACAATATTAAATTACTATGACAATATTTTACGTAATTTGTGGCTCAAACACTCAACAATTTATCAAAATCTTTTCACATGATCTTAAGAAAAAAAATGTTTTGGTTGCAGTCTATAATCGATTGCATCATGCTAGATCCATAATGCAATTCTGAAGAACACATGCATATATTTTTTTTTACTCAACAGAGACTACTAAAAGTCTTCTGTGGCCTTAATGTGCTTTCTATTTTTTGTAGGCTCCATCAAAAGTGAAGATCAGTGATGTTAGTTTTAAGAACATAAGGGGAACTTCCGCAACTCCGGTTGCTGTTAAGCTTGCTTGCAGCAGTGGCATCCCATGTGAGAAGGTGGAGCTTGCTAACATTAACCTTGTATATAGCGGATCAGAAGGCCCTGCAAAATCACATTGTTCTAATGTTAAGCCCAAAATTTCTGGGATAATGAGCGCATCCGGATGTTGAAGATAGGGACTTCCATATGAAATTCTTTTGGTTTCTTCATTCAGAGGCTAGTTTTTAGATGGAGGAGTCCCATCTTGTAATTGTTTTGAAACAAATCAAAGTTTATTATTTTAATTTTATATACAAGATCGTTGTATTTCTTTACAATTTGATCTTATATATGTATCATCTCTCAATACATTTTCCATCATATATGTATAAAGCGAGAAAGCATAATAATCATATTGCAACCCTATATGATTTTCCCTTTATTTCTTTTAATTTTATTTCGTGTGGCTCGTACTTTGTTTTCCTTAGAAATCTCCTTTTACTACCTTTTTGTTATTTTTTTTAAAGTTGAATAATTAAATTTTTGTTTAATTAATTTTGTATTTTAAATATTATTTATCTTTGTAAATTGCAAATAAAAGAAATATTTTTGCACAACTAATATATAGGTTTGTATGTCACATATCATTGAATGATCACAGTAGTATGTATTTAAGAAATTGCGTGCAACAATGGGTTGCCTGCCCCCTAAACTTTTTCAAGTGGTGTGCTTGCACTATTTAGGTGATTGAACAGTGCAGTCATGTCTGTGATGATTTTGGGAGAGGTCGAAAATCTAATTTTATCCCTCAACTTGTAATTGTTCTAATTGCACCCCTAATTAGCTTTATATTTCTAATTTTGTGCAATTGTATCCCTGTCAGAATTTCAACAACAACCTTAGCTTTGCGCGCCCTTTTTAGTTTGGTCCTTGGTTTCAAATTTATGTGATTTAACCCTTAATTGACCATTAAGCTCTCAATTGTCTTCAATTTGACTCCTGACTTCGCATAATTGGCTTGGAAAAATTCAATTCGGTCTCTGAAAATTATAATCTTATCAATTGAACCTCAATTAAGCTCAAGAGCTTGATTTTTCATTGATTAAGCCCTTAATAAATTTAATTGGACCAATATAAAGTATAATTAAGTACTTGCACTTAATTAAATCCTTCAATTGGATTTTAAATTAATTTATAAACATAATAATACTCTAAATTGGCCTATGATTAAATCAAATTGGCCTATAAATTGTATAATTATGTTTTTCGGCTTAACGTTTAGGCATATTTATCCAATAATAAATGACCCACCGACATAACATACATCTACACTTATCGTTTGAAACATTTATGCCAAAATAACCCTTAAGATCAACATTGATCGCCATTGTTTCAACAACCCATTAACAATGGTGCTCCCGTTGCTCTTTCTTCGTCACTGTGTGTTGTTGCTTCGCCTAGATCCTTACTATAATAAGGATTTGTTAAAAGAAGTGAAATTAGCAGGGATTGTTTCGGTGCCTGTGGCAGCGATGACAACAGGTACTGATTTATGGACAAGTTCTTTGGTGAGCTAAAGACAAATTAGATTGTTGTGTTAGTATTATTGACAGCAGTGGAGAGAGCTGGCATGCAAATTCTGCGGCCACGTCCATCCACCTTGGTGTGTCTGTCCTTTGTTGATGGTCGTTTTAGAGGGGGTTTCTTCGATTGTTCTGCAAAAACAATTTGGAGGGGCTTCCTTTGTTTGGTTCTGCAAAAACAATTTGGAGTGGGTTCTTTCTTTTCCAGTAATTGGAATGGGAAGTTTGGTCTGAATGTGGGAATTTCTCCGATTGGTTTTTCCTTCTTTCTATTTTTATTTCAGCACCAAGATTGGGAATATTTTTGGTTTGAATATTTACTAGCTTGAGTAGAGTGGGAATTATATTAAAAGCAATTTTTTTTTTAAAAAAAGAAATTTTTTGCTTTGTTAATGTGTCGAGAAGCTTTTAATTTTTCTTTTTTTATAAAAAAAGGGGAAAAAATCAGGGCTCAACCTGTTAGCTACTTCACAGATCAGTCCCCATCTTCAAAACTAATAAAAATATGGCTCAACATTTTAACAGTTTAAGCTAACCATTGAATTAATGATGGAGAAGTGTGTAATTAATTCTGAGTAATGTGTTTTTTGTTAAATATTTATTTTAATTAATTACATTATGTTATGATGATTATTAAACTATATATATGTGTGTGCGTGTGTGCCCTTTAAAATAATTTCACAAATTGACAACAATATGAAAAGCATGGTAACCAAACACAGTAAATTGTTTTTCATTAAACCTCAAACTCAACCATAATTTTAACCAAACACTTCAATTTCAGTTATGAACCGCAACTAAAAATGGTTTTCATGAAACGGTTTTTTTTAAACCTCAACCACAACAGCAACCGCAATACCAAACACAACTGAAAATCAATTTGAGGGACTTTTATTTCAAAGTGTGGGCATGTATGTTTAAATGTATGTGAATTTTTTTAACTCGCCCATTTATGGGGCAACTAATGGTTGTGATTATAAAAAAAAAAAGTTGATTTGCTTAATTTATATATCTAAGCTTCAGAAAAAATTCAATGATGGATGCTCACACTACTAATATAGATGTAGATCAACGCTGACAAGCCAAATTTATGAGAAAATAAAGGGGTTGCTAGTATTTTTTGGTAATAAAGGAAGAGAAGAGGGAGGAATAAGAAGGAGAAACATGAAGAAGATTGTCAATTTCAACTTATTTACATTTGTTGATGATCATATTTTGTTAGAAAATCATGACATGTCAACATTTTGATGGAATTATTAGCATAATTCTTATTGGGTTTTTTAGTTTTATACTCTATCAACAATTACGAAGAAAAGAAAACATTTACAAATTCTCCATAGCCATTGCCTTGAAAAATTTGCAATAAAATACTGTTGTTTATGTTTTTTTTTTTTTCTATTTACCATGTTATAATGAAAATATTCAATAGGATCTCTAAAAATCCATTATTATTAATTACTTCTCTCCAAAAATGGTTATTGTAACAAACCCCGTATTTGGGATACAATTAACATGTTCAAAATCATTGATAACATAAAACTAGGTAAACATAAAACTAGGTAAACTTTTTTTCCTTGTATATATTAATTTTAATGTTCATAAGAGTTGAAATCATTATTTATTTATACAAATCTTTTTTTTTATATCCAATATGCACGATCAATTCAATATTCAAGAAGAATAAATCCTTCCCCTAGTACGTTTTACGTAATTATTTCTATAAAATTATCATATAACTTAGCATAAACATACTGTAAAATATTAATAAATTAAATTTCATATATTTCTAATTATTAAATAAAAGAGTAAGATTATACAAAATATATGGATGTTTAGTAATAGATCTAAATACATCTCAAAAGACAGTACTGGAGTTGTATCACATAATAAATGTATAGTCATTCTAAATTCAACATTAAGGTTTATCATAATGAATAATAACAAAACGAAACTTTTGAGGATCCTATAGCAAAAAATAATTATAAGATAAGAATAACTATATGTCTATTTGAAACAATAATTATCAAATTACAAATATCGCTAACATTCATGAAATTTTATATCATCAAATTTCCAATAGTTTCTTAACTCATAATACCATTATTTTTTATATATATTATTCAAATCCATTATCCTAATTATATTATTCAAACCATCAATCACCTTGAGGCTGTTCTCTAATTATTTTTAATTTATATTTTTCTTTTGGAGTTTTCGTGTTTATGAACATTTTTTTATATATATGGAAAGCAAGGATAAAAAAATAAGTGCTGACACTTACATCAAAAATTTCAAGTTGTCCTCTAAGTTTTTGAAATTTGTTCTGAATTCTGAATTTATTTTATCAATTTCATCCTTATTTTTTTATTACTATTGTTTTTATCCAATTGGGAATTGAGCTACGTTGTTTTTCTTATTGGGGGAGCTTGATCTTCTACGTCGCGAGTTTAGAAAGTTAACTAGGAATGAAATGAGTTATGTTTTTTTGCTTTGATATATTTTTCAATATTTCTTTGTATTTTTTAAATTGTACTTCATTTTTTTATTTTCTTTGAGAATAACCTGATCTTATGGCCCAGGTGGTGGGTTAGGTTTGCAACCTTGGATTGACTCAGATTTTCTTAAAACATTTAATATGTTTTTAGTTTTATCCTTCAAAATTGAGTTTCTTTTATAATTCAACTTATTAATGTTTTCCATTTGCTCTTCTATTGGGTTATTTCATTAGCATGATCCGAAAAGTGATGTTTGGTGAGCTTAACCGGGTTTGCATGTGTATTTTTTTGGTTAATTGATTTATGTTTTATTTAACCCTTTTAGATTGGGTTTGTTAGGAATTAGACTATGTAATCTCCTTTTGATTTTTTTTCTACTGGGTTATCCCAACCTCATGTTCCTAGTTGCACGTTTGACATGCTAGTTCTAAGTTTTTTTTTCTTTCCAATTTTAGATTTTAACATTGAGTTGGATAAGAATTGATCTTTGTCATTTTTTTCTTCTTTAACCAAGAATTGTTTTGTGAATATTATTATAATCACCTTTTTTATTGAATTATATTTTTTCATCATCAAATTAAATAATATCATCTCATTTGATGATTTATGACCCGTGTCACGAGTTTTTCTGATTGCATTCAACTAATCATTTTTTTTATCAGATTAAAAATATTTTCATTAATTTCAATCTTACTGCGTTAAAAAAATAATATGAGAATTTGCATCTAATAGTAAAAACAAAGCATATTATCTTCAATCAAGGTTCTGGTATTTTTTTTACCATGCGAATGTCATCACAACATCTATATTTGTTTTTTTCTCCTAGATCGTGGCTTAAAACCTCGACATGGTACAACGAATTATAAATTGAGCATGACTTCTCCTTTAAATCTTTTATAAATAATAAATTAGCAAAAATCGGATGTTATTAAAAGTTTTATTATATACTGTATAAAGGTAAAAAAATAAAATAGAATGGAATCATCATCTTCAAAACCACAGGAATTTTTATTAAATTAAACAAATCTTTCCATGAAATTCACGCTTCTATGGGCATAGTGATAGATATATATAGATTTTTCTTAGAACATTTCGATACACTATATTGCAAGGGAAACTAATAATAGTAATGAACTTCAATGGCAAAGCTACAACCTTGCAAAAACATGGACAAAATTCATCAACTGCTTGGTAAAATTACGAGTGGTGTTGAATTTCTCCCCGCCCCTATAAAGGATCAACGGGGAAGATTATATAATAAGTATGTTTGTGTTCCCAAAGTAGTGAAGAAAGAAAGGAACAAAGCTAACAAAAAGATGGGTCTGAAAGTTGTCTCCTCAGCAATAATATCATTCTCACTGCTGTTATTATTAGCATCAACTGCTAAAGCCCAGTCAAATGGTGTTTTCGACGTGACTAAATATGGCGGCAAAGAAGATATCACAGAGGTATCTTCTCACAAGCTTTCATTTTATTTTTAAAACTTATTTATTTTTTCTTGGATTTTCAGCGTCACACCAGAATTTGAGACCTGCTGATCCATTCTAATTTTTTTCCCTTTTCAGGCTTTAAACAATGCTTGGAAAGATGCTTGTGCTTCAACGAACCCCAGCAAAGTTCTTATTCCAAGTGGAACATACTCGTTACGGCAAGTCACTCTAGCTGGTCCTTGCAAGGCTGCGATTGAGCTCCAAGTTGATGGCATATTGAAGGCACCGGTTGACCCAAATCAGTTCTCAGGCGGTCATTGGGTTGATTTCAGTCACGTAGATCAACTTACATTGTCAGGAAGCGGCACTTTTGATGGGCAGGGAAACGTTGCATGGAGCAAAAGTACTTGTAGCAAAGATAAAAATTGTGAAGGCTTCCCAATGGTAATCTACTCACCATGATGAAGCCTAATTTCCTTGTCTCGGGTCACAGATTTAGTGAGAGTTTTTTAATTATATATATGTTATGGTATTAAGAAAGTTTCTTTAATCATTTGTTTTTTGTTTGCTTCTAATATGGATCAGAATATAAGGTTCGATTTCGTCACCAATGCATTGGTCCGAGATATAACTACTCGAGATAGCAAGAACTTTCATGTTAATGTGTTGGAGTGCAAGAACCTCACCTTCCAGCATTTTACCGTGACTGCACCTGCTGAGAGTATAAACACCGATGGAATCCATATCGGCCGATCTACTGGGATCTACATTATCGATTCGAAGATTGGCACAGGCGATGATTGTATCTCCGTTGGCGATGGCACCGAAGAACTACATGTCACAGGAGTAACATGTGGACCTGGGCATGGCATCAGTGTTGGAAGTTTAGGGAGATACCCCAATGAGAAACCTGTTTCTGGAATATTTGTCAAGAATTGCACCATCTCAAATACAGCGAATGGTGTTAGAATAAAATCATGGCCAGATTTATATGGTGGTGACGCATCTAACATGCATTTTGAGGATATTGTCATGAACAATGTCCAAAACCCTGTCGTCGTAGATCAAGAGTATTGCCCATGGAACCAATGCAGTCTAAAGGTATTGCTTTTTCTGTTACAATAAAAATATGTGCACAATATTAAATTAGTGTGACAATATTTTATGTAATTTGTGGCTAAAACACAATTTATCAAAATCTTATGTTTTTACCACTACATGTCTTTTGTGGCCTTAATGTTCTTTCTATTTTTTGCAGGCTCCATCAAAAGTGAAGATCAGTGATGTTAGTTTTAAGAACATAAGGGGAACTTCCGCAACTCCGGTTGCTGTTAAGCTTGCTTGCAGTAGTGGCATCCCATGTGAGAAGGTGGAGCTTGCTGACATTAACCTTGTATATAGCGGATCAGAAGGCCCTGCAAAATCCCAATGTTCTAATGTGAAGCCCATAATTTCTGGGATAATGAGCGCATCCGGATGTTGAAGATAGGGACTTCCATACGAACTTCTTTTGGTTTCTTCATTCATAGGCTAGTTCTTAGATGGAGGAGTCCCATCTCGTAATTTTGTTTAAACAAATGAATAAAAGTTTATTATTTCAATTTTAAATTCAAGATCGCTTTCTTTCTTTTACAATTTAATCTTATATGTGTATTAATTTCTCAATAAATCTTCAATCTTATGTCTATAAAAAAGCAAGAAAGTATAACTCCTATATATTGCAACCCTTCAAGTTTTTTTCCTATATTTCTTTTTATTTTAGTTTGTGTGGTTCATTCTGTCATAATCCAATTGTGGGTTATTCCCCAAAATCTACCAAAAATAACAAAAATCTTCAATCTTATGTCTATAAAAAAGCAAGAAAGTATAAATCTTCAATCTTCAAACCTTCATTCAAGTTTTTTCCTTTATTTCTTTATATTTTATTTTATTTGATACTGTTACGAAAAAGTTTGGTGATAGCTTAGTCAAAATAAAACTAGATTATTTTGATTTAAGGCTATTAGGATTGAGAGAATAAATTTGATAATAAAAACAATACAAAGGACTGAAGTTAATGGGCCTGTAAACATTGATAAGTGTGTACAATGCATATCCTAGCAAGTGAATGAAGTCATGGTGCTCTAGCGACATGTATGCCATCCTTCATTGTCTAAACATCGCATTTCACGGTCGCATTTTTTAAGTGGGTTATTTCTTTTTTCTTTCCTTCTTTATTCTCTACATTTGAATCGTCACAACGTGTTCTTTCAAATTGGGAAGCGCATGTAACCGATACGCTAAGGTTTATCATCGACAACTATTTCTTTCTTATTTCCTTATTTTCTCTCTTCTCTCATTAGGATTCGTGCTGATTTGTCCAAAACTCAAAGTTGTCCTCTTTTTTATTTACTTCTCTGTCAACCTCTTCAGTATCATGTAAGTCATCAACAACATTTTTCACTGGTTTCTATGTGTTAGAGAATAATATAAATCATATTCTGGGACCTCACCTATAAGCTTAAGTTTTTAGTCCATCAGATAACACCTGAAAAGACTTTTCTATACCCTGGTTCACATTCCCTTTAACCTTCCTTACCTTCTCATTACTTGTTGAGCCTCCAAAACTTTATCTCGAAGTACAGATCGGATTTTTAACTGGCTAACAATGACCCTTCAGGACCCAGACTTAGCCACAAACCCATTTTTCTCATTTCCACTATACTTCCTTGTCTCTTAATTTCTATATTATTCATAATTACTTTACCCTTTCTACTTAAAGCGTCTGCTACAATGTTAGCCTTACCAGGATGGTAGTCAATCACACAATCATAATCTTTTATTAACTCCACCCATCTTCTTTGGTGCATGTTTAACTCTTTCTGCGACATCAAATATTTGAAACTCTTATGATCTGAGAAGATTTGCAGTTGTGACCCATACAAAAATTGTCTCCATATTCTTAGGGCAAACACTACCGCTGCAAGTTCCAGGTCATAAACTGGATAATTCTCCTCATGTGGCTTTAATTGTCTGGATACATAAGCAATTACACAATCATGTTGCATCAGTACACATCCCAGACCTCTTTTTGAAACATCGCTATATACCCGCAAACCCTTATGTTCCTTGATGGAAGGGCCAACACAGGAGCAGAAGTGAGCCTTTTCCTTAGTTCTTGAAAACTCCCTTCACACTCCTCCGACCAGACAAATTTTACTTATTTGCGAGTTAGTTTGGTCAAAGGTGATGCTACGGTGGAGAACCCCTCCCTAAACCTCCGGTAATATCCTGCGAGACCCAAGAAACTTCGAATTTCTATCACATTAGTAGGCCTCTCCCATTTTACACAACCTCTACCTTCTTTGGATCCATGAATATTCCTTCTGCAGAAATCACATGGCCCAAAAATACCACTTCCTTGAGCCAAAACTCACACTTATCCAGCTTTGCATACAATTTATTCTCCCTCAAAGTCTGTAACACGACCCGCAAATGTTGTTCATGTTCTGAATATGAACTAGAATATACCAAGATGTCATCGATAAATTCCACCATGTATTGATCCAAGTAAGGTGGAAACACTCGATTCATCAAATCTATGAACATCGCTGGTGCATTGGTCAACCCAAAAGGCATCACTAAGAACTCGTAATGTCCATAATGGGTTCTGAATGTTGTCTTCAGAATATCTTGTTCTTTAATTCTCAATTGATGATACCCCGACCTTAAATCTATCTTAGAGAATACCTTAGCACCCTTTAACTGATCAAACAATTCATCTATTCGTGGAAATAGATACTTGTTTTTTTTTTATTACATGAGTTAACCAAACAGGACAACCCTTCCTCATTAACCTTCTAGCCCTTAAGACTGAAATCATACAGTTTGGAAGAACTTTTCTCTCTCCTTTAAATACAACATTCCTATTTCCTACCCCCTGGATAGTCACTGTTTTGGTAAAACAATTCACTTGTGCCTTATGTTTGCTTAACCAATCCATGCCCAAAATTCAAGTCAAAGTCATATAATTCTAATGACATAAGGTCTACATTCAATCCCAACCCTTCAATATATAGTTTAACTCCTCTATAGATATCATCAATATTCATGCTTTCTTCTAAAGTGGTACTAATTGTCACCCCTATTCGCAACTTGTGAGGCACCACATGCAATCATTCCACAATTCTACATAATACAAATGAATGACTAGCTCTAGAATCAATTAAAGTAAAATCTTGCATTGTATTTAACTGTATTGTACCTGTAACAGCCCGGCCCAACTTGCAATATATTGTCCGCTTTGGGCCTTACCGCCCTCATGGTTTTGTTCCTGGTGACGTGAGCCCACTTCTGAGCCTGACGCTCCAAAACGTGTATGACAAGTTAGCAATCAGCACTCTTAATAAGGCCAACTACCACTCCCTCACCCGCCGATGTGGGATATTACAGTACCTGCCACAACATCAGGCATAACTCCTACATCCTCTTGAGTCATATGATATACCTGACCTTGAAATCTTCCCTCCTGAAACCTGGACCTCCCTCGAGTAACACTTATCCCTGACGAGGTAAGTCTAGCAGGTCGATTAACCATAATCTGTCTGTTGCTGACTCCCAACATCGGTCCTCTGACTTTGATTTCCCTTGGTAGCCCTACGAGGACAATCCTTCTTCCGATGACTCGTGTCCCCATAATAATAACAACTTCTACCCATATGTGGGCACTCCTTCCATCGATGCCCCTCTCATTTGTAGATATAGCATCTTCCTGCCATCGTAGAACAATCCCTCGGGTTTCTTTGCTCACACCTCTGACACTTTTCATACCCTGAGCAGCCTTACCAAATCCCGCACAGAATGGAGTTGCATAGCTATCATTATCATTCTCAGTTATTGTCTTAGTCCATTACGAAATATGTCTACTCTGTGGTGCTTCGTGGGAAAATAGGTGGAGGCAAAAGGTGTTAAATCCTGAATCCTCCTCTCTTGAGAATATTTCACAACCCATTTCCTATATATCTTTTGCCAATTGTACTTCTATAACGACCCTCTCTAATCTAGAAGCTACACTAGAAGCACCTGCAGCCATCCTTACCGCCAAGCCTGTACCATATATTCCATAAAAGCCCAATCTAAAAATATGTTCAGCGCAACCATCGGCGCTACTAGGGAGATATATTGATTTGTGGCTCGCCTTCAAATGCCTCTGCTGGAGGCACATCTACCCGTCGAGAAGTAGAATTTTCCTGACCTCCTGTTGGTTCTCTCCTCTCGGAATGAACCAATACCGCGGGCATATAAAATGTAGTATCTACCACGGAATCCGCTTCATACTATCATAATGTAAACTCGACCCCCTTCCTCATGTAGGGGTTGGGTCAGTCCTAGCTTGCTGTCTGGTTCGAACCATCCTATAATACCTTTCAAAAATCACCACAACAATGCCATTATCATTGATCCTCAGGATCAAGACCAGGTGCTCTGATACCAACTGTAACAACCCGGATTTTTTTTATTTTTTTTTTATCTAACACATATGGTACCGGAAATCAGCGAACCTGATTACCTCGCATCATCAAAATACCATCCATACAATCAACATTTCAGTAAAAGTGGATCTTACATAAACATGTAGTATTATGGTTGCATAATTAGAAAATTCATATTAAAAATATGCTTACATAGACATGAGTTTGCATTCCTATCGTAACTAATAGCCATTACAAATTTATACAGAAGGGTTTAATAAAAGTTATGCGTTCAGTACATTGTTTCATACGAAGTATATTGCGATTTAGTATGCATCTACGTGATTCCTTGCAAAAGTAGGTTCCCGTGTGTCGGGTTCCTAGACATCTGGTGGGTATGAGTCCCTGCGGTAGTATTAAATATTTAAGAGAATGTAATTACTTAATGATAATAATAATGATGAAGACTAAACGGTCTGGCAGTTAAATGAGGCATCAACATTTATAATCACTTCATATATTTGGTACATATAGCTTGTAATGCAATATATATATACACCAACTATTGTAATTAACCATAATCTCAAACCCGACTATCCTCATAAGACATCATTTGCTAAGGTTAACCGTTCATTCACTCCGGTCATCCTTTCCGGATACCATTAGCCGAAGCTAGTCAATCGTTCGTCCTGGCCATCCTTTCGGATGCCATTAGCCGAAGCTAATCAATCGTTCGTCCCGGCCATCCATTCGGACGCCATTAGCCAAAGCTAATCAATCGTTTGTCAATCTTTTATCCCGGCCATCCTTTCGGATGCCATTAGCCGAAACCAATTAATCGTTTATCCCGGCCATCCTTTCGGATGCCATTAGCCTAAGCTAATCAATCATTTGTTCCGGCCATCCTTTCGGATGCCATTAGCCGAAGCTAATCAATCGTTCGTCCCGGCCATCCATTCGGATGCCATTAGCCGAAGCTAATCAATCGATTATTCACATTTAAGCATTCAACAATCTAATATAAACTCTATCGCATTCGAATAATATTCAACTTAAAATACTTCTTACGTGTCATATGAAAAGAGAGGTGTAATTCACCTACCTGATCTACTTCTGGGTTGTTCTTGTCTGGACGATGGTTCAATCCCGACTGCACCGCCTGCGACATCAATGTCCACAAAAATCAATATATATCTATTTTCAATTTCACATTCGTCACCATACTTATTTCAACAAAATCACACATTGAAACCATAAATTTCAACACCTAATCCATCAACAAAAATCCCAACAAAATCACACATTGAAATCATAAATTTCAACACATAATCCCTCAACAAAATTCCAACCGAAAACACACATTGAACCCATAAATTTCAGCACATAATCATTCAATAAAATCCCAACAAACCACACATTGTAACCATAAATTTCAGCATATAATCCATCAACAAAAATCCCAACAAAATCACACATTGAAAATATAAATTTCAACACATAATCCCTCAACAAAATTCCAACCGAAATCACACATTGAACCCATAAATTTCAGCACATAATCATTCAATAAAATCCCAACAAACCACACATTGTAACCATAAATTTCAGCATATAATCCATCAACAAAAATCCCAACAAAATCACACATTGAAAATATAAATTTCAACACATAATCCCTCAACAAAATTCCAACCGAAAACACACATTGAACCCATAAATTTCAGCACATAATCATTCAATAAAATCCCAACAAACCACACATTGTAACCATAAATTTCAGCATATAATCCATCAACAAAAATCCCACAAAATCCCACATTGAAATCACAAATTTCAACACATAACAAATCTGTTGTCAAGACAGCACTCAGCAGTAATTGTAATAGCAATAAATCACAATTAACTCGACAATTATCAAATACCAACGGTTAATATGTATAAAAACCCATTATATAAAACATATTCAAATTTAGGGTATTTCAACGGTTGGATCTACCAAGATCGGAGTTAAACCAGAGACTGACCTTAAACTGGAGAGCTACTGTTAAGCATCAATATCTCCTTGCTAAAGTGTACCATTCTCATCTCCACCGTTCAGCAGATGAATAACACTCATACTCACCACATACCCAAATTTCAGGTTGATCCAACGGTGGAATAAAGGCAAACTAGCTGGCAGCTCTGACTGGCCGAAGAAACAGATTTAGCAATATTGTTCAAAAGATTACACATCTCCACCAGAGCAATACCAGGCTGATCCCTCCGGTGAACATTTAGTAACAAGTAAGACGCACAACATACCAAAAGTTCAGAGAAATCCAACGGTGGACGAAAGAGGAACTAGCTGGCGACTCTGACGAGTTTGAGGGGGTTTTCCAGAAATCTTCAGATGACTGGATTTCTTAAACGGCTTCAGATAATAACAATCTCTCCGGTCATATTTTCGACAATGGTTAGGTGTATAACATACTCAAATTCCAGTCCGATCCAACGGTGGCCGGAGGAGATATTGTTCTTGGAGTACCACCCCTTCTTATCTTTTTCTCTCCAACCTCCCTCTAACTTATCTCCCCCCATTTCCTTTTAAATATATCTTTTTACCCCACCTCTTCTCTTCTTATAATTTTAAATCATAATCTTTTTATTTATTTCAATTTCACCCCTCTCAACTTATTTTACTCATCCTTTAATTCATTCCTTGGGTTTTTTTTTTTTTTTGCAAGTTCATCTTGTTGCAGATTACTTACGGAATATTGACCTTGGTCGTATTTCTTTACGATTTTCTGTCGCGTCACGAAAACGGCAGCGAAAATCTAAATCAGCCTTTAATATATATATATATATATATATATATATATATATATATATATATTCTCTTGGGTGTTTACATTAGTTTTAAGAACATAAGGGGAACTTCCGCAACTCCGGTTGCTGTTAAGCTTGCTTGCAGTAGTGGCATCCCATGTGAGAACTGAGAAGGTGGAGCTTGCTGACATTAACCTTGTATATAGCGGATCAGAAGGCCTTGCAAAATCCCAATGTTCTAATGTGAAGCCCATAATTTCTGGGATAATGAGCGCATCCGGATGTTGAAGATGGGGACTTCCATACGAACTTCTTTTGGTTTCTTCATTCATAGGCTAGTTCTTAGATGGAGGAGTCCCATCTCGTAATTTTGTTTAAACAATTGAATAAAAGTTTATTATTTCAATTTTAAATTCAAGATCGCTTTCTTTCTTTTACAATTTAATCTTATATGTGTATTAATTTCTCAATAAATCTTCAATCTTATGTCTATAAAAAAAGCAAGAAAGTATAACTCCTATATATTGCAACCCTTCAAGTTTTTTTCCTTTATTTCTTTTTATTTTAGTTTGTGTGGTTCATACTGTCATAATCCAATTCTGGGTTATTCCCCAAAATCTACCAAAAATAACAAAAATAAAATAAAAGGGGCTGGTGTCGGCAGAAAAATCAAGGTGAAAATTTTGAATGTTTTTGAGAGCTCGATCGTACCTCTTTTGCTCAGAAATGAAGGAAATGCAAATTCAAGGCTAAAGGAATTTATTATTCGATAAATCTGTGTAAAAATTAGGTTGAAATATAATTATATTTTTATTGGCCAATTTGATTTAATTGTTGACCAATTTAAAGAGTAATTATGTTTATGAATTAATTGAGAGCCCAATTGAAGGATTTAATTAAGTGCAATGACTTAATTATATTTTAAATGGGTCAAATTAATGTTATTAAGGGCTTAATTGATTAGATATTGAGCTTGGAAGCCTAATTTGGGTTAAATTGAGATGATTGTAATTTTCAAAGACGAAACATTTTGGAGTGAAATCAGAATCCAAAATTGAAGAGAACAACATCGATTTTCCCGGTTTTCCTGTCGAAAAACTCTTTCTATAAGAACCCATTTTTGTCAGTATAGTTTATATTATTAAAAAAAAACTTACCTGCCGAGGCATTTCCAACAGCCATGCCCTACAACCTACCACTAAAACAGACCATCAACCCCATGACATCAACCCCATGCCCGGTAGCAGGAAACCCATTGCTGCACATTACCTCCTTCACCTATAAATAGCTGGAGTAAACACATATACCGGGGGGGAGACCATCTTTAATGCTAAAAAACTGGGGAGACAACTCAAATTTTCTTACAGTCACGGGGTGGAGAAAATTTTACATAGCAGAACAGAAAAATACACACACATAAGGGAATGGGGGTGAATTTACAGGGGACGATCGAAGTTACAGAGCACAAAACAACACACACACAAAGACGCACACAGACGGACAAGGAAAAAAATGAAGGTCGGTGACAGTTGCATCTCCTTCCTTGGCACCGACAGCCCTTCACCAGCCAAAAACCACCATTTTCAAGAACAAGTAGCACTTGGCCTCCTTCTCCCTCGGCTCTTCTTCCACATCTCTGGTAGGACATCACCACTGGCGCGCTCTCTCTCTCACTCGCAGCGTTAACCCTCTACTAGCACGCTCTCTCTCTCACTCGCAGCGTTAACCCTCTCTCTCCTACAACATCGACCATCCTCTCTCTCTCCTCCAGCCAGCTCCTTAGCACCGGAGGCTTCTCCTCCACGCAGCAAGCTCCGGCAACGAAGGCAGCAGAAGCAGCAACGCAGACCAGCCACGCTTCCAGCACTCCTCCTGGCCACCATAAACCACCATCTTTTATGCCACCACCACAGGGAGAACCACCTCGGCCTCCTCTACCCAGTGGCAGTGGAAGGTGAGCCTTTCGTCACCGTCAATCAACTTCCTTGGCCAAAATGTAAAAAAAAATTAATAATATTTTATTTTACCTATGGGGGTGTAAAATTACATTGTAAAGTACACTCTCGGATAGTATAAAAAAGAAGTTTTTTTTATGCGGTGTAAAAATTTTACACTTCATAATGGTTAGGCTTTCAACTTCCAATGAAGTAGAGACTCCCTCATGAAGAGAGATCTACTTCAAGCCTTAGAAAATATCAACGAATAAAAAATGACTTAGAAAAAAACAATCAAACAACAATGCAGCTTGCCTTAGGTAGGGTGCATTGAGGGTGATACGCCTTCCCCTTGCATAACAATTCCCTTACCTAGACTCTCGCAGACCAATAGATTTCCTAGTGACCTTAATACTAGGTGGCGACTCCTGATAATTATAGTCATAATATTTATGACTATAAAACACCCCTCCCTTTCGCTGCATGTCGCCTCTCCTCTACGGGGATGGCGGGGCGCGAATCATGAAAAAACGTCATCGCGAGACATACTTTGTTTTCCTTAGAAATCTCCTTTTACTCTCTCTTTTTAAAGAATTGAATAAAAAAAATTTTTGTGTAATGAATTTTTTATCTTAAATATCATTTAACTTGGTCAATTGCTAATAAAAAAATATTCATACACATTTAAATATAGGTTTGTATGTCACATGTCAATTGAATTGTCACAGTAGCATGTATTTTCTACCATTAAAAATGTCATTGCGAAGAAATTGATATCTATTGGACTTAATAGCAATGGCATGGTGATAGCTTAGTCAAAATAAAAATGAATATTTTGATTTAAAGCTATTAAGATTGAGAGAACAAATTTCATACTAAAAACAATACAAAAGGACTAAAGTTAATGGGCATGTAAACATTGACAAGTATGTACAATGCATATCCTAGAAAGTGAATGAAATCATATTGCCCTAGCAACATGTATGCATCTTTCATTGGCTAAACATCGCATTTCACGGTGGCATTGAAAACGACACACCTTATTCTTTCATATTGGGGTAGCGTAAGCAACCGCGTACGCCACGAATGGTTGTTTCTTTCTTCTTTCCTTCTTTTCTCTCTACATTGGAATCGTCATGACATGTTCTTTCAAACAGGGAAGCGCACTAAGGTTTATCATCGGTGACTCTTTCTTCCTTCTTTCCATATTTTCTCTCTTCTCTCATTAGGATTCATGTTGATTTGTCCAAAACACAAAGTTGTCCTCTTATTTGTTTTCATTTTAAATGTCGTCATCATTCTATTGATTGTTCATTTTTCTTCTATCTTTGTTTGGAAATTTTAATTATTTTTAATAAATTCCATCATTCATGTTGCATGTGAGCATCGAGGCGAAATATGTGCGAGACGGGTAAAATTGGAATATCTACCCAATTTTATGGTAACCAGTAGTCCTAACTGGTTTTTTTGAGGTTATGGGTAAGGGTTTATTTGTTTAATAAGAAAGATATACATTACTTTATACATGTACCTTCGGTACACTTCATTGTTGTGTGTTTTTAATTATAAAATATGTTTGATATACATTCATGCTAAAGCTCATATTAGTGTGTTTTTTTGTTATGAAATATATAATTCCATATTAATTGTTTCATTTACCCATTAAGTCATTTTCTAAGATAGTATCCAATGATGGTTCATTTATCATATATTGCCTTTACACATAAATACAAGTAAAAAGAAAGAGAGAAAGGAAAGAATAAGAGAGGAGAGGGCAGGCCAGAGTAGAGAAACTCAAATACTCTCTCTCAAAAACCCGAATTCAAGAATTCTTTCATATTTTGTAGTAGTTGTTCAATCGAAATCCAAGGCTCAATTATTTTTCTTTGTTGCAAAGACACAAAAACCTTTGAATAAATTATCAAATTGTAATTGGTTTTCTTATTATATATTGTGAATTTAAATGTATGTACAAATGTTGAAGGATTGGTATTCATGGGTTAAGATTTATATATCGAGTTGGATAAACATGTGTAAGGAGAAATTTATAAACAATTCATGTTGAATTATGGGAGAAAAAAGCTTTACGGTCGATTATGTTGCTGTTTTAATGAACAAAAGAGCATATTGAGTAATTTTGTAATTAAGTGTTTTTGTGTTCATTGAGTGAGAATTAAATATGAAATTGTTATTAGGTTATCTTTGTATGGTACCTTAGGGGTTAGAAACTTGAGTTTTTAAATGGTTGAAATAGGGAGAAATGTTTGTTAAAATTGTATGCATGATAGTAGCTATTGTCGTGACAACATTTTCACGGGTTCTCAATGATGGGGTACATGGAAAATGAGGTTTTTATAACAAAAACAATTATTATAATAATTTTTATAAGTCGCCACCTAGTATTAAGATTACTAGAAAACTTAATGATCTACGAGAGCTTAAGTAAAGCTACTTGATATGCAAGAAAAATATGCATTCCCCCTAGTGCACCCTACCTAAGGTAAACTGTAATGTTGATTCATTGTTTTCTAAGTCAAATTTCTATTCATTGATTATTTTGAAGGTTAAAAGTATATCTCTTTTCATAAGAAAATCTCTATCTTATTGGATAACAATTCTAATCATTATAAAGTTTGGATTTTAGAATCAATTTTTTGTGTATTTCTAATCCTTCAGGGTATATTTTATAATGTATTTTTACACCCCCAAAATATTAAAATTTACAACTAAATCCTAATATGGGGAATAAAAACAGACAAAATGATTGGTGAATGATTTTTTATATTTTGACTGAACCATAAGGGATGATGATAAACTAATTATGATATTCTTTTTTTCATTTTCAAAACATTAGAAAAGATATAATCATTTTTGTGAAAATATGCGTAGAAAGATTTTAGGATTTTATTTTATATACAAAAACAATTTTTTTTTAATTATTTTTAAAATGAGAATTTTTGTTTATTTTTTTTGAAATTTTGGAGAAAATAAGATATTTTTTTCTAGTTTGTTTAAGTCTACGGACCCTGTTGAAATTTTTTGAAATGTTTTTGGATTTGTTTCATTTTAAAAAATATTATATATTATTATAATATCATATAATATTGGTTTGAACCTAGGCCATTCAACTGGGTCGCCCAAGCTGAGTTGGGACGGATTAACCCAACAAACTTCTAGTTTTTTAGGTTTAGGTGGACCTGACTTGACCTGACCTAGAGATGATAGAAAAAGAAAGAAAAGGTTAGTGGCTGGAAAACCGGGAATGAGCCTAGTTTTATTCAAACTTTGGCTTTGAACTTCTTGATGCTTTGAGCATGAGATCGACTCCTATTTATATGTATTAGATGAGAGTGAGCAGTCTTGTATTTATTAGGGTAAAATGTTAGCCTTTGATTCAACCTATAAGCATCCCAACCTGTGGCTCAAAATAGGTACCTTGAGGTGTCAATTTTGACAACTCAAGGATGCCCGAGTTGTCACATTTTGGGTGACACCGCTGCGACCATGGTCTCAATCAGCTAGAATAGACCATACCATAATCTAGGCAATATCATATCATTATTGTGATATATGATTTGTCAAATTTGATGAAGTACAGAGGCATAAAATACACCTACAAAGTAAGCTCTGAAGTTGTCTTTTCAGGTGGGTAAGAAAGAAGACAATGAAGAGTGATCAGACTACGTGTTGTTTTAGAAAAGGATTAAAGGTTTGTTCTTTTTTTCTTTTCTTCCCCAAAACGATGTTATTTTCTAGTAAAGTTAAGGGATTGACCCTTTCTTGCTTATTAATTATTATACATGCTTTTATAAATGTATGAATTACACCGGTAAACAAATTATATAGTGTACTATTGCTATTATTGTTAATGCAAGACATATGCTTTCAACGTAGAATTTGGTTTGTAATTTGTAATTAATTTCATAGGCAAGAACTTATGGTATTTTATAAGATTGTGATTTAACTACAACAACAAAGAAACCTTTTATGTATTACCTTTGAATTCAATGGTGGAATCCTTATATAAGAATTATTAATAGATCGCAATGAAGGAAATTGTATCAAGAAAAATATAGTAATGAGACCCTAAGATAAAATATGTGTGAGATATCCGATAGATAAATGGATATTTTTGTGAAGTAGGTGGGTGAGACTTTGATATTGTTATTTTGAACTAAGTAAATAGCTTTTATTTAATAGGGTATGTTCTTTTTTTATTTTGATGTGTGTCGAACTAAGTAGGTGGGTGACACTTTGATACTGCTTGCTAATGCGATATGTTATGGAACTAGTCACCTGGTAATGGAGGTAGTGTCACGTATGAGCTATATTCTAGAACTAGTTATCTAGAAATAAAGCTAGTTTCAGTAATGGGTTAATGGTATGTGTTGTTTAAACTACCATAATATTGAATTTACCCTACAAAACAAAGTTTATACATAGGTTGGAAATGATGAGTTTAAAATTTATTGTCAAAATGATCTAATGAGTTGAACAGTAATGAATAAGATGTAATTCTTACAAGATTATACTATGATCAAATATAGTGAAATTATTTTCATAACATGTTTGTTAAACTATTGTAAAAGGTCAATTATATAAAATTATATCCAAAAGGTTATGATTTTCACATAAAATGATTATAGAATAAATTGGTTTGTTATCCATTCATAAAATAGCAAATGATGGAATATAAGAGATAAGTTTGATTGGGTTGTTGGGTCAATGGTTTGGGATTAAGTCTACCATAAATGACAAGTTTAATGGAAACAAAAAAGAGACTTCATTATCACTTGGGAGTACAAAAGTAGTAGAGGATTTTTAGATAAAGAATGAATAATGGAAATTAGCATGGAAATAATATAAGAGGAAATTAATGAAATGAATCTTAAATATACATAAAAAATATTTATTTTGAAGAATATTGAAATAAGCTTCAAGTAGACATGAAAGGTAACTAAGTTGAAGAGTAATGTAATACATATGACTATACAGCATTAATATAGTTAAAAAAGCAATTGAGAGGGTCAATTGAGTGTTTTGCGAAATTCATGTTATTATTTAGATTAATTATATTATATAATTGGAAAATCAAAATTATATTGAAATCAGTTGTGAAATGGAACAACATTGTAATCTATCCTCTCGATTTTATTTTATTTCAAATTTCATCCTTATTATTTTGTTACTATTGTTTTTATTAAATTATGAAATTGATTTTTCTTACAATTTTATTCTTCATCAATTGGCTTGTTGGGAATTGATCTTTGTTGTTTTTCCCAATGGGGGAACCCAATCTTGCAAGTCAAGAGTTTATAAAGTTAATCAGGGATGACATGAGTTATGTTTGTTTCTTAAGGTATATTTTTGTTTGCATTGTTTTGTTTTTCAATTCTTCCTTAGAATTTTTTAAATTGGACTTTATTTTTTTCTTCAATTTCTTTTTTATGGGAATAACCCGATCTCATTGCCTACGTAGTGGATTAGGTTTCCTACCTTGGACTAACTTATTTTTTTTAAAAAAATTTAATATATTTTTAGTTTTTTCCTTCATTATTAGGTTTCTTTTATAATCCATCTTATTAATGTTTTCCATTTTTGCTTTATTGTGTTATTCCATTTTCATGATCCGGATAGCGAGGTGTGGTGAGCTTAACCAAGTTTGCATGTGTCTTTTGTGTTAATTATTTTATGTTTTATTTTACCCTTCTACATTGGGTTTGTTAGACATTAGACTACATAATCTTCTTTTGATTTTTTTCCTGCTAGATTATCTCTTAGTTGCATGTTTGACATGATACTTCGATTGACCCAAGCGTTTTTTTTCTTTCTTTCTAATTTTAGCCTTTTGTATTGACTTGAATAAGAATTGAAGTTTGCATTTTTTTTCTTTTTACAAAATACTGTTTTGTGATAATATTTGTGATCAATTTTTTTATTGAATTTAATTTGAGTGATTAATGTTAGTCTATTTTTTAATAATTTAATTAAATAATATAATCTTATTTTACCAAGACAGGTTGATGGTCACGTTACAGGTTTTTCTTATTTCATTAAAACACACTTTGATGCGAACCAGCCCAGAAACACCAGCAAGGACTTATGACTACCTTTTCCTTTTGTTTCTAGAATTAAGGGGCTGGATGGAAAGCTATAAATAAGACTTATGGGCTTTATTTAATTATGTTAGCTAGAGCGCAAGGCTTGTTTGGGCTTAATTAAGACTTTGTTTTCAGCTAGGATCCAAGGCTTGTTTGGATTAAGTCATGGGCTTTCCAACGAGGGTTTTGGGTCAGTTTTGAGTGGACCTCATTTAAGTCCACAAAGGGGTCCATTAGGGTTAGTTTTTAAAATACTATTTAAAATCATGTTAGCTAAATTTGGGTAGTCATTGATGATTTTTAATTATGAACTTTTAAGTTTATGTGTGAGAGTGATTCTTGCATTCTTTAGTTCTTGAACGAACTGAATCTGACTTATCGAAGATTAACAAGCTTCGTGGCGTCATTCTACTCATTCCAATAGTGCTTGTGTCTTGGTGCAGGTTTCCATTGTGTCACACTCCTACCAGACCTATTTCGGCTTTCCGGGATCAGATGTCATTCTTGGTTGTGGGTTGCGTGACCACGTGATCACGAGGTTCGCATCACACTTGTAATGCTTCAACATCTTTCATTTACTGTAAAATCGTTCAATTACTCTAAAAAACGATTTTGGTTGGGCTTGTTGTCTAGCACATGCTACAACTATAGAATGACACGAATAACCTTGACACAATAATTAAATCTTATTTACCTTTTCATTTGACATAGTTACATTTTTTATAGTAAAAAACCAAATCATTCTCTTTTTTATCAAAATTTTCAATTTTATTGTATTAATAAAATTAATATGAGAATTTGCCATAAATATGACATAATAGAGTTTGATATAATATAGTAAAAACAAAGCATATTATACCATCAAGGATTTAAGGAACACTCATAAAAATAATTTCTTTAAAAAATATATCTCTGTGCTTGTTAGCTTGATATCAATAATTATTCTCTTTTATTTTTCACTTTTATAAAGTATAGCTAAAAACTTGTTAGCTTGATATCAATAATTATTCTCTGCTAGTCAGTTTTTATAGCCATTTGCAGGGGTTACCGTTGCACAATGGTGGGCTGCTTTCGGCTTGCCGGTGGCTTCAGGCAGGTGGCTGTCGGCGGCGAGCGCAGGTGGCTTGTCGGCGGCGGCTGCAGGTGTGTCAGTCGGCGCACGTGAAGGAGGGGTTGCTTTAAGGGTGAAAATGCAGTTTGGTCCTTCGATTTGTATTTGCTCTTATTGCGCCCCCAATCAGATTTATATTTATGATTTTATGCAATTGTACCCCTGACTGAATTTCAACATTAGCCTTAACTTTGCGCGCCTCTTTCCTTTTGGTCCTTTATTTCTTATTTATGCAATTTGACCTTCAATTGATCATTAAACTTTCAATTGTTTTTAATTTGAACCCTAACTTGCGCGATTGGCTTGAAAAAAAATCAATTAGGTCTCCAAAAATTTTGATTTCCTCAATTGAGCCCAAATTAAATTCAAGAACTTGATTTCTTATTGACTAAGCCCTTAATAAAATTAATTTGGCCAATTTAAAGTATAATTAAGTTATCGCGTTTAATTAAATCCTTCAATTGGACCATAAATTAATTCTAAAACATAATTACACTTTTATACTGGCCAACGATTAAATCGAACGGGCCCATAAAAATATAACTATATCTTTTGACTTAATTTATACGCAGATTTATCCGATAATAAATTACTTTAGCCTTGAATCTGCGCTTTTCTTCATTTCTGGGCACAAAAGAGGTACAATCGAACTCTCGAAAAACATCCAAAATTTTACCTTGATTTTTCTATCGACACCAGCCCCTTTTATTTTATTTTTTTGTCATTTTCGAGTAGTTTTGGGCAATGACCCAAAATTGGGTTATGACACTCCTATCAGACCTATTTCGGCTTTCCAGGATCAGATCTCATTCTTGGTTGTGGGTTGTGTGACCACGTGATCACGAGGTTCACATCACACTTGTAATGCTTCAACATCTTTCATTTACTCTAAAATCGTTCAATTACTCTAAAAAACGATTTTGGTTGGGCTTGTTGTGTAGCACATGCTACAACTATAGAGTGACACGAATAACCTTGACACAATAATTAAATCTTATTTACCTTTTCATTTGACATAGTTACATTTTTTATAGTAAAAAACAAATCATTTTCTTTTTTATCAAAATTTTCAATTTTATTGTATTAATAAAATTAATATGAGAATTTGCCATAAATATGACATAATAGAGTTTGATATAATATAGTAAAAACAAAGCATATTATACCATCAAGGATTTAAGGAACACTCATAGAAATAATTTCTTTAAAAAATATATCTCTGTGCTTGTTAGCTTGATATCAATAATTATTCTATTTTATTTTTCACTTTTATAAAGTACAGCTAAGAACTTATTTGGAACAGAAATTTAAACTTTTTGGTTATAAAAAATGAAAGCAAAAATTACTACACAAAACATCGGTGCTGACTTTAATACTCCAATCAAGGTTCTTCTATTTTGTTTTATTTTTAACCATGCGAATTTCATCATAACATCATTTATGTCTATATCTTTCTCTTTTTCTCCTAGATCGTGACTTAAAACCTCGACATGGTACAACGAATTATAAATGGAGCATAACTTCTCCTTTAAATCCTTTATAATTTTTTTTTAACAAAACCCGATGTTATAAAGAGTCTTTTTATATACTACATCAAGGTCAAAAATAAAATAAAATGGAATCATCAACTTCAATAACAAAACATTCAAAACAGAGGAATTGTTATTAAATTAAACAAATCTTTCCATGGAATTCAGGCTTCTATGATATATATATAGATTTTCTTCAAACATTTTGATATACTATATTGCAAGGGAACCTAATAATAGTAATGAACTTGAATGGAAAAGCTACAACCTTGCACAAACATGGACAAAATTCATCAATTGCTTGCTAAATTTACGAGTGGTGTTGAATTTCTCCCCGACCCTATAAAGGATCAACGAGGAAGATTATATCATAAGTATGTTTGTGTTCCCAAAGTAGTAAAGAAAGAAAGGAACATAGCTAACAAAAAGATGGGTCTGAAAGTTGTCTCCTCAGCAATAATATTATTCTCACTGCTGTTATTGTTAGCATCAACTGCTAAAGCCCAATCAAATGGTGTTTTTGATGTGACTAAATATGGTGGCAAACAAGATATAACAGCGGTATCTTCTCACAAGCTTGCGTTTGATTTTTAAATAGAAGAATATATAGTATTTGTGTCCAAACTTATTTATTTTTGCAGTGTAATACCCGAATTTGAAATGCTTTCTAAATTTTTTCCCTTTCTTTCCCTTTTCAGGCTTTAACCAATGCTTGGAAGGATGCTTGTGCATCAACAAAACCCAGCAAAGTTCGTATTCCAAGTGGAACATACTCGTTACGGCAAGTCACTCTAGCAGGTCCTTGCAAGGCTGCGATTGAGCTCCAAGTTAATGGCATATTAAAGGCACCGGTTAACCCAGATCAGTTCTCAGGCGGTCATTGGGTTAATTTCAGATACATAGATCATCTTACATTGTCAGGAAGCGGCACTTTTGATGGACAGGGAAACGTTGCATGGAGCAAAAGTACTTGCAGCAAAAATAAAAATTGTGAAGGCCTCCCAATGGTAATCTACTCACCATGATGAACCCTAATTTCCTTGTCTCGGGTCACAGATTTAGTGAGAGTTTTTTAATTGTATATATGTTATGGCACTAACAAAGTTTCTTTAATCATTTGTTTTCTGTTTGCTTCTAATATGGATCAGAATATAAGGTTCGATTTCATCACCAATGGATTGGTCCGAGATATAACTACTCGAGATAGCAAGAACTTTCATGTTAATGTGTTGGGGTGCAAGAACCTCACCTTCCAGCATTTTACCGTGACTGCACCTGCTGAGAGTATAAACACCGATGGAATCCATATCGGCCGATCTACTGGGATCTACATTATTGATTCAAAGATTGGCACAGGCGATGATTGTATCTCCGTTGGCGATGGCACCGAAGAACTACATGTCACAAGAGTAACATGTGGACCTGGGCATGGCATCAGTGTTGGAAGTTTAGGGAGATACCCCAATGAGAAACCTGTTTCTGGAATATTTGTCAAGAATTGCACCATCTCAAATACTGCAAATGGTGTTAGAATAAAATCGTGGCCAGATTTATATGGTGGTGTCGCATCTAACATGCATTTTGAGGATATTGTCATGAACAATGTCCAAAACCCTATCCTCTTAGATCAAGAGTATTGCCCATGGAACCAATGCAGTCTAAAGGTATTGTTCTTTCTGTTACAGTAAAATATTAGCACAATATTAAATTACTATGACAATATTTTACGTAATTCGTGGCTCAAACACTCAACAATTTATCAAAATCTTTTCACATGATCTTAAGAAAAAAAATGTTTTGGTTGCAGTCTATAATCGATTGCATCATGCTAGATCCATAATGCAATTCTGAAGAACACATGCATATATATTTTTTTACTCAACAGAGACTACTAAAAGTCTTATGTGGCCTTAATGTGCTTTCTATTTTTTGTAGGCTCCATCAAAAGTGAAGATCAGTGATGTTAGTTTTAAGAACATAAGGGGAACTTCCGCAACTCCGGTTGCTGTTAAGCTTGCTTGCAGCAGTGGCATCCCATGTGAGAAGGTGGAGCTTGCTAACATTAACCTTGTATATAGCGGATCAGAAGGCGCTGCAAAATCACAATGTTCTAATGTTAAGCCCAAAATTTCTGGGATAATGAGCGCATCCGGATGTTGAAGATAGGGACTTCCATATGAAATTCTTTTCATTTCTTCATTCAGAGGCTAGTTTTTAGATGGAGGAGTCCCATCTTGTAATTGTTTTGAAACAAATCAAAGTTTATTATTTTAATTTTATATACAAGATCGTTGTATTTCTTTACAATTTGATCTTATATATGTATCATCTCTCAATACATTTTCCATCATTTATGTATAAAGCGAGAAAGCATAATAATCATATTGCAACCCTATATGATTTTCCCTTTATTTCTTTTAATTTTATTTCGTGCGGCTCGTACTTTGTTTTCCTTAGAAATCTCCTTTTACTACCTTTTTGTTATTTTTTTAAAATTGAATAATTAAATTTTTGTTTAATGAATTTTGTATTTTAAATATTATTTATCTTTGTAAATTGCAAATAAAAGAAATATTTCTGCACAATTAATATATAGGTTTGTATGTCACATATCATTGAATGATCACAGTAGTATGTATTTAAGAAATTGTGTGCAGCAATGGGTTGCCTGCCCCCTAAACTTTTTCAAGTGGTGTGCTTGCACTATTTAGGTGATTGAACAGTGCAGTCATGTCTGTGATGATTTTGGGAGAGGTCGAAAATCTAATTTGATCCCTCAACTTGTAATTGTTCTAATTGCACCCCTAATTAGCTTTATATTTCTAATTTTGTGCAATTGTATCCCTGTCAGAATTTCAACAACAACCTTAGCTTTGCGCGCCCTTTTTAGTTTGGTCCTTGGTTTCAAATTTATGCGATTTAACCCTTAATTGACCATTAAACTCTCAATTGTCTTCAATTTGACTCCTGACTTCGCATAATTGGCTTGGAAAAATTCAATTCGGTCTCTGAAAATTATAATCTTATCAATTGAACCTCAATTAAGCTCAAGAGCTTGATTTTTCATTGATTAAGCCCTTAATAAATTTAATTGGACCAATATAAAGTATAATTAAGTACTTGCACTTAATTAAATCCTTCAATTGGATTTTAAATTAATTTATAAACATAATAATACTCTAAATTGGCCCATGATTAAATCAAATTGGCCTATAAAATGTATAATTATGTTTTTCGGCTTAACGTTTAGGCAGATTTATCCAATAATAAATGACCCACCGACATAACATACATCTACACTTATCGTTGAAACATTTATGCCAAAATAACCCTTAAGATCAACATTGATCGCCATTGTTTCAACAACCCATTAACAATGGTGCTCCCGTTGCTCTTTCTTCGTCACTGTGTGTTGTTGCTTCGCCTAGATCCTTACTATAATAAGGATTTGTTAAAAGAAGTGAAATTAGCAGGGATTGTTTCGGTGCCTGTGGCAGCGATGACAACAGGTACTGATTTATGGACAAGTTCTTTGGTGAGCTAAAGACAAATCAGATTGTTGTGTTAGTATTGTTGACAGCAGTGGAGAGAGCTAGCATGCAAATTCTGCGGCCACGTCCATCCACCTTGGTGTGTCTGTCCTTTGTTGATGTTCGTTTTAGAGGGGGTTTCTTCGATTGTTCTGCAAAAACAATTTGGAGGGGGCTCCTTTGTTTGGTTCTGCAAAAACAATTTGGAGGGGGTTCTTTCTTTTCCAGTAATTGGAATGGGAAGTTTGGTCTGAATGTGGGAATTTCTCCGATGGGTTTTTCCTTCTTTCTATTTTTATTTCAGCACCAAGATTGGGAATATTTTTGGTTTGAATATTTACTAGCTTGAGTAGAGTGGGAATTATATTAAAAGCAGTTTTTTTTTTTTAAAGAAATTTTTTGCTTTGTTAATGTGTCGAGAAGCTTTTAATTTTTCTTTTTTTATAAAAAAGGGGGAAAAAATCAGGGCTCAACCTGTTAGCTACTTCACAGATCAGTCCCCATCTTCAAAACTAATAAAAATATGGCTCAACATTTTAACAGTTTAAGCTAGCCATTGAATTAATGATGGAGAAGTGTGTAATTAATTCTGAGTAATGTGTTTTTTGTTAAATATTTATTTTAATTAATTACATTATGTTATGATGATTATTAAACTATATATATGTGTGTGCGTGTGTGCCCTTTAAAGTAATTTCACAAATTGACAACAATATGAAAAGCATGGTAACCAAACACAGTAAATTATTTTTCATTAAACCTCAAACTCAACCACAATTTTAACCAAACACTTCAATTTCAGTTATGAACGCAACTAAAAATGGTTTTCATGAAACTGTTTTTTTTAAACCTCAACCACAACAGCAACCGCAATACCAAACACAACTGAAAATCAATTTGAGGGACTTTTATTTCAAAGTGTGGGCATGTATGTTTAAATGTATGTGAATTTTTTTAACTCGCCCATTTAAGGGGCAACTAATGGTTGTGATTATAAAAAAAAAAGTGGATTTGCTTAATTTATATATCTAAGCTTCAGAAAAAATTCAATGATGGATGCTCACACTACTAATATAGATGTAGATCAACGCTGACAAGCCAAATCTATGAGAAAATAAAGGGGTTGCTAGTATTTTTTGGTAATAAAGGAAGAGAAGGGGGAGGAATAAGAAGGAGAAACATGAAGAAGATTGTCAATTTCAACTTATTTACATTTTTTGATGATCATATTTTGTTAGAAAATCATGACATGTCAACATTTTGATGGAATTATTAGCATAATTCTTATTGGTTTTTTTAGTTTTATACTCTATCAACAATTCAACAATTACGAAGAAAAGAAAACATTTACAAATTCTCCATAGCCAATGCCTTGAAAAAATTGCAATAAAATATTGTTGTTTATGTTTTTTTTTCTATTTACCAATTTTGTTATAATGTAAATATTCAATAGGATCTCTAAAAATCCATTATTATTAATTACTTCTCTCCAAAAATGGTTATTGTAACAAACCCCGTATTTGGGATACAATTAACATGTTCAAAATCATTGATAACATAAAACTAGGTAAACATAAAACTAGGTAAACTTTTTTTCCTTGTATATATTAATTTTAATGTTCATAAGAGTTGAAATCATTATTTATTTATACAAATCCTTTTTTTTTTTAAATCCAATATGCAGGATCAATTCAATATTCAAGAAGAATAAATCCTTCCCCTAGTACGTTTTACGTAATTATTTCTATAAAATTATCATTTAACTTAGCATAAACATACTGTAAAATATTAATAAATTAAATTTCATATATTTCTAATTATTAAATAAAAGAGTAAGATTATACAAAATATATGGATGTTTAGTAATAGATCTAAATACATCTCAAAAGACAGTACTGGAGTTGTATCACATAATAAATGTATAGTCATTCTAAATTCAACATTAAGGTTTATCATAATGAATAATAACAAAATGAAACTTTTGAGGATCCTATAGCAAAAAATAATTATAAGATAAGAATAACTATATGTCTATTTGAAACAATAATTATCAAATTACAAATATCGCTAACATTCATGAAATTTTATATCATCAAATTTCCAATAGTTTCTTAACTCATAATACCATTATTTTTTATATATATTATTCAAATCCATTATCCTAATTATATTATTCAAACCATCAATCACCTTGAGGCTGTTCTCTAATTATTTTTAATTTATATTTTTCTTTTGGAGTTTTCGTGTTTATGAACATTTTTTTATATATATGGAAAGCAAGGATAAAAAATTAGTGCTGACACTTACATCAAAAATTTCAAGTTGTCCTCTAAGTTTTTGAAATTTGTTCTGAATTCTGAATTTATTTTATCAATTTCATCCTTATTTTTTTATTACTATTTTTTTTATCCAATTGGGAATTGAGCTACGTTGTTTTTCTTATTGGGGGAGCTTGATCTTCTACGTCGCGAGTTTAGAAAGTTAACTAGGAATGACATGAGTTATGTTTTTTAGGGTATATTTTTTTGCATTGATATATTTTTCAATATTTCCTTTGTATTTTTTAAATTGTACTTCATTTTTTTATTTTCTTTGAGAATAACCTGATCTTATGGCCCAGGTGGTGGGTTAGGTTTGCTACCTTGGATTGACTCAGATTTTCTTAAAACATTTAATATGTTTTTAGTTTTATCCTTCAAAATTGAGTTTCTTTTATAATTCAACTTATTAATGTTTTCCATTTGCTCTTCTATTGGGTTATTTCATTGGCATGATCCGAAAAGTGATGTTTGGTGAGCTTAACCGGGTTTGCATGTGTATTTTTTTTGTTAATTGATTTATGTTTTATTTAACCCTTTTAGATTGGGTTTGTTAGGAATTAGACTATGTAATCTCCTTTTGATTTTTTTTCTACTGGGTTATCCCAACCTCATGTTCCTAGTTGCACGTTTGACATGCTAGTTCTAAGTTTTTTTTCTTTCCAATTTTAGATTTTAACATTGAGTTGGATAAGAATTGATCTTTGTCATTTTTTTCTTCTTTTAACCAAGAATTGTTTTGTGAATATTATTATAATCACCTTTTTTATTGAATTATATTTTTTAATCATCAAATTAAATAATATCATCTCATTTGATGATTTATGACCCGTGTCACGAGTTTTTCTGATTGCATTCAACTAATCATTTTTTTTATCAGATTAAAAATATTTTCATTAATTTCAATCTTACTGCGTTAAAAAAATAATATGAGAATTTGCATCTAATAGTAAAAACAAAGCATATTATCTTCAATCAACGTTCTGGTATTTTTTTTACCATGCGAATGTCATCACAACATCTATATTTGTTTTTTTCTCCTAGATCGTGGCGTAAAACCTCGACATGGTACAACGAATTATAAATTGAGCATGACTTCTCCTTTAAATCTTTTATAAATAATAAATTAGCAAAAATCGGATGTTATTAAAAGTTTTATTATATACTGTATAAAGGTAAAAAAATAAAATAGAATGGAATCATCATCTTCAAAACCACAGGAATTTTTATTAAATTAAACAAATCTTTCCATGAAATTCACGCTTCCATGGGCATAGTGATAGATATATATAGATTTTTCTTAGAACATTTCGATACACTATATTGCAAGGGAAACTAATAATAGTAATGAACTTCAATGGCAAAGCTACAACCTTGCAAAAACATGGACAAAATTCATCAACTGCTTGGTAAAATTACGAGTGGTGTTGAATTTCTCCCCGCCCCTATAAAGGATCAACGGGGAAGATTAAATAATAAGTATGTTTGTGTTCCCAAAGTAGTGAAGAAAGAAAGGAACAAAGCTAACAAAAAGATGGGTCTGAAAGTTGTCTCCTCAGCAATAATATCATTCTCACTGCTGTTATTGTTAGCATCAACTGCTAAAGCCCAGTCAAATGGTGTTTTCGACGTGACTAAATATGGCGGCAAAGAAGATATCACAGAGGTATCTTCTCACAAGCTTTCATTTTATTTTTAAAACTTATTTATTTTTTCTTGGATTTTCAGCGTAACACCAGAATTTGAGACCTGCTGATCCATTCTAATTTTTTTCCCTTTTCAGGCTTTAAACAATGCTTGGAAAGATGCTTGTGCTTCAACGAACCCCAGCAAAGTTCTTATTCCAAGTGGAACATACTCATTACGGCAAGTCACTCTAGCTGGTCCTTGCAAGGCTGCGATTGAGCTCCAAGTTGATGGCATATTGAAGGCACCGGTTGACCCAAATCAGTTCTCAGGCGGTCATTGGGTTGATTTCAGTCACGTAGATCAACTTACATTGTCAGGAAGCGGCACTTTTGATGGGCAGGGAAACGTTGCATGGAGCAAAAGTACTTGTAGCAAAGATAAAAATTGTGAAGGCTTCCCAATGGTAATCTACTCACCATGATGAAGCCTAATTTCCTTGTCTTGGGTCACAGATTTTGTGAGAGTTTTTTAATTATATATATGTTATGGCACTAAGAAAGTTTCTTTAATCATTTGTTTTTTGTTTGCTTCTAATATGGATCAGAATATAAGGTTCGATTTCATCACCAATGGATTGGTCCGAGATATAACTACTCGAGATAGCAAGAACTTTCATGTTAATGTGTTGGAGTGCAAGAACCTCACCTTCCAGCATTTTACCGTGACTGCACCTGCTGAGAGTATAAACACCGATGGAATCCATATCGGCCGATCTACTGGGATCTACATTATCGATTCAAAGATTGGCACAGGCGATGATTGTATCTCCGTTGGCGATGGCACCGAAGAACTACATGTCACAGGAGTAACATGTGGACCTGGCCATGGCATCAGTGTTGGAAGTTTAGGGAGATACCCCAATGAGAAACCTGTTTCTGGAATATTTGTCAAGAATTGCACCATCTCAAATACAGCAAATGGTGTTAGAATAAAATCATGGCCAGATTTATATGGTGGTGACGCATCTAACATGCATTTTGAGGATATTGTCATGAACAATGTCCAAAACCCTGTCGTCGTAGATCAAGAGTATTGCCCATGGAACCAATGCAGTCTAAAGGTATTGCTTTTTCTGTTACAATAAAAATATGTGCACAATATTAAATTATTGTGACAATATTTTACGTAATTTGTGGCTCAAACACAATTTATCAAAATCTTATTTTCTTACTACTACATGTCTTTTGTGGCCTTAATGTTCTTTCTATTTTTTGCAGGCTCCATCAAAAGTGAAGATCAGTGATGTTAGTTTTAAGAACATAAGGGGAACTTCCGCAACTCCGGTTGCTGTTAAGCTTGCTTGCAGTAGTGGCATCCCATGTGAGAAGGTGGAGCTTGCTGACATTAACCTTGTATATAGCGGATCAGAAGGCCCTGCAAAATCCCAATGTTCTAATGTGAAGCCCATAATTTCTGGGATAATGAGCGCATCCGGATGTTGAAGATGGGGACTTCCATACGAACTTCTTTTGGTTTCTTCATTCATAGGCTAGTTCTTAGATGGAGGAGTCCCATCTCGTAATTTTGTTTAAACAAATGAATAAAAGTTTATTATTTTAATTTTAAATTCAAGATCGCTTTCTTCCTTTTACAATTTAATCTTATATGTGTATTAATTTCTCAATAAATCTTCAATCTTATGTCTATAAAAAAGCAAGAAAGTATAACTCATATATATTGCAACCCTTCAAGTTTTTTTCCTTTATTTCTTTTTATTTTAGTTTGTGTGGTGCATACTGTCATAATCCAATTCTGGGTTATTCCCCAAAATCTACCAAAAATAACAAAAATAAAATAAAAGGGGCTGGTGTCGGCAGAAAAATCAAGGTGAAAATTTTGAACGTTTTTGAGAGCTCGATCATACCTCTTTTGCCCAGAAATGAAGGAAATGCAGATTCAAGGCTAAAGTAATTTATTATTTGATAAATCTGTGTAAAAATTAGGTTGAAATATAATTATATTTTTATGGGCCAATTTGATTTAATCGTCGACCAATTTAAAGAGTAATTATGTTTAGGAATTAATTGAGAGCCCAATTGAAGGATTTAATTAAGCGCAATGACTTAATTATATTTTAAATGGGTCAAATTAATGTTATTAAGGGCTTAATTGATTAGATATTAAGCTTGGAAGCCTAATTTGGGTTAAATTGAGATGATCGGAATTTTCAAAGACGAAATATTTTTGAGTGAAATCAGAAGCCAAAATTGAAGAGCAAAATATAGTTCTTCCCGGTTTTCCCGTCGAAAAACTCTTTTTATAAGAACCCATTTTTGTCAGTATATTTTATATTATTAAAAAAAAAACTTACCTGCCGAGGCATTACCAACAGCCATGCCCTGCAACCTACCACTAAAACACACCATCAACCCCATGACATCAACCCCATGCCCAGTAGCAGGAAACCCATTACTGCACATTACCTCCTTCACCTATAAATAGCGGGAGTAAAGACATACACCGGGGGGGAGACCATCATTAATGCTAAAAAACTGGGAGACAACACAATTTTTTTACAGTCACGGGGTGGAGAAAATTTTACATAGCAGAACAGAAAAAAACACACACATAAGGGAAAAGGGGTGAATTTACAGGGGACGATCGAAGTTACAGAGCACAAAACAACACACACACAAAGACGCACACAGACGGACAAGGAAAAAAATGAAGGTTGGTGACAGTTGCATCTCCTTCCTTGGCACCGACAGCCCTTCACCAGCCAAAAACCACCATTTTCAAGAACAAGTAGCACTTGGCCTCCTTCTCCCTCGGCTCTTCTTCCCCATCTCCGGTAGGACATCACCACCGGCGCGCTCTCTCTCTCACTCGCAGCGTTAACCCTCTCTCTCCTACAACATCGACCATCCTCTCTCTCTCCTCCAGCCAACTCCTTAGCACCGGAGGCTTCTCCTCCACGCAGCAAGCTCCGGCAACGAAGGCAGCAGCAGCAGCAACGTAGACCAGCCACGCTTTCGGCACTCCTCCCGGCCACCACAAACCACCATCTTTTATGCCACCACCGCAGGGAGAACCACCTCGGCCTCCTCTACCCAGTGGTAGTGGAAGGTGAGCCTCTCGTCACCGTCGGTCAACTTCCTTGGCCAAAATATCAAAAAAAAATAATAATATTTTTATTTTACTTATGGGGGTGTAAAATTACATTGTAAAGTACACTCTCGGATAGTATAAAAAAGAAGTTTTTTTTATACGGTGTGAAAATTTTTACACTTTAGAATGGTTAGGCTTTCAACTTCCAATGAAGTAGAGACTCCCTCATGAAGAGAGATCTACTTCAAGCCTTAGAAAATACCAACGAATAAAAAATGACTTAGAAAAAAACAATCAAACAACAATGCAGCTTGCCTTAGGTAGGGTGCATTGAGGGTGATACGCCTTCCCCTTGCACAACAATTCCCTTACCTAGACTCTCGCAGACCAATAGATTTCCTAGTGACCTCAATACTAGGTGACGACTCCTGATAATTATAGTCATAATATTTATGACTATAAAACACCCCTCCCTTTCACTGCATGTCGCCTCTCCTCTACGGGGATGGCCGGGCACGAATCATGAAAAAACATCGTCGCGAGACATACTTTGTTTTCCTTAGAAATCTCCTTTTACTCTCTCTTTTTAAAGAATTGAATAAATAATTTTTTGTGTAATGATTTTTTTATCTTAAATATCATTTAACTTGGTCAATTGCTAATAAAAAAATATTCATACACATTTAAATATAGGTTTGTATGTCACATGTCAATTGAATTGTCACAGTAGCATGTATTTTCTACCATTAAAACTGTCATTGCCAAGAAATTAATATCTATTGGACTTAATAGCAATGGCATGGTGATAGCTTAGTCAAAATAAAAATGAATTTTTTGATTTAAAGCTATTAAGATTGAGAGAACAAATTTCATACTAAAAACAATACAAAAGGACTAAAGTTAATGGGCATGTAAACATTGACAGGTATGTACAATGCATATCCTAGAAAGTGAATGAAATCATATTGCTCTAGCAACATGTATGCATCTTTTCATTGGCTAAACATCGCATTTCACGGTGGCATTGAAAACGGCACACCTTATTCTTTCATATTGGGGTAGCGTAAGCAACCGCGTATACCTCGAATGGTTGTTTCTTTCTTCTTTCCTTCTTTTCTCTGTACATTGGAATCGTCATGACATGTTCTTTCAAATAGGGAAGCGCACTAAGGTTTATCATCGGTGACTCTTTCTTCCTTCTTTCCATATTTTCTCTCTTCTCTCATTAGGATTCCTGTTGATTTGTCCAAAACTCAAAGTTGTCCTCTTATTTGTTTTCATTTTAAATGTCATCATCATTCTATTGATTGTTCATTTTTCTTCTATCTTGGTTTGGAAATTTTAATTATTTTTAATAAATTCCATCATTCATGTTGCATGTGAGCATCGAGGCGAAATATGTGCGAGACGGGTAAAATTGGAATATCTACCCAATTTTATGGTAACCAGTAGTCCTAACTGGTTTTTTTTGAGGTTATGGGTAAGGGTTTATTTGTTTAATAAGAAAGATATACATTACTTTATACATCTACCTTCGGTACACTTCATTGTTGTGTGTTTTTAATTATAAAATATGTTTGATATACATTCATGCTAAAGCTCATATTAGTGTGTTTTTTGTTATGAAATATATAATTCCATATTAATTGTTTCATTTACCCATTAAGTCATTTTCTAAGATAGTATCCAATGATGGTTCATTTATCATATATTGCCTTTACACATAAATACAAGTAAAAAGAAAGAGAGAAAGGAAAGAATAAGAGAGGAGAGGGCAGGCCAGAGTAGAGAAACTCAAATATTCTCTCTCAAAAACCCGAATTCAAGAATTCTTTCATATTTTGTAGTAGTTGTTCAATCGAAATCCAAGGCTCAATTATTTTTCTTTGTTGCAAAGACACAAAAACCTTTGAATAAATTATCAAATTGTAATTGGTTTTCTTATTATATATTGTGAATTTAAATGTATGTACAAATGTTGAAGGATTGGTATTCATGGGTTAAGATTTATATATCGAGTTGGATAAACATGTGTAAGGAGAAATTTATAAACAATTCATGTTGAATTATGGGAGAAAAAAGCTTTACGGTCGATTATGTTGCTGTTTAAATGAACAAAAGAGCATATTGAGTAATTTTGTAATTAAGTGTTTTTGTGTTCATTGAGTGAGAATTAAATATGAAATTGTTATTAGGTTATCTTTGTATGGTACCTTAGGGGTTAGAAACTTGAGTTTTTAAATGGTTGAAATAGGGAGAAATGTTTGTTAAAATTGTATGCACGATAGTAGCTATTGTCGTGACAACATTTTCACGGGTTCTCAATGATGGGGTACATGGAAAATGAGGTTTTTATAACAAAAACAATTATTATAATAATTTTTATAAGTCGCCACCTAGTATTAAGGTTACTAGAAAACTTAATGATCTACGAGAGCTTAAGTAAAGCTACTTGTTATGCAAGAAAAATATGCATCCCCCCTAGTGCACCCTACCTAAGGTAAACTGTAATGTTGATTCATTGTTTTCTAAGTCAAATTTCTATTCATTGATTATTTTGAAGGTTAAAAGTATATCTCTTTTCATAAGAAAATCTCTATCTTATTGGACAACAATTCTAATCATTATAAAGTTTGGATTTTAGAATCATTTTTTTGTGTATTTCTAATCCTTGAGGGTATATTTTATAATGTATTTTTACACCCCCAAAATATTAAAATTTACAACTAAATCCTAATATGGGAAATAAAAACAGACAAAATGATTGGTGAATGATTTTTTATATTTTGACTGAACCATAAGGGATAATGATAAACTAATTATGATATTCTTTTTTGCATTTTCAAAACATTAGAAAAGATATAATCATTTTTGTGAAAATATGCGTAGAAAGATTTTAGGATTTGATTTTATATACAAAAACAATTTTTTTTATAATTATTTTTAAAATGAGGATTTTTGTTTATTTTTTTTGAAATTTTGGAGAAAATAAGATATTTTTTTCTAGTTTGTATATTACAGTTTAAGTCTACGGACCTATATTGAGCAAAATTGATGGAAAACATGCAATGAAATCGAATTTTTTTGAAAATGGCTATTGAAATTTTTCGAAATGTTTGTGGATTTGTTTTATTTTTTAAAATATTATTTAAATATTATATAATATTATAATATCATATAATATTGGTTTGAACCTAGGCCATTCAACTGGGTCGCCCAAGCTGAGTTGGGGCGGATTAACCCAACAAACTTCTAGTTTTTTAGGTTTAGGTGGACCTGACTTGACCTGACCTAGAGATGATAGAAAAAGAAAGAAAAGGTTAGTGGCTGGAAAACCGGGAATGAGCCTAGTTTTATTCAAACTTTGGCTTTGAACTTCTTGATGCTTTGAGCATGAGATCGACTCCTATTTATATGTATTAGATGAGAGTGAGCAGTCTTGTATTTATTAGGGTAAAGTGTTAGCCTTTGATTCAACCTGAAAGCATCCCAACCTGTGGCTCAAAGTAGGTACCTTGAGGTGTCAATTTTGACAGCTCAAGGATGCCCGAGTTGTCACATTTTGGGTGACACCGCTGCGACTATGGTGTCAATCAGCTAGAATAGACCATACCATAATCTAGGCAATATCATATCATTATTGTGATATATGATTTGTCAAATTTGGTGAAGTACAGAGGCATAAAATACACCTACAAAGTAAGCTCTGAAGTTGTCTTTTCAGGTGGGTAAGAAAGAAGACAATGAAGAGTGATCAGACTACGCGTTGTTTTAGAAAAGGATTAAAGGTTTGTTCTTTTTTTCTTTTCTTCCCCAAAACGATGTTATTTTCGAGTAAAGGTAAGGGATTGACCCTTTCTTGCTTATTAATTATTATACATGCTTTTATAAATGTTTGAATTACACCGGTAAACAAATTATATAGTGTACTATTGCTATTATTGTTAATGCAAGACATATGCTTTCAACGTAGAATTTGGTTTGTAATTTGTAATTAATTTCATAGGCAAGAACTTATGGTATTTTATAAGATTGTGATTTAACTACAACAACAAAGAAACCTTTTATGTATTACCTTTGAATTCAATGGTGGAATCCTTATATAAGAATTATTAATAGATCGCAATGAAGGAAATTGTATCAAGAAAAATATAGTAATGAGACCCTAAGATAAAATATGTGTGAGATATCCGATAGATAAATGGATATTTTTGTGAAGTAGGTGGGTGAGACTTTGATATTGTTATTTTGAACTAAGTAAATAGCTTTTATTTAATAGGGTATGTTCTTTTTTTATTTTGATGTGTGTCGAACTAAGTAGGTGGGTGACACTTTGATACTGCTTGCTAATGCGATATGTTATGGAACTAGTCACCTGGTAATGGAGGTAGTGTCACGTATGAGCTATATTCTAGAACTAGTTATCTAGAAATAAAGCTAGTTTCAGGTAATGGGTTAATGGTATGTGTTGTTTAAACTACCATAATATTGAATTTACCCTACAAAACAAAGTTTATACATAGGTTGGAAATGATGAGTTTAAAATTTATTGTCAAAATGATCTAATGAGTTGAACAATAATGAATAAGATGTAATTCTTACAAGATTGTACTATGATCAAATATTGTGAAATTATTTATATGATAGGTACTTTTTGCTCCAGATTCCACGAATAGATTTTCCACAACACTATCTTATGATGTAAGAATCAATATTATAAATTATTGATGTTAAGTAAATTGTGTGCTATTCTTGAGTAATGTTGACATCGAACAAGGTCTAGGATGATTGGATCTTAGTATCAGATGGAGATATTAAAGAAGATGTCAATAGGCTTGGTATAAGAAAAGTACAATATGAATTTTGCTGGAATTTTCTTAACATGTTTGTTAAACTATTGTAAAAGGTCAATTATATAAAATTATATCCAAAAGGTTATGATTTTCACATAAAATGATTATAGAATAAATTGGTTTGTTATCCATTCATAAAAATAACAAATGATGGAATATAAGAGATAAGTTTGATTGGGTTGTTGGGTCAATGGTTTGGGATTAAGTCTACCATAAATGACAAGTTTAATGGAAACAAAAAAGAGACTTCATTATCACTTGGGAGTACAAAAGTAGTAGAGGATTTTTAGATAAAGAATGAATAATGGAAATTAGCATGGAAATAATATAAGAGGAAATTAATGAAACGAATCTTAAATATACGTAAAAAATATTTATTTTGAAGAATATTGAAATAAGCTTCAAGTAGACATGAAAGGTATCTAAGTTGAAGAGTAATGTAATACATATGACTATACAACATTAATATAGTTAAAAAAGCAATTGAGAGGGTCAATTGAGTGTTTTGCGAAATTCATGTTATTATTTAGATTAATTATATTATATAATTGGAAAATCAAAATTATATTGAAATCAGTTGTGAAATTGAACAACATTGTAATCTATCCTCTCGATTTTATTTTATTTCAAATTTCATCCTTATTATTTTGTTACTATTGTTTTTATTAAATTATGATATTGATTTTTCTTACAATTTTATTCTTCATCAATAGGCTTGTTGGGAATTGAGCTTTGTTGTTTTTCCCAATGGGGGAACCCAATCTTGCAAGTCAAGAGTTTATAAAGTTAATCAGGGATGACATGAGTTATGTTTGTTTCTTAAGGTATATTTTTGTTTGCATTGTTTTGTTTTTCAATTCTTCCTTAGAATTTTTTAAATTGGACTTTATTTTTTTCTTCGATTTTTTTTATGGGAATAACCCGATCTAATTGCCTACGTAGTCGATTAGTTTTCCTACCTTGGACTAACTTAGATTTTTTTAAAAAATTTAATATATTTTTAGTTTTTTCCTTCATTATTAGGTTTCTTTTATAATCCATCTTATTAACGTTTTCCATTTTTGCTTTATTGTGTTATTCCATTTTCATGATCCGGATAGCGAGGTGTGGTGAGCTTAACCAAGTTTGCATGTGTCTTCTGTGTTAATTATTTTATGTTTTATTTTACCCTTCTACATTGGGTTTGTTAGACATTAGACTTCATAATCTTCTTTTGATTTTTTTCCTGCTAGATTATCTCTTAGTTGCATGTTTGACATGATACTTCGATTGACCCAAGCATTTTTTTTCTTTCTTTCTAATTTTAGCCTTTTGTATTGACTTGAATAAGAATTGAAGTTTGCATTTTTTTTCTTTTTACAAAATACTGTTTTGTGATCATTTTTGTGATCAATTTTTTTATTGAATTTAATTTGAGTGATTAATGTTAGTCTATTTTTTAATAATTTAATTAAATAATATAATCTTATTTTACCAAGACAGGTTGATGATCACGTTACAGGTTTTTCTTATTTCATTAAAACACACTTTGATGCGAACCAGCCCAGAAACACCAGCAAGGACTTATGGGCTACCTTTTCCTTTTGTTTCTAGGATTAAGGGGCTGGATGGAAGGTTATAAATAAGACTTGTGGGCTTTATTTAATTTTGTTAGCTAGAGCACAAGGCTTGTTTGGGCTTAATTAAGACTTTGTTTTCAGCTAGGATCCAAGGCTTGTTAGGATTAAGTCATGGGCTTTCCAACAAGGGTTTTGGGTCAGTTTTGAGTGGACCTCATTTAAGTCCACATAAGGGGTCCATTAGGGTTAGTTTTTAAAATACTATTTAAAATCATGTTAGCTAAATTTGGGCAGCCATTGATGAATTTTAATTATGAACTTTTAAGTTTATGTGTGAGAGTGATTCTTGCATTCTTTAGTTCTTGAACGAACTGAATCTAACTTATCGAAGATTAACTACCTTCGTGGCGTCATTCTACACATTCCAATAGTGCTTGTGTCTTGGTGCAGGTTTCCATTGTGCCACACTCCTATCAGACCTATTTCGGCTTTCCGGGATCAGATCTCATTCTTGGTTGTGGGTTGCGTGACCACGTGATCACGAGGTTCGCATCACACTTGTAATGCTTCAACATCTTTCATTTACTCTAAAATCATTCAATTACTCTAAAAAACGAATTTGGTTCGGCTTGTTGTATAGCACATGCTACAACTATAGAATGACACGAAGAACCTTGACACAATAATTAAATCTTATTTACCTTTTCATTTGACATAGTTACATTTTTTATAGTAAAAAACAAATCATTTTCTTTTTTATCAAAATTTTCAATTTTATTGTATTAATAAAATTAATATGAGAATTTGCCATAAATATGACATTATAGAGTTTGATATAATATAGTAAAAACAAAGCATATTATATCATCAAGGATTTAAGGAACACTCATAAAAATAATTTCTTTAAAAAATATATCTTTGTGCTTGTTAGCTTGATATCAATAATTATTCTCTTTTATTTTTCACTTTTATAAAGTAAAGCTAAAAACTTATTTGGAACAGAAATTTAAACTTTTTGGTTATAAAAAATGAAAGCAAAAATTACTACACAAAACATCGGTGCTGACTTTAATACTCCAATCAAGGTTCTTCTATTTTGTTTTATTTTTAACCATGCGAATTTCATCATAACATCATTTATGTCTATATCTTTCTCTTTTTCTCCTAGATCGTGACTTAAAACCTCGACATGGTACAACGAATTATAAATGGAGCATAACTTCTCCTTTAAATCCTTTATAATTTTTTTTAACAAAACCCGATGTTATAAAGAGTCTTTTTATATACTACATCAAGGTCAAAAATAAAATAAAATGGAATCATCAACTTCAATAACAAAACATTCAAAACAGAGGAATTGTTATTAAATTAAACAAATCTTTCCATGGAATTCAGGCTTCTATGATATATATATATATATATATATATATATATATAGATTTTCTTCAAACATTTTGATATACTATATTGCAAGGGAACCTAATAATAGTAATGAACTTGAATGGAAAAGCTACAACCTTGCACAAACATGGACAAAATTCATCAATTGCTTGCTAAAATTACGAGTGGTGGTGAATTTCTCCCCGACCCTATAAAGGATCAACGGGGAGATTATATCATAAGTATGTTTGTGTTCCCAAAGTAGTGAAGAAAGAAAGCAACATAGCTAACAAAAAGATGGGTCTGAAAGTTGTCTCCTCAACAATAATATTATTCTCACTGCTGTTATTGTTAGCATCATGTGCTAAAGCCCAATCAAATGGTGTTTTTGATGTGACTAAATATGGTGGCAAACAAGATATAACAGCGGTATCTTCTCACAAGCTTGCATTTGACTTTTAAATAGAAGAATATATATTATTCGTGTCAAAACTTATTTATTTTTGCAGTGTAATACCCGAATTTGAAATGCTTTCTAAAAATTTTCCCTTTCTTTCCCTTTTTCAGGCTTTAACCAATGCTTGGAAGGATGCTTGTGCATCAACAAAACCCAGCAAAGTTCGTATTCCAAGTGGAACATACTCGTTACGGCAAGTCACTCTAGCAGGTCCTTGCAAGGCTGCGATTGAGCTCCAAGTTAATGGCATATTAAAGGCACCAGTTAACCCTGATCAGTTCTCAGGTGGTCATTGGGTTAATTTCAAATACATAGATCATCTTACATTGTCAGGAAGCGGCACTTTTGATGGACAGGGAAACGTTGCATGGAGCAAAAGTACTTGCAGCAAAAATAAAAATTGTGAAGGCCTCCCAATGGTAATCTACTTACCATGATGAACCCTAATTTCCTTGTCTCGGGTCACAGATTTAGTGAGTTTTTTAATTGTATATATGTTATGGCACTAACAAAGTTTCTTTAATCATTTGTTTTCTGTTTGCTTCTAATATGGATCAGAATATAAGGTTCGATTTCATCACCAATGGATTGGTCCGAGATATAACTACTCGAGATAGCAAGAACTTTCATGTTAATGTGTTGGGGTGCAAGAACCTCACCTTCCAGCATTTTACCGTGACTGCACCTGCTGAGAGTATAAACACCGATGGAATCCATATCGGCCGATCTACTGGGATCTACATTATTGATTCAAAGATTGGCACAGGCGATGATTGTATCTCCGTTGGCGATGGCACCGAAGAACTACATGTCACAAGAGTAACATGTGGACCTGGGCATGGCATCAGTGTTGGAAGTTTAGGGAGATACCCCAATGAGAAACCTGTTTCTGGAATATTTGTCAAGAATTGCACCATCTCAAATACTGCAAATGGTGTTAGAATAAAATCGTGGCCAGATTTATATGGTGGTGTCGCATCTAACATGCATTTTGAGGATATTGTCATGAACAATGTCCAAAACCCTATCCTCTTAGATCAAGAGTATTGCCCATGGAACCAATGCAGTCTAAAGGTATTGTTCTTTATGTTACAGTAAAATATTAGCACAATATTAAATTACTATGACAATATTTTACGTAATTTGTGGCTCAAACACTCAACAATTTATCAAAAAAATTTCACATGATCTTAAGAAAAAAAATGTTTTGGTTGCAGTCTATAATCGATTGCATCATGCTAGATCCATAATGCAATTCTGAAGAACACATGCATGTATTTTGTTTTACTCAACAGAGACTACTAAAAGTCTTCTGTGGCCTTAATGTGCTTTCTATTTTTTGTAGGCTCCATCAAAAGTGAAGATCAGTGATGTTAGTTTTAAGAACATAAGGGGAACTTCCGCAACTCCGGTTGCTGTTAAGCTTGCTTGCAGCAGTGGCATCCCATGTGAGAAGGTGGAGCTTGCTAACATTAACCTTGTATATAGCGGATCAGAAGGCCCTGCAAAATCACAATGTTCTAATGTTAAGCCCAAAATTTCTGGGATAATGAGCGCATCCGGATGTTGAAGATAGGGACTTCCATATGAAATTCTTTTGGTTTCTTCATTCAGAGGCTAGTTTTTAGATGGAGGAGTCCCATCTTGTAATTGTTTTGAAACAAATCAAAGTTTATTATTTTAATTTTATATACAAGATCGTTGTATTTCTTTACAATTTGATCTTATATATGTATCATCTCTCAATACATTTTCCATCATATATGTATAAAGCGAGAAAGCATAATAATCATATTGCAACCCTATATGATTTTCCCTTTATTTCTTTTAATTTTATTTCGTGTGGCTCGTACTTTGTTTTCCTTAGAAATCTCCTTTTACTACCTTTTGTTATTTTTTTTAAAGTTGAATAATTAAATTTTTGTTTAATGAATTTTGTATTTTAAATATTATTTATCTTTGTAAATTGCAAATAAAAGAAATATTTCTGCACAACTAATATATAGGTTTGTATGTCACATATCATTGAATGATCACAGTAGTATGTATTTAAGAAATTGCATGCAGCAATGGGTTGCCTGCCCCCTAAACTTTTTCAAGTGGTGTGCTTGCACTATTTAGGTGATTGAAAAGTGCAGTCTGTGATGATTTTGGGAGAGGTCAAAAATCTAATTTGATCCCTCAACTTGTAATTGTTCTAATTGCACCCATAATTAGCTTTATATTTCTAATTTTGTGCAATTGTATCCCTGTCAGAATTTCAACAACAACCTTAGCTTTGCGCGCCCTTTTTAGTTTGGTCCTTGGTTTCAAATTTATGCGATTTAACCCTTAATTGACCATTAAGCTCTCAATTGTCTTCAATTTGACTCCTGACTTCGCATAATTGGCTTGGAAAAATTCAATTCGGTCTCTGAAAATTATAATCTTATCAATTGAACCTCAATTAAGCTCAAGAGCTTGATTTTTCATTGATTAAGCCCTTAATAAATTTAATTGGACCAATATAAAGTATAATTAAGTACTTGCACTTAATTAAATCCTTCAATTGGATTTTAAATTAATTTATAAACATAATAATACTCTAAATTGGCCCATGATTAAATCAAATTGGCCTATAAAATGTATAATTATGTTTTTCGGCTTAACGTTTAGGCAGATTTATCCAATAATAAATGACCCACCGACATAACATACATCTACACTTATCGTTGAAACATTTATGCCAAAATAACCCTTAAGATCAACATTGATCGCCATTGTTTCAACAACCCATTAACAATGGTGCTCCCGTTGCTCTTTCTTCGTCACTGTGTGTTGTTGCTTCGCCTAGATCCTTACTATAATAAGGATTTGTTAAAAGAAGTGAAATTAGCAGGGATTGTTTCGGTGCCTGTGGCAGCGATGACAACAGGTACTGATTTATGGACAAGTTCTTTGGTGAGCTAAAGACAAATCAGATTGTTGTGTTAGTATTATTGACAGCAGTGGAGAGAGCTGGCATGCAAATTTTGCGGCCACGTCCATCCACCTTGGTGTGTCTGTCCTTTGTTGATGGTCGTTTTAGAGGGGGTTTCTTCGATTGTTCTGCAAAAACAATTTGGAGGGGCTTCCTTTGTTTGGTTCTGCAAAAACAATTTGGAGGGGGCTCCTTTGTTTGGTTCTGCAAAAACAATTTGGAGGGGGTTCTTTCTTTTCCAGTAATTGGAATGGGAAGTTTGGTCTGAATGTGGGAATTTCTCCGATGGGTTTTTCCTTCTTTCTATTTTTATTTCAGCACCAAGTTTGGGAATATTTTTGGTTTGAATATTTACTAGCTTGAGTAGAGTGGGAATTATATTAAAAGCAGTTTTTTTTTTAAAAAAAGAAATTTTTTGCTTTGTTAATGTGTCGAGAAGCTTTTAATTTTTCTTTTTTTATAAAAAAAGGGGAAAAAAATCAGGGCTCAACCTGTTAGCTACTTCACAGATCAGTCCCCATCTTCAAACTAATAAAAATATGGCTCAACATTTTAACAGTTTAAGCTAACCATTGAATTAATGATGGAGAAGTGTGTAATTAATTCTGAGTAATGTGTTTTTTGTTAAATATTTATTTTAATTAATTACATTATGTTATGATGATTATTAAACTATATATATGTGTGTGCGTGTGTGTCCTTTAAAATAATTTCACAAATTGACAACAATATGAAAAGCATGGTAACCAAACACAGTAAATTGTTTTTCATTAAACCTCAAACTCAACCATAATTTTAACCAAACACTTCAATTTCAGTTATGAACCGCAACTAAAAATGGTTTTCATGAAACTATTTTTTTTAAACCTTAACCACAACAGCAACCGCAATACCAAACACAACTGAAAATCAATTTGAGGGACTTTTATTTCAAAGTGTGGGCATGTATGTTTAAATGTATGTGAATTTTTTTAACTCGCCCATTTAAGGGGCAACTAATGGTTGTGATTATAAAAAAAAAAGTGGATTTGCTTAATTTATATATCTAAGCTTCAGAAAAAATTCAATGATGGATGCTCACACTACTAATATAGATGTAGATCAACGTTGACAAGCCAAATTTATGAGAAAATAAAGGGGTTGCTAGTATTTTTTGGTAATAAAGGAAGAGAAGGGGGAGGAATAAGAAGGAGAAACATGAAGAAGATTGTCAATTTCAACTTATTTACATTTATTGATGATCATATTTTGTTAGAAAATCATGACATGTCAACATTTTGATGGAATTATTAGCATAATTCTTATTGGGTTTTTTAGTTTTATACTCTATCAACAATTACGAAGAAAAGAAAACATTTACAAATTCTCCATAGCCATTGCCTTGAAAAATTTGCAATAAAATACTGTTGTTTATGTTTTTTTTTTCTATTTACCATGTTATAATGTAAATATTAAATAGGATCTCTAAAAATCCATTATTATTAATTACTTCTCTCCAAAAATGGTTATTGTAACAAACCCCGTATTTGGGATACAATTAACATGTTCAAAATCATTGATAACATAAAACTAGGTAAACATAAAACTAGGTAAACTTTTTTTCCTTGTATATATTAATTTTAATGTTCATAAGAGTTGAAATCATTATTTATTTATACAAATCCTTTTTTTTAAAATCCAATATGCACGATCAATTCAATATTCAAGAAGAATAAATCCTTCCCCTAGTATGTTTTACGTAATTATTTCTATAAAATTATCATATAACTTAGCATAAACATACTGTAAAATTTTACTAAATTAAATTTCGTATATTTCTAATTATTAAATAAAAGAGTAAGATTATACAAAATATATGGATGTTTAGTAATAGATCTAAATACATCTCAAAAGACAGTACTGGAGTTGTATCACATAATAAATGTATAGTCATTCTAAATTCAACATTGAGGTTTATCATAATGAATAATAACAAAACAAAACTTTTGAGGATCCTATAGCAAAAAATTATTATAAGATAAGAATAACTATATGTCTATTTGAAACAATAATTATCAAATTACAAATATCGCTAACATTCATGAAATTTTATATCATCAAATTTCCAATAGTTTCTTAACTCATAATACCATTATTTTTTATATATATTATTCAAATCCATTATCCTAATTATATTATTCAAACCATCAATCACCTTGAGGCTGTTCTCTAATTATTTTTAATTTATATTTTTCTTTTGGAGTTTTCGTGTTTATGAACATTTTTTTATATATATGGAAAGCAAGGATAAAAAAATAAGTGCTGACACTTACATCAAAAATTTCAAGTTGTCCTCTAAGTTTTTGAAATTTGTTCTGAATTTATTTTATCAATTTCATCCTTATTTTTTTATTACTATTGTTTTTATCCAATTGGGAATTGAGCTACGTTGTTTTTCTTATTGGGGGAGCTTGATCTTCTACGTCGCGAGTTTAGAAAGTTAACTAGGAATGACATGAGTTATGTTTTTTAGGGTATATTTTTTTGCATTGATATATTTTCAATATTTCCTTTGTATTTTTTAAATTGTACTTCATTTTTTTATTTTCTTTGAGAATAACCTGATCTTATGGCCCAGGTGGTGGGTTAGGTTTGCTACCTTGGATTGACTCAGATTTTCTTAAAACATTTAATATGTTTTTAGTTTTATCCTTCAAAATTGAGTTTCTTTTATAATTCAACTTATTAATGTTTTCCATTTGCTCTTCTATTGGGTTATTTCATTGGCATGATCCGAAAAGTGATGTTTGGTGAGCTTAACCGGGTTTGCATGTGTATTTTTTTGGTTAATTGATTTATGTTTTATTTAACCCTTTTAGATTGGGTTTGTTAGGAATTAGACTATGTAATCTCCTTTTGATTTTTTTTCTACTGGGTTATCCCAACCTCATGTTCCTAGTTGCACGTTTGACATGCTAGTTCTAAGTTTTTTTTCTTTCCAATTTTAGATTTTAACATTGAGTTGGATAAGAATTGATCTTTGTCATTTTTTTCTTCTTTTAACCAAGAATTGTTTTGTGAATATTATTATAATCACCTTTTTTATTGAATTATATTTTTTCATCATCAAATTAAATAATATCATCTCATTTGATGATTTATGACCCGTGTCACGAGTTTTTCTGATTGCATTCAACTAATCATTTTTTTTATCAGATTAAAAATATTTTCATTAATTTCAATCTTACTGCGTTAAAAAAATAATATGAGAATTTGCATCTAATAGTAAAAACAAAGCATATTATCTTCAATCAAGGTTCTGGTATTTTTTTTACCATGCGAATGTCATCACAACATCTATATTTGTTTTTTTCTCCTAGATCGTGGCTTAAAACCTCGACATGGTACAAGAATTATAAATTGAGCATGACTTCTCCTTTAAATCTTTTATAAATAATAAATTAGCAAAAATCAGATGTTATTAAAAGTTTTATTATATACTGTATAAAGGTAAAAAAATAAAATAGAATGGAATCATCATCTTCAAAACCACAGGAATTTTTATTAAATTAAACAAATCTTTCCATGAAATTCACGCTTCTATGGGCATAGTGATAGATATATATAGATTTTCTTAGAACATTTCGATACACTATATTGCAAGGGAAACTAATAATAGTAATGAACTTCAATGGCAAAGCTACAACCTTGCAAAAACATGGACAAAATTCATCAACTGCTTGGTAAAATTACGAGTGGTGTTGAATTTCTCCCCGCCCCTATAAAGGATCAACGGGGAAGATTATATAATAAGTATGTTTGTGTTCCCAAAGTAGTGAAGAAAGAAAGGAACAAAGCTAACAAAAAGATGGGTCTGAAAGTTGTCTCCTCAGCAATAATATCATTCTCACTGCTGTTATTGTTAGCATCAACTGCTAAAGCCCAGTCAAATGGTGTTTTCGACGTGACTAAATATGGCGGCAAAGAAGATATCACAGAGGTATCTTCTCACAAGCTTTCATTTTATTTTTAAAACTTATATATTTTTTCTTGGATTTTCAGCGTAACACCAGAATTTGAGACCTACTGATCCATTCTAATTTTTTTCCCTTTTCAGGCTTTAAACAATGCTTGGAAAGATGCTTGTGCTTCAACAAACCCCAGCAAAGTTCTTATTCCAAGTGGAACATACTCGTTACGGCAAGTCACTCTAGCTGGTCCTTGCAAGGCTGCGATTGAGCTCCAAGTTGATGGCATATTGAAGGCACCGGTTGACCCAAATCAGTTCTCAGGCGGTCATTGGGTTGATTTCAGTCACGTAGATCAACTTACATTGTCAGGAAGCGGCACTTTTGATGGGCAGGGAAACGTTGCATGGAGCAAAAGTACTTGTAGCAAAGATAAAAATTGTGAAGGCTTCCCAATGGTAATCTACTCACCATGATGAAGCCTAATTTCCTTGTCTCGGGTCACAGATTTAGTGAGAGTTTTTTAATTATATATATTTTATGGTATTAAGAAAGTTTCTTTAATCATTTGTTTTTTGTTTGCTTCTAATATGGATCAGAATATAAGGTTCGATTTCGTCACCAATGCATTGGTCCGAGATATAACTACTCGAGATAGCAAGAACTTTCATGTTAATGTGTTGGAGTGCAAGAACCTCACCTTCCAGCATTTTACCGTGACTGCACCTGCTGAGAGTATAAACACCGATGGAATCCATATCGGCCGATCTACTGGGATCTACATTATCGATTCAAAGATTGGCACAGGCGATGATTGTATCTCCGTTGGCGATGGCACCGAAGAACTACATGTCACAGGAGTAACATGTGGACCTGGGCATGGCATCAGTGTTGGAAGTTTAGGGAGATACCCCAATGAGAAACCTGTTTCTGGAATATTTGTCAAGAATTGCACCATCTCAAATACAGCGAATGGTGTTAGAATAAAATCATGGCCAGATTTATATGGTGGTGACGCATCTAACATGCATTTTGAGGATATTGTCATGAACAATGTCCAAAACCCTGTCGTCGTAGATCAAGAGTATTGCCCATGGAACCAATGCAGTCTAAAGGTATTGCTTTTTCTGTTACAATAAAAATATGTGCACAATATTAAATTAGTGTGACAATATTTTACGTAATTTGTGGCTCAAACACAATTTATCAAAATCTTATTTTTTTACCACTACATGTCTTTTGTGGCCTTAATGTTCTTTCTATTTTTTGCAGGCTCCATCAAAAGTGAAGATCAGTGATGTTAGTTTTAAGAACATAAGGGGAACTTCCGCAACTCCGGTTGCTGTTAAGCTTGCTTGCAGTAGTGGCATCCCATGTGAGAAGGTGGAGCTTGCTGACATTAACCTTGTATATAGCGGATCAGAAGGCCCTGCAAAATCCCAATGTTCTAATGTGAAGCCCATAATTTCTGGGAAAATGAGCGCATCCGGATGTTGAAGATGGGGACTTCCATACGAACTTCTTTTGGTTTCTTCATTCATAGGCTAGTTCTTAGATGGAGGAGTCCCATCTCGTAATTTTGTTTAAACAAATGAATAAAAGTTTATTATTTCAATTTTAAATTCAAGATCGCTTTCTTTCTTTTACAATTTAATCTTATATGTGTATTAATTTCTCAATAAATCTTCAATCTTATGTCTATAAAAAAGCAAGTATAACTCATATATATTGCAACCCTTCAAGTTTTTTTCCTATATTTCTTTTTATTTTAGTTTGTGTGGTTCATTCTGTCATAATCCAATTCTGGGTTATTCCCCAAAATCTACCAAAAATAACAAAAATCTTCAATTTTATGTCTATAAAAAAGCAAGAAAGTATAAATCTTCAATCTTCAAACCTTCATTCAAGTTTTTTCCTTTATTTCTTTATATTTTATTTTATTTGATACTGTTACGAAAAAGTTTGGTGATAGCTTAGTCAAAATAAAACTAGATTATTTTGATTTAAGGCCATTAGGATTGCGAGAATAAATTTGATAATAAAAACAATACAAAGGACTGAAGTTAATGGGCCTGTAAACATTGACAAGTGTGTACAATGCATATCCTAGCAAGTGAATGAAGTCATGGTGCTCTAGCGACATGTATGCCATCCTTCATTGTCTAAACATCGCATTTCACGGTCGCATTTTTTAAGTGGGTTATTTCTTTTTTCTTTCCTTCTTTATTCTCTACATTTGAATCGTCACAACGTGTTCTTTCAAATTGGGAAGCGCATGTAACCGATACGCTAAGGTTTATCATCGACAACTATTTCTTTCTTATTTCTCTATTTTCTCTCTTCTCTCATTAGGATTCGTGCTGATTTGTCCAAAACTCAAAGTTGTCCTCTTATTTATTTTCTTCTCTGTCAACCTCTTCAGTATCATGTAAGTCATCAACAACATTTTTCACTGGTTTCTATGTGTTAGAGAATAATATAAATCATATTCTGGGACCTCACCTATAAGCTTAAGTTTTTAGGTGAGATAGTTCATTAACATGGTATCAGAGCCTTATTGACCCAGCAGTCACGAGTTTGAATCGCACCATCCCTATTCTATTTGATAAAAATCAAGCACAAGGTAGTGTGAGCATGCAAGTTTCAAGCCCAAAGGGCTTTCACTTAAGAGGGGTGTTAGAGAATAATATAAATCATATTTTGGGACCTCACCTATAAGCTTAAGCTTTTAGGTGAGATGGTTCCTTAACACTATGCACACACCTTTTGAATCCTTCTCCTTCTTAAGACATTCCCACCAAAAGTGCCCATTTTCATGACAATTGTAACATTCAATGGTAGACTTGTAAAATCCATCTACCTTTTCCTTGTCCTTTTCCTCTAAAACTGTTGCGTCCACCTCGCCCGCCTTGTTGACATGATGAGTAACCTTCAAAGCCTGCTCATCTGCTATGTGTCTCCCCATCCTTTGCTCGTGTACCAACAAGTTGCTTTGTAGTTCATCAATAAACAGGATGTCAAGATCATTTGACTTTTTAATGGAGCAAACCACATAGTCATATTTAGTAGTCATGGATCTTAGAATATTTTCTATGACTACCATATCATCCAGCCCCCCATGAATCCGCATCGTATTGGTGACGATAAGAATTCATGCAAAGTACTCATTCACTTATTTCCCTTCCTTCATATGTATAATTTTGAACTCTTTGCAAAGAACTTGTAATTGTGCACATTTGACGCGTGTTGCACCTTGGGTTTTTTACTTTAAAGAGTCCCAAATGTCTTTTGCGGTATGCTTCTTCAATATCGTCTCCACATTGATCGATCAATGGCCTGAAACAAATAATTCTTAGCCTTCAAGTCCTTTAGCCTTTGATTAGCAATGTTCTTCTTCAATTCATTTGTGATATTGCTCTCGTATGCTCATATAGGAATTCCAGTATCTACCAAACTCCAATATTCTTTGGAGTGAAAGAAATTCTCCTTGATCATGCTCCAATGATCTTAATTCCATCAAACTTTGGAATTGTAGGTTGCACAACGTGACTTTCAGTTGTCATGATGTTGTTGTTTAACGATGAAATTTGCTTCACTCAAAAATTGTGAGGAGGCTTTGATACAAGATGTTGCGAATGTTGTTTGAACATTCATGAAATAAATGCAAATATAAATTTGCTTGGATGCTCAAATGAAAATCTCAGTTATAAAATCAAAAAACAAATATGGCAATAAATAGTCTTAAAAAGAGAACTAAAAGCTGAAAATATACGGCCCACGTTTTGCAATCCTAACAATGTGATATACAACTAAGTAACTTATTGCTACAAAATAGGACTTATTAATAGCAATAGGACTTATTGCTGAAAAAATATTTTGAGATTCATTTGTTTATGAATTTAATGCATATTTGATATTATATTTTTATTTTATTTGGATGGATTTTAAAATATATTTACTTAAAAAATAACAAATTAATATTTTTTATTTTAATAATTTGAATAAAAACATTAAATTTTGATTGTTGACAATATATACAATTTTCATTCCAATTCTTTTGCATTTCTTCTTTAATCATTCATAGTTCCTAACAAATTGTTATAAGAGCCTCCATTAGGCCTGAAAAATCAAAGCAGCAGACTTTGAAATCCTTACAGCAGCATGATGACGGAAAGAAGCTTTGTTTAGCCAGCTATTCCACAATTTAATGGTCACTATGATCATTGTAGCATGTTGATGGAAAAAGTTTCTTCGATCCAAGGAAATGTGGGAATTGGTGGAGATTGGATATATTGAGTGGATCAATGCAAACTAATGGTCACAAAAGAAGAACAAAGAGATGAAGTTGAAAGATTTGAAAGTAAAACACTACCTCTTTTAGGCAATCGATCGAACAATTCTTGACACCATTCTCAAGAAAGACACTGCCAAAAATATATGGGATTCAATGAAAAAGAAATTTGAAGGAGTGCAAAGGTTAAGAGATCTCATCTTCAAGCCCTCCGTGGAGAGTTTGAAACACTTGAAATGAGGTCTGGTGAAGGAGTGACATAGTGCTTCTCTAGAGTCATGACAGTGGCCAATAAAATGATGATTTATGGAGAAGATATGCAGGATGTTAAAGTAGTAAAGAAGATTTTACGTTCTTTAACTGAGAAATTCAACTATTTTGTATGTTCCATTGAAGAATAAGGCATTGATGCTCTCACTATTGATGAATTACAGAGTTCATTAATCGTCCATGAGTAGAAATTTCAAAGGCATAAGGGTATGGAATAGGCTTTGAAAGTGACATATGAAGGAGGCAGAGGTCGAGGTCACATCTCTCATCGAGAAGAGGAAGAGGGAGACAACAAACAAACTTCAACAAGGCAATAGTGAAGCGTTACCAATGCCATCAACTTGGACATTTTCAATAGGAATGTCCTTCTGGGAACAAGAGTCATTTATATAGAGATTGATGAGGAGGAGGAAATGCTTTTGATGGCTTATGTGGAGATACATCAAGCCAGAAAAGAAGATGCATGGTTTCTTGATTTTGGATGTTCTAACCACATATGGTTTATCAAGCCATGTTCAGTGATCTCAATGAAGAATTTTGACATTCTATGAAGTTGGGAAATAATACAAGGATGAATGTAATGGGAAAAGGAAGTGTGAAGCTATTGTTGAATGGGATCAATCACATTATTGTCAAAGTATATTATGTTCTAGATTTGAGAAATAATTTGTTGAGCATAGGCCAATTACAAGAAAGAGGGTTTGATATCTTATTCAAAGATGGAAAATGCAAGGTATTCCATCCAAAAAGGGGTTTGATAATTCAAACCTCCATGAGCATCAATCAAATGTTTATCTTGTTCCCTCACTCTCAATCTTCCTCTCAAGAACAAACTGGGCAGTGCTTTCATACAGGAACTCAAAACTTGTGTCATCTTAGGCATCGGAGGTATGGGCATCTGTGTTACAAAGGTTTAAAAAACTTATTATACAGGAATATGGTGCATGGACTTGCTTAGCTCTCAATCTCAAGTATAACATGCACTGATAGCATCAAACGAAAGCAACATCGTGATCCTATTACTAAGAAAAGTACCTGTAGAGCAACTAAGAAGTTGGAATTTATTCATGCCGACATTTGTGGACCGATCACCCCTACATCCAACAGCATCAAGAGGTACCTTCTGTTATTCATAGACGATTAAAGTAGAAAAGCCTTAATGTATTTTCTGGTAGAGAAGTTAGAGGCCTTTAATTTTTTTTAAAGCTTTAAATGAATGGCTGAAAAACAAACATGGTTGTTTGTTAAGTGTCTTAACAGTGACAGAGAAGGAGAGTTCCTTTCAAAAGAATTCAACAATTTTTGCAAACACAATGGGATCAAGAGGCAGATGAATATTTCCTATACACCATAACAAAATGATGTACCTGAAAGGAAAAATAGAACCAAAATGAACATGGTTTGATCCATGTTATCTAACAAGAATACCCCAAAAACCTTATGGTCGGAGGCTGTAAAATGGGCTATTTATGTTCTCAATAGGTGTCCCACATTGGCAGTAAAAGATGTTTCACCAGAGGAAGCCTAGACTGAGATAAAACCCTCAATAGATCATTTTAGGGTTTTTAGTTGCAAAGCACACATTCATGTCCCAGAAGAAAGAAGGACAAAGCTTGAAAACAGAAGCATTACGTATGTGTTATTGGGGGTTAGCAAGGAATCAAAAGGTTATAGACTTTTTGATCTTGTTGATTAGAAAATTATCATGATTAGAGATCTGATTTTCAAAGGAGAAGAGCAGTGGAAATGGGGTGAGAACTATGAACAATACCTAGTGACAGATTTAGAATGGGGTGATGAGAATGAAGAAATGATGGGTGAAGATAGAAATAGAGAGGATACTGATAGGGAACCATGTGATACGAGAGGAATTAGACAAATTAATTCCAATGAGGGTGAAGAGAGAGTGCGGAACAGTGAAATTATAGAAAATAAAGAGAGAATTACAAGACAATTATGGGAAAGGCAGCCTCTGGCATGTATGGGAGAATTCCAATGAGGGTGAAGGGTTGTATGAAGATGAAACAAATATGGCATTGGCAATGTCAACAAATCCTTCATTTTATGAAGCCGTAAATAGTACAAACTGGAGGATGACCATGAAGAATGAAATTGAATCCATTGAGAAGAATAAAATGTGGACACTCATTGAGCTACCAGCTGGAGGAAAAAAAATAGGGGTAAAGTGGGTTTATAAAACCAAATACAATGAGAGTGGAAAAAAATTGATAAATAAAAGGCTTGTTTGGTGGCTAAAGGGTATTCTAAAAAATATGGAGTAGATTATACAAAAGTTTTTGCACTAATAGCAAGAATGGATATAGTACAAATGATAATTGCTTTGGCTGCACTCAAAAATTGGATGGTTTCTCAGCTGGATGTCAAATCGGCTTTTCTTCATGGTGAGCTAAGTGAAGATGTTTATGTAGAGCAATCAAGAAGATATGAAAAGAACGGCAGTTAGTAAACTACACAAAGCACTGTATAGATTAAAACAGGCTCCACGAGCTTGGTTTAGTTGAATTGAAGCACGTTTCATTGGTGAAGGATTTCAAAAGTGCGAAAGTGAGCAGACCTTATTTACAAGAAGAAGCCAAGAACGATGAATCATCATTGTAAGTATCTATGTTGATGACTTATTTTTTACTGAAAATGATGAAGTAATGATATACTGAATTTAAAAACTTTATGTCTGACGAAATATGAGGTTCTTTCTTTGAATTAAGGTCTTACAAAAGTCTGATGGCATTTATATATGCCAAAGGAAATATGCATTGGAAATTTTGAGAAGTTTTGGTATGATGGAAAGTAATTTAGTAGGGAGTCCAATAGTTCCAAAGTTTAAGATAAGCAGAGATGCAAATGGAAACACTGTTGATGAAACATATTACAAATAGTTGGTGGGTGGCTTAATGTATCTGACTGCCACAAGACCTAACATGATGTTTGTTACTTGTTTCATAAGTAGATACATGACAAGACCTATGGAGATTCATCTTCAAGCAGCTAAGAGAGCACTTTGATACTTAAAAGGAACTGTGAACTATGGAATTCATTATAAAAAAAGGGAAGACGGAGAGTTGTTAGCATTCACAAATAGTGATTATGCTAACAATATGGAAGATAGGAAAAATACATCTGGTTATGTTTTTCTCATGGGTTCAGGTGCTGTCTCATGGTGTCAAAAAAAATCCTATTGTTACTTTACCGACCAAGGAAGCTGAATTTCGTGGCAACAACAATATGCACTTGTCAAGGAATCTGAATAAAGAGAATTTTAAAGAAGTTAGGACATTCGGATGAAGGTTGTACAACCATAATGTTTGACAATAGTTCATCTATTAAATTGTCCAAAAATCCAGTAATGCATGGTTGTAGCAAGCATATTGATGTGAGGTTTCATTTCTTAAGAAACCTTACTAAGGAGGGTATAGTTGAATTGATTCATTGTGAAAGTCAAGATCAAATAGCAGATATAATGACTAAGCCATTAAAGCTTGAAGTTTTTCAAAACCTTCAGAAATTGCTGGGAGAATGTGAAATTACTGTCATGGTATAAACTAATTGCTTCATAGCATTTAGTTTAAGGGATGGAATGAAGAAATTTTTCTTGTGAATAATATTCTAGTTTGTTAGAATCGGTTATAATAAATAACAGATCTTAAGGGAGAGTCCTAGTTTATAGGACACTGTAAATTTTTGTTCGCAATTTTTTGTTAGAATCGGTTAGAATATTGCTGCAATTTCATAGCTGGTGGAATCCAACCAATACTTTTTTTATATAGAGGTATAACTACCTCGTCTTTGCATCTTTCATGTCTTTACTCATAACAATAACTTGAAAGCTTTACGTTAAGATAGATCATGAAACCGGTTTATTGAGTTCGTTGTAGGTCTTCAAGTACAATTATCTAAAAGCTAAAAGAGCTCACGAGCAAGTTGTTGTTCACAAAGAGACAAATCACTGTGGACGACAATAGTAAAACTCATTTTTTGGGTCGGTTCAGTTTGGTTCGTTCGGTTTGCCGGTTTATTGATTTTTTTTGTTTTTGCAAAGTAAAATAACGGTTTTGTCCCTTGAAAAAGACAAAAAAAATGATTTATCCTTCATGGGTGTCACGGTCCTTACACGTTTTCCATGAATAGCACACGAGTTCGGTAACTACAATTCTACCCCTGCAAACGACAAAATTGTTGACTTGGCATCAGCGGTTACACCGTAATTTCCATTATTTCTTATTATATTTTATTATGCATGAACAGTACCTTCAGTGTGCTCATACTAATATACCTCCATATAAGACAAAATTCATGAATTGTCTGTATGAGTGATTACGTAATTGACCCTGTTTAACATATTATTTCCGACTGACTGCAGCAAGCACGTCTAGAGGACGCGCTGCCGCTTTATGAGCTCATGCCACATTCGTTTGGCACATGATGTCTACTCCGGCGGTGAAAAATTGTCATCCGCCTGTCAATAGATGTGCCTCCATGTCCTCCACTGTATGGTCGAGCGTGTTTCATGGAAATGTGACCGGAGAAGTTCCAATTGGCCGATGAACATTTGTTCCCTCTTTTCTCTCTCTTGCCGGAGAAAGTGCTCGGTAGTCCATGCAGTAGTGCAATTATTCATTTTAGTCCCTTATCTTTTGATTGTGTTTTATGTTCCTGATTTCTGGTATAGAAGTTTTGATTTCTTTCAATTTTTCCCTTCAATGGAAATTGATTATATATTGCATTTTTATTTCGGTCCTCAATCTTTTAATTTCTAGATTGGATTGAAATCTCTATTATATTCGGTATCCAAATTCTGATTTGTTTCAATTTTACTCTTCAATAGCAATTGATTATAAATTTAAGTTTCATATCGTTCCTCTGGCTTTTAATTTCCGATTTGGTTTGAAATTCCTTAATTTTTTCAGTATCAAAGTTTAGATTTGTTTCACTTGTGTACTTTAAATTAAATTTCATATACATTTGTTTTTTATTTCGACCCTTATACTTTTAATCTTTGATTTTATTTGAATTCCTTTATTTTTATATATATATTTCTTCAATAATTGTTATTTTTGTCTATGGTTATATATACATGTCTTAGTTTTTGTTCTTAATTTTTATGATCTCCTCTAATATTATTTTTTAAAATATTTAATGTTTTTTTAAAATTTAATTTGTTTTGGTGATCTTTTGAAAAATGATATTTAGTATTTTTTCCCTTCTATTTTTTTTTATTATTTATTCTTCAAAAAATATGTAATCAATTTTTTTCTCATTTCTTTTTATTATTCCTTTTTTGCTAATATTTTTAGTTGTGAAAATTTCTAATTATTATAATTAAGGCATTAAAAATAATGATAATGATTATTTGTAAGGTTTTTTTTACTACATATATGTCCAAGATGATGATTGAGGACTTTCCAACACTTGATGATCATATGTCCAATTGCAAGATATGTTATTCTAGAAAGCTAAGCAGGAAAACTTTCCTAAAAGTCACATGGAGAGCATTAACGAAGCTGCAATTAATTCATACAGATATTGCAGGACCACAAATGACACCTTCTCTAAATGGTAGTCTCTATTATGCTGTGTTCATTGATGATTACAGTAGGATGTATTGGATTTTCTTCTTGAAACACAAGTCAGAGGTAGCTCAAGTATTCTGGAATTTTAAAGCCAAAATTGAAAATGAAAGTGGTTGCAAGATTCAAGCCCTTAGATTTGACAATGGGAAGGAATACATATCAAACACCTTCAACAAGTTTTGCGAGGAGGCAGGCATTCATCATCAGTTAACAGCTCCATACACTCCACAACAAAATGGAGTTAGTAAGAGACGAAACAAGTTCATCTAGGAGATGACAAGATGCTTGTTACATGAGAAGAAACTGCCAAAGAAATTCTAGGCAGAAGCAGCAAACACTATTGTGTTCTTGCAAAACAAGCTGCCAATAAGAGCCTTGAAGGATCAAACACACTTTGACGCATTGTATGGTTATAAACCATCTTTGAATTTTGTTAAGATTTTTGGATGTCTATGTTTCACTCTTGTCCACAGATGAAAAGAGACAAACTTGACAAAAGAGCACTTCCTGGCATCTCCATTGGCTATAGTTCGGTTGCAAAAGCTTATAAGATTTTCGAACCATAAACTGGAAAAAATGTTATAAGCAGGGATGTTCAGTTCATGGAAGATCAAGAATGGGACTAAAATGATGCAAAGAAAAGCAATCCAACCTCAATTGAACTAAAGAGTAACCTTCTAACTTCAGACATAGAAGGACAATATGATGAAGACTATCAAAGTGACTTGGAAGACAACACTCCTGTTAGAGGCACAAGATCACTTCTTGATGTTTATCAAATATGCAACATTGTCGTATGTGAACCTGCAGATTTTGAAGAAGCCAAATTGAATCAACATTGGATTACTGCAATGACGGAGGAGCTACTTATGATTGAAAAAAACAAAACATTGGAGTTGGTTGATCATCCTCAAATAGAAAGGTGATTGGACTTAAATGGGTGTACATAACAAAGCTTAATGTTGATGGCTCAATCAACAAGTATAAGGCAAGGCTTACGGTCAACGATTATGCACAAATATTTGGTGTAGATTACTCAGACAATTTCGCACCAATATTTGGTGTAGATTACTCAGACAGTTTCGCACCAATAGCAAGACTTGATACCATCAGGCTACTACTTGTCATTGGAAGGTGTATCAACTAGATGTCAAGTCAGCATTCTTAAATGGTGTTTTGCAGGAGATCTATGGAGAGCAACCAGAAGGCTATGAAAATGAAGGAGAAGAAGACAAGGTTTGTTTCTTAAAAAGGACCTATATGGATTGAAGCAAGCTCCAAGAGATTGGTACGGCAAAATTGATGAACATTTGCAAAACCTAGGGTTTGCTAAAAGCCTCTCTGAATCAACATTGTACGTCATTCAAAATCGAGATGACATTCCGATCATCTCATTATATGTTGATGATTGCTTGTGACAGGAAACAAAACCAATAATATGGATGAATTCAAGCAAGAAATGATGGATGTTTTTTAGATGACAGGCCTCGACTTGATGACCTTCTTCCTTGGAATGGAAGTTGTTCAGGCAGAACATGAAATCTTCATATGTTAGAAGAAGTATGCCAAAGAAATCCTTAAGAACTTCAAACTTGAAGAATGAAAGGTTGTTAGCACTCCTATGAATCAAAAAGAGAAGCTATGTAAAGAAGATGGAGCTTAGAAGGTTGTCAAACACAATTCAGGAAACTAGTTGGATGCTTGATGTATCTCACGACAACTAGGCCTGATAGTTTGAATGTTGTGAGTATCTTGTCTAGATTCGCATTATGCAAGTGAATTACATTTCAAGGCTGTTAAAAGAGTAATTAGGTATGTCAAATGAACATACAATTTTGACATCAAATACACAAGAAGCAATGAGTTCAAGCTGGTAGGATACTCAGACAGTGACTGGGGAGATTCTATTGATGATTTGAAGAGCACTCTTTATTGAACTTGAAGGCTAAATAATCCTTGCCAGTTCGTTGTTGAATTTGAATAATAAATTAGGCATGGGGACATGCAAATTATGCAGAAAAAATGATGATAACGAGTAAAATTTCCAACGAGTTCCAGCTACATCTGCTGCTGTGAGCCTGTAACCAGCACTCTGTTTTTAATCTTCCTCCTTGTGGGTCCTGACTCCTTAGCTCGTTAAGTGCGAGGGATCATTAAACCGGGTTCACGTGTCCCAGCAATATCGGTTAGAATTTGGAAAGGAAATGGGAGATGACCTTTGCTTATAATCCAATCGGCTATTTAAAATTAGAATTATATAGCCGAATGTCTTGCAAACCTCTTATTATTGAAACAACAAAACCTTGAGTAGATTGATATGATTTTTCATTGATATATATATATATATATATATATATATATATATTATAATCCAATCGGCTATTTAAAATTAGAATTATATAGCCGAATGTCTTGCAAACCTCTTATTATTGAAACAACAAAACCTTGAGTAGATTGATATGATTTTTCATTGATATATATATCAAAATGATTAAAATGTAACCAATTCAATTATAATGTTTGATTTGATTTCAATTAAATAGATAAATAAAATGAATTTATGTATTTTTTAAAAATAAAATTCATTTTATTTTATTTTTTATATTACTCTCATTACATTCATATTAACTCTTCGAAGATCTAAAAAAAGAGTTGCAAGAGTATTTTTCAAGAATTTAATATTATTATTTTTATTTGAAATTGTAAATCATAAGGATTGACATATGATTTGCTTTTATAGTGTTTTTAAATATTGAATTTTACTTTAGTAGTTATTAACATTTAAAATAATTTTAAACTTAAAAAACTATTTAAATATTTAAGTTGAATTCAATTGAATTCTTTTAATTTTCTTTGTATTTTGGATTTTGATCCTCTAGTTTCTTTTTAAAAAACATTTGGTCCTTGATATGGCAATAATGTGGGTTTGGGTATGGTAGGTTGTTTTGTTTGCTTATGAATATGGATGTCGAGGTGTTAAGAAAATATTTTGTTGCTCGGTTGATACACAATTTAGTAAAATCAAACTCAATTTTATTGGTTTACACCAATTAAAAGTAAGAGGACTAAATGTTAGGATATGATGAATATTAAACCCCTTTAATTTTCTCTTGTCAGGGAGTTATTGCAAGAAATAGGGGGAAGGCACATTATTTTCTCACAGTTACTAGAATTTATTATTTTATTTTATCTTTCTAGATTTGTTTTTGTGGGTATTTATTTAATGATTTATTTTGTTGTCATAGATATAGAGATCTCATAATATCAAAAGAAAAAATTTGTTAGAACAAAACTAAATTCTATTATATTAGAGAAATTAGGATTTGAGAGACCAAATTTCAATACTAAAATAAAAATGGATGTATACCCCCTCATAAATGCTAGACTACAAACGGTAAGACTTTAAAATGAAAATCCAAGAAGAAGAAAAATTGATAAATACTGATGATGGTAGCGGTGAAGATGATGATTACGGTGATGATAATAATAATAAACATAATGTGTAATAGAGAAAATTATCTTCATAAATTATTAAAAAGGATTTTGGATTTTAACTTAAAATTCATAATGTAGAAACGGGTAAACAAGTTTTTGTGGGTAAAAGAATAAGAAAAATAAAAAATGATCCAAAAACAATAGTGTGGCAATAAATGGTAAACTATGATAAAATACAATACAAAGAAAAATGGCAAGATTGATGGTACAGGAGTCAACTAAAAAATTTAGCATTTTATTACTTCAAAATTTAAACAATCAACACAATTTTGTTAAAAAAGGTTTCAACACCAAAACTAAATCGTGAGATTTAAACTCATTAAAACATGTTATTGATGTGAGTAAACCATAGATTACTAATTAATCAAGTCCAAAAAAGAATCTAGTGCATAGAAATAGACCAAAAGTGGTTTTAATCATGGAGCTAAGGCAATGTTCTTCGCAAGAACACGAAGAACATTGCCAGGCAAAAACCCAAAAGCATGCCTAGAAAACCAGACACTATCACGCCTCCAAACTATTATTTTAAAACATGCTTATTTTTATTCCAGCAGGTCACATTAACACACATAAACACATTTGAATTAAAAGCACTAACAAAAATTATCGAAACATTAAAGATAAGTTTGTGATAACAAGTCCAAACTATAACAACTACACACAACTTATACTTTTATGCAACATGAATTCAAAATTGATTTTTTAAATATTTTGTGCATAAACAGGCCTAACATGCTGAGAATAAACATATTTACATCAAAATACATAAATTATGTCAAAACATAAACTAAAACAACATTATATATACCATAAAAATAGTAGTTATAACCATAAGAAATAAAGATAAAAAATCTTTAAAATAACAACATAAAAATAAAAATCTTGGTAGTAAAGAGGTGAATTACATCATTCGTTCAACATTCAAACCTCTTTTATATTCTTAATAACATAATGTAAACATAAATAAACCAAAAGTAAACTAAAAAACAATAAAAACAAGCCACAAAGGACATGTTTTTGAATAAGAAGAAAATATAGAACTATTATCCCTTTACTTTCTTTTTTGCAAGATATTACAACTAACAAGCTACTATTCACTTTCCAAGATTAGGAAACTAATCTTAGGCTCCTAAATTCTACTTATCTAAGATTCCTACTTCTCTTTTCTATTTGGTTTTCATTTTTGACCTCTTGATATTGAAGGAAATATTTTAAACCCTTGATAAGAACCCATTGAGGAGCCTTAGAGTGTGAACACATGAAAAACAAATCGGTTTTGTACAGTAACTTAGTTCAAAAGGATAATCAGGTTGCCTACTTTTGAGGCTTCATTGAAGTGATTCTTACTTCATTTTCATCAAAAACCACCACAAATCAGTGTTGGAGTTGCACACCTTTTATTTGGATCCGATCTAGGGTTTTAAATTTGGGATTGACAAAATTCAATTCAGTCCCTGTATTTCATTTGTTTTCAATTGCACCTCAAATTACCTATAAACTATTAATCTCTTTTAATTTCACCTGCTGAAACCAATTTTCACCCTTTAAGTTGGCTATTTTTTTTAATTTGTGCATTTTGCCCTCAATTGACTAATAAACCTTCAATTTCATCAATGTGGCTTCTAATTTAGTCAATTTTAGCCCCTATATTCTCATTTCTTTCTTATTTTAGTCTTTGGTTTTAGATTTCTTAAATAAAATTCTTAAATAAAATCAGGAGTCAATCATGCAATTAACTCTTGATTTGACTAAATTAACTCTAAAAAATGCAATTTGATACCCAAACCTTAGTGTCTTCTAATTAGTTCCTAAATTGACTTCGAAAATAGATTTATCTTGCAATTAAACCATCAAATACATTAAAATAAACTTGAAAAAATCTAACTGAATACTAAAACATCCAAATTTGAATTTTTCTTTTTTAGCTGAATTTTTGTCTTGCAAACACGACTTGCAATCGAAAATACACTATCAGATTTTCCAATTTGTAAAGTCTAATCTTTATTGACTAGTTATCGACAATTTTCTAGGTGTTCTAGAATACGCTTCTCACTTGTAGGGTTTTTTTATTTTTATTAATATATTGTTTTGTATTTTCTCTCTTTTTATGATTTTTTTGTTTATGTGAGGCCCCAAAATAGGTGACAACCTTTTAATTTTTCAAAACTCCCTCTCATAAGACAACTTTGCTTTTCTTTTGTGTGTTTATTTTTTGTTGTGCACTTATTATTTTTCTAGTTAGATTTTACTCACAATACAAACCAAACTAGTCTTTTAGATATTCTAAAGCAAGGGATTGGTTCCGTAAAAGAAAGGTTTTAACACCCCTAGTACGTCATACCTAAGGTAAGTTATTTATTGTTTTTGGTTGACCTTATGATTGCTATGGTATTGATGTTATCTTATCAAGTTTCCTAGGATATGTTTGCTATGATGAGTAGACTTGAATTCATTGTCTAAGAGAAAGTATCCTTTGCTAAATGGATCATACCTTTAGATATGTCTATACAGTGGCAAAAAGAATCGATGCAGATCTCTTAAAATCTGTGTTTGATTTAAAATAAATTTACAACCTATTAATTAAGAGACAACTAGGACAAAAATCTAAGGAGATTTGATGTGCTTAGAGCTCATTTTTGCCTTTAGTATTTCAAATATTTGTGAATCGTTATTCGCAAGGAAGAGGAATAAAAATTAGAAATCTAAGGAATTCATAGCGCTTTAAAAACCTATATTTGCCTTAGTGTTTAATACCTTCACGACTTGTAAATCGTGGAGTCAAAAATTGAAATGTCCCTAATTATAATCAGGGCTTCTTTCAAAATTTTGTGATTAAATAAATAATAATGACTTGTTATTCCTAGAAAAGTATTTTGGATATTTACCACTTAGTATTTCTTTATCCAAATATTAACAATGAATAATAGCGAATTTTCCCCAATAATATTTTTGATACTAACCCTTTTGAGATTTCTTTACCCAAATATTAATAGTAAATAATATATGAATCCCCTAAAAAATAAGATTTTTTTATTTGTTTGTGGAATATTGACCAATATCCTTTGGAATTTACAAACATATTGTAAAATCCAAAATACAAGAGTAATTTTTATGTTTACAAAATCCATTTTAAAACACATTTTTTTAAACTTCAAGTATTTTATTTTAAAAAAAAAAGAGGAAATGCTTAAGATATGTTAAGGTATTGGTCGTATGCATGAAAATGTTTTTTTGGTATATATGTATATTTGTCGCATTGCGCTGAAAATCGGGTATTTTAATATGAGATTGGTATTTTTTTTAATATAAAAAATACAGACCTTGAAATAAATATACCAGAAAATCATAAATCTTGTTCTCTTATTTATATATTTTTAGAAGACAAAAAAAAAAAAAAGAGTGTCAGTTCACTTGCCCAACCCAATGACTTGGCTAGGCAAACAAGAGGCAAGCGTGAGCTGCGTTACACATACCCTTTTGGTTATTGTTAAGTGAATTATAATTCACTTGAACAATAAACATAAAGGCAACACAGTGACCATGCAAAGTGAAGAGGATTGCATGGGATTTACCTGGCCATTAACGGGTGGAGACGATGATGTTGGAGCTCCTGCACATGACCGGTGATTACTGGTTCTGGAGGAGCTGCCGGTAGGGTAGTGTTTGCCTGTCTTTTTCTTCTCACTACTTCTCTCCTTGGCACCTAATGGGCAAAGACGATATTGGAGCTCTAGCGCATGAGTGGTAATCACTAGTTCTAGAGAAGATGTCAGCAGGGTTGGTGTTTGTCTGTCTCTCCTTGCTGGAGACAATGATGAAGATGTGTTTTGTTGGTTGAATGGACAGTCTTCCCCTACTATTTTCTTGTTTTTCTTTGTTTTGTTGGCTACCTCTTTTTTGTTATCTTCCCCTTTTTTCCTTCTTCCTTTTGTTCCCTTTGTTTCTTTTCTTCTGCCCCCCTTTTCCTATGTCAACACGGGAGGGATATATATAGCCTACACATAGCTCTATTCAGGGAAGATTTATTGCATTCCAATGATTCTGAGGCAGAAAAAAACATGATTTGCAGCTCAAAAATCAAGTGAAAGAATCATGGAAACCAGTGGAAAATTGTAGAGAAAAAAAAAGAATTTGCAGGTGGGGGTTGTTCTCAACATGACGATGGACAATAACTATTGTGGTAGGATTTTATGCATTTACACTAGACATTTAAGTGAGAATATCTTGAAATTTTGATATCAGAATCAGGTGATTCAAAACCTAAATTCATCTATACATGCATTACTACAACTTTCATGAAGGACCCATAGTTAGGAAAAATTGTTTTGATGAACAAAATTTTCCCATAATATGCTTGGTCAAAACCTGTTTTGAAGAACCGAATTCTTGGCAGGGATTTATCCAACCTTATATCTATGGTAAAAAAATGGCACCCTGGTTTTGCGAAAATAAACAAAATATAATCTTGCACGACAGTCAAACAACATAAATTAATTTGAACCAATTCCCCCCTTATTTTTTTTTAAACGAGACTAATTAACTTTAGTGGTCAAAAAACAAGGTAATGCTTTTTTTTGCTCTAAAAACTTAGTTCTTAAATAATTTTAACCCCAAAACACTCATTAACATGTTTAATACACCTATAAACCAATTCATCAACCCAAAAAAAAGGTAAAAAAAATGGGTTAGATTTATCTTCCTAGATATAATTTGTTTTTCAGACAATATTAACAAATACACTAAAACAAAACGGATATCATTGTTCACACACACTCAAAGTCACTGTGGACGCGAGCTTTCTCCTCCATGCGTCGCGCGTGTTCGTCCACCCTATTTTATTTTATTTTCCTTATGTGAACAGTGTAATGACGCTCGAACCCCCGCTAATAAGACAAAAACACGTTTTCGGCTGAGGGCTACGGTTGTAATTGCACGCGTACGGACCGGTCCGGTTTGGTCCTGTCCGCCGGAACTTTTTTTTTTTAGTATTTTTGAAAATGTGTTATGACGTTCGTAGCCCCCGAAACAACAAAATCCATCAATTCGTCGCAGGGGTGGTTTAGTAATTGACCACTACGTTACTGTGCACTTGCGTCAGCAGGCCGTACGGGCGTGTCGGCGCGTTTTGTGACCTTGGTCGATTCAGGCGGCGCGTGCGGCTTCACACGGCGGTTAAAATTTTGCCTCCGTCGGTCAAAACAATTCGCAACCCTTCCCTGAATCTCATGGAGTGGCGCATGCTCTTCAAATATCGACTTGGAGGCTCATATAGTCGGTTGAACGTTTATGTCCTCTTTTCTCTCTCCTCAGTGCGGGAATCAATATCAGTCCCCCGAGTTATTGTGCATGCATTTCAGTCCCTTGGCTTTTGTTTGATTTCTGTAATCCAAGTTTCGAATTCTTTCAATTTCATCCTTTCATTCAAATTGATATATATGCAATTTGCATGTCAGTCCTTCTTTTTTGAATTTTTCGGTTTTCTATTAGATCCCTTAATTTGTTTAGTGCAGCAGGTTATATTGTTTTCAATTTTGTCATTCATTTCAAATTCATTATATATTGCACTTTAATTTCAGTCCCTCTTCTTTTAAATTTTTTTCCTTTTAAATCTTTGAATATTTTTGGTACAAAAAGTATTAATTGTTGTCAAATTAATCCTTCACTTTAAATTAATTATAATATAATAATATAATTAATAATAATAATAATAATAATAATCTTTTTTTTAAATCACAAATATTTTTTAAATGCTAACAATAATAATAATAATAATAATAATAATAATAATAATAATAATAATAATAATAGCAATGCTAATTTTTATTTTTATTTTATTTTTTTGTTTTATCTTTTGTTAAAGTTTCTTGAATATTTTTAGTCTATCATTAATTATATGTTCTAATATTTATTGAATATTATCGCATAGGAATATATATAGGGAGACGAAAACATGACCTAGGATTTTTTGAATAAAAAAAACTTAATATCATTATTCTTAAATACATTTTATATAATAATATAATGAATTACTCAAATAACATAAAAAAATTTATTTAATATTGTCGCCTATAAATATATAGAGAGAGGAAAAAAATGACCTAGGATTTTTTCCTTAAAAAAATTTTAATATCAATATTCTTAAATACATTTAATATAATAATATAATTAATAAATCTTATAAAAAAAAATTTTTGCCTTGGAATTTAAATTTGGTGCTCTTTTGTTTAGGTTTATTTCTTAAAAACAAATTTGCAATATTTTCATTTTTAATATTTTAAATATAATATTACCGGGGGGGAATTAAACTCAAAAAAAAATTACAAATTTACTTAGGTTATCTACAATTAAAAAATATACGGGTCACTTCCCGTTTCGATTCATGTTCTTTTTAGACGGCAAATAAGTCATTATATCACGTAAGAAAATTAAGTTCATTTCTGGAAAAATGTAAATATTTTTATTTTTAATGTGTCAGATCTAATATTGCTAGGGAGAAAATGGAACTCAAGAAAAATATATAGAGGGAGAGGAAAAATGACCTAGGATTTTTTTAAGGACAGAAATTCATATCAGTATTCTTAAATACATTTAATATAATAATAAGATGAATAAATCTTATAAAATAAAATAAAATATTGGTTTCAAAATTAAATTTTGTGCTCTTTTGTTTAAGTTTATTTCTTGAAATAAATTTGCAGTGTTTTGACTTTTTAATTATATATTTGTGTATTTATATCAAATTAAAATATGTTAAACCAATTATATGTTCTAATATTTATTGAATATTATCGCCTAAGAATATATAGAGAGAGAACAAAATAGCCTAAGATTATCCTTTAAATTAAATATATTATGGAAATTATGTCAAATTAATTATATATTTGTATATTTATGTCAAATTAAAATATGTAAAACTAATTATATGTTTGAATATTTATTGAATATTATCGCCTAAAAATATATTGAGAGAGAGGAAAAATGACTTAGGATTTTTTTAAAGACAGAAATTCATATCATGTTTTCTTAAATATATTTAATATAATAATATGATTAATAAATCTTATATAAAAAAAATATTGGCTTCAAAATTTAATTTTGTGCTCTTTTATTTAAATTGATTTCTTTACAAGAATTTCCAATGTTTTCATTTTTAATATTTTAGATCTAATATTACTGGGGGAAAAAAACATCTCAAAAAAAAAATGTTGACAAATTTACCTGCATTATCTACAAGTCACTTCCCGTTTCCATTAGACTGTTCTTTTTAGACGGCAAATAAATAATTATAGCACAAAAAAAAATTAAGTTTATGTTTTAAAAACAAATCACAATATTTTTATTTCTAATATGTCTGATATTTATTGAATATTATCGCCTAAAAATATATTGAGAGAGAGGAAAAATGACTTTGGATTTTTTGAAGGAAAAAAATTCATATTAGTATTCTTAAATATAATTATACTAACTAAATATCAAAATAATAAAATACAATACATATAAAAGCAATCAATTTTTTATATAGATAAAAAAAAACCAGCCGCATCGCGCGGGTATACCGCTCGTTAAGGCTCTAAAACACAACAATCAAACCTCTTTCACCGCATAAAACTATGGACTTAAAAAAAACCATTTTGGTGGTCGAAAATGGCTTGAACAGTGATATTTTTTGTATCATCACCAGTATTCAATGACCCCCCCCTCTCCTATCTCTAATTAGGGTCTAAAAAATAATACCAATGAACTTTTGTATCAAAAATAAATTTTTAAAATTTAAAAGGACTTAAATAGTATAAATTGTGTTATTTTTTAAGATCCGCTTGAGTTTACTTCTTGCAAAATTTCTGGCACGTCACCCATATTTGGCTCTTTTTTCATTGCAGTCTCTTCTTTCAATTTCCCCATGCTTAAAAATTTAAAATATTGATCTTAAATCAGGATCAAATCACTCAAAATAAACTTTTTAAGGTCAAAATGAATTATTAAAAAATAAATAATAAGTCCATAATATTTTATAAGTATGAACAGTGTTTATATACAGTAAAAAAATTCATAGTTTTAGTGTTTTGTACAATGTACATGAGTCAAGCATGGACCTTATAATTTTAGATGAACATCAAAATTCAAGTTGGCTCCACTCGGTTCATTAGGAGTCCTATTGTAAATGCATCAATATGTTCCAATTGCTTATATAGTTGAATCAAGAAAGAAAAAATACTTGTAATTATTTCTTCATGATCAGAAAATTTATTATTGCTTAATTATAGACGCTTCCTTAATTGATTTGGGGAAAAGGATAATCACAACCCTAACACACAATTAAACACCCTATTAACCAATACTTGTATACAAGACAGTAAATTAAAGTTGGTGCACGTGCTATATATTGTTTCTAACACTCATTACACGTATGTTTATGACATATATATATATATATATATATATATATATATATATATATATATACACTTACATTTTAGTACTAAATGGATGGAGAGAGCAATTTTGTGTTTCTGTTAAAGAAAAAGAAAAGAAAAACACAACAAACATGACAACTTTTATTTTAATATATGAACAATCATGATTAGAGACCTGCATAAAGCAACTCACAGCCTAAGAACCCACCATATAGCAAAATAGTAACCTGCCAATAATTTGTTACAATATAACCAAATGACTCCATGTGCTGTTTTCAATCAAGACTTTTTTAAGAATAATAACAATTATAAAGACAAGTATACATAAAATAAATAGTTTTTTTTTTTTTTTTTTTTACATTTACTAAAGCATATAATTTGCTATTTATTTTATGGTGCGCAACATTTATTTATTTGTGCTGGTACGATAGCTAGTCTTCTGACCTACAAGGTCATGACTATAAATCCAAACAACTAGCCGTCCAGCCAAGACGAGTTCATTTCTGAATTTCGTAAACACGCAAACATAATGAGCTCCTTCAATGGTTGTTCCTGTCAAAAACTTTAGCTAGAACTCTGCTGATGGGAAGTTGATTATCAGTGAGAACAGAAAAGGAAAACGTTTAAAACAAAACACACGCATGAGGGCAAGGAGCAGGATTGAAAATCTCAGAACAAAATTCTACTATCTTTTCCCTGGAAGAAACCACAGAGAGATGTTCCTTCACACGTGTTGGCACCCTACAGGTGACTTGTTTTGATAGTTTGAAAAGATGATGAAATCCTGATACATCTCACAATGAGTTAAGCTGACAAACTAAGAGAGCTTCCGAACAACAAATCAATACGTTACTAAACTGTGGCATGCCCTCAGTACCTTCTTGTTTTGGAATCGCTTTTAGAAAGTATCACCCCAGAAAGCTTGTTGACCTCATACAGTAGACCAGCAGAGAACAAGAAACTGCATTAAATACAAGTTGAATACAGCCATTAGCACACATTTGCAGGACATTTAATGTTAGTTTTCCATTAATCATATTGATTAAATGCAATCTACATTTAATTTCATATTTTCATCACTCAGCATGAGCATAATTCTTACCAGATCTGCTGTATTATTTAGAATTCAACCCATTCTGCCTTGCAGTTCATGATGTTTTTATGGCACATAACCTCCCTTAAATCCCACAGATGAAATTACATGTTCATGAATTCTGAACCACATATTGTCATTGCATTTAGAAATCAAGAACGTCTTAACTCTCAATGCATCTGAATTAAAACCATTTCTAATCATTAATATGACTATGGTGCATACAATCATTATTGTCTCTTTACTTCTTTCAATATGGTTCATATAATCATTATTGCCTCTTTACTTCTCTCAATATCGGGATGACTTTGCTTTCTTTGCACTGACTTCATTGATGGTTTCTATTCTATGTTCCTATATTGTTTGGAACAAACTTATGACATTACAGGATGCTCTCAGTCCAAAACATAAACACCCTCAAATTTCCTTGAAAGGTTATCCATGCCCACAAGATACACTACCAGGCCAGTTCAGGTTATGCAATTCAATAGCTGCATGCCTTGCATGATCAAATTTTCCAGTCCTTTATCTGTAAAACGACTTGAAAGAAGAAAAAATTGCAATTCACTGTGGTTCAACTAATTATGCCAGCTCTGTTACAAGCCAGCTTGTAAATCAACACACAAGAAAGTTTCACACAAATTTCTCATCAACAAAGCATTTTTTCCTAAAAATGTTAAATGATAAATGCACAGGCACTTTAAAGTAGCAAACATGCTTCGTTTCACCATATCCTTATATAGAATACCTCATGGCACGATTGATGACTGACACAATGATAATCCAATGGGTGGTTAAAAAACTAATGACAGATAGATTTTGAGTATTTTTCTCTCAAGCATGCATTGGAAAAAACATATAGTGAAAACCAAAATCATATTTACTTATTAACCTTACCATGTAGTGATGCAAACACGATGCACGGTGCCAGCAGCAATTAGAGCAACAGCTTCTGCTATGATGACTACAAAAAAAAAAAAACATTAGCGGTAGATATATTCATGACCTTTATGGACAGCAAAGGTGATTGAAAAAAAAGGGACAAAATAATAAGGTTATAGATACATGAGTCCTCCTGATCCTTATATAGCGACGTCAATCTCACCACACCTTACGGAGGAGAGTAACATGCTAATGAAAAGATAACTGCACAATCGGAATCATGTACATATAATCTATTGAGGCTCAGATCAATAGCCTTATGCCTTCTTCCTTAACACAAACCACGCCAAAAATGAGATGGACTATGTGCTATAAATTGATAGATTAACTTCATTGACTCTTAGTCATTTGAAATATATTGAAAGGATAAGGTTAGGATCTACACGGAGTCAGCCAAAATAAAAGGGGAAGAAATGCAAGCTATCACCAACAGCAAAAAGTATCACGTGACAAATCAGCTGATATCATGTATGAACTGATCCATAGATTTGAAAGAGTGAAACTTGTGATAGGCAGCTTAGGAATATCAACTCAGAAATACACCACAGCCATGCAAATTCAGAATCAACATGATATGCCCTATACTCCGGCAAAAGAATACATTTACCTAAGAAACGCTAAATGCAAATAATATATATATATATATATATAAATAAAAGGTAGTATATCCATTCACCCAAGCCCCTCCTCCGGTCCTCTTTCCGGAAAGAGGGAGATAAATAAAAGAAGAAAGCAAGCGAAAACATAGACAACAAAGTGCACTCACCAGCACCCCACCCAGTCTTTCACGCCACAAGTTTCCTGATAATTCCCAATTAACTACAAAACAGTAATAAAAATAAATAATTTTATTACACCCAAGCGGATCATGATAAAATATAGTAAAAAGAAAAAAGAAAAAAGAAAAAAAAACTCACAGTGAGGAGGACAAGAAACAAGAGAGAGCTGATGAATCCGCCAAGGATGGTAAATAACTCGGTGGAAGCCAATTTAGAGCGATACATCTCTTGAAGTGAAAGAATTACTGTGAATAGAAGAAAGGAATATAGCATTGAGCTTCCTGCTCCTGACGCCATGCTCTCTGCATTCATAATTATTATACGCACAAAAAAATCATTAGATGAGATTAGAAACAAGATCGTGTATAGACTAATCTATAATTAGTAGCAGATCCGGAAAGGTTAATAATAAATCAGGAGAATTTGAAGCCTTACCTTTAGAAAAGAAACCCTAACCACACCGATCTACGCACGCTCTGTGTGTTTACTTTATGTCTCGATCCTCTTTCAAGTTTCAAGAGCGTCAGTGCCTCGACTAGAAAAAAAAATGAGATCTCCTCAGGCCATCAACGGTGTCGTTTTTTGTTTCCTTACTTTTTATCTGGACATCCAAAACGCTGCGTTGAACAATGGGTTTTCTGGGATATTTGTGAGTGTGGTAGCATTGTTTTTATTTGAACCCTATAAGTTTAGCGAAATAACTATCTAATCCTTTTATTTTAAGAAACTAAAGATCAAGCTCCAATACTTTCATAACTATTTGTACTTTAGTCCTTTCATTGATTTCTTTTTCCTAAAATATCCTTCATTTCTTATCACGTATATACAATTTTGTACTGTCCACATTTACTATACTCCAAACAAAATAATCAATTTCTCATATTCTTCCTTTCTTTCGGCATGAACTAAATTCTAATATTTTTCATGTAGGTTTTAAACATCACAGCAAGACAAATAATGATAATTACATCATCAACTATTTTGTTATTAATTATTTCATCTATAATTTTATAGTATTCTTAAAAAAAACAAAAATAATCTTAAGAAACAAATGGTTATTGCCAAATATCAAATAAATCAAACTAAGTTCACATAAATAAACAAATTAGTCAAGCACATATAAAGGATTTGGCAACCAGCTGATAAGTTTTATTTTAAAAACATTTTTATATTATCAATTAATTAAGTAATATTTTATCTTAAAATTATAACTTCTTAAATTATTATTTTTTTAACTTAGTAGTGGTGTTGTCAATTTCATTTCGTTTCAGCTGCAACGACTGAAACGTTTCGTACTAGTTAAAAAACCAAGATATAACGGTGTCGTTTTTACCTCGATTTAAATTCCGACCCATTCCAAAATTTTCAGCCAAATACCGCCTGAAATGTTCCGATTTTGTTCTTCCCGTGTGGCTAAATAATATATTTTTAAATAATAAATAATTTCACAATATCAATCATATTTCTTAATCCGACCGTTAAATTGAGATAAAATTTTACAAGGAGTCTCTTGATATATTTATATATATATATATTATGTTAAAATTTCAAAGCAATCAGAGATTGTGATGACCTTACGAGATTGATGATGACATTCTCATAATATTATATGTGTTAAATATTATAATTATCTTAATAAGAACACTTTTTACTATCAAAGTTAAATAATAAAATATTAAAACACTTATCATAAACTTATTTTAATGTTTTTTATCAACGTAGTAGTCTGAATCAATGTATCTCAATTAATCTTATAAATTTTAAAATTAATAATTATATAAAATTTTAATAATTATCATATTAATAAGTTCAGAAATCAAATTTGAGATTTCAAGAAAAATAAATTCTTTAGTATACAACGACCACTTAGATGATTTTTTTTTTAATGTTCTTAATTGCGGCACAACAAGCATCTTATTTGTTTTTTCTTTTAGAAGGATAGGATCAAACGAATAGAGTCACTAGTCTACGATAAAAATAATTATAGAACGACGTCGTAGATCGTCAACCAACACGAGATCGTCTAGTCGCCAAACGAAGTGATGAATTGTTGAAGAAAATCAACTGTCAATGGAATCACCGGAATTACCAGAATGTCCGGTGTGTCTATCAACCTACGACGGCGAGTGCACAATCCCAAGAGTACTCCCATGTGGGCATACAACCTGCGAGTCATGTCTTAAAAATATCCCTCAGAAATACCCTCTAACCATTCGCTGTCCTGCATGTACACAACTTGTCAAGTACCCATCACAGCAAGGTCCTTCTTCTCTTCCTAAAAACATTGATCTCCTTAGACTGATTCAGCAGCTACAAGATCATAATCCCCAAAAACTCAACAACAAAATCCAAATTGACAAACCAGACCTTGCTCAAGACTTTGACTTCTTTGTGTCTCCTTTATGGTCTGATGAGTTTTATACTTCATGGAAGAATTGGGTTCTTGACAGTGATGATGTTTTTGTTGAGGATAAAGAGAGAGGATATGGTTTGTTAAAGGAGGGGAATAAAAAGGTGAAGGTGAAGCTTTTTAAGGTTGGTAATGATGGGGGTTTGTTGAGTGGTAAAGTGAAAGGATGTGTTTTTAAGTTGAGTTATGTTGCAAAGGTTATGAATTTTTTGAATGGGATGAAGGAGGAGGAGAGAGATGAATTAGGTTTTATTTTGAAGATCTGTGCTAAGCAAGGAAGAATCTGTAAGGGTTGTGGTTTGTGGTGTGATTTGGAAGATGGGGTTTTGTATTTTGTGTGTGAGAGACTTAACGGGAATGTTTTGGATATGTTGGGCGAATTTGAGAATGGTTTGAGAAAAGATGGCTTGTCTAGTTTTGCAATGATTGGAATGGAAATGTATGAAGCGGTGATTGGATTGCATTTGGAAGGGCTAATTGTGGGAAGTTTAGGTGTTTCTTGCTTTGAAATGGATGGTTTTGGACATGTGAGTCTAAGTTTGAGTGAGGTTTTGGTGGTGAGAAGGGCAGTTCATGAGGGGGTTATGGAACTTGGTTCTGGTGAAAAAAGTTTAAGTGTTCAAAAATTGGGGAGATTGGTCGGTGAGATTTTGAAAAAGGAGGTTTTTGTAAGCCCAGAAGTTTTGTTTGGGATATTGAAGAGAGAGGGTATAGAGGTAGAATGTGGTAGCATTAGATATCCAATTGGCCTTGGCTCTGATGTTTGGACATTAGCTTGTACTGTCCTTAGAATGCTTATTGGGAAAGAATTCTTTGAGGAGCTAGTTGATCGTGTAGATTCTATCATTTCAGAAAGAAGTGAGGACAGTAATTTGGACTGTTCAGGTCTTTGCACTGGTTTGATGGAGAAAGTAAGCTCTTTGTTGGAAAGTAAAACAGGTGAAGAATTGAAATCAATGCACCAGATGCTATGCAGGTCTTTGAGTTTTGATCCAGGGAATCGTCCACATGCTATTGATATGTGGAAGTGTCTTAGGGACTTATTTATTAGACATCAGCATGATACTTCTGTTCTCAATTTGGGCGAGGCTATCCATGAGGAGAATAAGGAGCATTTTCGAGTTCTTGGAGAACTATGTTGGGTGCCCATGAAAAGATCAACTCTTAAAAAAACAGAGTCAGCAGAAAACAGCAGTGGAGAAAATCAAGATCAAAGTGACGACGTGAGACTTGATAAAGATATTGCGGAGGCTCTCGTGGAGGAGAAGGTCAAGTTCAAAGAAATGCAGGGCCATATTGATAGTGTTACAGGATTTGCCATTGGAGGTATGGAATTTTACTTGATGCTTTTATATTGAAAAATTATGTTATTCATTTAGTTACTTTCCACTGAAAAGAACTTGTTAAAAATGGGAGTCAGCATCTTATAGATGGTCATTCGATTTTTCAAGCATCAGTTCCCAATCAGGCTATCCAGTGACTTTATCATCATCTCAGAGATAAAAGTTATGCAAATAGCTCCTGCAGTTCATGCCATGCTGTGACTTTCCAACATGGAGTGACAAAACCTGGAGTAATTAATTTAAGACTCTTCTTTGCTGGTTATGTTGCAGCAGGATCTTTGCTGTCAATATATTGGTTTTGAACGGTGGAAAATCTAAGCTGAAAGCTTGCTTCATTTTCTAGATCACCACTCAGCTTCTGTTAGATTACACTAATTGGGACCCGGGAGCCTTTAATGCATGTGCTCTGTTTTCTTATTAATGATATTGAGACTCTGACCAAGGAAGATACCCTTATATTGGGCTGTATGAAGTTCCATAAGCAGGATTTTAACCTTAAACTGCAATATGGTCTTATGCAGCTTTCTAGCTTACCGTTTATCCTTATTTTGACTTTAGTTTCAAAGTGGATGAAAAATTCCACTACCCTAGAGAGTGATGGAAAGAAGAGAATATGATTGATCAACATACCCTCTTTCTTCTGACTGTACTCTTTCTCTTGCAGGAGGATTTCTGTTTAGCTCCTCATTTGATAAAACAGTCCAGGTCTGGTCTTTGCAGGTATGGACTATAAATGCAACATGTCTTCAGTCATTATATTATTTTCTCATCAGTGAGCTTGTTGGCTGAAAATGTTCCATGCAGGACTTCTCTCAAATACACACATTTAAGGGTCACGAGCATAAAGTCATGGCTGTAATTTATGTTGATGAAGAACTCCCATTATGCATTAGTGGGGATGGTGGAGGTGGCATATTTCTCTGGAGCACCAGTGTTCCTATGGGGAAAGAACCATTGAAGAAATGGTATGAGCAAAAAGATTGGCGTTATAGTGGAATTCATGCCTTGACCACTGCAGGGAATGGATATCTCTATACTGGTAGTGGAGACAGGTCAGTTAAGGCTTGGTCATTGCAGGTAAAGCTTGCATTTACCATCTACTACATTTTATAAGCTACATGGATGTACAAGACCTTAAATTTTTTTGTTCCTTTCCTGATTTCATCAGGATGGCACCCTGTCGTGCATTATGGATGGTCATAAATCAGTAGTTTCCACATTAGCAGCACATGATGGGATTCTTTATAGTGGGAGTTGGGATGGAACCATCCGTCTGTGGAGTCTAACTGATCATAGTCCTTTGACAGTGTTGGGAAATGACTTGCCAGGAACTGCAACCTCTGTCTTGTCTCTCATTGCAAACCAGAATATTCTTGTTGCAGCCCTTGAAAATGGACAGATAAAGGTTTAATGTGCTCTCTTTATTTTTGTATATATTTGTTTATCTCCATACTGCGATTTTAGATACGAAACAAAATTTGAGGTTAAAGAGAAATAAAATCACATACCAGCTTTCAGATTAAAATAGGTTGTGTTTGAAGACTTCCTACATGAATGATGATTGGACATGTCATATCTACCACATGCGCAGATCCCATCCCCAAACCCCCTCCTTGTTACACGAGAAAATAATTTGTTCTATCAGCTGTTGAGGCTGATCGGGATTGCTATTAGCTCTCCTTTTTGGAAAAGATTCTTGTGCATTTTCTGGTATTGCTTGCTTTTCTGTGTTTAATTCATTGCTTCCTTCAGGTATGGAGAGATGATGTGTTTAAGAAATCAACACAATGCCATAGTGGTGCGATTTTGGCTTGTGTCATGGAGGGAAAATGGCTATTCACTGGTGGTTGGGACAAAATTGTCAATGTACAGGTAAATTGTAAATTGATACTGTATTTGCATTGATTATCATTAATTCATGGAACAAAATTTGACAAGCTAACTTCTGTGGTTTAGATTTTTTAATGTAATGCATATTGGCATTTAGAACTTCATCATTACATCCAGCTTGACAAACTATGTTTTTTTATAGGAGCTGTTTGGAGATGAATTTCAGGTGGATACTAGACCCGTTGCATCAATCCAAGGAAGTTCTGTGGTAACTGCTTTATTATGCTGGCAAGGAAAGCTTTTCATTGGTCATGGAGATAGGACTATCAAGGTGCATCACCCCTCTTACATTTACTGCTATCTTTCTAATATTGATTCCCTTGTCACAAAGCTACATTCACATTTGCTTGCAACTAAACAACCTATTGTTAAGGACTATTTGCTTGCATCTGTTCTGTTGGCAAACAAATCTCTTTTCTGAATGAGTCATTAGTTATTAACTTCTAGAATGCTACTTGTTACCACCAACCTTCTAGAACTTGTCCTTCAGTTCATCTAGCTATTATTTGAGTCAACATTTGGTTGCCTAGTGCTTGCATGCTTGGATAATATATGACCATAGCATATATTATGTTGCTTTTGTAACCATCGATATTGTGCAACCTATGGTATCATCATTGGCGATTGTTCTGACACACATTAAAGCATGAATTGGATTATCCATGACTTAAACTCTGAAACATTAAATCCTGTTTGCAATACCAGGTATATTACCATGGAAAGTGACCAAAAGCTCACCAGGTAATTGCACTTTTTTTCCATGCACTTCTGATTCCATTTTAATTCAACCCTAGCTCCATGGTTTATTAAGGCCTTGTTTGTTTCAAGGAAACTGAATTCCTCATTTTCCAATGTTTGGCAACCATCCGGAAAGTTAGTCAAAGTAAAGTTAATTCCTTAACTTTCCGGTCAACAAGGAAATTACTTTCACCCGCAGGAAAGTGTTTTCCTTTCCTTATCAAAAGAAAAACACTTTCTTTTATTGATAAAACACATCTTCTCCTCTCTGTGTCCGAAAATAGTTGAAAAGCAAAGAAGATCTGCTGGAGAATCACACTTGCATTTCAGGTATTTTTTCCCTCAAATTTCTCTTTATGTTTTTTTATCTTCTTCATATTTTTTAGATCTGTAAGAATTATAACAAAAAAACCTTGATATTGTTTAATTTGTTGTCTGTTCTGAAAAAAAAACAATTTCTCTGTATTTGTATTTGTTGCGCAAACAATCCATCATGGTTGGGGAAGCTACCTGTCAATTTTTTTCCCATACCCAGTTTTCTTCTTCATCTCCTCGTCACATTCAAACAAGCTCACAGAAAAACCCAACCAAATTTGTGAGAAACCGAATGATGATGTCCTAATTAAGTTATGGGAGAAACCGAATGATGATGTCCTAAATTGTTAGAGATTTGCAATGCAGTAGCTGGGAACAGTGGGGTTTTTTATAAAGCAAATGTATAGGCTGAACTAGTGCTTAAACTCAACAATCTCCATGTTTATAACTAACAAATCAAAATAGAATAGAATTGAACCTAGCCATGAACTCGATCGTGTGTTGTGTTGCCGCATATGAGGTGATTTTCGAAACTTATGTTTATTTAATTATTCGATAATGACATTATTTTTAAGAAAGTCATTATCGAATAATTGGTTCACTATCCGGACATATTTCTTCCATAAGAAAGTCATAAGGATCAACCCCCATTATGTGATTATGAATAATACAACATGCAAGCACAACATCTACTTGTGTTTCATAAGACCAAAAAGATTTTCCATCAATTGATCTAAAACGACTCTTCAAAATACCAAACCCTCGCTCAATCGCGGTTCTCAATGAAGAGTGTCGAAGATTAAATAGCTCCTTTTCATTTTCTGGTGAACGTTCTGTAAACTCATTCAAGTGATATCGAACTCCACGAAAAGGAGAAATGATTCCTTTTCGAATACCGTAACCAGCATCACCAAGATAATATTTCCCTACAAATTAAAAAAAAAAACCTATTACTATCTTTATGTAATAAGACATTTTATATGTTTATGCATATAATACATACTTTATTATATACCTTCTGGAATTTTAAAACCATTAGATCTTGATAATGCATCACCTAAGACCCGTGAATCATGGGCACTTCCTTCCCAGCCAGCTAAAACATATATAAACTTCAAATCAAAAGTTATAGCTGCTAAAACATTTTGTGTTGTTCCTTCTTTTCGTCCTCGAAACTTTCCTTGAATCTCAACAGGAACATGGGTACCATTAATTGCTCCCACACAATCCTATATAAACATGAAAAAATGATTTATAACCTTTTATTCTTAATGTAATTAATTAATTCATAAAAATATTGGTATTGTTTTCATACCTTAAAATAAGGATAGAATCTTCTATTATTCATTATCTCTGCTGGAACTGTATCCTCTGGATCTTTAATAAGGTGTTTGTATAACTTTAGAATTGCTTTTAAAACAATTCTAAAGTAACGATGGATAGTTTCAACAGACCTATAATATATACCACTAATAACCCGAAATCTTTGGTTTTGGCCTACAATTTGTAAGAACACAATTACTTGCTCCCTAATAGACACATTTTGAGTTGATCGTAATAGGTTACGACTTGTGAGAACATCACACAATCTATATAATACAATAGGTTTCATACGAATTTGTTCAACGCAATGTCGATCACCTCGATTCAAAATGCTGTCAATATAGAATTCTCGTTGAGCAATTGCATTTATACGTGGTTCTCTTGGTATATAAATTCTATTTCTTTCTTCTTCAATAATAGTTACCCCTGTAGCTATCACAGTTACAGCTGCTCCCATGCATACTGCATTAATTATTTTACTATCCATAACATGAAAGTGTAGTTTTCTGATAACAAAACCTAAAAATGTAGGGAAATAAATATTAAGAAAAGCATATAAAATACTTACACAACCAATACAATAAATTATGTTCAAAGAAGCTGACAATATACAATTCATAAGTTCACAATGATCAATCATTTTAATTCTTAAAAATAATGTCATTATCGAATAATTAAATAAACATAAGTTTCGAAAATCACCTCATATGCGGCAACACAACACACGATCGAGTTCATGGCTAGGTTCAATTCTATTCTATTTTGATTTGTTAGTTATAAACATGGAGATTGTTGAGTTTAAGCACTAGTTCAGCCTATACATTTGCTTTATAAAAAACCCCACTGTTCCCAGCTACTGCATTGCAAATCTCTAACAATTTAGGACATCATCATTCGGTTTCTCCCATAACTTAATTAGGACATCATCATTCGGTTTCTCACAAATTTGGTTGGGTTTTTCTGTGAGCTTGTTTGAATGTGACGAGGAGATGAAGAAGAAAACTGGGTATGGGAAAAAAATTGACAGGTAGCTTCCCCAACCATGATGGATTGTTTGCGCAACAAATACAAATACAGAGAAATTGTTTTTTTTTCAGAACAGACAACAAATTAAACAATATCAAGGTTTTTTTGTTATAATTCTTACAGATCTAAAAAATATGAAGAAGATAAAAAAACATAAAGAGAAATTTGAGGGAAAAAATACCTGAAATGCAAGTGTGATTCTCCAGCAGATCTTCTTTGCTTTTCAACTATTTTCGGACACAGAGAGGAGAAGATGTGTTTTATCAATAAAAGAAAGTGTTTTTCTTTTGATAAGGAAAGGAAAACACTTTCCTGCGGGTGAAAGTAATTTCCTTGTTGACCGGAAAGTTAAGGAATTAACTTTACTTTGACTAACTTTCCGGATGGTTGCCAAACATTGGAAAATGAGGAAACTGAATTCCTGGAATTCAGTTTCCTTGAAACAAACAAGGCCTAAGTTGTCTTAGTTTTGTAAATTTGAAGAACTACTCGTTAGGACCGTGGGTGTTTTGATTATTGCTTGTTGGAAGCAGAACACAATGTAGAAATCAATCTTTATTATTCAGGGAGAGAACAAGAAAACTATAACAATGGAGGAGAAGGAATCATCCACTCTGCTTAACTCCCAATATCACTCTTTAGAAGTATGGTGTCAAAAACAAGTATGAACACTCTTTAGAATGGTGTGACAAGCTATCTAGTTGAGTCCTATAGTGTGAGTTTTGTAGACTTTGGGGATAGAAATATCCAGATGAAGACAAGTGAATATGACAAATGTATGTATAGCACATGATAAAGTCTTGTCTATTTATAGAGTATTGGACAACAAATGGTAGTGAGCATCCAGATGAAGACAACTGAATATGACAAATGTATGTATAGCTCATGATAAAGTTGTCTAGTTATAGAGTATTGGACAACAAATGGTAGAGAGCGGTGCTCGCTCTCTCTTTTGGTGCCCATTATGTTAATGTGGGAGGTGTAGTAGGTATGTAGAGATTTCTGTCTCCACTACCTAACGATGTCCCACTTAGAGATGAATGAGATTGCTAAGTAGTGGAGATAAAACCACACTAGGTAGTGGCCATCATTAGCTTCATGAGAAATTGAGCTGGGACCACTATCAATTGCTAGCCATTCTCTGGCTATAAATAGAGCCAATATGAATGACCAAAATATCAACTGTTAGCCATTCTTAGGATATAAATAGAGCCGAGCAACATACGAGTAGAAGAAGAAGATTAAGATGAGTGAAAGAGAGAGAGAGGCGCTGCCTTGTGCAGCTGCTGCCAAGGGCAGCAATGAGTGTGAGTTAAGTTAATGTTCCTTCTCCTCCATTGATGTAAATTTGTACCTCTTCTCTATCTCTAATGATATTAGTTGCTATTTGTTGCTACATGGATGTAGGTAATTTGCCGAATCATGTAAAAAATTGTGTTCCGTCTTTAACATGCAACTATTTGAACTCCTGATCCTCACACTATTAAATCCTTGTTTGGCTGATCATATATGTTATTCATATCACTGATTTTATTTTATTTTCTCAAAATATATGCCTTGGACAATGCTGCGGATGCTATTAGACTGCTGAAAAGTCTTTGCTGGTTTCTTGCATAGTTAGCAGCATCTGTAGCCTGCACATGATAATTTATATACAGAATCCATCCTCATATGGAAAATATGTACAGTGAAAATTTGTAATTCTCTTAACAGAAACGTTTCTGCTGGAGAGGAAGATGTTGAAAAAATGATGTAGCTGTATAGAATTTGACATGAATGATTGACACTTGGTTACTCAGCAATTGGATATAAATTTTCCTTTTCATTTTCCATTTTCATAGGAGTCTGTAGCAATAGGCACACATCACATGGCATCCCACCCTACTAGAGACCCACTTGGGTGTAATTATATATTTTCTTTTCTCTTACAAATAGGATATGGGGCATGCTTTCCCCACAATTATAACTTTTTAGTCAATTGAATCCCCCCTGAAGAAAAAAAATAAAAATTCTCAACTGGGTTCCAAATTAAATTGCTTTTAATTCATTATTAAACCCAATGCATGTTTTCTACAAGTGATAATGCCATTATTTAGAACTGCCACCCAAATGTTTTTATTATGAAAATTGCAATCTAAAATATTCGTTTTAATCTGTAATTTCTATAGCTTACTTTTTGTATAATTTTTTTGTTATAAGATTTAGCATATAATAATTGAAGGAGAATGTAAAAGATAGAAAATTAATTAATTAATTAATTTAATCTCTCACATTTGAATGATTACAATTGTCTCTGGGGTAATGAAACTGAAAATATGTAATGGCAAGTTAAAAAATAATTTAAATATTAAGTTCATCTAAATGTGTAATTTATTTATCTAATTGAGTAGTAATTATATTTTTGACATTAACTCTTTTTTTCCCAACAGCATATCTATGTGATGGGTCAAGTCCTTCAAAGTATTCATCATATTTATTTGATATTTATTTGAATTATTAGATTTTATAATTAACTATCTTCTTTTTATCAAATTTTTTAAAAAAGCTCTTACATTTATATATATAGATATATATAAACAATTAATCTAGTAAAAATCAAACGTGGCTAGACACGACATTACGTGCCCGGCTTGCATATAAAATCCGTAGCCAGCTAGCTCCACAGGCCACAAGCTCTGCCTTTTCGCCTGGACTTGTCAACTTTTTTGTATCTTGAGTTGAATGGTTCCAAGGACGAGTTCTCTCTAAAGATTATACAAAGGAATTAGATTTGTTACCGTGCTTCGCTGTGGTAGAGCAAATATTATTTTTCAAGTAAAAAAAAATGTTGGAATAAAAAATCTGATTCCCGAGTTATTGGTTTAAACTGTGATCAAACAATATAAAAGAATAATTAAAACACCATAAATAAACAAATAAAAAACCAACAAAAAGAAATAAAGAATAGAACTAAGCCTATTGTTAACATAATAAAAGGAAAAAAAATAAAAAACATAACAAAGCAAAACTTATGGAAAAAAGCTTTTTTTTCCATGTAAACCTGATCTTACTCTCTAAAATTTGCATCTCATTAAATTTTATGTTAGACTTTAATCAAGAAACATAACTCTTAACCAATTTAATTTTAAATAGTGAAATTATTGAAAAATACCAATACAAAAATACTCATGAAAGCACAAAAAAATAGAATAAAAAATGAGAAGATTTGAAGAAGAAAAAACCTGAGGATAAAATTTGAAAAAAAAGATAATTTTTAAATTGATTTAAAATAAAATAGTAATTAAAAAAAAGAACAATAACAAAATTTGAACATTTAAAAAATTATAGGGCTTAAATTGAAAAATATTTATAATTTTATAAACTATTTATACAATAACTCATCATCCCTAGTGTGTATATATATAAAAAGAGGATGGTGGCTTAAGAAGCCAACAACGAATATGGCTCAATGGTATGCAATTGAACTTACAAAAACTGCCCTACCATCCATGCAAATCTAGCTGCCAGCAAAATGACCACTGTTAGCAATAATTTGGTTTAGAACTATTGCATTTGGTATTTAAAGGATCATGTCAGTAAATAGATTTGATTCAACTTTTATAGGCTTAATGATCAGAACTGACTAGAATGACGAGCCTTTGCAAGTTAAATTATCTCAAGCAGAGTGTTATCAACGGTTCATTTATGGAAACATTACTGATATGAAACAAATTCAAAGTTCAGAACACATTTCTGCCGAAAAGTTGATCGAACCTGATGCTCTTTACATAAGATTAAATTGATAATCATCAATTTTCTTAGCACTCAAATCCTCAGCATCCTTTCGGTGTATCACTGACCTGCCACAGCACATACATGATTAGCCAAACAATCAGGGAAATTAAGTAAGACAGTTGGTTGTAAGAAGTACTTGACTTCTGTAGTAATAATGGCAGGAAAAACAAATATATGATGAGGTTTCCCACTTCTGGTTATAATTAGAGGCGTCTGACTGTGTGTTAACACATATTTTGTGTCAAGAAAAGATGGGATGGAGTGTTGATTGCTCAATGCAATCACCACCGGTCATTCATGGTGGTGATGGTGGTTGGAGTTATGAATTTGGATGTGGAAGTTATTCAATAACATCGGAAGCCAAGGGCCATGAACTAGGCTACAGGCTCTAATTTCATTTTACCGATCATTGTCAGACTCATAGTCGTTACTCTAAAGGACCTTTTCTCCTTTTTATGTCTAGTCTGATCCAAGAAAGCAACAAACATTAACATCTAGGGCAACTCTCAAGAACTTAAAACCTACTACAAATATATTGTGCGTGGACAAGGGATGATGTGGAACGTGTACAACAAGCAATGATCAAGGTGCTGCTGCAGCATATGGCAAGACCAATTAGGTTACAAGGCATGCTCTTAAAGGTGTCGTGCAAAATAACATCTCCGGAGCTCCCTGATTACTGCCTTCAAAACACTTGAAAGGGAAATTGGCTGCTTGTGGCATGGTGGTTCAGGCACAATGCAATCATAATTCCTCTGATATTGAATTCAGGTAGTTGATCGAAACACTAAAATGTTCTAGTAATCTTTCACTCAAAATTTGCTAAATGCATTTTCAATTTTCATCTCTCTAATGTATGAACCACTAAGTTTCAAACACTACGGAAATGGATTTGACTCAAATCAACCTTCTAAAAAACTGTTATAGGATATAAATAGCACATAATTAGGAAATAATGTAGAGCCTAATTATAGATATTCTAATTAATCTATTTTCTTATATAGGATCCTAATTGTAAGGATCCTAATTAGTCTATTTTCTTATATAGAGTTCCTATCTTGTATATAAAGGATAGATTGATGAAAGTAAAAGTAAGAGAAAATATTTGTTTTCTTCTTCTATGTTTTCATGGTATATTTGACCTAATACTATAAAATTTGATATAACACGCATTTATGCTTTGTTGTGTTAATCTCTCCCTAGGTGTGGCTGCTGGGATCTAGAATAGATTCTCTTCTTTTCAACAACAATTTTATTTGTTGAGATTTACAGATAAAATTTTGTGAGTTACGACTAATAAAAAGGGAATAGTAATATCTGATGTAATTCCTGTGATGTCGAAAATCATTACACGAGCTCAGTGGTTCCAATTATTTGGATTGGAGTAAGACCGTTCGTATTTATTTGCAAAGGAGTATTGATAAGGATAATCATGACTGATAATCCACCTAAAAATGATTCAAGATAGACGTGGCTAAGGGAGTATTGATAAGGACACTTCGTTACTTTTGTTGATGATTACTCTCGTGTGACTTGGCTATGCTTAATAAAAAGTCTTTCTGAGTTGTTTTCTCATTAATGTGCCTTCTGTGTTGAGATCAAAATTCAATTTAATGTTCTTATCCATACATTGCGCACTAATGTTAAAGAATATTTGTCAGCACTTTTCAAACTTACATGATTCACTACAATATCCTTCATCAAACCTCATGTGTTGATACTCGTCAAAATAGAGTAGGAGAACGGAAGAAGAAACATCTTGAAACAACAAAAGCCCTATTATTTCACATGAATATTCCCAAAACTTTCTACACTGATGCAATTTCAACAAGATGTTTTCTAATTAATCACATGCATTCCTCTATTCTTCATGATGAGACCCCTTACCGTATCCTTTTTCCAACCAAATCATTGTTTCCTATTGCACCTAAGTTATTTCATAACACTTGCTTTGTCCGGGATGTTCATCCGCATGTCACCAAGTTAGATCCTAAGTCTTTGAAGTGTATTTTCCTTGGTTATTCTCGTCTTTCAAAAAGGATATTGATGTTATTGTCCTACTCTTAATAAATATCTTGTCTCAGCTGATGTTACTTCCCTGGAAGCTACACCATATTTTCAATCTTCCATTATAGCTCGTTAAAGGGAGGATGATGACTTGTTAGTATATACTATCACATCCTCTGAATCTGTCTCGGAACCGGATCCTGCTAAGCCTTTCTAATACACCGAGAAGATCCTTAGGGGTCCTTAGAAAATATCCCAAGTTTTTAGCTTATAATTGCATTGTTCTTATCTAATTTATAGTTTTGAATTTGTCTATTTGCTTGGTCATAGTCATACGTGGTTAGCCACCTCCAGAATAATAGTTAGTTATTCAATTGATGTAAAGAAACTCTATTTAAAGAGTTTATTTGGAGTAGAAAAAGGACGTCAAGATTTTTATCCAAACTTGTGGTTGTCTTTCACCTAAAGAAAGTCAAGACTTTTATGTGTTTTTCATTGTGATCTGACATAGACCTATCATTGGTATCAGAGCCACAATGACAACCAACAAAGAGCGTATTGAAATGTTAGAGCAGGGAGTGGGAGACTTACAAGATAAGGTGCAACGACTTGGACTTGGAATGAACAATCCTATGCAACGGCTAGAGGAGTCTTTGAAAGCTTTAGTCAATGTCGTTCTCTCTTCAAAGGCAACTAAGCCCTTGTATTTGGTGAAATAGGGACACAAATCTCAATACCAACATGACGAAACAGAAAGTTCTCATTTGAACATACCCCTGTTACGAGCTAAAACCAAGTTTTCGTGATTAGAAGGGGATGATCCCACGGGGTGGTTCAATAGAGTATCACAGTTCTTTGAATTTTATAGGACTCCAGAAGATCAAAATGTGTGTTTGGCATCTTTCCACATGGATTGTGTAGCAAACCGTTGGTGGCAATGGCTGCATCGGACATACAAGGAAGAAAATCAAAACATGACTTGAACTACATTTACAGATGAGTTGTGGGCACGGTTTGATCCAGCAGATGGAGAAGACTTTGACGAGGCTCTCTCATATATACAACAATGTGGTTCTCTTTGAGATTATCAAAGAGAATTCGAGAAATTAGGCAATCAAGTACATATGTGGACTTAAAAAGGCTCTCGTTGAAACTTTCATAAGCAGGTTGAAACTGGAGATAGCCGATGGGAATGTATGTTCAAGCCAAAGCCAAAAACATTAAAGGAGGCCAATGGTTTAGCTAGGACCACAAATGAACAACTTACACGACAAATGAGGTTTGCTTGCCCAATCCCACAAAATCATGCTCAAGCAATCACTACTCCAAACAATCAAAGAACATTGATAGCTCTTAAATGTTTAGGCTAGGAAGAGATGTAGAAACGACGAGCTTTGGGGCTATGTTTTAGGTTGGGAAGAGATGCAGAAAGGACGAGCTCAGGGGCTATGTTTCAGCTGCAATGAACGATTCACACCAGGCCATAAATGTCACGTGCCTCGATTGTTTCTCATTGAAGGCCACAACGATATTCAGGATAAAGACGAGGCAGAAATAGAAGGTAACAAAGAAGATGAACTTGAAGTTTCTATACATGCCTTGATATTATGGCCATCTCCACGCGCAATGCGAGTAGCTGCCACCATCAAAGCCCAACCAATAATGGTGTTAATCGATAGTGGATCTACACAATTTTCTGAGTGATAAAATGACTAGAACATTGGTTTCTCCATCAAAACATGCACCTAACCATTTCCGAATGAAGAAGGGACTGGAGAACTGGATAGTGGATTGCATGTGTGGGGATAAGGATGATGATATGGAGAAAATGTTTGCTTGTGATACCTGTGGTGTTTGGCAGTATACTAGGTGTTGTGGAATTTTGACACTTCTGATAAAATTCTTGAAAAAAATTGTGCATGGAGAAGGGATTGGAGAACTGGATAGTGGATTGCATGTGTGGGGATAAGGATGATGATAGGGAGAAAATGTTTGCTTGTGATACCTGTGGTGTTTGGCAGTATACTAGGTGTTGTGGAATTTTGACAATTCTGATAAAATTCTTGAAAAAAATTGTGCATGGAGAAAGAAGCATCTAAAATAACTTCACTATCCAAAAAATCTACATGCAGCCGTGGGGATGGGGGTGGGGATGGGGCTGAAACTGATGGTGTCAATGTAGGACCTAGACTATGACATTTAGTGTACCCTTGTGTGTATATGTTTCTTGTACATCTGGTGTCTTGAGTATCTTTTTCTTTTTCTCTGTTCACAAAATTTGCTCCCCAATCTTTTGTATTCTCTTATGCAAAGATTATTAAAGAAAAAGAGAGAGAAAAGATTATCATATTCCAAGAAGTTTTTCTGCTTTTACAGACTTGTTATTTGATGTGATCTATGCATTGTTTTAAAAATAATCACATTACTTTAGGAACATGAATTTATCAAAATAAAAAAGAAATATCAAACATAAAAAAAATTGTATAAGCATCTGGAAATTTAGGATGTTGAAAGCACATTAATTTTTAACTGGAAAAGATTTCACTTTATGTACCTCTTCCTTCTCCTCTGGGATGATTTGTGATTGTCCCTCAAGTTGCAATAAAATGTCATCTCTCCCTTTAGGAACAGGAAGGGATGGTTTTGTTCTGGTTGCAGAGGGATGCCTAACAGCCCTGCAGAGGCTAGAGAACTTTGTAACCACATCTTTGTACAGACTCAGCAATCTTTCCACATCTTCAACAGTCAATTCACCAGGCTCAGCTTCCATATATGGATAATTTGATCTGCCTGATGCAATAAAAGATAATTAAATCAAATCAGATTGAAGGCTGCATTAGCCCCTTAACCCCAAATAAACAAGACTTCATTGCAAGAAAATATGAAACTAGTTAGTATAGAATTACAAGTCAAAATCAATGCAATAACTGGTTGGCCATCAGGAAATAGTGTGATAGACTAAAAAACCTACACATGAAAGCAATAATTTGGCAGTTTTCAATCTTACCGTCTATATTTTTTTTCATGCCATGCATTCTTGTAGAAGAAATAGGATCCATCTGTGCCTGTAAAGCTTCTACTTGTGATACCTCGCTGTCCAACTTAGCTGCTTGCATGCTCTCTTCAAATTCAATTTCATCCATAGAAAGGGATTTGGCATTTAACTGGACAATAAAGGACTTGGCTGATACAAGATTCGTGAAATAATAAGATGATTCAGACACCAATTTTTCTTGCCTCCTGTACAATTGGATGTATTTGAGGTTTGAATGCAACTGAGGAGGATTGGCCTGTTGAAAGAACTAATTAGTCCTATAACCTGCAAAATAATGCAAGTAGAAATAACCTAAAAGTAGTTTTTGTACTGAGTTTATGTTTTTTGTTCAATAATCGGAATTTAAGCTTTATGCACTTCTCTTTGCATTTCCCTATCTTAATAGACAGAAAAGATAAAGTTAAAGAATTTACGAGATGTCATTGTGCTTGTGATCTGAGGCTTTGCTCAACGATTCAATAACACATCCCTCAATTCTTTGCTCAAAAGAGAAGCATAACTAATATGTAAAGACGATTATGAATCAGAAATTATTCATGGATTTGTGTTGAAGTCACAGATGTCAGCTTATATGTGAATCATTTTTATTATCATTAGACATTAGTATACATGTGTTTACATCATAAAAATATAAACCACAAACTATAACTAAATTCTGCAAAATCATAATTTCATAATATTTTTATCCACCAGCGGTTTGAGGCTTGTACATTCATTTCAAAATTTTGAAACTAATTAAAAAACATTTGGAAGAAATATCCACATGACAACAGGGGATGGTTCAAATGAAAATTGTTATTTTTAATTTTTGTTATTTTTAATTTTTCTTAAGAAAGTGGCAACATGCTCAAATTGAAAATAGCTGAATTGTCTTCAGATTTTATTCAGAGGCTTAAAGCTCCACGCATAAAATTTAACAAGAAATTTCCTTAACTTCATTTTTCTTTGTTTTTTTCCAGTATATAATAGCTATTTCTCTATGTTCCTTGTATAGATCTACCATGGCTTATATGAATGATGATAAAAAAGTTATTTGTGTTCCTCGCATAGATATACCATGGCCTATCTCAATACATAATGATGAATTTTAAAACAATAAAGGTAATTTAAAAAGCTTTTATATTTTTGAAAAAATATTTATCAAGATCACATAGAAAGACCAGATTAAGCAAAACTTAACACAAAGTGCATTGTTAAGTATGCTACTTATCATGCATCACCGTAGGTTAGAAAAGATGCCAAACCATTCATCTTATGTGAAATCATAAGTTATTACTATGGCCATGTTCTCTGGTATAGAAGCATATGCAATTGTCGAAAGATAGTAGAAACATGGAAAAAAATAGAATGTTATCAGCAATAAGCATGATATGATTTAGACATCCAATTTTCTATTGATGCACAAACTACAAAAACAATAGTCCAAATTAGGCAAACAGTGGTAGGAAGAGTTGCGTATTACCAAGGAGATCTTGCCTTGATTGTGACATATATAAGAACAGGAAGAAAGTCATCAGCCCCTCCTGGTACATGATTTTCTGATATTGATGCATTGAGCAGCAAATTGTTGATGATCCTGCAGCAACTCATAATACAGTGAAGCTTCTCACGTGGAGCCCTGAAAGCATTAATCTTCTGCAATTCCTTTTCTGCAAGCTGGGGAAAGAAGGAATAAAATTGTAATGATTTATGAGGAGTATTCATCACCATTGATGGAATAAGGGGGAAAAGGATAGGGGGTCAACATTACAGTTACAAAACAATACATTTATTAAGAAATCAACCATGGACTTTGCACTCATGCTAATTAACAATTTTGAAACTTCCAAGATGACGATGATACTGTTGAAATCAAGCTTAAAGTTAGGGATTTACTAAGATATTCTTAGTAAAGATTAATAAGAAGAATCTAGCATTATATGCTAGAATAAGCTTTCCTAGTTTAGGAAAGATTCTAATTCTTTCATGGTTAATTATTTCTTGTTTATAAGTTACCTTGTGTATATATAGAAGGATGTACTATGCATAAGCTAAGTTGAATAAAACCTCCTCTCTCAAAATCTTGAATGGTATCAGAGCTAAGTTCTGAAACCTAATAAGCTCATATGGCGACTGGTGAGAGGCAGAGCTCAACCTCTGAGGCACCTCCAATGTTGGAAAACCACCAACCACCATCAACCTTGGAGGAACTAAAAGTTCTTTCATTCTCATCACATGTCACATACTCAATGGGTGTAATTACCTTCAATGGTCCTCATCAATAATGATGCTCATCAATGGGGCAAAGATGATTATCTCACAGAAGTCATGATGCTAGAGAAGAATGATCCTCATTTTCGAACATGGAAAACATAAAATCATATGGTAATGTCATGGTTAATCAACTCAATGACAAACAAAATAGGAGAATCCTTCCTCCTCTATGGAACAACAAAGGAGATTTGAGATGCAGTTAGGAAAACATCCTCAAATTCTGATAACACCTTGGAATTATTTGAGGTTAAAGCTGCAATACATGATCTTCGCCAAGGGGATCTCACTATCACTCAATACTTGAACACTTTGTCTTGACACTGGCAGCATCTTGATATGTTTGAAAGTTATACATGGAGATGCCCTGGAGACACAACTCTATACAAAAGAATTCTAGAGCAGAAAAGAACCTTTAAATTTCTACTAGGACTAAAAAAAAACCTAGATAAAGTTAGAGGAAGAGTAACACTATACCAATAGACCCCTTCACTAAAGAGCAACTTGAGATTTGATTTTTCCTTTATAGTAGATAATTAGGGCTGTAAGTACTTACCTTGTATAGCATTCACTATCATCTATATGATGAAAGCAAATCCAATGGAAAAGGTCATTCAGACCAATTTGTCAATTCTTAGTAAAGATTAGTAAGAAGAATCTAGTATTATATGCTAGAATAAGCTTTACTAGTTAAGAAAAGATTCTAATTCTTTTCTAGTTAATTATTTCCTGTTTATAGGCTGCTGTCTTGTATATATATAGAGAAGGATGTACTATGCCTAAGCTAAGTTGAATAAATCAACCTCTTTTCTCTCAAAATCTCGCAGGAACTAAAGCAAGCAGTTTTGCATCGATATAAATGCAATAACATTTCCCAAGTGTCAAAATAGGCTAGTACACATACCAGCCATGAAGCTTCATTCTGAAGAAATGGAGGAATATCCAAATGTTCAGGCCGTAAAAAGGATTGCAACAAGTGTATCTTCTCAGAGATCTCTTGGTCAATCCTCACATCCTCAGGAGAAATAGCAAATGTTCGGGAGAACAATTTTGTCATGATGTATTTCTCTAGTCCCTGTGTTATATGAAAGAAATGACAAAGAAGCGAAAAAAGTTGAGCGCAATTTGAAATCAAAATAAAACAATATTTTACTCTAAGATTGACAGAAGACACAAACGCTAAAAATAAAATAATTATGGACACCATTCCAATACTTAGGAAACCCATACATTCTAATGACAGGAATCAGTCACTCTAAGCCATATATCATATAACATGTGTATGAATTCTAAGAAAAATAATCCAATAACTACCTCCATTGAGCAATCAAATTCATCATCAGTGGCACCTGCCCACAGTGGATGTTCCATGATAGCTGCTTCCATTGTTGAGAAAAACTCTTGTACCCTTTCGCTATCATTTTCAGGGTTGGCAGACGAAAATTGGAACGATACAATGAAGCTGAAACATATTTAATTTTCTTCATTAAAACTTGCAACATCTCGAGCACTTGCAAACAACTTCCTTTAAGAAAAATATTAACTGCACACAACTTCTTTTTTTTAAAAAAATTGAAAAATCTTTCAAGATTCGCAGCAACCAAATACAGCACTAGATATGGAAAAATAGAAAAGATTTTTTTAATTAACAAAACAAATACTGAATTCACCATAAATTGCTAGATAATTCTTCCCTACAGGTAATAATAGAACACAGCCGAAATTCAATTCGGTTAAAATACAAAAACCAACCAACAATAACTAATTAATAATCAATTTCTATTCTAATAAAAATACTTTTTGCAAATTTTATTTTTCAACGATAAAATTCACATATCAGCAATCAATAAGCAATAATAAACACTAGCAATTTAATTCAAATAAACATGAGAAAAGAATATTTTTTTACCTTTTGATGGATTTAACTAGATTGAGAGAAGCAGGATTTCGCATTTTATCAAGAAAATCATAAAACATAATTGACGATGACGATGAGTGACTCGCTGCTGTATCCATCGGATCAATTTTCAATCACTTCCGCTCCTTTCAGAAACAAAGGCGATGATCATAGTTCTTCGGCGATCTTTCCTCTTCTTCTTCTTCTCTCAAAAATAGGAAGACTTTTCTTTTTTATATTTTTTTCCTCTAAAACGATTTTTTTCTTGCAGAGGTGAAGCGTGAAAGAAACAAAAGTTAACAGGGAGTAAAAGGGAGCGTGGGTTTATATGGGAACCCATAGCAATTATCTAACTACTAATCCGCGAGAGAGAACTGCTGAGAGCAGAAGTAAGGTAGGCCGAGGTCGGAAACAAAAAGAAGAGAAGACTGTTAGGTTTCATCACGTGATTTAATTTGGTTTTATTGTTAAGGTAGCCGTTGAGAGCAGTAGGAAGTCTACCCGGTTTAAATTTCTGGCTAATCCGGTCAATTCAAATTTTATTTTGTTATTTAAAAAAAAAAAATTATTTCACCATGCTGTTTCAAAACAAATTAGTGTTTTGGATCGAATCCTAGTGAGTTATTCCCCTTGACATGAAATCTTTTTATAAATTCATTTGATAATTGTTTGTCATGAAACTAAATAAATCTTTAACATATATATTAACACGTTTAATCTTGATGGGATTTTAATCCTCGATCGTTTAATTTTTAAAAGTTAAGGTGAGCATATTTCGTGTCTATTTAGAAGTGTAATTGAGATTATTTTTTAAAGTGTTTTTTCATTCAGAAATGTATCAAAATAATATTTTTTTATTTTTTAAAAATTATTTTGACATCAGCACATCAAAATATCTAAAAAATAAGTAAAATTAAAATAAAAAATAAAAAACAAAAAAATATTATTTTGTGTTAATTTGTTTTTCCAACATGATCATATTTTAATTAAGTAAAGCATCACTTCCCATATTTCTCTAAATAAAATAAATTTGGCACTTCATTTCAAAAATGTTTTTGAAAAAAAATAATTTTTTTCAAAATAAAATAAGAATAACACATATCTTAATTAAACTACGTCGTGTTTCTATATTTAAAAACTATACAAAGCTTTCATCTTTGTTTTTTTAATTTTTAATTATATTGTTTTAAGAAGTTGTTTTCATTAAGAACGTTTCTATTTATAAAAAAAATCATTTTATTTCTTAAAATAATCTAAAGCATAAGTTAAATATATTTGTTTGTTTTTGTGTTTCAAAAGTGTCTTTAAATTTTTTTTCAAATTAATTTTTTTATTGTTCTGAATAATTTTAATATGTTAATGTTAAAAATTAATTTTAAAAAATAAAAAATATATTATTTGAAATAACAATAATCTTTCAACTTTTGTGACACGGAGGTGCGTTTTGAAAATCTTCTTTGCTTGTTTTCTATTCCAATGGATTGAATGAAGAGGAGGTTCTCGCGATTCAAGGTGCTTTGAAAGCAATCCTAATAGGTACATTGGCCATCGGAATCAGGCCATAGGCCGGTGAGATTGCAAAGTGCTTTCAACATCTGGCTCCATAGGTGAATTTATTGATCAGTTGATTTAGGGTTCAATACTTAATAGGAATTTCAGTTTGAACACTACTATAATACTAAATGGTTTGATGATTTTTTATCACCATACATTTTTTTTTTTTAAAATCAAATAGTTTTAATATATTTAATCTCTCTTCACAACCCATTAAAAACATAACAATCACTGCAAGTGGGGTCTTGGCCTAGCGGTTGAAGGGACTTGTTTCCTTCCTCTGCACCAGGGTTCAAGTCCCACCATGCACGTCTGTCACCCCCGCGGTGTCTTACATGCTCACTGCGTTTGCAAGATGTTCAGTGAGTCCGGGGATTAGTTGTGGTGCGCGTAAGCTGGCCCGAACACCCCGGTTATCAAAAAAAAAAAAAACCATAACAATCACAATGAATTTTAGATGTATACTCACTCTCACTACTAGAAAATTAACAAAAACTAATGGACACACTAATGAAAAAATCTAACCAATACATTATGGTGAAATTTACCGTCAAATTTTTTGACCTCTATATCCATCGGTAAATACTGACAAGAATATTTTCTTGGTATACAATAAAAGAATTGTGGTGAGAAAAGAAGGAATAAAAAACACAAACAATATGACGACGTGTAATTCTTACAAACAACGTTACCAACAAAATTAACTCGACAAGAATATTCTTCTATAAATATGCTGATAGAAAACTTTCATCGGTGATAGCGTATTAATTATAGACGATGTTACCGACATAATTATGGAGGGTATTGCAATTGGATTCAAATAAGTACATGATATTTTTAAAAGATGTAATGTTGGAAATTAATTTATTTATTTTAAATAATTCATGAGACCATATATAATATAATAATAATAAAATATTATGAATCACAATTCATATACATAATATAAAGGATAAACTTGAAGTTGAAAAATAAATAACCACGAGTAGTTAATAGTGTTTTGTGAGTGTCCCACTCTTTAGTTTTTTTTTAATATAATATAATATAATTCGAGATGTATGACCATCAATTATGACAAGGAATGCCAATTTTTCATGGTCATCATGTATTTTAATGGAAGACTTCTTGTGGTTACAAAATAAAATATTTCTTCGTACCCAATGTAGTTTTCTAAATTACAAAGTCGAGATTTCTTGAATAACATTTATATAAATTAAGCTATAGTTGTTATCCAAACAATTGATGATGGCTTGTTCATGTTAAAGCTCCTTCTGATTGAACAAGTCTAGCAATGCAAGCGCCTGCAGTAGAACCATTAAAGAAAGTTTAACACACCCACAAAATCTTCTTCGTTACTAAATTTAAGTTGTTAGGTGAAGTTTTAGAATATGATTTATATTATTTTCTATTATATCATCTCAAATGAAAGTTTTTTGGGCTTGAAACTTGCACAGATCCACATTATCTTGTGCTTGATTTTTATCAAATAGAATGGGATGGTGGAATTCGAACTCGTGAGTCAACAAGAGTCTGATACCATGTTAAGTAATCATCTCATCTAAAAAATTAAACTACTACGTGAATTTCAAAAATATGATTTATATGATTTTCTAAAAATAATCACTCACTCTAACCCATTAAGTGGAAATACCTCTGGCACAGAGAGCTGTAACCGGAACTTGGGGCCATCATAGTGGTATAAAATTGGTCTGAAAGCATCTTCTTCCAATGGTTTGCATTTCTTCTTGAACCCAATTCTAACCTGAAATTAATAAATCTGCTGTCATCACTTGAATATAACCTCACAGGGTAGTTTAGTAAATCTGCCATCACACTGTAACTCCTGCAATTTTACCTGAGCTGGAAATCTCGACTCCCCTTTACACTTCTTGTCTTCCCAAGCAGTTGGTTCTATGTTTGACCCGCCAAAACTCACAGCCTTTATAGTTTACGAGATCCGTACACATGCACCAGAAGAGAAGAAAAAAAGAGAGAGAAGACATTGCTGGTGTAAGATCTTTTGCAAGACTGTATGGGTGAAAGATTTCTCATCGTGCTAGGCAAACCTGGAATACTCCATGTAGCTGGTGGCACGTGTAGTTATAGAGGAAAAGGGGTAAGCCTGGTGTTATAGCCCTAACAGAGTCCCTGTACTTGTGTGGAAGCCCTGCAAAAAATGTGATATTCATTTCTTCAGATCGTCCGTCTAGCCATAGCTTCAGAAACATGTTTGCAAGAGTTGCATAGGTAAACATTAATGGAGATATCATATCAGGCCATATATAATCAACTATAAAGTAAATATTGTTGGTTATTGGGTTGCGTCTGATCGACTCATGAGGGATGAGTTTGATTTATATATCTAAAGAAGTTATTAAAAAGTAATTATTAAGATAACAATTTCTTTATTTATAGGGACATAACCTGTTATGAAAAAAAAAGTTTTCTTAATTAAAAGAACATAGTTCTTTTTCTTTCTTTTCATCTCAATTCTCTGTATTAACTTGACAAGATCTATAAAGATGTTTATACTGTGAAATATCACTTTAATTCTAGTAATTGAAATGACACTAAAATAATTGATTCAGAAATAAAAAAAACAAAACCTCACAAATAAAATTTTCATTTCTTCAGATCTACAAATACCATAGAATGAGTTTTGTTATTGGGTTGTGCCTGGTTCACCCATGAATGATAAGCCTGATTCATATATCTAGAGAAATTACTAAAAAGTTATCTTTTACTTATATAAATAGGGGACATAACCCACTATGAAAAAATATGTTTTTATAATTGAAAGAATATAGTTATCTTCTTTTTTTCCATCTCAATTTTTAGTATTAACTTAAAAAGATCTATAAAGATATTTGTATTGTGAAATATCACTGTAATTCTGATAATTGAAATGACATTGAAATAATTGATCTAGGAATAAAAAACAAAATCTCACAAATAAGTTTTACTTTCCGAATCTGCAAAAGCAATACCAAAGAAGGAGCTTTGTTAAACAGAAAGATTGCGAGAAATTTTACCAAACAGTTGGCGTCGAAGGTCTTCTTGCATTGTCTCATTGTTACACACGAAAATGTAGCCTCCCATGACTTCATTTCTTGGCAGCAGTTCAGCTGGGGGAAGTCTCTTGTAGCAGCACCACTTGAAATTACCAAGCTGTTCCTGGTAACTGAAGAGAGATTTCCTGTAGCGGCCATCTTCATTTCCACGTCGATTTTCCTCCATCTTTCTCGGCTGATTATTGAAGAAAAGACTCGATGCAGCTGTTCTCCATCCTCGCAGCTCGCTCGCGGAAGCCATGGCATGCTGGGGCTGCCACATTGAGCTTTTTCCAGCACTGGAATCATTCTTGATTAATGACATTTTGAGTTTGAAAATTATTTTCTGCGAACATTGAACACCTAGTTAAGGACTCTTGTGGGCTATATACACTTTGTTTGAATTCGTGATCTGCTTTCGGTTTTGTGGGATCTCTTTTCTTTTCACTTTTGTCTCTCTCCTTGACATTTGAATCAACTAGTCCGCCATCGCCTTCTATCTTAAAGTTGTTTAAATCACTACGAAGTGCAATGAGATTTTGAAATCCTTATTCTAGTTTTGGCCCACAGAATTCAGTAAGCAACTAGTTTTGTGGTTGTGTATCGCGGAATAATTTTTTCAAAATTTAAAAAAATATTAAATATAAAAATAATTTTCTTAACTATGTTATTAAACCTGGTTTAATGTGTCAATATAAAATCTCGTAATCTATTTGTCTAATTCTAGTTTATAAATAAATCGCCTGGGAGTAAGATCGAATTAAATCGATTGATTTCATAGGTCCAAAAGTAATTTTGGTGACCGGTAAAAACATGATTTCATGGGTCCAAATGCAATCTCAGTCTTTCAGCAATTCATATCATATACTACATTGAGTTTAATAACTTTTTTATAATTTTTTTAATTATATAATAAAAATATATAGTCATCAAATTGACCAGATAACCTGAGTTAACATATCAAACCTATGAACCGGATTATGCACTCTAGTGGGATTAATTTTATTTTCAAAACTATTTTCTTAATTATATGTTAACAAAAAGAGAAAACCGCAAAATGAAACACCAATCCAATACTGAGATGTTGAAAAACATAATAAAAAGTTAAACTCGTTAAATCTACGAACCAAGCCAACCAGTCAAACATGTGTACATGTCCATAGATTTTATAACGTTTAATAGCATGACTTTTCTTTATAACTATTTTTATTTTACAATATAAGACAAAAAAAAAAGATGTAAAAACAGTCAAGTTCAATAATAATAATAAAAAAACAACCCATCAAACCTATTATGTCTTTCTAATTTTGTTCCTCAAAAAAGAAAAAAATTGGAAGAACCAAGATAAATGTAGATCAAAATATTTAATATTGTAATATGGATATTTTACTTGGTTGTGTTTAATAATTTTATTTTTAAAAAACAAATTTGAAATAGAAATCAACATACATATAACATTTATTCAATAAAAAAAGAAAGAAAAAGCATATTATGCAAGTATGCATATATTAAAAGTATTATAAGATATAAATATTTTTCTTTATAGAACTAAATTTTATATATATATATATATAGCTTACAAATACATTATACTAATCTTTTAAAAAATTAAAAATATACAATATAATAAAATACAATAATCAATATTTTAAAAAAGGATAAATAAGTTATAATGTAGAATTGAAATTTATGAGAAATTGAAAGATGAAATTGAAAGATGAAATTGAAAGTCAAAAACAAACTTCAACAAAAGGGCCAAACAACAAATGAAAATTGAAAAAGAAAATATATGAGAAATTATAATTGAACTACTAAATTGAAAATTAAAACTTATATAAAAGAAATAAGAACATAATAAGAAATTAAAAGAATGAAAACTAAAATCAAAACACAAAACATATTATAAACTATAATTCAAATACTAGATCAAAAAAAGAAACATCTATAAAATCAATAAGAATAAAATAAGAAATTAAAAGAATTAGAACTGAAATTAAAAGAATTAGAACTAAAATTAAAAGTATAAAAGAAATAAGAGCGTATTTAATAATTTAAAAGAATGAGGACTGAAATTAAAAAAACAAAACATATGTTAAATTGTCATTGAAGATCTAAATTGAAAGGAATGATAATGAAATAAGAAATTCAAAGATTGAGGACTGAAATGAAAAAACAATAAGGACAATGGGTACTTTACTTGTTAGATTAGAGAAAAGAAGGAGAAAAAAAATAGAAACAACCATCGTGGATATTCCACCACCATACATCTATATGTGGAACACTGTGTGTGGAAGAGGACACAATAACCCATCTAGAAAAATGACAGATGGCTAGATTTGGCCACCAGGTAGAGTCGCATACGCCACCTAAAGACAAACTCCATCCATTTGTTAAAACGTGTAGAACAGGTGCCAACACATCGCAATTAAAACTTAAAAAGACCTAAACTCTCCCCATAGGCCTATTAATTATACAAATCCCCATATGAAAATAAAAAAAATACCCCTAAAACAATTTTTTATTTTATTTTTTATAAGATTAAAAACATTATTTCACTTTACATGGATGATAAAAAAAACTTGAAACTCACTTGTATAGTAGCTTAGAAAAAAAAAATTATCTTAGGGGAAAAGATAATGAATTTAAAACTAGTATTTTTACTATTAAGAAGCTTGTAAAAGGTCAAGAAAGTCATTGATTAATAATTCTAAATTTTGTTAATTCTCAGGGTAAAAGAATCTTTTTAGTGGTTTAAAAAATGAAAAAGAAGCATGCACCATAAAATTATCTTCTAATGACTAATTGAGCATTAGAAAAGATTAAAAAACCTTAACCTCAAGACTCAAGTTTTCCCCACGCAAAGGTAAAAAAGTAATTTTACTGTAGCAATACGTAATAAACTATGTATAATCCTACAATAAAACTAACATGCATTTTAGTTATTCTAATAAAAAAGTTATTAAACTTGACTTAATAGGTCAATATTGAAACCTCAAAACTTGTTTTTTAAATTGAGTTAAAACTCTAGTTTCGAAAAATAATTGCACGAGAGCTAAAGCAAATTAAATTGATTGATTTCATAGGTCTAAATGCAATTTTAGTAAGTGGTAAAAACATGAATTTGTTTTTAAAAATGATTGATAAAGACAAATGGGATTAATCTTAGTCGCCCAACAATCCATATGATGGACTCCATTAAGCTAAGTAATTTTTATAAACAATTTTTTTAATTATATAATAAAAATATATGGTCTCCAAATTGAGCACTTACCAAAAACAATAAAAATTTATTTGAGATAATAATAACTCTATAAGAAGTCCAACCTTCTAATATTGAAAGATAAATCAAGAAAAACAATTAAAAAAATTAAAGAATAAAAAATGTATATCCGACCAGTATGTGAACTCTTCAAACCCATAAATTGGGTAACCCAAGCTAGGATGTCAAACCTATGAACCAAATTATGGAATCTAGTGAGATTATAATATTTTTTTATTTTAAAACTTTCTTTTACTTCATAATATGATAACAAAAAAAAATCATAGAAAGCACAAACCCAATACTTAGATGTTGAAAAAATAATTAAAAAAAGAAGCTCAATCAGCCAAACCTACAAACATGTCAAAGGATTTTATAAAATTAATAACATGACTTTTTTTTATAACTATTTGTATTTTACAATATGAGACAAAAAAAAATAGATTTAAAAAAAAGAGTGAAGTTCAATAAAGAAAAGAAAAAACACTCCATCAAACCTATTTTGTCTTCGTAATATTGTTCCTCAACAAAGAAACAATTGGAAAAACTGAGACAAATATAGATCAAAATATTTAACACCGCAATATGAATATTTTACTTGTTTGTGTTTAATGATGTTTTTAAAAATAAATTTGAAATAGAAATCAACACGCATATAAGATTTGTTGAATAACAAAAAGAAAAAAACATATTACGCAAGTATGCATATATTAAAAGTATTATAAGATCTAAATATTATTTTCTTTATAAAACTAAACTTAAAAATAAATTATATAACTTACAAATAAATTATAAATTATACTATTCTCTTCAAAACTTAAAGATTAAAAAGATGAGTTAATCCATATTAACCTCACAAACTCGTGTTCCAGATCATGATTTCAGGATAATTCAATAAACAAATTAAAGACAACCACAAACCAATTTAAAAAAAATAATATCAAACAATGATATTAGTAAAGAAAATAAGATAAAAAAAAAGATATCAATCCTTGATCCATTAAAAGATATCATGAGCCCAATCCCTAGGAAATAAAATGTTAAAGTATAACATAAAAAAAATCACAGACAAAAAATCCAAAATTAAAAATAGCAATTAAAAGATAAAAGGTTAAAATCAAATAAAGAATAAATTAAAGGGAAACAATAGATTTTCACTATGTAAATTAAATCGAAAAGAACAAAAACATTAAAAAAAACTACAAAAAATGAGGATGAAAATGAAAATGGAAAACAAAATAATATACTATCGATTTGGATTGAAGACTGAAATTAAAAATAAAAGCCATAAGAATAAGGATTAAATCGAAACACCAATACATGAAACATAAATGAATGCGTCGAGTTTTTCAACATGTTTATTTACATTTTAAAAATTATAAATGTAAATTGAAAAAAATATGCACACATTCATTTAAATAAATCATGATATATTGTGTAAATAAATGGAGAAAAAAATCATTAATGATAAGTGGAAATATAAGTGGAAAAATTGAGAGAAAAGTCAAGATATTTAATATCGCAACATGAGTTATTTACTTAGTTGTGTGTCATAACTTTGTTTATTAAAATCAATTTTTAACAGAGATCGACACCCATATAAAATTTATTTAATAAAAAAATCTATGCAAAGCTATACATATTCAAACTATTAGAAAATGTAGTAATAATGTATCAAAAACACCCCATCATTTCTCTTTGAAAGTCTATTTTTCACAAAAAAATGTGAGGATTAGATTTTCTTCAAGTTGGTTACAAATCATTTTCTTACTTTTAGTTTAGATAACAATAATACAAAGAACTAACACTTTTATTGTTGTAAGCAAATATAAAGTAACTTGTCAATGTTTTAAAGAAATGCTTATCTTTTCTTTTCTTTTCTTTTCTTTATTATCTAAGAATCTTTAAAATAAATTTTAGTAATCTTTAAACCAATTGGGTACTTATTTTCCCTATCTATCCCCATTCGTTCTAACATGTCGAAGTTTTACCTCGTTCTTTGCTAAGATAAAAGCTATATGAACCCGGTACTCGAGAGTGCTTCCATCTCCAGTGTGGTCTCACGTATGATCCGATTCCCAAAGCAGACAGTTTTGCAGCTGTTTTACTCTTGCAGTACGTAGCTTGATTGTATTATTTCTTGCGGAAGTTATCGACAATCTTCTTGATCCTGCAGTTAACAAACATAAGCTACCGAAACCTTTCAGAATGATTTTACCGTCCTCAAAGTATTGGAGGTACGTAGTCCCAGCTATTCTCCCAAATAACGATGCCGCACGATGCCTTGCTTCTCATGCATCGACTACTCAACTCAAGAGATCAGATTTTCAAATTATCCAGTAGGTAGTTTAGCAGTAAAAATTTAGGATTAAGAAAAAATATTATTTATGATTTCAGGTTTGAGCTTTGTAGTTACTAATACGATGGTCATTGGAAATTTATATGGTCGTCAACTTCAACTTCAAGTATAATAAGATTAGTCGAGATACGCACAAGCTAGTCCGGACAACTATTTTAATAAAAGAAGAGAAAGAGGGAGAAATCAGATGTTGATTAGATGCAACTAGCTGGCTAGATAGCTTTGCAAGGAAAATATAAACAAAACTTAGATCACTATGCTCTTAATTGCATGCATTAAGTAGCTCTTAGCTAGCTTAGTTCTTGCTAATTAATTTGCAACGGAAGAGTTCCAGAGAAAAAAGGGGACGTGGGGTTGACCTTTAAATTAACAATGGCTCTAGGCTTTCTTCTACCGAAACAGTACGTTACCTTTAGGCCTTGTCAAGATCGCAAGTGTCCAGACAATATTAATGTGTGAGCACATCTTTTTCTGCCCAAGCTAGCTACTTGATTTGAACTTTGCAGAGCTTCAATTACTGTTTCTAAGAATAATCTGTGTGAATATATCAAATTAACCAGCTAGTGCATCGAGGAATTGTTTGCCATGCCATGCTATACATGAGGAGCTATATGTAAAAACTGTTGACATAGGACTCAGCGTTATTAAGGAATTAACTCATTTAAAAACTTAAACTATTAGTTAAAACTACATAATATGATTTATATTATGTTTTAATATATCTCTTTAAGTGAAAGTTCTTTGGACTAGAAACTTACATAAACACATATTACCTTGTGCTTGGTTTTTCATCAAATAAAATGACGATGGTGAGATTCAAACTCGTGACCGCTGGGTTAACAAAACTATGATACCATGTTAAAGAACCAACTCACCTAAAAACTTAAACTATTAGATGAGATCCCATAATATGATTTATATTATTTTCTTTCTCTAACAAACCTGATTATTTCTTCCATATATATATATATATCGTGGGAATGCGCAGAACTACTTTTGATTAACGGTTCAAACCCTTATATTTATTTAAATTTCCACCGGAATAAGAAAGATACATACATATGATCTGCTCAAGAATTAGGGTTTGAAATCTTGTGAACATCTTGCCACGGTGCTGGTCCCCAGATCAAGGACAATAAATCCCAAAAAACAGAAGGAAAGCGTGCAATTCAATCAAGTAAATTAATCCGAAACCTCTTAAAGTCGTACCCGCATGTGCATGCCGATGCTATGGCGACTGCGCCTCCAACTGTTGTTGTTAATCGGGACTCTGTAAACTCAAAGCTCACTTAAGAATGATAACAATGGAGTATATAAAACTATTTATCGCTCAAAATTCTTGGCCGTCCAATCAAAACGCGAGAGTTCCAAGAAGGTCCAGTAGCTGTTTTCTCAATCCTTTGCTTCGATAACAATCAAATTTCCCATATTTTTATAATTTTATTATTTTCTCGGGATCATTTCTCGCTTTAATTAATTCTATTCAACTAGAAAACCAGGTAGCATGAAGCAGGCAAGTGAGAATCAGGTGGCATGCAGGAAGCGAGTGCCACTTGTATGCTTAGCGCGTGGAATGTAATGCTAAACAATAGCTGTCTATGTGCTTTGTTCATTGATCTTGAGAAATATTGTATTTTTTAATTAAATAGTTAATACAAAATCATTAAATGTTAAAATCATTAAATAAATAAATAATCATGGTGTCCTCTGCAAGTTTCTGTTTTCTGACTTTCTCTTGACAGGGTGTTATAATGTTATATGAGTTGTTCAAATTCATCAGGAGACTAATTCATTCAATAAATAATATATAATTTATTATAGTAATTTGTAATTATAAAAAAATATGGCTTGCTTACTAATTAAGAATATGTGTATATTATAAAATATTGAAAAACAATCTTATACATGAAACTATAGATAAGAGAATGAAACTAATTCCTAACGTACATCCAATGTATATATTAAAAATATAATCAAACAAAATCAATAAAAGATACTTAAGAATATAATTAAAGTAGTTAATACCGTTCCGGTTTTTCTATTGGAATGGAACGTTTCGGTTTCGAAACGTTTCGGCGTGCCGTTTCGGGGTTGTACTGTTCATATATAATTAATTATATATATATATATAGATGAAAAAAATTAAAATATTAATTTAACAAGTATAATTTAAATTCAAGATAAATTAACTTTAAATTATACAATACAAACACAAAGTCAAACAAACATAATCTTAAAATTAGAAACATCTCTAAAATTCCAAAATATTATGAAAGTAAAATGTTCTAAAATAAAAGAAATATTATGATTTTGAGCCGGAACGGTACCGAGACGTTCCGGACGGAATTTAGCCGGAATTTCCGGAACAGATCGGAATTAAAACCGAGACGAAAACGATGCCGTTTCGTCTCGGTTTTTTTAATGGCACAGAACGTTCCAGCCGAAACATAACGGAATTAACAAGCCTCATATAATCCAACTGAGTTTTTTGGTGGTGGTGTCAAAGAACTTCATTGCTCATCACTTGATCGGTGCGAAAAAACTATCTTCAATAAGTCTCATATAATTCCAATGCCACCATCTTGTTTTGTAATACTCATAAACATGATTTAACAATCTCAAAATTTGTACTCATTACCTCTCTAAGTGGATTCTTAGGAAATCACGAATCAAACCAATTTCTTATTTTACTATGTTCAACTCCATGTACTACTCTATCCATATAATACATTGAATGTACAGAAATGGCTATAATAGAGTTTTTTTTTATTTGTATCGAACATAAGCTCATGATTATAAATAAAAAAAGAGTCTAAATCTCAACATAAATTTTGCCAAAAAAAAGTGCAAGAAAACCAACCCGAAATACTCTTCTTTACAAGAAATTTTAGAAAGCAAAATTGATGGAATTCACCACGCTGTCAAATTTGATCACCCTCTACAAAACATGAATTAAACATAAATATTTTGACTTTAAATCATATTTATCATGAGCTAAAAAAATTGTTAATATTTTTAAAAAAAACTATGTAAGATATATTGAATGAAATAATAGGCTGGAAAAAATTAATTCTTCATGAGCCGGAAGAATATAAACCCATAGGTTGGCAAAAAATAATTTTGAATTTCTTCAAAACATGTCAACTAAGGGTTATTTGAGACCAATTTTTTATTCACCCATGTTAAATAACTTGTGTTGAAAATTAAATCCAAACAAAACTTTAACCCGAAAAATAAATGGATCTTATTTTAATTTAACCTCACTAATCGTGTTTTAAATAAAAAAAAATTCAACAATATAAAGCTATTCTTGATGTGCTTTCATTGTAATTGTGTGCTTACATAATTAGCGCAAATATATAAAGTTCATCATTCATTTAGTAGTTCGTGTGATCGTGGCGTGATAACAAAGAACTTGCGATTTGCATACCAGATTTCAAGTTTGAATCCAGGACGTGTACTCTTTATAAAAATTTGAAACAATCAGGATTTTACTCGTTCACCTATAGCCATAAAATACGATTTCCGAGGATGAGGTTTCTTGCATTAAAAAAAATTCATTCATTTAGTAAATTTTGAAGTATAATATGTGTGAAGGAAAGATAGAGGAAGCCGTGCCTAGGAAAAGGAAGAGAAAAATCTATACTTAGCAGCGTAAGTTCCCATGGTTTTGTACCCGAAGACCTTTCCAACCATGGAAGATGACTGCATAATCAATATATTAAGCGGATTTATCAAGAGAGAGATCTAGGGATTTTAATATTAAGTGGCCCATTTTGCGAAGAAATATTAAGGAAATTTACAAGTAATATTATTAAATTTGTATTTTCCCAAAAAAGAAACACCCTGACCTAATTAATTTGGCAATGCATGGACGTAGTAAACCTCCATATAAAATTAAGGAAAGGTGTGGCCACGCTCCACAAAAGCATGTGGAGATACGAAACCATCGTAGAGTAAAACCACAGCGAGAAAAAGAAACTCGGTTATATATAAGCTATGGTCTAAATCCTCATGCTTGCCTTTCACGATATCTTTAGCCATGCCCGCCGGCGTAGTAACTGGCCGTCAACTTTTCTCACACCACCATTCAAGTAGTTCCCCGTTGACAATCATCGTCGTATTTAAGCCCCATGGCCGAAGGAAATGAATGCTATTTACACATTTATACACCCATACATTTAAAGAGTTAGTTAACAGTAACGATCGTTATTTTCTTCAGCTCATCAGCCAAACAGTTGTACTAGTTGCATGGTGATGGCGACATCTACTGGTGGTGTGCCTCCCGGGTTCCGGTTCCACCCGACTGATGAAGAACTGCTCCATCACTACCTGAAAAAGAAGGTTTCGTTTCAGAAGTTTGATATGGAGGTCATTAGAGAGGTGGACTTGAATAAGATGGAGCCCTGGGAGTTACAAGGTAAACTATAATCTAAGTATATTGTGGTGTTCATAACTTGAGTTTATGTATTTCATTGGAATATATGAGGATTTTAATTTAAGCTCTCTTCAAGATTATATGTTTTTGTTGAAATAATTCCACCCTCTTCATCCTGATTTTTTTTTTCATTTTAATCTCAAAATAATTTGATAATTACCATTTTTTCATGAAGAGGATTTTAATTTAAGCTCTCTTCAAGATTATATGTTTTTGTTGAAACAATTCCACCCTCTTCATCCTGATTTTTGTTTTTTTCATTTTAATCTCAAAATAATTTGATAATTACCATTTTTTCATGAAGAGGATTTTAATTTAAGCTCTCTTCAAGATTATATGTTTTTGTTGAAACAATTCCACCCTCTTCATCCTGATTTTTGTTTTTTTCATTTTAATCTCAAAATAATTTGATAATTACCATTTTTTCATGAAGAGGATTTTAATTTAAGCTCTCTTCAAGATTATATGTTTTTGTTGAAACAATTCCACCCTCTTCATCCTGATTTTTTTTTTTCATTTTAATCTCAAAATAATTTGATAATTACCATTTTTTCATGAAGAGGATTTTAATTTAAGCTCTCTTCAAGATTATATGTTTTTGTTGAAACAATTCCACCCTCTTCATCCTGATTTTTGTTTTTCTCATTTTAATCTCAAAATAATTTGATAATTACCATTTTCTCATGAAGATTTTAAGAGGAAAATTTCATCTTTTCTATGTTATTTTGCTTGACAGTTTTGTGCTTCAATGGGAATTACATGAGAAAAAACTTGGAATTACAGACAGTAAGATCCACTATGTCAACCAATTAAAACATTGTTTTTATTTTCATCTAAAAAGTTGTAATAATAAGTAAACATTAGAGCCCGTTTGGTTGCTGAGAATAGTTCTTCATTTTGTATATTCATTTTTTTTCTACTTTCTTTCCTTTTGTATAGAATAGAAAATTTGTTTATTTAGTAAATGTGCTAGACCATTTCTCTCACTTTGGAAATTGAAAAGTAGGTTCAAAAGCAAGTTTTTGTCTAAATATTTTTTCTAAGCTTTTACTTGTATAGAAAATTTGTTTATCTAGTAAATGTGCAAGACTATTTCTCACTTTGGAAATTGAAAAGTAGGTTAGAAAGCAATTTAGTCTCTCAATTTTTAATTAGATAAAATTATTTAACGACACAAAGAATAATAATATATACCATGTAAAACAATACACTGACCCAATGTGATTATTTATATCAGCCATTTAATTTATTAGTATCCGTCATCTGCACGGGGATGTTGCGGCTACAAAATATTATTTATATATATATATATATATATATATATATATATATATATATATATATATATGTGTGTGTGTGTGTGTGTGTGTGTGTGATTCGGTATGCCTTGTAGATTTGGTTATCTGACCCCAATCTATTCAGACATCAACCAGACGCAGTCATCCACAGCTGATAAGCCATTCAAATTGAGATTTCAAGAGCTGAAACAGCTCCAGAACATTGACAGAAACATAATTATAGAATATGCTGGATTTGTACAGGGACATCTTCAACTGATGTTTATCTAAAATTGTATTTTACATCAAGCTCATGTGCGTATACCTAGGTTAAATGATTATACTATCTCTAATGATTTGATGATTTTACTATAGATGCTAGAGAATAATATGCATCATATTATAGAGTTTCACCTATAAGTTTAACCTTTTAGTTGAGATGGTTCCTTAATACGGTATTAGAGCTATGTTGATCTAGCGGTCACGAGTTCGAATCTCACCACCCCTATTCTATTTGATAAAAATCAAGCACAAAATAGTGTGGATTTGTGCAAGTTTCAAGCCTAAAAGGCTTTCACTTGAGGGTATGTGTTAAATAATAATATAAATTATATTGCAGCACTTCATTTATAAATTTAAGCTTTTAGATAAGATGATTACCGTAACACATATGAATGTGTGTGCAGAGAAATGTAGAATTGGGTCAGCGCCGCAAAACGAGTGGTATTTGTTCTGTCACAAGGACAGGAAATACCCGACTGGGTCACGAACGAATAGAGCGACAAATGCAGGGTTTTGGAAGGCAACAGGGAGGGATAAGTGCATCAGGAACAGCTACAAGAAGATTGGTATGAGGAAAACACTTGTTTTCTATGGAGGAAGAGCCCCTCATGGCCAGAAGACTGACTGGATCATGCATGAGTATAGGCTTGAAGATGGTGATGATGATCCAGGAAACTTTGGTGTAAGTCTTTCTGTCTGTTACAAGACCCGACGAGGGCTAGCTAGCTTTTGTTAATTTGTAAAAATATTCAATCTTTTTTATTTTACTGATATCTTTCAGGATTCTTTTTTTACAAAAAAGAATTAGTAAAAGCAATTATTTCTACGACTAGTAATATTTTTGCATTGCATAGGGAACCAAAACGAATAGGAGTGTCATCGCTATTGTTATATCCATGCATGATCATCTCCTCTATGTTTAGGATAGATTCAAATTAGCAAATCTCCCGTGTTGAGAATCGTACTTATCATGTTCTTACCAAGATATATTTGTAAAATTTAGCCATAAAATTTGGCAAGTATAAGATGCTAGAAAATAATATAAATTATATTATGAGACCTCATCTAAAAGTTTAAGATGGTTCCTTAACATGTTATCAGAGTCTTGTTGACCTAGTGGTCACGAGTTCGAATCTCACCACCCTCATTCTATTTAATAAAAATGAAGCACAAGGTGTTATAAACCTGTGCAAGTTTCAAGCCCCAATGGCTTTTACTTGAGAGAGCACGTTAAAGAATAATATATATCATATTCTAGAACATTACCTAAAAGTTTAAATTTTTCAGTGAAATGATTTCTTAATAAGATATATACATGAAGGATTTGGATTTGTACCTCTCGAGCCTCTTATAACGTCCTTACAAGCAAGGATGGTTCAACCAGGCGTTGTTGATAAGGTATTTGTTTTGTATGCATGTGCAGGAAGACGGCTGGGTGGTATGCAGGGTGTTCAAAAAGAAGAATCTATTCAAGGTCAGCAGTGAAGGAGGAAGTACCAGCATGAACTCATCTGACCAGCAAGTCCACTCATCAAGCACCAATCAATCTCGAACTTTCATGCACAGAGACAGCCAGTACCTACTCCGTCAGCACCATAACCATGGAAATACTCAACAACCCTACGAGGCTGAGCTCGGGCTTCACTATCCTCACATGGCACCCCATCAATACTCTCTCTTCCAATCCCAAACCCTAATCCCAACCAATAAGTCTTTAGGTTATGACTACTCGGGCCTCCATAAGGAATCATCGGCCATGGTCAAGCAGCTCATGTCAAACCCTAGGGATTGCGAGAGTGGCCGTGAAAGTCTGAGGTACCACGCTTGCGAGCCGGGATTAGAGGTGTGCACGTGTGAAGCACCTCAGCAAATGGTTGCGGGAAGAGAAGATCATCTGGGTTTGAATAAATGGGCTATGCTTGATAGGGTTGTCACTTCGCATTTAGGAAATGAAGATTCTTCTAAAGGGGTGAGGTTTGATGATGAAAGTAACGCGCCATCCACGCACCCGATTAATCAGCTCTCGTTACGTGAGGAGATGAATTTTTGGGGCTATGGAAAATAGTGGTGATTTGTTTTTAGCTCCTTCCATATCTCTTTTTGAATGACTTCTATGAACATGGACTGAAACCAGTTCGAAAAATGGCTTTCGTTTATATTTATTGTAATTGTAATTGTAATTGATGATTGTACGTGGGATATATAAAATATGTAGTTGGACTCAATTCAATTTGTCAGATTATAATGATCTCTGGTTAAATTTAAAACAGAAAAAAAAAACACTAAGAAATAATCATCAATTTCTTTTTCTTCCCTGAAAGCGAGACTCGACTCAAAGTGATTTTTTGAAAATAGGGTTGAAGTTGTTTTTTAAAGTGATTTTCATTTAGAAATACATTAAAATGATAGGGTTTTTTTTTTAAAAAAAAATTATATGAGCACATCAAAATGATCTAAAAACATCCAAAAATTTAATTTGAAGTGAAAAATAAAAATATATTTTTTAATTATTTTCAAAAGCGCTTTTGAAATGCAATGTCAATCCCCCCAAAGGGTCTTTGGAAAACACTAATACCAAGTAAGATACAATTTATTTTAACAGTATTTCATATTATTAACACCAAAATTAAACATTTGCATGTTTTTTAAATAAAAAAGCAATAATTATTCACAACAAAACAAGAAGAGAAAGCTATAATCGATCATGACTGATTAAAAAAAAGAAATTGACCATAAAAATTTGAATGCGCAGATAGCTAGAAACTATAGTCCTATTCAAAGTGGAAATTCTTAACGGAATAGCTAATCAAAAGTCTTAGACTAGCATAAAATTCATGTGTGTATCAATAAAAGAAAGATTTAGCTTGTCTTATGATTTAATAAATCTCTTTATATGATACCAATATATGTGTAAGATTAGAATTACTTACTTGTAAGTAGGAATCAAACTCTATAATAATATAAACTAAGTCATATAAATTTTGACCTACACATATTCAATCCTTGTCATCTAATTGATGAAACCTTATTTCCATTAATATTTCTATAAGATGCTACCAAAGATCACATCGACTGACTTAACTAAAATAGTCCAGACCCTAAAGAGGTTTTACATTGTTATACATTGTGGTTCAGGAAATAAAAAATTAAGAGCATTGTCGCAATGACGATTTTTTACGCGCTTCGCGCCCCGCCATCCCCCTCTAGATCGGGAGGAGACAACAGCGCGCGATGAAAATGGGATGTGTTTTATAGTCGTAAAAATTACGACTATAATTATCAGGAGTCGCCACCTAGTATTACGGTCACTAGGAAACTTATTGGTCTGCGAGAGTCTTGGGCAAGGGGACTTGTTGTGCAAGGGGAAGACGCATCACCCCTAGTGCACCCTACCTAAGGTAAGCTGCATTGTTGTTTGATTGTTTTTCCTAAGTTTAATTTTTTTTTTGTCTTTTCTAAAGTTTGACGTAGATCTCTCTTCGTGAGAGAATCTCTACCTCGCTAGGAGTTGAAAGACTAACCAAAAGAATTTTACACTGCATTTTCAGAAGAAAAAAAACATTTTTTTGTTCACGGGTGTACTTTACAATGTAATTTTACACCGCAATAAAAGAAAACCCTTTTTTAGTATCTGCATGTGTACTTTACAATGTAATTTTACACCGAGATAGCTAACACAAAAATAATTTTTAATTTTTTTGATATTTTGGCCAAATTCCAATGGATAATCATAAACTGGTTACGATACCCAATTTTGTTTTAAAATATGAGAAAGATGCAACATATTTTTTTACCAAAAAATATGATGGAAAAATCTTGGAATCCGGCCGTATGCATAAAAACAAGACTTTTTTTTTCGAAGATTTTGTTTTTTTTTAAATATTTTTTTTCTATTTTTAAATAAAATAAAATAAATAATAATAAAAAAGTGATGGGCTGGGCTGCCCAGCCCAGATGGGCCGAGAAGCCCATCATTGGGGTGGCTGGCTACCCAACCCAGATGGGCCGAGAGGCCCATCATCATGGTGGGCTGGGCCGTCCAGCCTAGGTGGGTTGTTAGCACCGTTGGGTAGAGAAGTTTAAGGTGATGATTCCTGTGGTGGTGGCGTCGGCAACGGTGGCCTGTGGTGGCCGGAGGAAGCTTCCAAAGTTACCGGAGCTTACATTGCAGCTGCTGTTAGCACGTCTTTTGCTTCGCCGGAGAGGGTGGACGGGTAGCTGGTTTGGAGGGGGAGCAAACGGTGGTGATGAGGGTGGTAATGGGTGAGTGAACGGCCTCCAACGGTGGAGAGAGAGAGAGAGAGCTCGGGAAGCTGGTTTTTAGAGAGAGAGAGGAGGCCTGCAGACCGAGAGAGAGAGCTGAGGGCGAGGAAGATGAAGGTGATGGTTTATTTCGTGTGATATTTCCTTGTTCTTCTTTTCCAAAACTTCTGCAAATTTTCCCAGAATTTTCTCGTTTTTTTTTCCTGTTTTTTCCTCCTTTCTTTCTCCTTCCCCTTTCATGCAGCGTTCATGGCTGCCTTTTATAGAAGAACCTGGCCTGCTACGGTTGCTGGCTGGTCGGTGACATGGAGACCTGCAACAACAGCGTGGTGGCTGCTGTCGGCGGCGTGGTGGCTGGTTGGCAGCACAGGTGAAGGTGGAAAGCGGCAGGGTGCAGTGGATAAGGTTGAGTTGCAGTTTGGTCCTTCAATTTATAATTGTTCTAATTGCACCCCCAATTGGATTTAAATTTTTAATTTTGTGCAATTGTACCTCTGTCAAAGTTTCAACATTAGCCTTAAATTTGTGTGTCTTTTCATTTTGGTCCCTTTCTTCCGATTTATGCAATTTGACCCTCAATTGAGCATTAAACTCTCAATTGTCTTCAATTTGGCATTCCATAGTAGGCTGAAGGGGTGATGTATTTTTTAGAGAGAGACGCTCTCAACAAAAAAACTTCTCCTCACGTCTGACCACCTTCATTTCTTGCATACTTACCGCCGCCAGTTTTCTAACAGTCATCGGAACTGGTGAGGGATAACCATCGACGTTGAAGAAGTTGTTCTCATGGCAGCCTCACGCCACGTCGCCACTCTCCCTCCGGTTTGTTTTAACGCCCCATCGCAGCTCAATGCATTCTCAAACATCCCATCTTCGTCAACCTCAGGCACTACTACACAACACAATGAAACAACGCACTTCACCATGGGCCCCTAACCACCTGTCAACAAACCACAACCACCTTCACAGAAAACAACCATGCCGACCAACACCAAAAAACCTCACAACAACCCACCCAAAAAACCCCAACCATCTTCCTCTGGTTCCTGGGCTGAAAAGGTAAGGATATCTGATGCAGCAACAAGGTTCACTTTGGAACCTCTACCAAGGCTCCCTGAACGGCATCGTCTTCGCTTCACAGACGATATGCTTATGGAAACTAGTGAACAATGGAATAGGTCAGTGGTGGGCTTCTTCCCTGGGATGCGTATGCCACATCATGCCCTGCAAACTATTGCCATGCGAGTTTGGAAGCAGCATGGCTTGGAAAAAGTTATCTCTATGGCTAACGGGTTCTCCATTTTTCAGTTCAGTTTTGAAGAACAGGTGCAACCAGTCATTGAAATGGGCCTTTGTCTCTTTGGAGGGAAAAACATCATCCTCCAGAAGTGGCACCCTCGTTTCATATTTGATAAGAATCGCATTTCCACTTTACCTGTGTGGGTTCGTCTGCATGGCCTGCCCTTTCCCCTATGGTCTAAGCAAGGGCTCAGTTTAGCGGCGAGTATGGTGGGTACGCCCCTCTCCTGTGATGAGCAAACATTCAAAGGAACCAAATTGGAATATGCAAGGATTTGTGTTGAGATTGATGCAGCGTTGCCATATGTTCACAAATTTGAAATCGATACCCCCTTATCTCCGGTGCCGGCCACTGTGGAAGTCACCTACGAGTGGAAGCCCAGTCGATGCGCCAACTGCAAAGTTTTTGGGCACGCGTGTCCAACTCCTGCGCCAACAGGTCCTGAGCCAACAGGTTCTAATTTGGGTAATGACCCAATCCCCAAGCCGACAGTGGACCAGGCCTCTTCCATGCAACAACAACAACAAACCCTGTCCGCAACAGCCAAAACAGCCCTTTCTGTCCCATCTCCCAACGTCCAATCTCAAACCAGCAGCTACCCAGTCACATCTCCCACAAACCATCAAACAAATAACCCGGTCACTCCTTACCCTCAAACCAAATCTCCTTTGGTTACTCCCCAACCCCAACTAGCCTCTCAACACCCGGTCACACCTCCCACATACCAACAAAATAGTAACCAGGTCACCCAACAAGCCACACCTCCACCTGTCACCTTGGTCCCATTACAACACGCCCCTTCAACCCAGCTCACCATTTGTACTCTAAACACAAGGGATACCTTAATCCCCTCAGCTACACCTCCCATACCTCTCCAAGCCATGCAAAACCCCTCTCCTGACATGTTACTTATTTGCCAGGCAGAAGACCAACACAATAAGGAACCAATGAATTCAGTTCAAGCTACGGGACGAGATTCGGATGTGCATCTTCCTCTCGGTCTTGAAAGTAGAATGGTGCAGCTTAACAGTAGCCCTCCTGCATCTCCCATTCCTCCACCTCCCAATATCCCCAACACAACCACTCTCACTCAGTCTCCAATATGCAACTCAGCAAAAGAATCCAACAAGGCCTCCACCAGTAGCTCCCCTTAAGTGAAGAAGAAGAGGGGTAGCAGGAAGCGTAGGGGAGGGATCTAATCCCTCTTCCTTCTCAATAACTCCCCATTTTTTAATGATTAGTTTGGGAGGATGGATACCTGGGGTCTCAATGGCTTCCAGAAGCAAAATTCAGTCCTACAGTGGACTACCAAAAATAACCTAGATATCATCGGTATTCTTGAAACGAAGCTTCAGGCTTCTAAGCTGCCTCACATCGGTTCTCTCTTGAAAATGCCTCATTGGCAATTTCTTTCCAATTCCCAGGGGTCTAATATCTGCCGCATTATTGTGGGATGGAATCCCTTCTAAGTTCACGTGACCATGGTCAGCTACCTTCATCAATGGCTCACGGTAGAAGTTAGCTCTATAGCCTGTGCATCATGGCTTCAGGTAACTTTTGTTTATGCTCTTAATTCTCCAACGGATCGAAGGCCCCTTTGGAACTACCTGGAAGCTGAAGCCCAAGCATGCACGTCTACCCCTTGGCTTGTGTTGGGTGATTTCAACGCCATCATGGTCCCTAATGACAGGGTGGGAGGAGACGTTGCTTGGCCTGAGCACAGAAATGACTTCCTAAATTGCATTCATAATGCTAGTTTGATTCAAGTTCCTTATGACGGCATGCGTTTTACGTGGCATAACGGGCGTCAAGGGGATGGGACCATTCAAAAGAAGCTTGATTGGGTTTTCATGAATCAACTAGCTTTGCATCAGTGGCCAGGAATCAGGACTACGTTCCAGCCCAGATCAATTTCAGATCATAGTGCTATGATCACTTCTCTCTCCATGGAGCACAATCGTCGGTTTAGTGGGTTCAAATTTTTAAAGCTGTGGATTGATAAGCCTGATTTTTTGGACCGGGTAAAAAGGGCTTGGCAAACTCCTGTGCGTGGGGACCCTTGGTTTCAGCTCTCTACAAAGCTGAGGGTCTTAAAAGCCAATCTGCAGGCCATGCACTTCGCCAATTCGCACAACATCAGCGATAGAGTTTGACAGGCAAAAAGAGAATGGGATATCGCTCAGGCTAATCAGGATGGTGACCCATTAAATGCTCAGCTTCGTAATATAGAGAGAGATAGGGCTCAAGATTATGCTGCCCTTCTGAGAGATGAAGAGTCTTACTTCAAACAACGTTCTCGCATCCAATGGCTCCAAATGGGTGACAAGAACACAGGTTTTTTCCACAAAACCCTCATTCACAGACAGAGTAGAAACAGCATCCACAATATAACGACTACCACTGGTGAAACCATTTTTGATCACCAGGCCATGGGTAATTATCTGGTGGACTACTACCGCAATTTGCTTGCTCCTTCCCTTCCCGGGCCCAGGCCTGACGACTCGGCTTTATTTTTTGAGAAGAAAATGGAGGAGCCCACGGTCTCCTTGCTAGCCCGCAATGTTACGCCAGAAGAAATCAAAGCAGCCTTATTTTCGATTTCAGATGATAAGGCCCCAGGCCCCGACGGCTTCTCAGCCTCTTTCTTCAAACATTGCTGGGATATCGTGGGCCATGATATCATCCAAGCCTGCCTTTTCCTTTTCAATAGTAACGATCTTCCAAGATGCATCAACGCAACAAGGATTGTGCTTATTCCGAAGGTTGAAAATCCAACAGGAATCGGTGACTATAGGCCCATTTCCTGCTGTACCGTGCTCTATAAGTGTGTCTCTAAGGTGATAGCCAACAGGTTGAAGACTGGCTTGAAAGAAGTAATTGATCAGGCCTAGACGGCTTTTATTCCAGGGAGACATATCTCTGATGCTATTATGCTTAGCCAGGAATTGGTTAAATCTTATCATCTCAACAGGGGCACGCCCAGGTGCACAATGAAAGTGGACCTGAAAAGGGCTTTTGACACAGTTAGGTGGGATTTTATTGCAGAAGGGCTTAGGGCTATTGGAACTCCTGCTGTCATGATTGGCTGGATTTCAAAGTGCATTTCCACCCCCTATTTTTCTATTAGTCTTAATGGCGATTTACAGGGTTTTTTTGCAGCCACTAGAGGCTTGCGGCAGGGTGATCCCCTTTCTCCCTACTTATTTGTTTTGGCTATGGAAGGTTTGAGTGGTATTCTGCGGCAGTCTTCCAAGTTGCCTTTATTTCGGTTCCATTGGAGATGTAAGCCCACCAATCTAACTCACCTTTGCTTTGCCGATGATCTAATGCTTTTTTGCAAAGCAGACCTCTCTTCAGTTGGGATTCTCAACTCAGCCCTTGACAGGTTCTCTAACATCTCAGGGTTAGTGGTCAATCACTCCAAGAGTGCTATCTTCTTATTGGGCGTTTCAGAGGAAACGGCTACCACCATTTGTGATAGTACTGGGTTTAGCAGACAACCTCTTCCCCTTAAGTATTTGGGCCTGCCTCTTATTTCTTCGAGATTGACCCATACAGACTGTCTTCCCCTTCTTAGCAGGCTCACCAACCGGATTAAGCTTTGGACTACCAACTCCTTATCCTATGCAGGGCGCCTCCAGCTCATCAAGTCAGTTTTATTTTCCTTGCAGGTGTACTGGTGCTCCACCTTCATCCTACCTTGCTCTATCCTAAACAAGATTGAAAGCATCATGGGAGCTTTCCTTTGGCGTGGGTGTTCTTTAGAGACCACTGGTGCTAAAGTGGCTTGGCGCAACCTCTGTTTCCCTCAATCAGAAGATGGCCTTGGTATTAAGAGTCTTAGGGTGTGGAACCAAGTGGCTGTCATGAAGCACATATGGAACCTCATGGTTGGTAAGGACTCCATTTGGGTGCAATGGGTTCGAAAGGTTCTGCTCAAAGGGCGTCCCTTTTGGTCTATCCCGATCCCATCTAAACCATCTTGGGCTTGGAGGAAGATTTTGCAGGGCCGAGAGTATTGTCGAGGCCTTTTCAGGTGCATCATTGGTAATGGCGAGCTCACCTCGCTTTGGTATGACTATTGGCTACCAAACTGCAAATGAATATGTGACTTAGTCTCTTCGAGGGAGATCAGGCAGTCTAGTCTCCACCAAGGGGCCAAAGTTGCAGATATCATTCATGGATGTCAATGGGTTTTCCCTGCGAGTTCTCAGAGTCTTCAAGCCATATGTAATTCAATATCTTTCTTACCCAAGCCCTCGGTCCAGGATGTATGTGTTTAGGGAGATACAACGAATGGCAGCTTCACAGTGGCTAAAGCTTGGCGTCTCCTTCGCCACACCAGACCTACATCGACCTCAATGCATCTTTGCTGGTTTAAATATCGCATCCCTAGGCATGCTTTCATTCTTTGGTTAGCTATCAAAGGTCGTCTGTGTACTATGGATAGATTGCATGATCGAGAGAGGCCAAGGATTTGCACCCTTTGCAGCTTAGAAGATGAAACCCACGAGCATCTCTTTTTCAACTGCAGATTTTCCTATGAAGTGTGGGCCTGGATCACCACAAAGCACAAGACTCCATGGCCCAATTACCGGTGGCCTGATTTAATCCAGTAGGGAGCTGTTACTCACAAAAGTAAAAGCCTCTTCTCCAGCTTGGTTGCAAGACTCACATTAGCGGCCTCGGTCTACAGCATATGGATGGAGCGGAACCAAAGGGTTTTCAAAGCCACTTACCGATCGGCCCGTCGAATCGCAGAGGAGGCCCATGAGCTTTTAAGAACATACCTTCTTGGGCTAAACCTCCAAGAGGCCATCCAGGACAACTGGTTCATGCCTTAGTCTTTGGGGGGGGCTAGGTTTTTTTTCCTAGTTTCCGGGTTTGGGATGGGGATCTGTTTTTTCCCCTTACCTTGTTTTTGTTTCTTTGGTTTTCTTAGCCTTTTTCAGTCCCATGGGTCGTTCCTTTGCTTGCTTGGAGCCTAGGCGGGAGTTTGTTCCTGCTTTCGCTCAGCAGTATTTGGCTTTCTTCCTTGTATAGTCTCTCTTTTTTTAATATACTGCATCGGTTCAAAAAAAAAAAAAAGTCTTCAATTTGGCCCCTAATTTTGCACAATTAGCTTGTAAAAAATTCAATTGGGTCTCCAAAAATTTCAATCTTCTCAATTGAGCCCGAATTAAACTCAAGAATTTGATTTTTCATCAATTAAGCCCTTAATAAAATTAATTTGTCCAATTTAAAGCATAATCAAGTCCTTGCACTTAATTAAATTCTTCAATTGGATACTAAATTAATTCTCAAACATAATAATACTCTAAATTAGCCCATGATTGAATCAAATTGGCCTATTCAAAATATAATTATGATTTTTGACTTAATTTTTACCTCGAATTTGTATTTTCTCTCATTTTTGGGCACAAAAGAGATACGATTCGGCTCCTAAACTATTCAAAATTTTCACCGTGATTTTTTACCAACGCCAACCCTTTTTATTTTATTTTTGTTATTTTTATTTTATTTTTGGTAAAATTTGGGGAATAACCCAAAATTGAGTTATGATAAGCATTATAGTTATACCAAGAATAAGTGTACAAATTTACTACTAAAATGAATGGTGTGAAACATAAGTGTCATAACTCATTTTTAACCCTCTATTTTTATCATATTTTTAAAAAAAATATAAAAAATATATTTCTAACATAATTTGGCTTCTTTTTAGTCATTTTTTAATTTTTGACCACTTCACATATTAGGGACTAATAAAAAAATTATTTGAATTTCAAAGAAAAGAAAAGGAAAAAAAAAGGAACAAGATGTTGTTTAAAAAAAGGATTTTTTAAGAAAAATATTTGAAGCTAATCGAGGGTGGTGGAAGTTTTTAAAAAAATCAAGAAAATAGAAAAAAGGTGTAGAGTTTAAGTGTGAAGAGAATATTTTGGGTAGTATAAATAGTTTATTAGTCTCTCACTCTAGATAGAAAGAGAGTCACACGATAAGAACACTCCCATAAAAAAAAAATCTTACACAGAACTTACCTCCACTCACACCTAACCAAACACACTTTTAAAAAAATCATCAAAACCAAGAAAAAAAGCCAAAAACAAAGTTTCCACACTTCTCCACTCACTGATACATACACACAATTTGAATTAGAAAAAAAAACTCAAATGTCATCTCTCTCACTTAAAAAATAAGATAAAAAAAAAACATCACCCTACACATGTACTCTCCCTTATCTTTTCCCTACAATCACTACACACACAAAGATAATAAAGAAACAAACACACAAAATGCTTCTCTCTCTCATTAGAAGACCAAAAAACCATTTATTTCTTACATAAAAAATACAAACACAAAGGATTGCCATGTTTTTCCTCCAAAACAAGTCATCAACCACACCATCCAAAAAATAGAAACACTCTCCAACACACATTCTCAAATTCTGAAAAGAAAAAATAAGAGCAAGCTCTTTCTTTTCCAAAAACCAAACAAAAATGTCACTCTCCTTCTTTAAAACGCATACAAACCTGTGTGTTTTCTTAATCTCTCACAAAACTTTAAAACACAAACCAAATACACACCATGATAGTCTTTTAAACAATATAATTAAGAGAAAGAATAAGAAAAAACAAAACAAAAATGAAAAGAAAAGATTTGATTTCTTATATAAAGAGAAAGAGCTTTAAGCTTCAAACCGGATGATCTCTCTTTTTAGCTATCATGAGGTACATTATAGGTACCAATAAAGATAGAAAGAGTTAATATATCACATAAATCCCTTCATATGCTCAAAGATCTTGTCAGTGCATGGGGAAACACATCATGTTTTTTTTAGTCCTCTGACGTTTACAATAAACATGCCATCTTTATAATCATTGACTTCTAGTAGCTTTGATGATCATTCATTCCATCATTGCAGGTTGATGTTTTGAGTTCCTAAACTTTTTTTAAATAAGTTTAATTGTATAAAAGATGGAAACGATACAAGAATATTACAATAGGCATATTTCTCGAGATACAAGAGGGAAAAAACAAAAAAAACAAAGGAAAATATAATGAACTAAAATAGGAAAGGGATCAAGATAAAAGCTTGAAAAAGCTAGCTGAAATATGGAGACATTCCTTATTAATTAACTAGTTGACCGCACAAAATTGAAAAAAGTCCAAAAAAGGGAGATAACATAGGGGTGGTAGGGCATTAAATCCCCTAAAGGCCCTAAATGTCTCAAATATTTATTGTGACAGTGCACTTGTAATCGAAGTGCCTCAAGTGAGTTTAAATCAGTTTGAAGATATCTTTAGTGAGAGATAGAAGGGGTTGGAAGTGATGGTTGAAGAGTTGGTTGTTCCTTTCACACCTTAGGAATAGATTGTGGTGGAAAGAAAGAGGCATGCTAGCAAATAAGCTATCTGCTTTAATAGGTGTAAGAAACTCATTGGAGAAGCTAGTGCTAAGGGATGTTAAGTTGGTGTATATTGTATCTTTGTGGTTGATCGTTCCCCATATGTTTTTGAAGTAGGAACACTGGAAAAACAAGTGATCATGTGTTTCCAAATGGTTCCCATAAAGGATGCATGTTGGGCTTGATATACTCCCTACAATGTGAATTTTATCCATGGTACAAAGTCTCTCTTGTGAGGCAAGCCACAATATGAAAGATTGACGAGGGATATGGTCAAGGAACCATATGAGATGATGCATGGTATTTACTGGCCTTTTGATTTTCAATCATCAATGTAAGGTTGAAACATTAATCTGTATTATTCTTTATTTTGAAGATTTTTCTTCCAAAACAATGATGAATTGAATGGAATGTTGATGTTCTAGAAAGATATCTCGTGATGTAGGATTGTGTGAACCCAACTTATCTATATGGATTGTTTATTTGTAAAGAGGTTCCATATATGCTTTATGGTGGTGACAATGTACCATGTTTTTATTGTTTTGATACCAAGTCCTTATTATTTTAGGCCACCTAATAACTGAACAAGGTAGAATAAAAATTCTAAACCAATATAGTTGAATAGAGAAGTGGACAAATTTGACGAGTTATAGGGGCATGCATAGGTGAGGGAGGTTGAGGTCCATAGTTTATTTTAGATAAAATATGATCCGCTAATGATATACAATCTATATGAGTGAGTCTTGTTGTTGTGAGGGAGACTCCAAGGTATTTAATTGGAAATGCTTTATGTTGGAACCCCAGGTGATTTATGATGGATTCTTGAAGGTGCACACCAATTCTGGATAGGTAGAAGAAACTTTTTGCATGATTGATGATGAGGCCAAAACATTTGGTAAAGGTTTTTAGGGAAGTGTTTACAATCTCAATTGAGGCCCTGTCAGCATAGCAAAACAACATGAAACCATTTATATAACAAATGTTAATGATATTATTTTTCTTGCACCTTCAATGGAGCATGAAACTAAAGTGATTAGTGACCTTGTTAAGAATACCACTCAAAATTTCCATTGACAGCATAAAGAGGGTGATATTGGATCCCCTTGATAAATGCCTCTAGTGGAGTGTGTCGTAACCCAATTTTTGGGTTACTCCCCAAAATAAAATAAAAATAACAAAAATAAAATAAATAGAGCCGGTGTGGGTAGAAAAATCAATATGGGAATTTTGGTTGTTTTCGCGAGTCCAATCGTATCTCTTTGGTTCCAAAAATAGAGAAAAATACAGATTTAAGGCAAAAATAATTTATCGTTGGATGTATCTGTGTAAAAACTAAGTTAAATGACATAATTATATTTTTTATGGGTTGATTCGATTTAATCATCAACAAATTTAAAGTTTAATTATGATCGGGAATTAATTTAAAGTCCAATTGAAGGATTTAATTAAGTGCAAGGACTTAATTATACTTTAAATTGGTCAAATTAATTAAGGGCTTAGTCAATGAGAAATCAATTTCTTGAATTTAATTCGGGCTCAATTGATGAGAATGGAATTTTTGGAGACCGAATTGAATTTTTAAGTCAATAATGCGAAATCAGGGGCCAAATTGAACGAATTGAGAATTTAACAGTCAATTGAGGGTTAAATCGCGCAATCGAAAACCAAGGACCAAAATAAAAAAGGCGCGCACATTTAAGGTTGCTGTTGAAATTTTGACGGGGATACGATTGCGTAAAATTAAAAGTTTAAAACTAATCGGGGGCGCGATTGAACCAATCAAACATTGAGGGACCAAATTGTATTTTTTTTCAACACAAATTTGGCATGTCCCTGCACTGTTCCGACACCTGAACAGTGCAGGAACAACCCTGCATTCCCTCAGGCCTCTGCATTTTTGCAGAGGCCACAGCACACCACCTCAGCCCTCTGCAACACGCAGAGGGCAACAACGCACACACACGTAAAATGCATGCCTATTTCCACTATAAATACCCATCTGCAGCTCAAGCACGAGGGGAGGGGAGAAAGGAAAAGAAAGAAAAAAAACAAAAGAACAGAGAGTTGCGGGCAAAAAAGAAGAAAAAGAAAGAAACCCACGGGGAAGAAGACGATAACAGAGGGGAGAAATTTTGAAGAAAACCGCTGTGAAACACTCCCACGGTGATTGCCAACCATGGTCATCTTCTTCCGTTGACAGAGTCACCATCGAGAGAGCAGAATCACGTTACAGTGAGGATCAAAATTGACAGAAAATGGGGTAAAAAACTCCCTTCCCTCTCTCTCGGTCTACAAGCCCCGCTCTCTCTCTCTCTAAAAAACCTGTCAAGCTCTTTCTCTCTCCCTCTCGGTCAGCAGCTCCAGCCACCGTCTCCGACCACCGTGCATCACCTTTTCATCGACAGAAACTTTCCCCTCCACTCCAGACGCCCAGCCGTGTTCTCAGGCGAAGCCAGCAGCAACGGCGAGCTCGAACCAGTAGCAGACCGGCGACTTCCAACGCTCCCTCCGGCCACCACAGGCCACCGTTGACGACGCCACCACGACAGGAATCATCACCTCGTCGTCCTCTACCCAACGGTACTAGCAGGTACGCCTTTCGTCACAGTCGAAAAATCGACTGTTCATCATCGTCTTCCTCGTGCATGCAGCGTGACGCAATTTGCGTCCCCTGTTCACGCGGGCCGGCTGGTAATCGGGCCGGGCTTCATACCCGGCCCACATATTAAAAAACTTGGGCTTCCAGCCCGTGAGGACTGGAAGCCCAGCCCACACATACCTGGGCTTCCAGTCCACGAGGCTGGAGGCCCAGCCCCAAAGACTTCGGGCTTCCGGCCCACGAGGCTGTCAGCCCAGCCCAAAAGACCTTTGGGCTTCCGGCCCACGAGGCTGGAAGCCCAGCCCGACAGACCTTCGGGCTTCCAGCCCACGAGGCTGGAAGCCCAGCCATTCAGAGCGGGCTGCCAGTCCATTGTGGCTGGCAGCCCAACCCAGATAAAGGCGGGCTGACAGCCCATAGTGGCTGACAGCCCAGCCACATTCTTCTGGGCTTCCAGCCCGTGAGGGCTGGAAGCCCAGCCCACTAAGGGTGGGCTGCCAGCCCAATGTGGCTGACAGCCCAGCCCAAAAAAAAAAGAAAAAGAAAAAAGAAAAAAAATAATAAAAAAATAAAAAATACAAATTGACAAAAAAATATTTTTATTTTACTACTATTATTATTACAAAAAATTCAAAAATATAAAAAAATGTATTTGTTTTTTGTGCATACGGCCGGATTCCAAAGCTTTTCTCATTGTATTTTTCGTAAAAAATATGTTGCATCTTTTTCCATATTTTTAAAAATAAAAAAATTTGGATATCGTAACCAGTTTACGATTATCCGTTGGAAGTCGGCCAAAATGTCAAAAATAATTTAACAATTATTTTATTTTAGCTTTCGCGGTGTAAATTTACATTGTAAAGTACACTCGCAGACAAAAAAATGTATTTTTGAAAATGCAGTGTAAAAATTTTAACTTAGAAAAACAATCAAACAACAATGCAGCTTACCTTAGGTAGGGTGCACTGGGGGTGATACGTCTTCCCCATGCACAACAAGTCCCCTTACCCAAGACTCTCGCAGACCAATAGGTTCCTAGTGACCTTAATACTAGGTGGCGACTCCTAATAATTATAGTCGTAAATTTTACGGCTATAAAGAACCCCATTTTCACCGCGCGCCGTTATCTCCCCGAACCACAGGGGTGAAGGCGGGGCGCGAAGCGCGTAAAAAATCGTCGTCGCGACAGATGGCGACTCCACTGGGGACATAGCTGGACTAAGCATTGTTTGTCTGATTGTTATTTTTGAGTTCATTTTTTACTCGTATTCTTACTGCTTTAGCATGCAATTTTAATTTCAGTCAATGCATATCATCGAATGTGAATTATTTTCATCATGCATTTTAATTTTCTCAGTAAACCCAAATTTAAGTTAGGTGGGGAGTAGCGGTCTGCCCCATGACTTTTGGTCGGGGTTCAGATTCGTGAAACATCCAACTATGAACTGAGTGTTTACTTGTTAATGGCGGTCACACTGTGCCCCAACCATTTCTTGTAAACCCCTACACCACCTTCACGTGAGGCGGTCACTGGGCAGTTCATAGACCTTTTGAGACCAGATAGAAAACTTACCCCTCATGTAATGGCTTAGAACTTGCTTTTGGGTACACCATTCCTGATAATTCACTCATTATGTATGTACATACATTTGCATTTAAATGCATTTATCATTGCATAACATATCATCGGCAAACAGAAATATAGGTCCCCGAAGAGCTCCTACCACAAGACTCCAACAGAGAAATATGGAGGACGAAGAGCGTGCACACCGTGATGCTCATTTCCAAGAAGAACTGGATTCTCTGAAAGCTAGTGTGGCTAGTCTCACCAGCTTACTCGAGCAAGCACTGAGAAATGCCTCTGGCGAGGGTCCTTCAACTAGACCCACAGCGGCTACTCAAGCACAAGGATTGAACCACCAAGAAGAGGTGGTAGGAGTTCAGGATCCGCAACAAAACCCTACTTTCGTACAATCAGCAGTGCCGACACCTACACCAACCCTAACAGTTATAGAAGCATCAGAAGATGTCGACCAAGATAAGATGGCAACGCTGGAAGCCAGGATAAGGGTCATCGAAGGGGTAAATTTATATGACCTAGTACAAGCTGCAGATATGTGTTTAGTCCCGAATGTTGTAATACCGAAAAAGTTTAGTGTCCCTGAATTTATCAAATACACCGGGACACAATGCCCTATCACTCACCTAAAATCATACTGTAACAAAATGGCAGAAGTAGTGCATGACGAAAAACTACTGATGCATTTTTTCCAAGACAGTTTGAGTGGGGTAGCCTTGAATTGGTACATGAGACTAGACAACACCAGGATCCGTAGCTGGAAAAATCTGGTAGATGCTTTCATCAAGCAATACAAGTACAACATGGACATTGCTCTTGACAGAACAAGTTTGTCCAACTTGGAGAAGAAGGATAGAGAAAGCATAAGGGAATATGCTCAAAGATGGAGAGATCTCGCTGCACAGGTACATCCTCCGCTTCTAGATAAAGAGATGGTGACATTATTCGCCAACACGCTAAGAGCGCCCTATTACGAACATGTGATGGGCAGTTCAGCACAACAATTCTTGGATGCTGTAGCCGTGGCAGAGCGAATAGAGCAAGGAATCAGAAGTGGTAGAATATCTGCACCTGCGGAGAAAAGGGGTTTTGAAGGAAAGACAAAAGATGTCGAGCATTTTGAAGACGACTATAAGGGTAGGAACAACCAGTTCCAAAACTACCATAACCCTTCATCTGAAATTGCCAACATCAATCTTCAAGCCAAAGATCCAACTAAAAACTTCCCAAAAAGAAATTACCAGAAAACCCAAGAACAGCTACCTCCGCTACCATTGCCTTTGAATGAGATGTATGAAAAATTGGTAAGCATTAAGCAAGTAGCTCCCGAACCTCAGGAACCTTTGCAACCACCTTACCCTGATTGGTACAAATCCGATCTCACCTGCGAATACCATGCTGGAGCTGCAGGGCATAGCATTCACGCTTATGGTGCTTTCAAGAAGAAGCTCATGCAATTGATTAAAGCAGGGTGGATAACATTCGATGAAAATCCATGTCCTGCATCCAATTAAGCTTCACAGAAATGGGGTACCAAGTGTTCGCACCATTAAAGTGACGTCGGCAAAAGCTTTTGAAAGGGAGTGTGCTGATATCAGAAGATGAAGTCTACTTTCATGATTTCGTTTTTGTTTTGGTCATGTCCGCGCATTATAATCCTGTTTTGACTTGTCGGCAATTTTGCTTGTAACGCCACAAGACTTTTGTTAAGCAAACATTTCTCTTCAGTGATCATGTATTTGCTTGTGTTTACAATGTGTTCTTGCTTATTGTTTAAATAACACAAACACACCTGATATCCCTTTCATCCAAATTATACATGATTTCATCAAGATTTTTGGCAAATCAAATTCTAGTACGAAAAGAAATGTCAATTTGATTTTTGTTTAACAAATGTGTTCTGGGAATTCAAAGGATTTCTTTGAAAGGTGATCTCATACCACCAAAACCCACAAAATAAAGCTAAATCTCTTAGCCAAACAAATAATCCAAAAAAATCAAAAACTTGTTTCGTATGGAAAAGCAAAGCTTATTGATTCAGATTGCATGTTTTTGAAATGAGGAAAGGCCATCTTTGATATGCCTTCACAAAGTCTTAAATATCCTTTGCAGTCCCTATTTGAGCCTAATAATTTTATTTTCTTGATAAGTAACCCTGACTAGGATCACACCCTACACTGGGGGCAAGTGCAAAAAAAAAAAAAAAAAATTACAAAACAGTCCTCAATGACAAGTGACGCCCGAACAAAGCTGGGGGGCATAAACATAAAAAGGGTTTTAGTACACTATAGCAAATTAATTCAACATTTTGGTAATACTAAAAACCCAACATAGAAAGCCCAAGCAAAATACTGGGGGGCATGTCGCGGAAAAAGCCCAAACAACATACTTTGGGGGCATGTCAGTCGACATAACGTTAGTGCCAAAAACCAATGAAAAAGCTCAAACAAAATACTTCGGGGTATGTCAAGTCAGCACAATGTTAGTGCCAAAAACCAATGAAAAAGCCCAAACAAAATACTTGGGGGGCATGTCAAGTCAGCACAACGTTAGTGCCAAATACCAATGAAAACCCCCAAACAAATACCGGGGGGCATGTCAAGGTCAAAGCCCAAACAAACACTGGGGGGCATGCTAGGTCACTATGAAAATCAATCATGAGGGCTAAATGAAGTTCTAAGAGTAAGCACTAAGTGATCCTTAGTCTAAAAAACCTTAAACACTTTTTGAGCCTACAAATATCTTTTTTTTCTTAGCCAGTAACCTAAGCCTCATTACAAGCCTAATAAAGCCCTTTCTGATCAAATACGAGTTATCTGGATCGATAAGCAATGCTTTTCCATTTGAAACAATCCTTACAAATGTTTCACATGACCTGATCGAAGCCTTCTTGACATACGAGACTTGTAAATATCATTTCACATTCTTGTCAAAGTCAACATAAAACCTGACAATGAGATCACTTGAATTCTTTCGAGAACAAGTTTGTTAAACAAACATCAAAATGGTTTTTGTGCTTGGAATGACTTTGAAATTCCAAAAGTTTTGCATGAAAATATTTTTTGCAAATAGCCATCCCTTTCCTGCAAACACTCGTAGCCTAAAACACTGGTGTGACATGACCCGACTAAGGCAATCAAAATGGTTTTTGTGCTTGGAATGACTTTGAAATTTCAAAAATCCCACATGAAAACACCATCTTTGCAAATAACCAACCCCTTCCTGCAAACACCTGAAGCCCAAAACACTTTTGGGGCATGACCAAACAGGGGCATATCATCTCCAGTGGTCAAAATCAACAAGTTGCGGCTTGAGTATGCAGAAGCGAGAAGCCGTCAAATCATGAAGTTGACTCCACAATTCCTTTTCAAAGAATCTGGGTCAAACTCGGGGGGCATGTTGATATGGAAAATCTATCATCTCCAGTGGTCAAAATCACAAGTTGCGGCTTGAGTAAGCAGAAACGAGAAGCCATCAAATCCAGAGGTCCAAATCCCGGAAAAGAAGGTCTGGAGGAAGAAAGGGGACCTATACCTCTCAGGTAAGTATACATGCATCATCATGCATTGCATCCCCATTGAAAATCTAAAAAATATTTTGGAGGGATCGTAATTTACGAACCTTCATTCATTTTGTGTGCACGCTTTCAAGCTCTCACCTCTTGCATTTCCTTGAGCATGCTTTTCAACTTTATCTCTTTTCTAATTTTGGGTGTCATCATGCATTGCATCCACATTGAGAATCTAAAAAATGTTTTGAAGGGATCGTAATTTACGAACCTTCATTCATCATTTTGTATGCACGCTTTCAAGTTTTCACCTCTTTCATTTTCTTGAGCATGCTGTTCAACTTTATTTGTATCTTGATTCTGGGTGTCATTATGCATTGCATCTCCCTAGGGATCCAAGAAATGTTTTAGAGGAATTGTAATTTACAAACCTCTACTCATCATTTTGTGTGCGTTTTCGAGCCCTCACCACTTTCACTTCCCTAAGAGCTCTTGCGAGCCTTTCATCAGAACAGATAGAGTGTTTCTCAACCCTATCCTTTTCCTTATTTGAGTGCATCAATCAATTCAGATAGCATACTTTTCAGCCCTATCTCTTTGAGTGAGTTTTCCAACCCTCAACCACCAATTAGGATAGTGCGCTTCTTAGCCAATCCTTTCCTTTCATTGGAGTGCGTTTTCCAACCCTCAGCCATCAATTAGGATCGTGCGCTTCTTAGCCATTCATTTCCTCTCATTTGAGTGAGTTTTCCAACCCTCAACTCTCAATTAGGATCGTGCGCTTCTTAGCCATTCCTTTCCTCTGATTTGAACGAGTTTTCCAACCCTCAACCATCTATTAGGATCGTGCGCTTCTTAGCCATTTATTTCCTCTCGTTTGATTGAGTTTTCCAAACCCTCGTCCATCAATTAGGATAGTGCGCTTCTTAGCCATCTCTATCCCCCTTGCTTAAGTGTGTTTTCTACCCTTAATCATAAGCTAAAATAGCGTGTTTTCCAACCCTATTTTTCTTCCTTTTCGTGTGCGTTTTCCAACCACCAATCAATATAGTGCGTTTTCCAACCCTCGACCATAGATCCTAGATAGCGAGCTTTCTAGCCATATCTTATCATCCCTTTCTGAGTGTGCTTTATAGTCCTCATTCTCATTTCTGGATGGATCAACCATTTCTTAGTCTCATAAATCCACTTTTCTTTTTCTTTACAACGCTTACTATCTAAAGTCTTTACAAAACTTTAGTCGTAAGCATTGTAAAGAGGGGGGCAACTGTCGTAACCCAATTTTTGGGTTACTCCCCAAAATAAAATAAAAATAACAAAAATAAAATAAATAGAGCCGGTGTGGGTAGAAAAATCAATATGGGAATTTTGGTTGTTTTCGCGAGTCCAATCGTATCTCTTTGGTTCCAAAAATAGAGAAAAATACAGATTTAAGGCAAAAATAATTTATCGTTGGATGTATCTGTGTAAAAACTAAGTTAAATGACATAATTATATTTTTTATGGGTTGATTCGATTTAATCATCAACAAATTTAAAGTTTAATTATGATCGGGAATTAATTTAAAGTCCAATTGAAGGATTTAATTAAGTGCAAGGACTTAATTATACTTTAAATTGGTCAAATTAATTAAGGGCTTAGTCAATGAGAAATCGATTTCTTGAATTTAATTCGGGCTCAATTGATGAGAATGGAATTTTTGGAGACCGAATTGAATTTTTAAGTCAATAATGCGAAATCAGGGGCCAAATTGAACGAATTGAGAATTTAACAGTCAATTGAGGGTTAAATCGCGCAATCGAAAACCAAGGACCAAAATAAAAAAGGCGCGCACATTTAAGGTTGCTGTTGAAATTTTGACGGGGATACGATTGCGTAAAATTAAAAGTTTAAAACTAATCGGGGGCGCGATTGAACCAATCAAACATTGAGGGACCAAATTGTATTTTTTTTCAACACAAATTTGGCATGTCCCTGCACTGTTCCGACACCTGAACAGTGCAGGAACAACCCTGCATTCCCTCAGGCCTCTGCATTTTTGCAGAGGCCACAGCACACCACCTCAGCCCTCTGCAACACGCAGAGGGCAACAACGCACACACACGTAAAATGCATGCCTATTTCCACTATAAATACCCATCTGCAGCTCAAGCACGAGGGGAGGGGAGAAAGGAAAAGAAAGAAAAAAAAACAAAAGAACAGAGAGTTGCGGGCAAAAAAGAAGAAAAAGAAAGAAACCCACGGGGAAGAAGACGATAACAGAGGGGAGAAATTTTGAAGAAAACCGCTGTGAAACACTCCCACGGTGATTGCCAACCATGGTCATCTTCTTCCGTTGACAGAGTCACCATCGAGAGAGCAGAATCACGTTACAGTGAGGATCAAAATTGACAGAAAATGGGGTAAAAAACTCCCTTCCCTCTCTCTCGGTCTACAAGCCCCGCTCTCTCTCTCTCTAAAAAACCTGTCAAGCTCTTTCTCTCTCCCTCTCGGTCAGCAGCTCCAGCCACCGTCTCCGACCACCGTGCATCACCTTTTCATCGACAGAAACTTTCCCCTCCACTCCAGACGCCCAGCCGTGTTCTCAGGCGAAGCCAGCAGCAACGGCGAGCTCGAACCAGTAGCAGACCGGCGACTTCCAACGCTCCCTCCGGCCACCACAGGCCACCGTTGACGACGCCACCACGACAGGAATCATCACCTCGTCGTCCTCTACCCAACGGTACTAGCAGGTACGCCTTTCGTCACAGTCGAAAAATCGACTGTTCATCATCGTCTTCCTCGTGCATGCAGCGGGACGCAATTTGCGTCCCCTGTTCACGCGGGCCGGCTGGTAATCGGGCCGGGCTTCATACCCGGCCCACATATTAAAAAACTTGGGCTTCCAGCCCGTGAGGACTGGAAGCCCAGCCCACACATACCTGGGCTTCCAGTCCACGAGGCTGGAGGCCCAGCCCCAAAGACTTCGGGCTTCCGGCCCACGAGGCTGTCAGCCCAGCCCAAAAGACCTTTGGGCTTCCGGCCCACGAGGCTGGAAGCCCAGCCCGACAGACCTTCGGGCTTCCAACCCACGAGGCTGGAAGCCCAGCCATTCAGAGCGGGCTGCCAGTCCATTGTGGCTGGCAGCCCAACCCAGATAAAGGCGGGCTGACAGCCCATAGTGGCTGACAGCCCAGCCACATTCTTCTGGGCTTCCAGCCCGTGAGGGCTGGAAGCCCAGCCCACTAAGGGTGGGCTGCCAGCCCAATGTGGCTGACAGCCCAGCCCAAAAAAAAAAAGAAAAAGAAAAAAGAAAAAAAATAAAAAATACAAATTGACAAAAAAATATTTTTATTTTACTACTATTATTATTACAAAAAATTCAAAAATATAAAAAAATGTATTTGTTTTTTGTGCATACGGCCGGATTCCAAAGCTTTTATCATTGTATTTTTCGTAAAAAATATGTTGCATCTTTTTCCATATTTTTAAAAATAAAAAATTTGGATATCGTAACCAGTTTACGATTATCCGTTGGAAGTCGGCCAAAATGTCAAAAATAATTTAACAATTATTTTATTTTAGCTTTCGCGGTGTAAATTTACATTGTAAAGTACACTCGCAGACAAAAAAATGTATTTTTGAAAATGCAGTGTAAAAATTTTAACTTAGAAAAACAATCAAACAACAATGCAGCTTACCTTAGGTAGGGTGCACTGGGGGTGATACGTCTTCCCCATGCACAACAAGTCCCCTTACCCAAGACTCTCGCAGACCAATAGGTTCCTAGTGACCTTAATACTAGGTGGCGACTCCTAATAATTATAGTCGTAAATTTTACGGCTATAAAGAACCCCATTTTCACCGCGCGCCGTTATCTCCCCGAACCACAGGGGTGATGGCGGGGCGCGAAGCGCGTCAAAAAAATCGCCGTCGCGACAGAGTGGATAAAACCATGGAGATCCCTATTTATATTGATGGAGAAATGAGCCAAGGTGATATATGTTTGGATCCATGTTATCATACATTGAGGAATAGCAATAACCTATAAACCTGCTAAAATAAATAGTCAATCAACCTTATCAAAAGCCTTTTTGAGCTTCACATCTAGTTGGACCCTTATTTAGGTTGTAATTATGCATGAGTTCTTAAGTGAGGGGGGTTGCATATGAGATTTGCCTTCTAGAAAGATAAGCAGATTGGGAAGGGTCAGTGACCTCTGAGAGAACTACCTTTAACTTGACAATAAAAATCTTGAAAATGCATTTATATAGTACATGACAACAAAAGATAAGGTGATAATTATTCATACAAGCAAAATTTTCAACTTTTGGCACTAATGTTATTCTTATGGCATTAACACATCTAGAAAAAGTGTTACTTATGAAGAAATACCTAATAGCATTGATGAAATATTCCCCAACGATGTTCTAGACGTGCTTGGAGAAGAAAGTTGTGAAACCATCAGGACCGGGGCTTTGTCATCAAGAATGGATATAAGAGTTTTTTCTATTTCTTCATGTGTGATTGGTTGAAAATAGGGATAAAGGCTACTAGGACGAAATTGGGAAAGAGTATGGTGATTTTAGTTTCAAACAAGGTGGGAGGGGTTGTAAGAAAGTGATCATAACCATAGTTGTCAATACCGTTCCGGTCGCCGTTCCAGTTTTTCTATTGGCACGGAACGTTCCGGTGTGCCGTTTCGGGGTTGTACTATTGATATATAATTAATTATATATATATGTGTGAAAAAAATTAAAAAACAAAATATAATTTTTATTTTTTATAAAATCAAAGTTGACGCAACAATTTTTTTTTATAATATATATATTTTTTAATTTTAATTTATATATATATATATATATATATATATATATATATAAAAGCTTACGGTTACAACTTACAAAGTTGAAGTTACAATTGATTTGTCCAGCTGGACAAATCAATTCTATCCCACATCGCTAGATTGTGCAATAGCGTTAGAATCTGTGGCTTTAAATTTTCAACTCTATCCCACATCGGCTAAATAGGATTCCAAGCAAAGGGTTTTCTCTATAAATATAAATCAGGAAGTCAATATTAAACATGCTCACCGGGTCTGTTCTTAGGCTCAGTGAATTTTATGTATAAATAAAAAAAATTAAAATATTAATTTAATAAATATAATTAAAATTTTGGAGAAGGATTTTTTGGCCGAAACGGAACGCTCGGAATGATTTTCGAGGCGTTCCGGCCGGAATTTGGCCGGAATTTCTGGAACGGACCAGAATTAAAACCGAGACGAAAACGACGCCGTTTTGTCTCAGTTTTTTGAACGGAACGGAACGGAATTAACAACTATGATCATAACAGGTATTATCTTGCCTAGAGCCTATTAGTTAGTGACTAGGTTACCTTTCTCATCAAGTAAGCTGTGAATTTTGTTTCCAACCTAGCAGTGTAAAACTGATTTATAAAAATAATTGGTGTTTCTATCACCAAGATGTAGTCATTGGATCCTTGATTTTTGCTTATTCAAGACTTCCTCATCCAAGCATAATTGTGTGTAGAGTTTTGATGATTCCCTTTCTTTGGTTTTGTAATTAGAGGATGTGGGATTCTAATCTAATTAGAGTTGAGCCATATTCCATTCATTTTGGCTTAAGCCACCCTGTTTTTGGTATCTTGGATTAAGAGGTTTCATCAAGGGTTTTGTAGTATAAAAGATATTTCAACGTATTCTCTTTAGTTAAAATTTTCTTTCTTATTTAATGTCCCGATCATAAACAATCTTACCTAGCCTATAATATGATTTAATGGCAAACACTTGTGTAATGGCTGAAAAAAATGTTATAAGTTATATACCCATCCCATAATTGTTCATCAAAATTTTCTAGAAGTTCAAAAAACCTAGATAAATTTAGATTTGGTATTCATATAAATACATGAAATATGAATATTCACTTAAATAATTTTGATTTATTCTCATTGCATTCATCACAATACTCCTGTAAGGATTTATATTATCATCCACAAACTCATATATATTACTATAATTACAGGTTAAATCAATAATCGCTTCTAACATACTTTAATAAGGAACATATGGTTCTCCGTATGCAAATTAATTTAAGTACTTCTTGACAAACCTTTTTTTAAGTAGATGTAACGTCACAATATCTTTATGGTAAAACTTTATATTTTTGCACTTTTCACGTGAACATCTAATCTCATCTTCACTAATATTCTTTAGATTAAAATATAACGCCTTGTAGTTTCTAATGCATATATTTTCATTCATTCAATCTTATACTTTTCAAATAACATGAGTTTAGAAAAAAGGCTCGCCATAAATTATTTTCTATCAAAACATAATTATACCTAATTATATAGTAAATAACAAAATCATAACATTTCTGTGAACATAAAAAAATATTCCTAAAAGAAAAGAAGCCATCCTTCCTTATATAATCCATATAGTAACCTTTTTTTTTTTTTCAAGCTTAATTGCACATGAAAATTATCTACAAGACACTAATTGGTTCCTTAAATGCCATGTGGAGTGTAGTACAAAGTTAAAATAGAGGTAATACATGTACTTGAAAAAATAGCATGTATGGTGAGCATATCCATACCCATAATATTAGAAATAAGTACAACATCATTAACCCCTCATTTTGAGTATATCATATTTATGCTAGAGTTTCTATATTGTTGTATTCTCCTTATTAACCAATAATTTAACCTATCCTTTATTATGCATATTTGGCTATCTCCATCATGAATACCTAAAATCTCATCATTATTTATTCATTTATTAATTTGCTTTATTGGTTCATTTCAACATTCATAACTAGTAATTTATGTTAATTTTTACTTATATTAATTTGTTCATGGATTATATCTTAAAATAACCTTTTGTATTTTCCTAATTTGATACCTTTATCCGAGCCTTAATTTACATATGCATTTTCTTAACCATCTTTATAATCATGTCTTATATTTTAAAATGAAAAAATTCATTGATATTTTCTTATAAGTAAACTTATGTTATGATTCAATTATAAAGTCATTGATCCATTTCAATAATCATAGTTTTTGCTTAATTTTCATCATAAATCTACTACTCCAAAACAATACTCGTATGGATTCATTAATCCAAAACAATATTCATAACTCATGTTTTCTCTTATTGTTTTGATGATTTAATTGTAAAATATATTAGGATGTTAAGATGTTAATTGAACTTCATGAGTTCTTGTTTAATTTTAGTAATTTAAATATTTAGGGTACATGGGAAAAATATTTTCAGAGTACTTTTGATTTGCAATTTGAAATTGTCAACATATATTACAATTTAATAAATAAAATATTAATTATAAATAAAACCAATTGGTTTATTGCTTCATTTATTGATGTGTATTTCCAGATTTAAAATTTTAGGTAGTCTCCTATAGAAGGGAGGTGTTATCATATTTAAAAAAAAAAAAAAAAGATATAGTGATAATGTTATTGGTTTTTTTTATCAAATTTGTTTAGATGATGAAGAGAATGTCACTAAAGAGTAAAGAGTAAAGAGTAATACAAATAGGAGTGTTACTTGTTCTCTTGGCAGCACTTCTGATAAGCATAAGTTGTTAGGTGTTGAACTTGACTGGATACCTCAAGTATAGACACCATTTCTCGATTCAGGCTTATTAAATATGAGGACGACTCACAAAGGAGGTGTCTTTTTTTAATAGGATGTTTGCACTGAGAAGTATATTGCTTAATGAAAGTCTGATCACATCATCTAAGTTTGTTGGTTTTTTCATGATAAAAAAAATAATGATGGATAATTTTTAAATAATCAATTTCAATGAAGTAATGAAATTTCAAATGATGGAAGAAGTACCTTTGGTTCAATTAAGTCAAACTTCTAAAAATCTTCAATGAAAATCTATGATGATGTTTGGTTCAGAAAGCTCAAGGTTAGTACATACATAATAATTTTTAAAAATATTTAATTTGACTAAATTTTTAATTTTACTAAATTAATTATTTTATTAAATTAACAAGTAAGAAATAATTTTATTGAAAGTAGGCTAACAACCATATTATTAGGAGAAAGTGACAAAAAATCACAATGTCATTAAATAAATTTGAATTCAGATTATAATATTTTGAAACAATGTTAAAATTTTATTTCTTGTAATCTTAATTACTAATATTTTTTTCTAGAAAGTACATTACATGATCTTTAATACAAAAAATATAAAAAATCGAAGAAATATACAAAAAAAAAAAGGTCTTTTAGGCTAGGAAAACATTATTAGTGTGGCCAAGTTCAAAGCTGCTGACTTTGTGTTAGTTTCAAATTAAAATCATTGACAACAAAGATATAAAAGTTTTAGTGATTATTTGACGGTGTGATTGTGATTGTTTTTAAAAGTGTTTTTTTAAAAAAATATATCAAAATAATATTTTTTATTTTAAAAACATTATTTTTGACTTCAGCACATAAAAATAATTTAAAAATACTAAAAAAAATTTAATTTAAAATAAAAAATAAAAATATATTTTTTAATTTGTTTCAAAAAAAAAACTTTTGAAAGGTGATATGATCCCGACGCTGTTTCTAATTTGACCACCAAGAAGTTTATGGATTTCTGGCATCAGTTCCAATGTTGTCTGTTGGTCTTTGATTTAATAGTCTTATGCTGACTGAGACATAATGATGACAGTTCAGTTTCCGTGCTACTTGAGGAAAGTAATTTGATGCTGGCTTCCAGTTTCCGTGCTGTTTTTGGAAATTTTCAGGAAATCTGAGGGGATTTGGAACTCTATAAAGAGGACTAATGTGAAAGAGAAAATCGGTGCGCTACTGTTTACTGATAATGGGTGATTCAGACAAGAAGACATCCTCCGACATCTCTTCCGACAGATATTCCATGGTTTTTCCAAACAACGGCGCTGAACACGACCATGAGGAGATGAATCTCAGCAAAGAAGGAGGGTGGAGTTCTTCTGGTTCAATGCCAGAAACCCTACCATCCCGGAGAAGAGGACTGGCAACGTCTTACGACGGGAAGTGCAAGTCCTTCGAGGACCTGTCGGAGGCGAGAACAGTGAAAGATTTGCAGAAAAAAGAGCACCCATTTAACCAGATGAGGGCATTACTGAAGGCGAGAAAGTTGTGCAGAAGGTCAATGGCACAGATTGGTTCAGCTGAAGTGGTGGGGAAGGGGAACCCATAAGAACAACCCATGTTCTTTCAAGCCATTAAACTTCTAGCAGAGTTTATGGCCATTAAGTTTTCCCAATTTTGTCGACGGGTCGTCTCAGATGATTCTTGTATTTTTTGCCATTGTCATTAATATATTTGACAGACTATAACCTCTGTTTTGTTCAATTGAATGGCAGCTTTCTTCTTTATTGATCTCTTCATATTCTACTAACTTGTAATTTAGTCTTCGAGGAAGTTGTAAGGGATTGATGGTTTTGAAATTAAGCTAAAAAGAAAAGGTCAGGGATGGAATCTGAATGAACTCACACTGCTGTTTTACTGGCAATTCAGAAGGCTGACGAGTGCCACGTGAATTTGAGTTTCTGCAGCTAAGCAAAGCAAAGCAAACTGGCAATATATGAGTTCAATAGGAGCACTGAAACAAATTTATAAACATATGATCTGCTACTGAACGATCTGTTGCTGGAAATCACGCGGTGTTATAACTTGCAGACCGACTTGAATCTGAAGAGGGTCTTGACACCTAGTCCTGGTCATAGTTGTCTATTTTATTTCGGCAGAAATGAACAAAACATTTTATACCAATTAAAAAATAAAATAAATTAATATCGTTTTTATCTCGATTTAAATTTCAATCCATTTCAGATTTTTCAGTCAAATACCGGCTAAAACATTTTAGTTTTGTTCTGCCCGTTCCGTTTTGGTCAAATAGTATTTTTTTTAAATAATAAATAATTTTAAAATATCAATCATATCTCTTAATCCGACTGTTAGATTGAAATGAAATTTTACGAGAAATCTCGACAAATTTATATATATTTAGAGCAATCAGAGAATATAATGATCATCCGAGATTGATGATGACATTCTCATAATATTACACATATTCATAATTTTGTTCAAAAAAATCATTTTATTGTATCTTTATTTAGATTAAATTGTTCAATTCTAAATAATTTTATTTTTGAATTTGAACTAATTTTTTTTTGAATTAATATATATATATACACACACACACATAAACAATACAGCCCCAAAACGCTCTAAAATCTAAATGCTCCGAAACTGAAACATGATGTTCCAATTAAAAAAACAAAGCAGCAAATAATTTTTCTTAAATCACTTTTCTCACACCACAACCACAATACCAGATACAATGGTAATACAAATCCAACAACCGGTTGCAGATATCCATTGTCAATTTTGGTTTCCATGCCTGGTATTTCCAAGTAATTTTTCTTGCTTTGGAAGTTGTTTGATGAATTTAAAACAGAATCTAATTAAGTATTAAACTTTACAAACAAATAACATTGTAAGAATTCTGAGTTTATGCATTTCCTTCATCGGTAGCAATTACTTCGTTTAATTTTCCCAGCTTCGGGTACTTAGTCAGGCTTCACAGATTTTTAACAACATACTTGGTATAAAAAAAAAAAGCATATATTATATTTTCATGCATCTTAATACCAAACAAAGACTCAACATGTGATGTGAAACACCTCATAAAATGAGAATGAGGAGCAAAGCTGTTGCAACATCACTAATATCTATCTGCAATTTTTATTTTATTTTTCTTTAGGTAGTATAGTTCTCTTATTTGGCATTTTTCAACAGCCACTACATGCATAATTACCTTATTGACAATAAGGAACATCCTCGTGGTTGCCAGTAATTGTATCAAACAGAAATGAGAAAATTACTTGAAGAATAACTGAAAGGAGACTCTGGAAAGAGGAATGTATTCTGCATTCCATCCCATCTGAATCCTGATTGACTTAAAGCTTGGATTTTACACTTCTTTCATTATCAATAGCAATCATCACCTTCCCGATTGCCTTCCTATCTTTAATAGCAGCAAACGCGAGACTGGCCTGTCAAAGGCAAAACACCAACATTGTCACTGAATACACCGCTGTTTGCATGGAAGCAAATCCATGATTTATGAAGACATTAAACCATTAAGTCTGTCCATATAATGCACATACAAGTCTACCAATAAACTTACCGCATTTTCAACGCAAAGTGGAACATTAAGCCTGAACTCCTTGTTTTTCTCATTTATGATTTACCAAAATAATAGGGAAAAAAAAACTTATTGCAGTGAAATAGTTCTGCTTGGTGATTCAGAGGGTTGATTAATTTCTTTTTATCAGATCCCGAACAGGAAAATAAGTCAAACATGTTGTGAATTGAAACTGACAATGCATGAATCTAACACCTGCTAGACTACCAACTCACTCCTGGGTTAGACAGATGTCATTGAATCATCTGTCCATCCATGCTTGGATTGGTAGATGACTTCTTGTTGGTAGATTCATATGTTGGACCAAACGAGGATATTATCACAAACCTAATCCTTCATTCAGGAAATGATGTTACCAACATAACATGACCAAGAGTGACCTATGTACAGCAGTAGAAATTTGGTATGTAAATCTATTAGAGTTTGGCTTTGATTACATAGGACATGATCGTACGAATAGGATTTGCATGGTTCTTGGAATGCTTTTTAACCATAAGGAAAAAGGTTTACTTTTACCAGCTCAATTTGTAGGAGAATTGAACTCAGAATATTTAATTTAGTTCAGTGAACCATAATGGTAAACCATCTTCAAGCTAAAATTTTGCTGAGTTAAGTAGAGAGAGAAAGAGGGAGTTCTGGACCTCTGATAAACTGTAAGTGTGAGAAATACAGATGGTAATCCAGCCCTTTGCCACCCATGAAAGTAGCTCCCGAATCGAATCTTCAAGCACGACAGGTCGATGTATTCTATAGCTGCCCCAATAAAGTCCATGCACAGTCCAGTTCTGGAAAAAACATGACATTTAAAAACTTGATGATAGCATCATGAATAATTTGTATTGTGCAATCATATAAACAACGGTAGAATAAAGACCTGCTGAAAGGAAAATAGCCCAATTTTGAGTGCTCAATGGTAAGACTGCTAATTTTATTAAAACCGGCATTCAACATAGTTCTGCACTGACTAATGTCCTACAAGCTTCTCAAATACTTCTATATATTTTTGAAACAGTTGAGGATTTAAAGCAGGTGCTACTTGAATACATCCAACACCATTCCCTCCATTCTCATGCACCACCAGTATTCTTTGAAACTAGACCTGAGTTTTTCTGTATAATATCTAGAATGATATTCTTCACATTCAAAGAGATTCTATAGTAAGAGGATGTTTAGTATGCTCACAAGAAAAGAAAGGAAGACAAAGAAGAAGAAAAGAGGAATATGTGGTCATCTTGTGATTCATGGCCATTTCTCTTGACCCAATCGAAGTGCAAAAACATGACACATTGTAAATACACACAAGTTGGATAGTTTTTCTGAACTATTTGGTCATGAACAGACTCTCCTTTAATGTTATCTAATCTTGTTCCTTTCTTTCAATATTAATTTTGAATCTCAGAGGCTCCCTTATAGGTGATTTAGTTTACCATAAGGAACAAAAAATTGCAAGAATTGATATTAGGTAATCCAACTATCAGGTAAATGAAACAATTACCTTGACAAGAGCAATATTTGCAGGGATGAGAGGTACTTCCCCACTAGCAAAACCAATAACCAAAATCTGAGCACCCCAATTCAACAACTTCATGCTTTCTTTAGTAAGTTTGCCTCCAACAGGATCATACAAGACATCAACCCCTTTGAGCTTCCTTGCTTTAAGGAAGTCCTTGACACTTGAAATGACACTCTCTTTGCTCGAGTCCACTACATGGTCCACTCCCAATGACTTCAAAAACTGCACCTTTTCATCTCCCCTGCCATAGTCAAAACCAGGGATGCAGCCCCAAAATGGTTCAACTTCTTAAAATTAAAATATAATGCTACAAACTAAAAACATCATCATACATCAAAGGTAACTTGATGATACCTGGCGGAGTACAAAAGAAATGTACGTACCTTGCAACTGCAATAACAACAGCCCCACAAACCTTGCCAATTTGAACAGCAGAAAGACCAACCCCTCCAGCTGCACCAAGAACCAACAACACCTACGAAATATCCCATACATCACCTTAAAAAACACTTCCAGATTGAGCACGCTAGCAATCATCGTTATAAACTCAAAACACAGACATGGATAGAAAAGAAAAAAGAAGGAAAAGAAATTGTTGAGTACCCACCTGACCAGAAGTCAATTGAGCTCTGTGAACAAGTGCAACATGCGAGGTGCCAAAAGCCACAGGTAATGCACCAGCAGCAACCAAATCACACCCATCTGGCACTTTAAACCTTTACAAATACCAAAACCAAACAAAACCCATCTCCATTAACAACTAAGAAACACAAAAATCAAAGAAACGAATGTTCAATCACTTTATAACTCACAATTCATCTTGTTCAGCAACAAGGAATTCAGCAAAGGAACCAAGCGTGGCGAAGGAACAAACACGGTCACCGACCTTTAAAAGTGAGACACCAGGACCCACAGCATCAACGATACCAGAATAATCAGAGCCAGGAATGAAAGGAAGAGGAGGCTTCTCTTGATACTTTCCTAAAATCTGCAGGTAATTTGCATAGTTCAAGCTTGTAGCTTTAACTCTAACTCTAACTGATGTGGGTGTTGTAAGTTGTGGGATAGGTTGGGTTTTGCTTAGAATTATTGGGGAATCATTATCTGCCTCTGATATCGATGATTTCAATGCTGTTGGATCACCTAGTTTCTTGCACACCAAAGCCTCCATTTTTTCTCTATCTCTCAATCTTTCATCTTCGTTGTTGCTTCTCTACTCCTAATAAAAGAAAAAAACAAATTGCCTATTTGGCTACGCGGTTGAACCGCTGTTTGGTCAATTATGATAACAGTATAATAGATTAGGACAAGCCTAATTTTTTATTTAAAGTTTGATGTCATCAAGCATGTAAGAAAAAACGATATTTGAGCAACTGATGATTGGCTCAATTGACTTGGTGCCGGTTAATGAATGTGATTGAAATTATATTTGAAGGTGTTTTTTTGTTCAGAAATGTATTAAAATAATATTTTTTAAATTATTTTTGATATTTATATATGAAAATGATCTAAAAATAAATAAAAAATTAAAATAAAAAACAATAAAAAATGTTTTTTATTTAAAAAAAATACTTTTGAAATATAATGTTAAACATTAACTTAAGAATATGAGCAATTTTTTTATTAACATCCCAAATGGAGTGGAGTGTTGTTATAAAATCTCCCCACTAAATTTACTATTTATAAAAAACGATAGCACACATTTCTAAAAAATGACTTCTCCCTAAAACACCACTTCATAAATCATTTTAAATTGTCTTTCAAAAGAAACTCAAAATTTATTGTTTTCGTTTTCAATACGTTGAGATATTAATGTGCTAGTTTCAAAATCACGAGATTATTTGCTCGCGCACTGCGTTGAATTTTTTTATATAGCAAATTGATTGATTGTGTGTGTGTTTTAATTGGTTATCTTAATATTAAATAAGTAGAGTTGTAAGCCGTTAGGATAAAAATTTGTTTTGTCTCGTTTCAACATATATAATTTCTTGTTTTGTATTTCGTTTTGTATTCTTTTGTTTTTTGGTTTAATTTTAATCCCTTGATTTTTTTGGTCTTTTGGGAATTGTTTTTATTTTTTTGCTTATATTTATGTATCTATACTTTTAGTTTTGACTTTTAATTTTTATTGTTATTTATCCTTGTATTAAATGCAGCTTGCGCTAAAAAACAGAGTAAGTTTAGCTTTGGTAGCGTGAAATGAGATTGAAACTCTCTTTTAGACATGTATATTGAATCTTCTGCTGTTAGTGATTTGTTATTTTTGTGTTTTTTCATCTATTTTGTTTATGTGTAGATTGATATATTTTTAGTTTAAAGTAATTTTTATTTCAAAAAATAACATCGACTAATGAATTATTTCAATTATTATTCTCATTGTTAGTATCATGATTATTAATTGTCATAATTATTATAACTGTCATTATAATCATTATTGTAAAATAATTTATATTCTAATTATTAGTGGCAATACCATCGTTGCCACTATCATTATTGTTAGAAAAAGAGATTAAATTATTTATTTTTATATTTTAAGATTTATTTTTCATATTATTATATTTTAAATTATATTATAACAGTGATATTTAAATTAATTTTATATTTTTTCAAAAACATTTAGTTCATTTAATATATATATATATATATATATAAAAATATAAATAAATAAATAAATAAATATATATATATATATATATATATATATTAAGGCATTAATATTAAACAAATATCAAAAGATATAATCATTCCCAATTTTTAAGAAAAAAATACCTTTAAAATAATCATTATTATTATTTTAAACACATTATTTATAATAAAATAAATATATAAAAAATCAAATAATTGAAAGTTTTGTAGGTTGATTATTTCGCTCATATGTATAGCATAATAAAGAAAATATAGGACCATTAACATTTTTTTCACATGTTTAAAAATTCGGTTCTAGCTACGGCGAAACAGAGGGCAAGTGACTCATATTTTTTAACTGTAGATAATTTGACCCAATTTTTCAACCTATTTTTTCAACGTGTGGCTTCATATATTTTTTGTTTACGTGATATTAGATCTGAAATATCATACATAAAAAAATGCTACAAAAGTCTTTTTTTCACAAAAATAACATCTACTAATGAATTATTTCGATTATTATTCTCATTGTTATTATTATGATTGTTAAATTGTAATAATAATTATAGTTGTCATTATGACCATTATTGCAAATAATTAATATTCTAATTATCAGTGATAATATTATCGTTGTCACTACCATTATTGTTATAAAACAAAATTACACTATTTATTTTTATTTTGAAGATTTATTCTTCATATTGTTATATTTTATGTGATATTAGAATACTGGGATTAAATTAAGTTGATCTTAATACTATAAAAAAATCCCACTTGATCTTAATACTTATATCATAAGTATACCCAATAGATATATTTATGAAATAACACAAAAATATTTTTTAAATATATTTATTTAATTATAAAGAATTTATATTTAAAAAAAAACATGTCAATAAATGAGATAAATAATTTAGAAGAAAACTTGCAATAATCAATTTCCCCCATCAAATTTAGATTAATAATTCTTAAGAAACACATGACTATTCCACATAAAACCAAGTTACGAACCAACATGAATTACCACAAAACATTATCATAGAGTAGAGCTTAAAACCTTGTTTTCAATTTATTTATTTAAAAAAAATAAAAAAAGAAAGGAAACCTCTTGTACCCCAACGAATCCAACGACCACCTAAACTCTACAATTTGAATGGTCAAGATGAAACAAAGGGCACCGCAAGAGCACATGGAGTACATACTTGTGGGGTCATTGATTCGAGAGGATATAAGGGAAAAAAAGAGGAAGCAAAGAAAACAGAGGAATTATGTAACAGCAGAACTCTCCTGTTCATAAAGTAGTGGGAAACAATTACTGTGAACAGTAAAAATGAACTGTTGTAATACACAATTAAAGTAGTCTGATATGTTTTAGTTGTATGTATGTTTGGTCAATTATGATAACAATATAATAGATTAGGATGGATTGAAATAGAATAATTACTATTTTATTTTTAGTGTCTTAATTTAGTCTTGGACTTGGACTTAGTGGTATTTTAAATTCTTACAATGTACCTGTTAACATTATCAGAATATTTGGATTTTTTTTTGGTATACAGTACAAATATTATTTTACCTCTTAGTGTAGACAACAACAGTTGCCTACCTGAAGGTATTTCTGATTTTTTACATTTTTGTGCGCAGTAAAATAATCATAATACCCTCCAATAAGACAAAAATCAAAAGTTGTCGACAAGGTGGTATTGGAATTTCACATTTTTTGAAATGTAAATTTACGGATATACTCTTAAAAAAAGACAAAATTCAAGAGTTGGTTATAAAGGTGTTGAGGTAATTTACTATTTTTTTCCCTTCAAAGTATTGTTGGCATCTGACAGACGAGCTGACGATTTACGGTCTCGCGCTCCTTTAAAGCGGTGATGTGCTGCCATGTGTTTTTCTTCATGGTGGTGCATGTGGCATTCCATAGTAGTCGGAGACCTGATAATTGTCGGTTGATCTTTTTTTCTCCTTTTCTCTCTCATGCAGTCTAAATTACATGGAAGACCGATTTGTTTATAGTGTTTTCATTTCAATCCCTGAACTTTTTATTATTTTGTATGGTCTTGATTTCTGTGATAGAAGTTTTGATTTGTTTCAATTTTATCCTTCAATTGAAATTGATTATATATTTCGGTTTCATTTTAGTCCTTATTCTTTTATTTTTGAGATTGGTTTTAAATCCCTTAATATTTTCAGTATAAAAGTGTCAAGAGGGTGAATTAAACGACTTGTCGTCAGTGAAAAGTACTATTTTATGTCATTTTGTGGTGTTTGTTTGCTCACCTACAAGTCTCGAACTAACGAGGGGCCTTCATCTCTGATCTGAATTGCTTAGGATTAGCTGGCCAAGGAAGGGAGCATGGAAGATTAATAAATAGGTCGACGAGGGACTTTTTTTTCTCAATGAGGATCTCTCTGCATAGAATTTCTTGGTGCCTTTTTTTTATTGCCAATGAGTTCAGTTGTAGCTTCATCTTTTGTGTCAAGAAAACACCTTCAGCTTTGTCACATGAACTGTTGATTTTAAGAGGTTAAATGAAATGCTATACTTAGTTTTTGCTGACGTATAATGGACTCCCAATTTTGATCATCACGGGCGACGATGATTGAATTGTTAAGGAATCATTTCATCTAAAAGCTTAAACTTGTAAGTGAGGTCCTATTATATGATTTATATTATTCTCTAACACACCCCCTCAAGTGAAAGCTCTTTGGGCTTGAAACTTGCACAGGCCCACATCACCTTGTGCTTGGTTTTTATCAAATAGAATGGGGGTGGTGAGATTCGAACTCGTGACCGCTGGGTCAACAAGGCTCTGATACTATGTTAATAAAGCATCTCACCTAAAAGTTTAAGCTTATAAATGAGACCCCATAATATGATTTATATTATTCTCTAACATGAATTGTTCCATCTTGGAACGCCAAGGGACTTTCAGGAGCTATACCTGGTTCTTGACTCGAAGTAATTAAGAATTGTGGTCATTTGCCCCACGAGGAAAAAGTGGAAGAATTTGTTTCAATTGTTTATAAGTTACTGCTCAGAGCTTTTGGTGATCAGAAAGAACTATCTTTACAAGCAAGAGCAGCAGTTCAAAACATGCCCCTCACTGGCATTCTTCTCTTAACTTGTATTTATTTGAAAAGCTGTTGGTAGATTCAGATGAGAACACCTTGTGAGCCTGGTAAAAGTAGCATTATGAAGTTGATTTTCTGTTGATTTGATTATTCGACCCAGACAGAATATTCAATTCCTCAGCTCAGAGAGACAGTTAAGAGTGATATTCTTACCACAACCTGGTCATTCCTAGAAGCTTTTAGTGATGTAGATTACTAGAACAGGCTATCACCATTAGTTCTCCTAGAACTGAATGAAAACCCTTTTGTTCTCTGTTTCAGGATCAAAATGAAATGAACACTCACATATAAAGCAGAAAATAAGGGACAACCAATTCAAATTCGATAGCATTGTGGCACAATTACAGGAAACTGGAACCCCTTTTATCAGAAAGGAGGATTTGTTGTTATTGTAAGACTAGGATCATTTAAGCCAGTCAGCACATCAAATCCTGACATAAAGTCATCACCAAAAATAACAGCACCAGCAGCCAAAGCTCCAGCACCAACTCCCATCGCCAAACCAGGTCGTGGACCTCGAGATCCAGCTGCTGCTACTGACGATGGCATATTTATATAATCTGTATTTGGAAGAAAAGATGGTATGTAACCTACATTAGTTGGTGGAGGTGGTGGTGGAGGAGTTCGAGATGGTTGATAGCTTGGACCAGCTGCTGGCGGGTAACTTGGGCCACCTACTGATGGATTGGAATAATTTGCAGGGTATGGCATTGGATGATTGTATGCAACACTTGATGAATAGTTTTCCGGTTGTCTGACCGGTGCTAGAGGCAATTCTGAAGGGAAGGCTTTCCCTGACCCTTCAGTAGGTAGTGTAATCTTGTTGTTGTGGTCCTTGAGCACAATCCCTCCGTTGCCTGTAACGCAGTTTAATTCATTAAATGCATGTCGAAATTCAATCACAAGATTGTAAACGATAATTCATATTCAAAAATAATATAAATTATATTTTGGTATCTTACTTAACCTTAAAGAGTTGTTAAGGTAAGTTGATTCCTTAACATGATATCAGAGTCTTGTTGACAAGTGATAACAAATTTAAATCTTCTCATCCCTATTTTATTTGATAAAAAATAAGTATAAAGTAGTATGGCATAATTTTGAAGGTGAAATAATTCTATAACCATCCATGTATCAATGATCAGGTTTTAATATGCTCCCTCAAACTAAAAACGTAAAAAAGGTCGATGGAGCACAATCTGAAGTTAGCAATCCAGTTGGGTAAGATTAAGAAAGACTTCTCCCAAGAGTATTACCTGGGTACAAACTTGGCTGATCCCTTTCCTCGGAGATATGAATTGAAACGTCAACAAATCCTTGAGGTTTACTGGAGCTTCTTTTGCGTAGCTGATAGCTCCCTACTTCTTCAGTTCCTGGCCTTGAGGCCTCATCGCCGTTGCTATACTTCGCCAGGAATTCTTTGAGGACTACAGTCGCAGTGCCTTCAAGTCTTTCTCGCAGAAAAATGGGCTCCCTGCTGTATACCTCGACGTGCAGTGCCATATCTTGAAAGTTTGAATCATCAAGCAAGGTAGCAAACTTGGTTTTCCATGTGGGATTCGCATTTCCAGAGGCATCGATATTGGTACAGTATTTGTTCTTAGGATCAATCCAGCCAACAGCAAACCATTGAAGCTTCCAAAGTGAGGAAGTGCGCCGGAGCCCTCGAGCAGAGATCAAGCAGATTTCAACCCAGATTTTACCCATGCCAAGCAAGTCCAGAAACCAACAAATGGTTGGAGAACTTTTCCTGTGTCGAGGGTTTCTTTCGATAAAGTTGATTTGGAAAGGAGATAGCGAAACTGTTGGGCATTATCTATTAGGGTACTTTACTTTGCTAGAGAGAATTCTTATCCCTAAGCACAATTAAGGGGTAACTTTTGCACCTTTTTTCTCCTACAAAGTGCATCACAGTTAAGCAAGAATCTGTGTCTGACAAGAAACCAAATGGTCCGACAATATATGCCAAGTGGTCCCGGGAGGGGTGAAAATCAACAAATCTCATGTCTGAATTATGCTCTTAGTCAATGAATCAACAGTGCCTCATCAAATAAATAATAGCATACATGAACAGCAGTGGTAAACAGTATTGTTATTTTTATACTGCCGAAATGTTCGGTAGAAGTTAAAAAAACAAGATAAAATAATATAATTTTTATCTTATTTAAAATTTAAAATTTAAAATTTTAGCCCATTCTAAAATTCTATCCAAATTTCAACTAGAATATTTCGATTATGTTTCGTCAGTTCTTTTTCAACTAAATAGTGTTTTTTAAATAATAAATAATTTTACAATATCAATTATATCTCTTAATATTATTATTAGATTGAGATTAAATTTTACAAGGAATATTTAATATATTTATATATATTATGTTAAAATTTCAGAACAATCTGAGAATGTAATGATCTTGCAAAATTAATAATAACATTCTCGTAATATTATGCATATTCATAATTTTATTCAGAAAAATTATTTTATTGTATTTTTTTAGATTAAATTATACAATTCTAAATAATTTTATTTTTAGATTTAAACTATTTTTTAATTAATATATTTAATGTAACGACACATCAAATGCTCTGAAACTAAAACCAAGGTTATAAATTCCGTTCCGTTCCAGTGCAAAATCCGGGACAAAACGGCGATGTTTTTGTCCCGGTAAAAATCCCGGCCCGATCCGGAAATTCCGGCCGAATTCCGGCCGGAACGCCCCGGTTCCGTACCGGATGTTCCGTTCCGGTCCTGACTTGCTGCCCTTCTTTTCCCTTATTACCGTATTTAATTGGAAGAGAACACAAGAAAGATACTTGGCTGAGCGGTTGCAGGGGCGGCATTCAACATGGGGCGCGGTAGTTCGAATCATACCCTGACTGATTTTGTTTTTTTTTTTTTTTTTTAATAATAAAATATATATATATATATATATATAAAAAAAGAGGGCGGGAGAGTTAATATATAATATATAATTATATATATAAAGGGTGAGCGGGAGAGTTCTCCACTTCTCCCGCCCTCTTTATATATATATATAATATTTATTATTAAAAAATAAAAAATAAACCAAAATCAAAACAATAAAAAAAAATATTTATATTATAAAAAAATAAAATTGTTGCATAATTTTGATTTTATAAAAAATAAAAATTATACTTAATTTTTTTCATATATATAATTAATTAATTATATTATGAACAGTACAAAACCGGAACGGAACGCCGGAATGCACCGAAACCAGAACGTTCCGTTCCAAACAAAAAACCGGAACGGTACCCGGAACGGATTTTACAACCCTGACTAAAACATTCCGTTGAAAAAACAAATCATCAGCAGAAACGAAATTAATCAAATGTCCATGTCTGTTCACAGAACAGACATAATCAAATGAACGATATTGGATCATTGCCTTTCTTTCAATGAAATCACTCAGGTCCAGACCCTCTTTACACTTGGTCCGCCTGACTGTTTGATGCTTGAGGATTTGGCATTCTTCAAGGACTGGGAAGACAAACTTAGCGGCGGAACTAGCAAAAGTTTTCGACCAGCACATTTAACCATCTGATCACATTCAATATGAGTTGAAAGAGTCCTTGTATACATCATTGTAGTTGATCCCATTATGTCATCTCCAAATCCACAGGCTTTGAAGAACAGCCTGACAAGGTTAGGTAAACCATTGTTAATGGCTAAGTTTTCATGGACATGTTCAAAGTATCTGAACATAATAGAAGTAATATATGTGCATGCCTTTATCCTCACACAGGAATTCTAAAAGTTCATGTATATGTCCTTCAAGGGCTGACTGCCTAAACTGAGTCTGGGATTACTTTTTATCCCAATTCCATTTCTCAAAACCACATTTGAGCCGTGGTAACTAGTTGGATTTGCATCTGTCCTTCAAGGGCTAAATCTTGTTATTGTGAGTGAGTGAATCCTATCTCTGTCTCTGCAACCCATTTCCCTTCTCCATTTGCTGATTTTTTATTAGCAGTCAAAAGGAAAATAATTGGACATTTTTTTAAATATATTTGTAGATGCACAAGCTTTGAGAGATAATTTATATGAACACGCAGTGCCATTTCCTGATTTTTTATTAGCAGTCAAAAGGAAAATAATTGGACATTTTTTTAAATATATTTGTAGATGCACAAGCTTTGAGAGATAATTTATATGAACATGCAGTGCCAAAGAGATATTTCTCACACTCATTGCAAGTGCGTGGCTAATATGGGACTTCCATGCAATTACCTCTCATTGGCCGAGCAAAGGGCTGCAATGTCATAAATATCTCTACCTGTGAGTATTCTGGAAGACAAAAAGGTAAATGTTAGGCTCCAGATCGAGGGAAAACATGATAGAAAAGCTGCTACATTTAAATTTTAAGGCTGAGGTGCTTGTTGATGTTTCAGAGAACTGATATGAAGATATTCCATCAACAGGTCTTTTCCCCTCTAAGGTGAATAATTTCTCGATTCCTGAATCTGAAACTCTTGTCATCGAATATTAAGGATCAATAAAAATAAAAACAATATCAGATTATCCTGCAGAGGCCAACAGAACTTGATGCCAAAGACTAGAATATTGCCACTCCAACAGGAGCAGTGTGTTGCTAAATGTAACGAACAAGCAACATTGCCACTGGTGGAAGCAGCACATTAACAAACTTTCAAGCAGCAGCCCCTTATAGATTGCCTTGAATTAATAAACTGGATAATCTTTATGGAAGTGCAGATAAATCATTGAAACTTAATACGTAAAAATAGAGAGAGTTTTTGACTAACCTAATGATCCTTTTAACTATCATCTTCCCAATCCCCATCCCCCGTAATGAAGGAATAACCTGGTAGGCACTGAAACTCAATTATATGAATACAAGGGAAGTTAACTATCCGGCTTTCGCCGATAATATTTATGCTTTCCGGAATAATTTACGGACTATGATATAGTGTGAATGTTTAATTTGTCCATATTCCCTTATAAATTGGTTTCTAGGTGCCAAATTGAATGACTATATATTTGCAGAACAAATGAAGACTTCACAAGGCTTCAAGATTTCAATCCAGCAATAAATAGTCCAAAGATTGTGGAAAGATTATTATCAAGAACAGGAATTCTGCTTTGGACCAGAAAACCCAAATTCAAACTTAGCAGACAAATTACTAGAGCACAGAATAAGGGAAAGGCCCGTGGAAACAATGGATTGCGTCCTCTACCATAACTAGCAAGTCAAAAAGAATTTCAATTGGGATTGATAAACAGTGAGAAAAAAGTGTAATCACACACATACCATGACATCAAAGATGGAAGCAGTCAATCCATGATCAGAAACAGCACGGCCAAATCCCACCAACATGCCAGTGGAAGGTGAAACCACAGGCAAAGGCACCACCCTCTGCAACAAATCTCCCAAACCCAGCACGGGAGGATTCTCTCCTTTATTGGGTTCACGCTCATTTCCACAGTCATCATCATCACTAGCCAGAACATCTACTTTATTGCAAAAGACAGAGACGAGGAGATCACTGTGAGAAAGAGCAATGGTTAGTCTCTTGATGTCAACAGGCTCAACTAGTTTTCCCATCTTGTCCATCTTTGGAAACCTGTGGCAGGAGTGGTTACAGCTTCCGTAGAGGTCTCTCAGTTGTTGAGGGTTTATGTGAGAAGGGTTTGTTGATATAAAAATGGGTATTCTTTGTTTTAGCTTTGTTGATACTTCGTTGCTGTTTTCCTTTCTAGTTGCCCATCTTATTTCCATGGCCTTGATGCCACCATAACCACAACAGGCCTTCATCTTTATGGTCATTGGAGCAGCAGCAGCAGCCATCCTCCACTACTCTCACTCTAAACCACAATAAACACATCCATCAATGTATTTACAGAGTGCGAGGATCGGAATTTTGGATGGATGGGTGACAAACTGACAATTCCGGTAAGTCAAGCGTTTATCTTTTACTTCGTTTCTTCTCATGGTCCCTTTTTCCTACGTGTGTGATAGTCAATTCCTTGCTCAGCGAAAATATTAGAATTATTTCGATATTTTTAATAGTATTATTAAATTCAATTAAGTAGTTTAATATTGAAGAAACTGGATAATGAACTCTAGTGGGATTAATAACTTATTTTTTTCTAAATTATTGTTTATTTAACTATACAATTACAAAAATAGATTGTGAACAATAAAAACAACCATGTAAAAAACAAATCAAAATTGATGAAAATTTAATGATAAAAACATGCAGTTTATTTCTCAACAAATATAAAAGGAAAATTAAAATAAATCATGCAGTTTATACCAATAAATACATAATATAAGGACCAAATAAAAAAAATAAGCGAAGAAAAAAAATGTCAAAATGAAAAGAAAAAAAAAGATAGTTTACTATTGTAATTCACAATGCAAATAGGTGCAGAAAAACATTGTTTTCCTCACATCTTTTAACTTTAAGTATAAATTTACTTTTTACAATAACTTGTAAAAAATCACTTATGTTACCCTAGTTTTTCACTTCAATCCTCTATCTTTCAATTCAACCCTACCTTCGAAAAAAAACGTGAAATTTGGTTCTTAAAAAGACTTGATTGTGCATAGAAAAAATTTGAGGATTAAAATATAAATTTGTCAAAAGACACTATTATAATCTATAGTTAATTAATAGAAGGTGAACAATAAGAGAATTTACAGTAAACAACCATGTCATTTATAGGCAATTTTCTACGCTTTGTTTATTATTTTTTATTCAATTAAACGGTAATAAAAACACACATTCAAATAACTATATATATATATATATAGTGCATTACTACACATATTAGAAACATTATCTAAAAGTAAATTCTCTGTTGTCAAAAATATATTATATCTACTTAAAACATAAAAAAGATATTAATCTAAATATAAACTTTTTACATAAAAAAAACAATGAAAGAAAAGGAAAAAAGAGTGAGACACTTAAATGCCTAGCCTATTTATGTTAGGCCCACCCGCGCGATTGGGACCTTTTTTCCATTATTTTTAGGGTGTTATTTGTCTAATTTTTTAAAAATAAATAAATTATCAAATGATGTGTTGCCTGCCAAGACAAACAACATGACACCTAATCTCGCCTAGATTTCAACCACTTAAAATCAAGACTTAAGAGTTTTGAACCTAAAAACATGTTTTTAACCTATTTTTTAACCAAAAACATCCAAAAAAATAATTTGTATATGATGTAGTTTTGGATTCTCTTTCTAAAATTACAATTAGACAAGCTATATATATATAAGTGTTCAAATAAAATTTCACCAAGAAAAAATCTTGAAAATGACATATCTTCGTGGTGAAAAACCTTGAAGAGAGCATATCATGAAGTGTAAGAAAATAATCTTGGTGTGGATTTACCAAAGAACAATTGTACTCTTCAACTTGGACTAGTAAAGTAATACAATACTATGTCTCATTTGGTACTTGAGATGTGGATGTAGACTTGTCAAACCATGTTAAAAATCAACTTTATGTACTCTTTCCCTAACCTATTTATTTTAAACACTTTGATTATATTTTTGGTTATTGTGTGTAATTGAATTAAATTGCATTATTTGTTGACATTAGTGATACACTTAATTCACCCCCTTGAGGTTTTTATAATTGCCTTAATCTTTAAACAATAATTTACCTACCTCATTTTTGTAGTTTTGTCTTTGTAAGATTTAAAGTTCTACAATCAATTGTAATTTGGCTTGCAAAATCACTTAAAAGTTGTAAATTGTTTTCATTTAATGACATATAACAAAGATAAACATATAAAATATAGATGTTTTTTTGGCTCTTAAGTTCCATTATTTTTATAAGGTAATCAACTCTTAGAATTCAACTAGTTGGTTAGTAATAATGCTTAAATAGATGGACAATAAGAAAATAATGGTTAAGTATGGCTGTTTTTTATTATGTTATATGCAATTTTATAAGACAAAATAAGATTTGATAATTGACAATAATCAATCTTGAATCATAAAACAAAACCTTATAAATGGCAACATCATGACAAATATGATTCAATATCATTGAAGAACTTTAAAGTCTCCAATAGTATGATTTGACGTTCATTTTATGATATCACTTTGTTATTAAATCATCTTTTGATTTTTTTTAGTCTTCAAGTGTGAAGCGAGCTCAACACACTTTCATTCGGCATGTTCCAACTTCTTCTCTAATTCCTTAACTTTATATTTTACCATAGGACACATAATTTGTTAATTGTTTTTCTAACTTTGAAATCCAATCATGATTTTCAATACTTTTAAGTCAAAGATAAAAGGTGATGTAGGTTCACCCATCTTTTGTTTTTAACTTATGAATCTACTAAAAGGTCATTCCTAGTGTATCATAGGCCACCTATTTAGTTATAAGTATTGAAGTTAAGAAATTAACAAGTTAGTGACATGATAAACTGATATTCCTCTCATTTTAGGGATATTTTAGATGCGCCAAATATTGTTAACACTTTAGCCCCATTTTTTTTATTTCATTATATTTCCTAGATTTAATAACATAGAAAGAAAGAGTAACTGATTAGGAGAGAGAAATAAGTTAAAAACCTCGCTAGTAATTTGAGATAATTATGGTATAATTGAGCTTTTCGTGATAAAAGTAGTCGATTAAATATATTATCAAACTCTTATATGATTGAAAAAGAATTGAATTCATAATTTGTATTTTGATTTGATATTTTTAAAATTTTAAGTGAACTAAAATGGATTTTATAATTTCGAATTAGTTCTGAGGATATGCTTGAGGTGTTTTTAAAAGAAAGTAGCCAAACATTTGAATTTAGAAAAGCCAAAAATGATAGTGATAAATGACATATCACCTCACAAGATAACACATTATTTGCTCTTCTTTCTATTTTTATTTTTTTTGAAAATTTTAAAGATCAACTTAAATAGTTAAGCAAAAAATAATTAAATTAGTCCTCATGGTTTAAATTTTTTGTTTTGTTTTGTTTTAAGTTTATCTTGATTTTTTTATATTAAAAATGGTAAGAAAATGAATAGTTATGTGGAAATTTGATGAGAAAAGAAAGTAGTTTTTTGGAATACTATGGTATACACTTATAAAAGAACTATTTAATTATTTTTGATATTATAGGGATGAATTTATTTATTTTGATAAAGGATAAGGATTACATTACAATTAACTCATTAAAAAATAGTTTGATACATATTTTATGACAAAAAAGAAATAGAAAAAAAAACCTTAGGGTTATTAAACAACGTTGCCGTTTTAGGCGATTACAATCTGAGAAATAAAAAGCCCTAAACCCTTAAAACCAGCAAAAACCTCTCCCCGCTGCTCTTTGCCTGCTCATTCTCAATCTTAAAACTCAGCGTGAAAAAGCTTCGGAAAATGGAGAAAGACACCTCCTTTTTACTTACTGGCATCAAATTCAATAAGAAGAGGTTTTCCGGTGATTTTGCCCTCTTCAAGGTAACACCTTTATTTATTTTTTATTCTGCTTTTGGTTTTGACATTTAACATTTAATGTTTTTGTTTTGGTCCAATTTTAATTTATTTAGAAGAGAAAACAAAGCAATGATGATGGTTCAGTAGATGATCTGAGCTACTTCAAAAGAGAAGATACTGAAGCAGAGAACGTGGTAGTTTCTGTCAATAAGAAGAAGAAGAGAAAAACTAAAGCAGGTTATTGATTTTTCTTTGGGGGTTTCGGATTGTGAATTGAAAGGGAAAGGTTGACTTTTTCTGATTTTGGGTTTTGTTTGTTGTTTATTGATTTGGTGGATATAGAAAGGGTGGAGGGGTTCAGTGTGTTTAAGGGTTCAGACTCGGTGCCGGTAGTGATCAATGAAGCAACTGAACAAGAGGAAAATAATCAGAAGGAATTGAATAGACAAAATGAGGTTTTTTTATATTTAATTCTAGGTCTTGTCATTGTATTTAATTATTATTTGTACTATGATTGTGTTTATTATGAAATCTGTGTTTGTGATTTCCTGTTCTTTAATTCTTGTTGAGTTTAGCGGGATTTACGTTTAAGGAAGAAGTATGGCATCCATGTCTCTGGAAACAACGTTCCATCCCCTCTGCAAGGTTTTGCAGAGTTAAGCACAAGGTAGTATTGTAGCTTTATTTTGTAGTCTTAGTGTTGATAGATATACAAAAAAAATGATTTTGATTTCATGTTGCCACGGATTAGCTACTTTGGTAAATGACACTGCTGTAGTGCATTTTGTGTTCCATTTTTTTTTTTTGGAATTTATTTGTAAAAGCAATTCTTTTCTTCTTCAATTGCTGCCTTCCAATATCTGATGTGAGATAACAATGTTATTGGTAGACTGAATATTGTCATCATTGTAATTGTTAATGACATTCTAGGGTGTTGTGTTTATCATACATTTGTTGTGTGGTCCATCATCTTAGACATCTTATTGTCTTTCAGAGAACGCCTTGCTCCCCTTTATTCTCACAATAGTACTACAAGCATGTCTGCCTCTGCATTTTTGTCACTTTTGAATATGTTTGTTGCTATTTTCAAACTGTAGATGAAAATATACTCTGATTCACTTGCAGATATGGATGTGAGTCGTATTTATTGCACAATCTGGTAAAACTTGGATTCAAGGAGCCAACACCAATTCAAAGGCAGGCTATTCCAGTCCTCCTATCTGTATGGACTTCTGTTTGACTATCTTATGGTGACCAATGCTTTTTTCATTTATGTTTTTTCCCATTTAAATTTTGTTAAAGGAATATGAAAGGTGTCTGATAGAACTGTGCTTTTTTCCATTAGAAATTTGAAATGTGTTTTTGTAAGATATTTTAGTATCATTGTCTATCCTTTTAATTGTTTTCTCATCATTGTTTTTTAGGGTAGGGAATGCTTTGCAAAAGCGCCAACTGGATCTGGGAAAACCTTGGCTTTTGTGTATCCCATGCTCATGAAGTTGAAGGTACTACTTAGTTCTTTTTAGTGGAGAAATCTAATACTAGTGCTTTTCTGATCAAAGTTCTATATGCAGCAACCATCAAAGGATGGGATCAGAGCTGTTATCTTGTGTCATACACGAGAGTTGGCAGCTCAGACAACCAGGGAGTGCAAGAAAATGGCTAAAGGAAATAAATTCCGTATTAAGCTGATGACCAAAGAGCTTATGAGAAATACTGATTTCACAAAGCTACCTTGTGATATCCTTGTATCAACACCTCGTCGTTTACAGTTATGTATCTGCAAGAAGAAGAAGAAGATAGACTTAAGCAGGTGACTGCTCTTTTCACATTTCTCAGAAATATTCTCTAAGCAATTTTAATATTATCCAAGAATCTTAGTTTATTTTTCGAAATTAGAATATTAAGATTACTTAGTTTATGTTCTTAGCATTGACTGTTCTTTCTTTCCACATTTCTCTAAGCAATATTTTCTTCCTTGCTATGATGATATTGGTTACTATTCAATGCTACAGTTACAAACATAATTGCTTCTGGAAACCCTAGCTATTCAAATCTAGCTTGCTGCAATCCTCTGCGGAACACAAAACTCAAGTTGGCCTACACCACTATTACTTTTGTTGTATAGATAAATAGCTTTTCAATAGGGTGGACAAGAAATTGTCCAACATAGAGGGACCTTGATAGGAATAAGAAAAAAGAAGCATTCAAAAAATAACACCTCCAGTCCATGTGCAAGTCTGATTGGCACATCCCTGCAAGATGTATCACTCCATATAGAGCCTCAAAGCACTTCTATCGTATACTAACTGGTTGGGGAGAGTATAGCTTACATGGGTATGGATTCTTGCATTTTTACATATTCTTTTAAGATAATTAGTGTGAACTTTCTTTTTGGGTGGATAAGGTTGGTCTGGATGGATTGGGATGCATAAAACATGCTCCTGATATATGAACTGGGTTTAAGAAACAAAGATGAGCTTTTTTTTTCTTACATCGGAATTGCACATCTATGATTGTGTCAATCAGATATAAATGTTACTAAGATTCTAGGTGATCTTAAGAAAGAACGATGTATTGGCAATGTTAACCTTAATTTGCAAGCACCTGTCAATTCTAGCAACAACTTAACAAATATGTTAGCATTGAGGCACTTTACCACATAAATGTTGCTTTGCAGGGTTGAGTATCTTGTTCTTGACGAATCTGATAAGCTATTTGAGCGCAGCCTGTTAGAGCAGACTGATTCTGTTGTGAAAGCATGCTCCAACCCATTGATAATACGTTCTCTGTTTAGTGCTACCCTACCTGATTTTGTTGAGGATGTTGCACGCACTGTTATGCATGATGCTGTTAGAGTTATTGTTGGTGACAAGTAAGTATGATAATTTCCTCTGATTAAAGAGCAAAGGAAATTCTTTTGACATGCGTCTTGTATTTGAAATTTGAATAGGAATGCAGCTTCTGAATCTATCAAACAAAAATTGATCTTCGCCGGAAGTGAAGAAGGAAAACTTCTTGCACTTCGTCAAAGCTTCGCAGAGGTATGCTATGCTGCTGATATCTATATGGTTGAATTTTCCACCCTTGGTATTGAATTTGTGAAGTCAATATTAGGATAGAGCTATGGAGTCAGAGCTAACACCTTCTAGGCATAAAAGTGGAAGGGATTGCATTTGTTTGTGTATTCTGGGGTTTATTCATTACTGGATCCATTGCACTACTGACTATTTGTTTCTGTCCTCAGGGGATTTCCTATTTGGGCTCAAAACTTGAACTGAATCTGGCATACTATCTTACATATTACTGAGATGGAAATATTATCTCTGTTCTTTTGTTTGATAAAAGATGAGAAATGTATTTAAATTTTGTTAATTGTGAACTAAATATAAATTTGAGTTGGAGATTGTTTAGATTTGACTGACTTGTTGTCCTAGGTTCATCTAGTTATATAATTCTTGTCTAGATGTTAGCAATCTGTAACCATACTGCATGTCAGAAAAAATGCAGGTTTTACTGTATTTCATGTTGTTGTAATGTTCAGTGAAAAATGCCATATAGTATCTAAACTAATTATGGTACCTGGCCGGATTATTGTTTAAACTGTGCCTTATCATTGTTAAGCTATTGCTTCCAAGTGTTATTATAGATTTTTTATTTTCTTGATCAATTCATCATTTTTGCTGCATCTCATGCTTGGCAGTAGAGTCTGAATCCACCAATGTTGATCTTTGTTCAAAGCATTGAGCGAGCAGAAGAACTATATGGAGAGCTGAAATTTGACAGCATTAGAGTTGGTGTTATTCATTCGAATCTATCACAAGAGCAGGTAATCTTTTATTGGAGTTCCATTTATATGGTCCAGCATGTATTCTTTGGTAATCAATAATGTGAACAAGGAAAATCAAGGAAGATCCTGATGCCCACTCTTGCAGGGCCTTCCAGAACTCTGTTGAATCTTTGTTAGTGGCATTTAATATTATAGATTTCTGTTACTTAGTTATCCTAGCAGTTACAGTACTTTACACTTGTCTTTTTCACTTGAACTCAGCGAGAGAATGTTATCGATGACTTTAGAGCTGGAAAGACATGGGTTTTGATTGCAACTGATGTGCTTGGTCGGGGTATGGATTTCAAAGGTGTCAAGTGTGTGATTAATTATGATTTCCCAGATTGTGCAGCTTCATACATTCACAGGATTGGTATGTTTCTGAACCTCTGGATACACTCTGATGTCTATATGTGGGGTGATTGCATATAAGTTCATTAAAGTTTGTGTGACAAACATGTAAGAAGCCATAACCATGTTGTGAGCACCAATATCAGTGAAAGATATTTTGATCAAATTTATCAATCTGTCAGCTTTAGGCATTGAACTGTCATTTATTTTAAGAAGATTCCTTAATTTCCACACTTTCACTGTGCCTTGAGTTTTTTTAACTCTGATTTTGTATGATTTTCATCTGATAGTTTCTTAATCTGTTTCAAGTAATTGTTTTTAATTATAGTTGAAATTAAATTGCCTCTGATTTCCGAGTCCTGTGGATTTGTGGTATTCAAAGAGCTCTTAACACTCAATTGTAGAAAAAGCAACCCGTTTTGCTAAACTTTTTGATTTATTGTATAGGTCGGTCGGGCAGAGCAGGGAGGATTGGTGAAGCTATTACTTTCTACACGGAAGATGATATTCCATATTTGCGAAACATAGCTAATGTGATGATTGCTTCAGGCTGTGAGGTTCCATCTTGGCTCATTGATATGCCAAAAAAGAAGTGGAAGAAGCACTATCCACGAAGAGAATCAATTTCAACAAAACCAAAAGATCAGGAAGAATGAAACAGTATTGAAGCAAAACCTTAAGAGAATTTTGTGTTTTATTTTCCGGTGGCAGGGTAGTAATCTGTTGCTTTGAATCTTTGCCAACATTGTGTACTATGATTCGCACCAATAGTTTGTTAAATCTTAAACCTGATTGGATTGTGGTTTAACAGTTTTTTTTTTTTTTACTTTAATTAATATTTTTTATATTTTTGTATTGTTTTAATAGGCTGATATCAAAAATAAATTTTGAAAAATAAAAAAAATATTATTTAATATTAATTTAAATAAAAAACATTTTAAAAAGTAATTCTTCTAAGACATCCTTAAAGAATTAAAAGTTGTGTATACTTTTAAAACAGATTTGAATTTACCTTTCTAGTTTTTTTTTTTATTATTCCAAAGATATTTTTCCATTGAGAATTAAGGAAGCATGTTCTTTAAATACAATATCTTTTAAAATAAAAATAAAAAACAAGCCCTTTTGAAAAGTAATAACTCTTAGATAAATACAATAACTATTTCCAAGCCTTTGTTACACTTTGTTAGATGCCTACTATGTTAGATGCCTGACTAATTAATGGGAGGGCAATAATTATTATGATTACTAAAAGGTATTTATGGGTACAATATTTTTTTAAGTTAGTAGAATGTGGTGTAATAGAAAAGGTTCTTTTATATGGGTTGGTAGTTATCCAATATTAGTGTGTGAAGTGGGTGGTTATATATTACGTATTAGTGTTAACTGAGTCAGTTATTCCTAACTCTTGTAAACTGAATGTCTATTTAAAGCTAGAGAATTATGGGAAGATTATTATGTTTGGCTAATTAATTGAGACTGTTTAGCAGTGGAGGTTGCTGACTCCTTAAGCTATCATAATTTATTTTACTTAAAAAAAATCCTTTGGGCATAACAAGTGATATCAGAGTCGAGTCCTGTGACATTGCTGAGGGCACTCGATTATCACAATTATTTGACATAGCAAGTAATCTATAAGAAGTTATTACTGTCCTGAAGGAAGAGCAATCTAAGCATGGACTATTAATGGAAGGTATGCTGCAAACTCAACAATTTGGCATTAAGCTATGATAGCTTGGTACAAATCACAACTAAACTTAATTCAGGGGAAGAAACTTCTAATAATGTCAGGGTTAATGCCAACTCTCTATTTGATGGACATAGAGGAATTCAAGCTCAATATCTTCAGTTGGATTTTCCCTTGTTTTGATGGCGAAGATCCCAACGAATGGATCTTAAAGGCACTACGATTCTTCAATTACTTTGAGAATTCAAAGGACTATAAGATGGAGATTGCTTCCTTCCACATTGAAGGAAAGACACTGACTTGATATTATTGGCTAAAAGAATCTAGTCCAACGACAACATGGGGTGATTTTTTTGAGGCTATTCACACCAGATTTGGACCTTCAACTTAAGAGGATTCAGTAGGTGCATTCACCAAGTTGAGGCAGATAGGAAATGTAGAATATTATCAAACAACTTTTGAAAATCTATCCAACAAAATAAATAGGGTAAGTGAATAGTTTCGTATAAGTACTTTCCTAAGTGGTTTAAGAGATGAATTACAAATTACTATTACCATGTTCAAACCAAATACCCTTGCTACTGCTTTTAGGTTGACACGACTACAAGAAGTAAATAGAAAACAATAACCTTAGCGAAACAATCAAAACATAAAATAACCTCTATACACCTTCATTCAAGTCCACCCTCTAAAATTACTTGTCCAAAATTCATTATCCAAATTACCAACCCCAAATCCAGTACTCATACTGCTAGCCTTTCAACATTTAAGACCTAATCCCGCATTCCAGAAAAGAAACCCATATCCCATTAGATGAATGAATAAGTCCCAACCAAATGCAAGAAAGAAGAGAGAGGGGTTTGCGCTATTTTTGTGATGAAAGGTACCAACAAGGACATAAAATGAGTAGGCCAAAACTATATTTACTAGAAGGAATGGGATTTGAAGAAGAAGAAAAAGAATTGGGAGAATAAGAGATCCTTAATCAAACTACCACATATACTATACTTGGAGTTCCACAAGCTAAATTGTTAGGCATATCCTTGCATGCCATTGTAGGAGCCCCATCTCCTAAAACTACGAGGTTAGTTGGAAAATTCGATAGATGTCCAATCACTGTCCTCATTGATAATGGTAGTACATACACTTTTATTGATGTAAATGTAGCAAGAAGGGCAAACCTATTAGTGGAAGAAGGCCACTTGGCAATTCAAGTTGATAATGGGGATAACTTTCTTTGTCATGGTTATTGTAAAACACTTATGTTAGAAATGCAAACTGTAACATTTTAGCCAACCTATTTTTATTGACCCTAGAAAGGTGTAATGTTGTATTAAGGGTAGATTGGCTGAGAAGTTTATGGACTATTCAATGGAACTTTACAGATTTAAGTATAAGTTTCCTTATGGGAGGAAAAGAATTATTTATGCAAGGCTTAAAGAAACCAGAAAAAGCTATAGAAGAGGAACATAGTTTGAGCAAGGTTGCCCTTGTAAAAGGGAGATGAATATGACTGCAACTAATGAAAATCAATGAATGTTCAGAAGGAGCAACAACTGAGCCTGTCATACAAGCTGTTTTGAATGAATTCAAAATAGTGTTCGATGAACCCAGTAGACTGCCACCTCCTAGGAGTCATGACCATCATATCCAACTCTAGGAAGAAGCTAAGCCAATAAGTGTTAGGCCTTATCGATATTCATATACCCAAAAGAAGAAATTGAGAAGCTGGTCAAGGAAATGTTAAAGGCTGAGATCATTCAACCAAGTCAAAGCCCATACTTATCACCAATCTCTTTGGTGAAGAAGACAGATGGAAGTTGACGCATATGTATTGACTATCAAACCCTCAATAAAGATACCATCATAACTAAGTTTCCCATACCTAATATAACTGAGTTGTTGGATGAGTTTAATGGTGCAAAATTATTTTTTAAACTTGATTTGAGATTAGACTATCATCAAATCAAAATGAAACCTGATGATGTGCCTAAAACTACTTTTTTTACACATGAAATGCATTTTGATTTTTAGTGATGTCCTTTGGGCTCACCAATGCCCCCATCAACCTTTCAAGGATTGATGAATAAAATATTTAGACCATATCTTATGAAATTTATGTTAGTATTATTTGATGATATACTTATGAATAGTAAATTAATAAGAGAGCATGTGGGGCATTTAAAAGCTATCTTAGAGGTTTTACAACAACATCAATTGTATGCTAAGGTTTCCAAATGTATTTTTGGATGTCAGGAAGTAGAGTATTTAGGACATGTTATTTCTAAAGAAGGAGTCAAAACAAATACTTTAAAGATCTTAGCTATGTTGGAGTGACTTGAACCTAACAACCCTAAGGGGATTCTTAGGCTTAACCAAGTCAAGTATGGGTAGATATTAACATGAACTTCATAGAAAAATTGTCTTTTTCCAAGGATTACAGTGTAATCATAGTGATAGTTGACCGACTCAACAAGTATAGTCATTTCATACCAATGGTACATCCATACACAATAACAGTAGCCAAAGCATTCATGGACAATATATTCAAGTTACATGGCATACCACACATCATAGTTAGTGATTGAGATGCAATATTCACAAGCAATTTTTGGTAAGAAATATTCCATTTAAGTGGGACCAAATTGTTAATGAGCCTGACATATCATTCTTAAGCGGACGATCAAACAAAGGTAATGAATAAATGGTTAGAAGGGTACCTCACGTGCTTGACCAGTGATCGACCAAAGTTTGGTCTAATTGATTGACCTTAGCTGAATAAGCATACAATACCTCAGAGCACTCTTCCACAGGATTTACACCCTTTGAGCTAGTATATGGACAAACTTTACCATAACTTTTTCCATATGAGCCTGAAACCACAACAATACAGGCAGTTAATGAAGAAATGAGAAACTGAGATCACATCCTTACCCTAACATGAGAGAATTTGCAGGAAGCACAAACAAGAATGAAGCTATATGTAGATAAAAAGAGAATAAAAAAGGAATATAATGTTGGGGACTGAGTTTATTTGAGGTTGTGACCCAACAAACAAGTAACGATCGCCATGAGGAAAAACTAGAAGCTCTCCCCAAGATACTTTGGCCATATCCAAATCATTCAAAAAATTGGTACCGTCACATGCAAGCTTTAGCTACCAATAAATCTAAGATTTACCCAATATTACATATCTCTTGCCTCAAGAAGAAGATCAGAACTCAGGTAAACCATTATTCTAGACTTCCAACAATGATGGAAAATGACACAATGACTCATAAACTAGAAAAAAATACTACAACAAAGGCTTAAGAAAAAAGGAAATCATGTAGGAATCAATTTATTAGTTCAATGAGAGGGAGCTAACAAGGAGGATGCCACATGGGTTGGTGTAGATGAGCCGCGCAAGACATATCCCGAACTCACGAGCGAGTTCTTCTAAAAGGGAAATGTTATGTTACACGCTTAACTAATTATGTGGAGTGGGCAATGATTACTATAATTACTAAAGGGTATTTATGGGTTTGCAGTATTTTCTCGTAGTCAGTAGAATGTTCTATAATAGGAAATGTTGTTATTTTACATGGGTGGGTAGTTATCATGTATTAATGTGTGAAGTGGGTGGTTATTTATTATGTATTAGTGTCAAATAGGTCACTTATTCCTACTTCTTGTAAATTGAACGCCAATTTAAGGCTAGAGAATTATGGGAAGATTATCATGTTTTGCTAATTAATTGCGACTGCTCAGTAGTGGAGGTTCCTATCTCTTTAAATTGCTATAATTCATTTTACTTAAAAATTCCTTCAGGCATAACACCCTTCTACCTTTATTCCCTTTGCACAAAGGAAGAGGGGAGGGGAAAGGATAAGTCAAAAGAAGGACAAACTTTCTTTTTTCTAACTGAAAAAGAAGGAGATGAGAATTGTGATGTGCATTTGTTGATTACTGGGAAAGAGGATTAGGAAAGTAGAAGAAAATAAGAATAAAAAACCTAAAACACCCTCCTAAACCATTTAGTCATCCAATAGATTTAAGGATATAATTATCACTTACTACTAAAATCCAAAGTAAAAACACGTTGGACACAGATTATTTTTAGTTTTCTAAAAATAGATAGAGGTCGTGGTATGCTAGGGCCAACCAAAACTCTTACAAACATTAAAAATAATATTTAGACTATGATAATCCGAGAAAAAAATGACTAAAATATAATTCAAGATATAAGATTGAAACAATTCACATAAAGGAAAATGAAAGTAAATTGTAAAGTTGAAGGTCTAATAACCTAATATCAAATATGAAAACTAAAAAAACTATTCAATAAATATAACATTGAAGAAGAAATTACGAGTCAAGTTAAGCTAACTTGATGAACTCACTACCCACACTATGATATCGAGATAAGGTTTTTAAAATAAACAAAGGACCTAATAAAAAAGGATCAAAGTTCAATAAAAAAAACACTAAAAAAAATCAAGGGCAAATAATTCAATACAAAATGATAAAATTGGAAAAAGAATTCATGAGATTAGAATAAAAAAATTATACTTTCAAAAGAAGGACATAACAAAAAATGCCAAAGTTAAATAAAAAAAATGAGAAAGAAAAGTAAAAAAAAATCATATAGCTCAAGAGACAAAATTTAACACCAAAGGATAAACTTATACAAAAAAATTCAAAAAAAATACTAAGAAAAAAAGTATGAGTCAACCATGGTTAACCTAATTAACTTATTACCTAGAAATGAGATCTAGATAACTTAAAAAAACAGAACAAACAATAAAGCTAAGGGCCTAACAATCACATGTCAAATGATCAATTTGAAAAGCAAATTCAATAAAGAATTGCCCTATTGGAAGACACCTAAGAAAAAATAACAAAGTAAAATCTTAAATAATAAAATAATGTAAAAGAGAATAAAAAACAAAAGAGAATAATTAGGGGATAAATTGAAAAAAAAGAAAAGGGTAAAAAATAATAATTGAAAGAATGAGGACTAAAACTAAATAAAAAATCAAATGAAATAAATGTTGAGGGAATAAAAAAACATAAATTAAGAAAATGATAAGAATATAATAATCAAAAGAATGAGGACCAAAAATAGATTTGAAAATGAATGCAATAATGGTAAGGGATGAAACTAAAAAATAATAATAATTAACAAAAAAAAAATACAAAAATAGAGTAACCAAACGTAGAGGGACAAAATAAGAAAAAAATCAAATTGAATAAACTGCCCAAGGACACAAAAAGAACTAAACTTCAATAGCATTAAGATCCAAATAAATATTAATTAAAAGGAGGGTCAAAATTGTTAAAACTATAAATTTAAGGACACAACTGTTTTTTGGAAGGTCAAACATGAATTTCAAGCGCATGAGAAACAAAGAGAGGAGAAAGAGAAAAAAACTCCACTACAACCCAATTAGACCTTTTCTATGAGCATGCATCATTCAACCAAAAAGAGGACAACTCACCACTCTTAATTCTTTTGTAAGTACATAATTTAGGTAACTAGATGAATCTTTGTGTACCACTTGAATGACATGAGGGCTATTCATGCGCTGTATGTGTTAGCAGTTTTTTTAAACAATAATCAATAACTAAAAATGACCAAATAACCCCTAATTAAATTGAAAAATAACAAAAATAATCCAGAAAAAATGGCTAAAATTCCCTTGAAACTAACCCATGTTTTGGATTCTAAGGATAATCCAGACATCTCACTTTTTTAGAAATGGAAAAGATGGATAAACTCTTTGGACATCATTTTATTTCCCTCCAAAGAGCATGATCGTAATTTCTCTGTATTTTTTTTAAAAGACCAAAGAGCTTTTTACCAAAAAGCTTACCTTGTTTTTATTTCTTTTTAAAGGAAAAATAATTATTTTACTATTTAAAAAAAAGATGTTCCAAGCAATTTGTCCCTCAATCACAATCGCTAATGTATCCTTTAAAAAGTAAAAATCTACCCTCGATGACAAGCCTAATGTGTTTTTGTCAAGGTCAAAAATGTATTTAAACTGCTCTAATGAATATGAACTGTGTTTAGGGACATAGTAAATTACTTATGTCATTTATTTTTTTTTCTAATGTCTTTTTAGTTTTATATAACTTAGGAACATTATTTAGAAAACTAAAAAATCTATATAAATATGGTAGTGACTATCATAAAAAAAATTCTCAACTAGATTTTGGACCTTATATGACAATTTAGTCACCACTAAACTTAACATCCATTTTGTCAATCTACTTATGTTTGTCTAAAAAATAAATATGTTCCTCACCCAGAGGTTTTCTACATCTTCCTACTTACAAGCTTGTGGAAATACAAAAGTAAAAGGGAAGAAATATGCACATAATAAGGCACTAGTATTATAGACAAAAACCCAAATTTTATTAACTTTTTTTTAAAAAAACACTACACAAGTCCTTCTTGTGTGTTATACACATTCTTTACTAACACTTATGTTGCTAGAATCACAAAGTTTTTGCATGACTTGAACTATCCATAATCAAAGTCCAAAATCACACCAATACTGCTCGTATTAACCATTGCATTATGCCTATCAAACTCACTATTATCACACGGTCTATCACTTCTCATTGTGATCTCCTAGCATTGTTTCACCTCAATTTGTACTTGAGATATTTTACCTTGTAACAAACCTCCCTCTATAAGAAAGTACACCTACACCATATTATCACATATTCATGCCCCCCTCATGAAATCTCTTGACTCTACCCTAATTCATCTAAAATTAAGTCTATCAAATGAGACCAACATAATTTTTAGTTATCAATAAATTTTATATGTCAAAGTTCCCCCGATAATTTCAAAGGTCAAAGAGTATAGGTGACCTTATTAATAATACTTGTCTTGGTCCTTTTTTTTTTTTTTTAACTTTGGTCTCTTTGTCCAAATATTTTTGATTGTTTAATATTTGTTTTTGGTTCTTTTCAAAATAGAGAAATATTAATGCCAATTTAAAAACAAAAATAAATGATTTTGAAAATAACATATTAAAACTGAAAACATTGAAAAGACATTTAAATTATTTTCTTAGATAATATTAAAAGTACTAAAAATGACACAAATACATTAAAAATACTTTTTTGTTATTTTCTTGCTATTTTCTTGAAATACTTAAAAAAGAGGGTACAAAGTTAGGTAGCAAGAATTTTAATGCCAATTTTGGCTGAAATAATATGTACATTTGCAACCTTGTTTGATGCCTAAATTATGCTCCCTAAACAACCTAAATCAACCCCTAAATTAGCCCAAACTCAACCTATAATCATACAAGTTCATACAAAAAATAACATTTGATTTATTTTAGGTAATTTACTAATCATAAAGGGCACAAACATGGATAAAAAGTTGGAGGGGGAAATATTTCATCATTTTGGGTAAGAACAAAGAAGAAAAATCATGCACGAAAGTATTCTTCAAGTTGACCTAATTTGACTTTCCATAACAACCTATGGTATGTTGGCCATAACGTTTGACTTAGATGTAAAAATGAGTTGTTCTTTAATGACCTAAAAAGTAAAAAAAAAAAATAACTATATATAAATATATACCTAATAGAATTTCCATAATTATAGTAAAAAATGGTTAAATTAATTCCCAAAGTTAGAGTGAAGTTTGTGTTAAACTTTATGGTGATATTGCATTGTGTTCTTTGTATAATTTAGTTTTTTAGTTTGTAATTTTTTATTTCAATTTCATTCAAGTTAGTTCATGTTTATTCAAGTGTTTATATATATAATGATGATTGACTAGTCTCTTTCTTGGGTCCAAATCAAAGATGATGGTGATTGAGGTGATTTTTTGAGGTACTAATAATTTTCTTCATACATGATTGCTTATTGTAACAAAATTTTAGAAATAATTTAGGTAATGTTATAATATTTAATGTCTATGCACAAACCTTAGTTTTGGTACAGACACTGCTTGATTCAATGTCTTACTTAATTTGAAACTACTTATCCATTCCTAAGCAAGTATCTATCTTTATATTTTTGAACTTTATTGTAATATCTTCTTATCTAATATCACCATTGTTAATGTTAGGTTGAATAATCTTAAATATGTTGAACTAATAATTATAGGAGATGATACAGAAGAGATTTCTAGGCTCTAGAAGAATGTGGCATCTAATTTGAAATGAAGGTCTTAGGGGGTTGAAATATTTTCTAGGAATTGAGGTGGCAAGATCAACACGAAGCATTTTCCTTTCATATTGGATCTACTATCAGAAAATGATATGTTAGACTGTAAACCAGTTGACACTTCAATAGTAGAATCACGACTTGAAGGACTATGCAGATCAAATTGCTACCAACAAGGAGAGATATCAATGATTAGTTGGGAAACTAATCTACTTGTCTCATACAAGACCATATATATACAGTAAGTGTGATAAGTCAGTTTATGCACAATCTGAGCGAAGATCATTTGGATGCAGTAATCTGAATCCTCAGGTATCTAAAGTCATCTTTAGGAACATGCCTTATGCTTTCAAAAAATCAACATCTGAATATTGAAGGGTATACTGATGCTGATTGGACATGAAGTGTTATTATCAGAAGATCCACTTCGGGTTACTTCACATTTGTTGGGGAAATTTTGTTTCTATGGATGAGCAAGAAACAAAAGATGGTAGCATTATCCAGTGCAAAAACTGAATTATGAGGCATGACCAAAGGAATATGTGAAATGTTATGGCTGAGAGAATTGCTTATTGAAGTTGGCTATCCACCAACTGACATAATAAAACTCTTTTGTGACAACAAAGTAGCTATAGCACTAGCACACAACCCAGTATAACATGATTGAACAAAACATGTGGAAATAGATCGTCACTTCATCAAGAAAAAACTAGAGGCCAAAATAATTCAGATTCCATTTGTGAAGACCCAAGACCAACTAGCAAATATTTTGATGAAATCAGTATCGAGTAGGACATTCCACAACTCACTTGACAAGTTGGGAGTTGATGATGTCTACTCACCAATTTGAGGGGGAGTGTTAACATAAGTTGTAAAATAGCAAATACCATATTTAGAATATTCAAATTATATCAATTCCTAAACAATAGCTTAGAATATCTCACACACTTAAATACTGAGATATGTTTTCATTATATATATTTATGCAAAGTTTCAATAAAGAATTAAGCTTTTTGAACCTCAACTGATCTATTTTGACAAAAAATAATTTTTGATGTGTAAAATATTGTGACCAAAACTTTTCAATGACCTTTTATCATTAAATTATGAGCTAGTAGACAACGGGTTATTCATGTAGGACTTAATCACTTTAGCAAGTTTGGACATATGCTTATTATGCATGCTAATATTTTTGTTTTTTACCAATTATAGGTTTACCATAAATAATATAAATTGTATATATATAGACTATACATCATTGAAAACTAATCTAATCATTTGATAGCAATCTTAAAGCTTTATTCTTAACTAGTCTATGTTTAGTTTGTATTTTGTTTTGCAGTTTACTTGTTAGGAAGGTTATTTAGAACTTTCATTTGATGTTGAAGTTTAACTTTTATCTAGTTTGATATATTCATGAAATTTATTTGAATTATATTGAATTCAAGCATGTCATATATCCTTTTGAACCAAACAAATAAAACTATGTTTAAATCTACCATCTAATCTTTACTTTTTGCATACATGTTTCAATCTTGTATTGCATGTTCATGCTAACTGTTGTAATCTTTACTCGGATAAATAGTAGCTTGATTAACAGTGACAACACCACACGTTGTGTTATTCAAGAAGACACCATCATTGACTGCTACAAGTTGCTCCCTTATCCGAGTCAAGTCAAATACAATAGGTAAGATTCCTATGCGGTATACCGTCAAATACAGCACGTAGAGAGAGAGATCTTGAAATTCATCGCAGGCAGAACTAAGCATGCACGTAGAGAGAGAGATACGCATCTATAAATGAATCTCATATGATTATCTAGATTATCAAAAACAATCCTTCTCTCTACAGACATCCAATTATTAATGGCAAAGCTAGCAGTCCCTCTTCTGATTCTGTTCTTCCTCTTATCGTTCATCCCTTCTCAAGCAGCTCTTCCCCTCCACACGCCAATCCAGAAGGACCATTCAACCGGCCAATATATCATCACTGCATACCTGAAAACCCCTTTGAAGGTCACCAAATTGCTCTTGGATCTTGGGGCTACATACTCCTGGGTAAATTGCGACGACTACATCTCCTCCACTTACCAACATATCGCCTGTAACAGTTCCATCGCTAATTCTCTTAGTGCTTATGCTTGCATGGACACTTGCGAAGATCCACCGGGTCCAAATTGTGGAAACAACTCTTTCAGCTTCCTCCTTGATAACCCTATCAAAGCTGTTGACTACAGAAAAGTTAATGGCATCAACGCTGCCCTTGTTGACACTCTCGCCTTGCCCAATACTCAAGGTTCTCTGGTTTCGATCAGTAATTTCATCTTTTCCTGTGCTCGAACAGGGTTTCTGAAAGGCCTAGCTAAAGGTGTAACTGGCTTAGCCGCCCTGGGAAACTCAAATCTCTCAATCCCAGTACAGATCAACAAAGCCTTCCCTTCCTCTCCAAATTGTTTTGCCATGTGCTTGTCAGGATCCACGTCTCAACCTGGTCTGGTTCTTTTGGGTAGTAAAGGGCCTTATAATTTCTTGCAAGGAATTGACCTCTCAAAATCACTTCTTTACACTCCTCTTATTTTTAACCCGCTTGGAAGAGATTCTGATCCAAATACCCACAGACTCTCTCCTGAATATTATGTAGGGTTGACATCCATAAAAGTGAACGGAAAGATGGTGGCTTTGAACAAAGCACTGTTGGCCATTGATGGTCAGTCTGGTACTGGGGGGACCAGGATCAGCACTATTGTGCCATACACAAAGTTACAGAGTTACTCTGGCTTTCTTGAAGGAAGCAGCTTCCCCGTCTTTCAATCTTACTACAACAAAGCCTGTTAAACCATTCGGTGTCTGCTACCCTGCGAGTGCTGTCAAGAACACACAAATGGGACCGGCTGTACCAATAATCGAACTCGTGTTGGATAGACAAGATGTGGTTTGGAAGATGTTTGGATCGAACTCCATGGTGAGGGTCACAAAGAAAAGTGTTGATCTTTGGTGCTTGGGTTTTGTGGATGGTGGGGGCATTGATGGGCCATCGATTGTGATTGGTGGTCAACAGCTGGAGGACAATTTGCTACAATTCGATCTACAGTCAAAGAAATTGGGTTTCAGTTCGTCAATTTTGTCCAAGGGGACAAATTGCGCTGACTTCAAATTTTCTACCGGAAAAATCTAAGAAGATGATGGATATATAACATCCATCATGTAGCGTACTTTTTCTACATGCATGCTTTCATTGAGTACTTTTTCTACTTGCGTTAAGCTAAGAGGCAAAGACAGGCCAATCTGCTTTGTAATAAAACAAATAAATAAATAAAAGGATTCATATATTAAAAGAAATTAGTAAAATATGAGTTTGTATATAGTTACACCTGCATCAATATATATGTATAATGCATATATTGACTATTCACTGTAAATCTTTCCTCCTCGTCGCCATGCATTACTGAGAATCGCAATCTATGACTTCCACTACTAAATTAATACAATTTCCTAGCCACTTATTTGAAATTACGAGAATTACACAACTTTGGCAGTACTTGGCTATCGATTGTTTCCGATAATTAAAATTATTTCGATAATTTTAGGTAAATGGTATCAAAGGAGGAAACGACACTCAACAACTGGCTAGGGATGTGCTGGAGTCTGATCAGCCAATTCAAGTTGTAAGTTTGGTGACAGAAGACAACACATGTAAATTGCAGACTACAATGGTAATTTGTCTTTTCCCATGTCTTGGTGAAAACTACAAATCATGAAAATCATTAATGTTAACACAGACAAAAAAAATTACAAGCTGTCGGCAACCGAAATTGAAAGAAAAGCCTCCACTATATACTCCACTCCATGCGAACAGTGCTCCCACAAACACATATGGAGGATAAAAATAGAGAAAAAAACATAGGAACTCCATCAAAGAGAAAAAAGAGAGACAAAAACACAAACTTTTATGAGATTACTTTTATTATTTTAGATTAATAATGTAAGGTATTTTAGGGAGTGAAATTGTTTTGTTTATTTTAAATTGCATGCAACATTATAAATCAAGGTAAAACACTTAAATTTGGAACAGAGTTAGAACATATGATATAACATTTAAAGTTGCAATTCTAATAACTTAACTTTTAAGGATGTACTTCTTTTGAAAGTTTATGAACTAAAGGAATATTTTACACTACATAACTCTCTCATTTAACCTTTTCTATGCTGATTTTTAGAACCATTACTAATGAGAAAAAAAATGGTAATTACTACATTAATTCTTGTTGTTCTCATTATTCTCCCTTAATTATTTTTTCATTTGAAAAAATCATATGGTTTTTTATCTTAAAAAAACATACGACTTTTCCATTAAAAATAAACTATTTAGGAAAAGAAAAGTTAATACTCAAACTATTTATTCAGTACCTAGAAAAAAAAGAATTCTTCATAGGCTAAAAAGTTATTTTACTTTAAATCCAAACCAAAGCCCATCCTAGACCCAAACTTCAAGTTTGAGCCTCAACTTGTGTCTTTGCCATATCATGTTATTTCAAGTGAGTGTGAATGTGTGGCTTAAGCCAAAATTATATCAAACTCAAGTTCTCTACTTTCTATAAGTTTTTGGAGTCTTATGAGCCTAATTTTGACTCTTTAATTTCTCATTGTTCAAGCTACTACAATTGTTTTGTAATCTTTCAATGTTGGAGTAAGGGCTTTTAAGTTTACAAAAACATGTCAACCAATTTTTTTTTTAAACAATTTGATTCACTATAATTTATGTTAAACAAGTAATGTATCTTGTTGAGGTATTTTTGTTGGAGGATAATTTCCAATAGAATCTTAATTGTAGAAGTCAGTGCACTACACTTTAAATTTAATCTCACGAATTAAATTTGTCAACTACAAACTCTTTCGTACTAGCATCGTTAACTTTGTTCTTTCTTTTCAAAGCTTTTCATTGTGCTTTTATACTTTTGATTAGATTATACACATCATATAGTATGTTGTCTAATCTATTCAATAAATCAAGAATTCCAAGAAGGAAGCAAAGTGAAGACTTAAATTAAGGTATCTTTTAACTTCTCATGTAAATGTTTATATCCTACTTAATAGAATTAAAATGAACTCACACACTTCATTTGCATGTATTAAACGATTGATAAATAATGTAAGAGAATTTAAGATAACGATTCTAAGAATTCACTAAGGTTTATATGTTAAAATTATAATTTTACATGAATCGATCAATCACTTTGTATTATGAAATGAATCAATTAATCAATTATTCATCTATGATGAACACCAAGGGATTATGACCAACCTAAATTGATCAATGAGCTTAGCTGTCAATAAAGTTCTAAAGGCTATAAACATCTTGCTTTCCTTAAAAACACACACACACACACACACACACACACAAACATATCATAACTTGTCTAATTACTAAGTTTAGTAGGGATTTTGAATATATATGATATATAAGTTATTTTAAGAATAAAAACACTTTAAAATTATCAATACTTGATCATACAATATTTTTTGCTATTGAGCTTAGCTGTCAATAAAGTTCTAAAGGCTATAAACATCTTGCTTTCCTTAGAAACACACACACACACACATAAACATATCATAGATTGTCTAATTACTAAGTTTAATAGGGATTTTGAATATATATATATGATATATAAGTTATTCTAAGAATAAAAACACTTTAAAATTATCAATACTTGATCATACAATATTTTTTGCTATTAAACCTTCACAATTTAGTACAAGAGTATTCAATCTCATTCTTATTATACTTAAACACCTTCAAATCCTATCATTTCTATCTTATGAGATATAAAGATATTTGAACTTCAATTATATTATCCATTCTATAAAAGATTTAGTTGTGATAACAAATCATCCTTGTAAACTCTTAAGTGTTAATTATGATAAGAAAGTTATATTGTTGGTTATTATGTTAACTTGAAGTAATGTACATTCATTGTGAATAATAGTGATACACTGAATTCTCCCACATTTTAGTTGTTAAAGTTACATTAATCCTTAAATAAAATATGTAGTTTATGCATTAAGCATTGTTAGTTAATTTAAGAATAATTCGAGAAAGCACCATATGAATGCAGTTATTGATATTTTGAGATATTTAAAGGTTACACCTAGAAACAAAATTTTGTTCACTAAATATGCACATTGCCAAAGGATAAATGCTTATTATTATGATGACTGGATTGAAGTAGTACCTTACACATTGAACCTTGTTAGTCAATTTAAGTAAAATTTGAGAAGGCAACATATGAATGTTATCATACATATTTTTATATATCTAAAAGTTTCAGCTAGAAACAAAACTTTGTTCACTAAAAATAAATATTGCCAAAATATATACCTATACTTATGATGACTAGACTGGAGCAGTAGATGATAAAAAATCTACTTTAGGTTTATTTACCTTTATTATGTTAGATTTCTTGAAGGACTATTGGTAAAAATCAAAAGTGCACTAAACGTAATAAGTAATAAAGCGATAAGTAGAGTATCGTCTCACGAGGATTTGCAAAAAAATATCAATAAGTACCAAAATTATTAAATCCATATCTATTTGATAATTCAATTATAAAGGTTTACGAAAATAAATAATTAAAACAAACAAGCAAATAATTAAATGGTGTTAAAATAAAGTTTAACGGATCCTAGGATTTTTGATTTCACTGTAACTAATTTTAATTAATCCTCTCAAAATTTCTTTCTTATTTTTGATAATCACGTTTTATTAATCTAATCACTAATCTCTCTTGAGCATCAATTAATAATTTTGACAAGTAAATTCCTAACTCTTAGTGAAAATTATAATCTTGTCAAAAATCCCAGATTAAAAAAACTATTTCATTGTCAAATTAAAAAGAAGCAAACTTAATATGATGAACATCACTAGGATTTTAACGGGTCCTAGGATTTTTGATTTCACCATAACTAATTTTATGTGAATTTTCTCAATTGAATTAATCCTCTCAAAATCTCTTTCTTATTTTTAATAATCAAGTTTTATTAATCTAATCACTAATCTCTCTCGTGCATCAATAAATAATTTTGACAAGTAAATTCCTACCTCTTAGTGAAAATTCTAATCTCGTCAAAAAATCCCAGAATAAAAAACTACTCCATTGCCAAATTAAAAAGAAGCAAACTTAATATGATGAACATCACTAAGAGTATTGGAAAATTGGAGATCTGAACGTCTTGAAGGGGCTACTGTTTCTTTCAGATTTGATTGCCTCCTTTCCTAGATGCTACCACCTCTCTTTAGTAATGTGTTTAGGGTTTTCTCTTCTCCAAAAGACTCCCTTAGCTGCTGCTTTACGAGGTATATATATTCTAGTTTTTCCTCCAAAGGTAAGGAAGTTAATTTTCTTTCTGATGCGTGGGCCAATGTAAGGGTAGTAAACATGCAAATTAAGACTCCTCTGTTTCAGGGGGGAATTGTATAAAATAGAATTTTATTTCCAATGGAATTGGTCTCGTAATATTTGGGCATCTGGAACTCTAGATATGGTCCAAAACTCAAGACATTGTTTGGGTCGCATGGATTCCTGGTCTGATTCGGACTCTGCATTTTGACTTAATTTTTGGGCTTCAAAACAGCAAAATTGGGTTATTTTCATTGCATAAGAGTTGTACACATGTGTATCCTATTTTCATATAGGTAAACGCATGAAACAGAGTTGTATAACTCCCTTTACACCTCAAAACCAATCAGTGCTCTAGCAAACCAAACAGTGTTTGAATTCTAATAGTGTTTGAATTCTAATCTCATCCTATTGTTTGCTTCTTCATATGATCTCCAATTCAGCATATTCCAATATTTAAATACCTTAGAATACATTGAATTTTTAAGAAGTGAATAATTCTCAAAGATACCTAGATTTCTAGACAACTTGCTAAAAATCCAACAAAATTCTCTAAAATAAAGCATGAATGACTCAAAATTTGTATGCAATATATTCCCTTATCTAGTACCCCCAAACATGAATGTTTGCTTGTCCTCAAGAAAAAGAAAACCATTAAAACAGAGAGCAAAGATTTTATCTAGTTCCAACTTTCAACACCCAAGGAGTCCATTATACAAACATTAACTCAACTTTTATAGGCACTATCAAATTGAGGAAAATTAAGTATACCTACTTCCTCTAGTTCAAATCTCTCTACATACTTCCAAACTCGGTCATATGTATCATGTAACCAACATAATTAAATCATGCAATATTTGTCTTACAATTACTCCTTCTTACTACTACAAACAAGGTAGCAAACTTAGAGTGATACATTCTTCATCTTGTTTTTCTTTTACTCTCAAGTTGTCACTTGTCTTTTTACATGAATACAAACATTTGTAATTAATGCATCTGGTTACTTAACAGGTCACAAACTAAAAGTGCTTTGCATACTCATATTTCAAGTTGTTGTTTGACGTAAAAGCAAACATTTATGATGAATACCTCTACTTACTAAGCAACTCAAGACATTAGAGTAGATCAAATTTAAAATATATGTACTCATTCAATTTCTTAATCTCCATCACTATTATTTACTTAAAACCTATTTAGGACTAGATCAAAAGGGATAATCTCAAGAAAAATATCACACTTATCTTTTATGCATAGCCACACAACTCATATAATTATGCAAGAAAAGTTGTACTTCAATAATTCCCAAGAAAATGAGTATACTTAAAGTTACTTTATAAGATATTGCCTAGTCTAAGCCAAGAAATGGCATGCTTAACATAATGAAGAACCTCAATGTGTTAAGTTGATCTTAAATGCATCTTAAATTCACCCTCTATGTTTTTATAAACAAAAATTATTTCAACCAAAATTTAGCCATACCTGAATATGCATCCCTCCCAAACTTAAATTTCAAATTGTCCTCAATGGGAAAGGGAAATAAATAAATAAATAAATAAAGAGAACGGTAAACAAACACTTCCCTCTTTACTAGGCTTGCATGTAGTGATGGTTTCAAAGTAAATGTTGGCGAGAATGTTCAAGCCTGCACAACACAATTAAACGAATGAAGGTGAATTTAATATATAAAAAATTAGGTTGCCTCTAAATCAGTGTTTAGTTATAGTCAGTAGTTTGACTCTTCACATGGCTATGCTGGGGCAACGCGGATGTCATCCTTCTTACCAATCGACTACTCATTCACACAATGCTTCAGACGCTACCCATTTACTATTAATGTTCCCTTCTCATCATAAGTGACTTCTACTGCTCCATAAAGAAACACATTAACAACTATGAATGACACTGACCATCGCGATTCAAGCTTACTAGGAAACAAGCGAAGTCGTGAGTTAAAGAGCAACACTTGTTGACCAAGGAAAAACTCCTTATATGAGATATGCTTGTCATGCCATGCTTTAGTCTTTTGTAGATTTTAGCATTCTCATAAGAATCATTATGGGATTCATCCATCTCATTGATTTGCAAAATCCGTTTCTCACCTGCAGATTATAGATCCATGTTCAACGGCCTCTTTGCCCAATATGCCTTACACTCTAAGAAATGGCATGCTTTCCCAAGACTAAGCGATATAGAGACATTCCCAATGGTGTTTTGAATGTTGTTCGATAAGCCCACAATATATCATCTAGCTTTCTTGCCCAGTCTTTTAGAGAGTTACTTACTGTATTCTCTAGAATTCGCTTCACCTCCCTATTTGATACATCTACTTGGCCATTTGTATGTGGATGATAAGTCAATGCTCTTTTGTGTCTAACTCCAAATTTAAACATAAGTGTTTCAAACTGCTTGTTGCAAAAATGAGTTCCTTCATCGCTAATGTTCTTCCATAGAAAATTAAGTATGACCATGCCATCATTTGTAGGTGTTGCAATTACTTCTATCCACTTTGATATATAATCCACTGCTAAGAGAATGCATTTGTTGTTATAGGATGGAGGAAAAGGTCCCATGAAATCGATGCCCCGAACATTCAATAATTCAACTTTTAGGATATTTTATGGTGGCATTTCATTTTGTCGAGATATATACCTAGTATGTTGACATCTATCACAAGTAGTAACAAAAGCATGAGCATCTTTAAACAGAGTGGGCCAATAAAAACCAGACTGCAAAACTTTGGATACAGTGCGTTGCGCTCCAAAGTGCCCCTCATATTCAAGTTGTGACACTGCTTTAGTATGTTTGTCATTTCCTCTTCAGGAATGCACCTCCTGATGACTTAATTTGCACTATGCCGATATAGTATCGGCTCCTCCCAGAAATATTGTTTGACTTCAACAAGAAATTTCTTCTTTTGTTGGTAAGAAAAATTTGACAAGGTGATCTTACCTACAAGAAAGTTAATATAATCTGCATACCAAGGAATGAAATTGTCAGTGGAAATTGCTAAAATTCTTTCATCAGGAAAGCTTTCATTTATAGCCCTGAATTTAGGCTCCAATTGTTGTGTCAATTCTAGCCTTGAAATATAATTTTCCACCACATTCTCAGTCCCCTATTTATCTTTAATTTCTAAATCAAATTCTTGTAATAACAGGATCCAACAGATGAGTCTAGGCTTGCAATCTTTCTTTGACACTAAGTGTCTAATTGTAATATGTTCAATATACACCATCTCTTTATTTCCCATCTGATAAGGCTGAAACTCATTAAAGGCATGGACATAATTGAGTTGGGCATCATTAGTATTCTATTGGCATAGTATATGGTGTGAAACACATTGTTTTTTCATTGTCCTGGTACTGCCCAAATTGCATAATCACTTACATCACACATCAGCTCAAATGGTTTCTCCCAATCCGGTGCAATTATAATAAGAGTTATCACCAACTTCTTTTTCAATAGCATAAAAGTTGACTTGTATTCTTCATTAAACTGAAACTTCATGTATTTTAGCAGGAAATTGCATAGCGATTTGGATATTTTAGAGAAGTCTTTGATAAACCTCCTATAAAATCCTGCATGTCCAAGGAAACTCTTATTTTGCTATAGTTGGTGGCAAAAGCTTGTCTATTGCCTCAATTTTAACTTTGTCCACCTCTATTTCTTTTTCTAAACTCCGGTGCCCAAAACTATACCTTTCTTTACCATTAAATGACATTTTTCCCAGTTTAATATCAAGTTTGTCTTTTCCCAATGCTTCAAAACCAATGTCAACTTTGCAAGGCAGTCATAAAAAAAAGTCCTAAATACAAAAAAAACATCCATGAAGATCTCAATGATCCACTCCACCATATATGAAAAGTTAGCCATCATGCACCTCTAAAAGGTAGCTGGTGCATTGTATAACCCAAAAGGCATTCTTCTGAAATAAAAAGTACCATAAAGGCAATTGAGAGTGGTCTTCTCTTGGTCCTCACGTGCGATGGCTATTTGGTTGTATCCATTTCAAACCATCTAGGAAACAATAATATTCATGCTCAGCTAACCTGTCTAACATCTGATCAATGAATGGTAAGGGGAAGTGATCTTTATGAGCTGCCTTGTTGAGCTTTCGATAATCCATATAAATCTTCCATCCAATTACCATTTTAGTAGGTATCAGTTTGTTATCTGCATCCCTTACCTGTCATTCCTCCTTTCTTTGGCATAACTTGAACTGGCTCACCCATGAGCTATCAGAGATTGGATAAATATCATCAGCATCTAACCATTTCAAAACTTCTTTCCAAACTACCTCTTTCATTGTCCGGTTAAGCCTTCTATGATTTTCTACTGCTGGCTTGACTTCATCCTCTAACAGAATCTTGAGCATGCAATGGAGGGACTAATGCCTTTGATATCTGCCAATACCAACCCGAGAGCTACCTTATGTTTTCTCAACACCCTCAATATTTTTTTCTTCTTCTACACTAGAGACATTTGAAAAGATGATAACCTGATAAATGGAGGCTTCTCCAAGGTATGCATACCGAAGGTGCTTTGATAGAGGTTGCAATTCCAAAACCAGTGCTTGTTCACTGGTTGATTTTGTGTCTGGAGGTGCTTGTCCTAAATCTTTAAAGTACTTCCTTCATGTAGGTTCCAAAGAGTCGATCCAACATGTATATTCTATCTCATCATCATCCTCTAGTACATTATTTACCTGACATGTTTCTAATAGGTCATTTGGAAGCTTGACTTTGTCAATATTTAAGGAGTTCACTACTTGAATGTTGAAGCAACTATCACCTATATCTCGCTGTTTGATGGCTTTGAACACATTGAAAATTACCTCATCTTCATTCACGTTAGCTACAACTCCTTTTTTTCACATTAATTAACGCACCTCTAGTGGCCAAGAATGGTAAGCCAAGCAAGATAGGGATCTCACTATCCTTTTCCATATCCAGTATGATGAAGTCTACTAGAAAGATTTACTTGCCCACTTTCACCAATACATATTCAATTATTCCTCTTGGATACTTCACTCACTGGTCAGCTAGTTGCAGTGGTACTGTGGTTGGCTTTACTTCACCTAAACCAAGCTTATTAAAAATAGATAAAGGCATGAGATTAATATTTGCACCTAAATCACATAGAGCTTTTTCAAATATAGAGTTTCCAATGGAACACGGTATAGTAAAACCCCCTAGATCCTTAAGTTTAAGAGGCAATTTCTTCTGCAAAATGGCACTGCATTCCTCAGTGAGAGTAACAGTCTCATATTCCTCTAGCTTTCTTTTGTTTGAGAGGATGTCTTTCATAAATTTCACATAGCTTTGCATGTTCAAGAGTATCTGTAAAAAAGATGTTAATCTGTAGTTTTTTAAGCACATCAAGAAATTTAGAAAAATTCTTATCAAGTTTATTCTTCTTGAGTCGTTGTGGAAATGGAATTATCTGCATTATTTCTTGAGTTGGTTCTGGCAAAAGGTCAAACTTTTTTATGTTTTGAAGTGGTTTGGCCACTTGCTCCTCCTCTTCTTTGCTTGCACTCTTGTTTCCAGTAGTCTTCTCCACTGCTTTTCCACTTCTTAAGGTTATAACCTTGCATTGCTCTTTCAGTTGTGTTTGGTACATTCAAAACTATGAGAAAAGATAACTTGTTAATCCTGATTTACTTTTCCAAACAAGATGATGAGGAGAAAACAACTTGGTGGACTCCTCTCATTAAGTAGAACTTATTGACACTAAAAACAATTTATTAATGGTTGGAATATGGCTAACAATGACTTTCTCTTGCTTTTTCTATTTTATAATGACTTTTTCTCGTATGACATTTTCAATTACTTTCTCTCTTTTTTTTTCTAATGCAAAGAGTGGAAAATAAACAAAATCAACTTTTAAACCAAAGTGAAGATTTTTAAATTTTGAAATTGGTCATGCATTTTCTCCTTGTGGTTCTCTCTTTTATTTTAAAATTTCTACCACAATTCGAAACTTTATCTTATAGAATAAGATTAATAAAGAAAGATTAAATTAAAATAATATAAATTTGTCAATGAAATTAAAAAAATAATAGAAGAGTAGCTACACTATTTATATAAACAATGTACGGTAAAGCAGTGGTTTTTACCCGGTTTTATTTAATTCCTAAACAATATGCCACCATGTACGCTTTCACTTGATGAAGCTCATGAGAACTCGACTAGCTCATCTCTATAAATCACTCTTTTTCACATCATTGGCTTGAGATCACAATGAATCCTTCTCTCAACACACACAAAAATATAATGGCAAAGCTAGCCGTCCCTCTTCTAATTCTTCTCTTCTTCCCATCTTTTATCTCTTCTCAGGCAGCTCTTCCACTCCAAACAACAATCCAGAAGGACCGCTCAACCAGCCAATATGTCATCACTGCATACCTACAAACCCCTCTCAAGCTCACAAAATTTCTCTTGGATCTTGGCAGCACATATACCTGGGTAAATTGCGACGACTACACTTCCTCTACGTACCAACACGTCCCCTGTAACAGTTCCATCGCCAGTTTGCTTGGCCCTTATGCTTGCTTGAACCTTTGCGACGGTCCACCGAGTCCAAATTGTGGTAATAACTCTTTCCTCTTCCTCCCTGATAACCCCATCAAACCTGTTGACTACAGGAAAGTCAATGGCCTCAACACTGCCCTTATTGACCCCTTCGCCTTGCCCAACGCTCAAGGTTCTCTTACTTTGATCAATAATTTCATCTTTTCTTGTGCTCGAACTGGTTTTCTCAAGGGCCTGGCTAAGGGTATAACTGGCTTGGCAGCCTTAGGGCGCTCAAATATTTCTATCCCGATACAGATTAATAAAGTCTTCCCTTCTACTCCAAATTGTTTTGCCATCTGCTTGTCAGGATCCATTTCTCAACCCGGCGTGGCTCTTTTTGGTAGCAAAGGGCCTTATAATTTTTTGCCTGGAATTGACCTCTCAAAATCACTTGTTTACACTCCTCTCCTTCTGAACCCGTTGGGAAAGGATTCTGAACCAGATAAACCCATACTCTCTTCTGAGTATCATATAGGGTTGACTTCCATAAAAGTGAACGGAAAGATGGTGGCTTTGAACAACTCACTATTGGCCATTAATGGCGAGAAAGGTTCTGGGGGAACCAAGATCAGCACTGTTGTGCCATACACAAAGTTACAGAGTTCTATTTACAAGGCTTTTATTCTGGCTTTCTTGAAGGAAGCAGCTTCATCTGCTTTCAATCTTACTACAACAAAGCCTGTTAAACCATTCGCTGTCTGCTACCCTGCGAGTGCTGTGAAGAACACGCAAGTGGGACCGGCTGTACCAATAATTGATCTTGTGTTGGATAGACAAGATGTGGTTTGGAAGATTTTTGGATCGAATTCTATGGTGAGGATTACAAAGAAAAGTGTTGACCTTTGGTGCTTGGGTTTTTTGGATGCTGGGGTCAATCAAATGGTGTCAAATTGGGTTGGTGCTCCATCTATAGTAATCGGTGGTTATCAATTGGAGGATAACATGCTACAATTCGATCTACAGTCAAAGAAATTGGGATTCAGCTCTTCAATTTTGTCAAAGGGGACAGATTGTGCCAAATTTAAATTTCCAACCAAAAGAGTGTAAACTGATGATGTATATATAACATCATGTTCTTCGTATGCATGCATGCATGCATGCGTTCTTGGATATTCTACCTTCTGTACTTTAATGAGGAGCCGAAGAAAGGCCAATCCAGCTGTGCAATAAAAGTTTTCTGATCTCAAAACTTTGTATTTGTTTCTTCTTCTTTTCCTTTTTAATAAAATAATAAATAATTGTCATAAACATGAATATTTATATAAATAAATGGTATGATAACATAAAGAGACACCCTAAAGAAAGATTCTAACTAGCACATGTAAAAATCTAAAGTTTTTGATCATGGACAAGTAGACTTTCTATGAGAGTTTAGTGGTTTCATAAGTTTCATCTAAGTTAAAGAGTATCGCGACATTGTTAGTTCCTCATTCTAACCTAAAGATAAAATGTGCAAAATAAAATGGTGTATAGTGTGAAGGCATAAATCATGTCCAATAATAAAAAGAATGGTGTAAGCATATAAGAATCATATAAATAAAAACATAAAATCCAAATTAGATACCAATCATACATTAGTGGGATATGGGGTTGAAATTAAAACTTAAATACAAACTAGTATAAGAGTACTTTAAAATAAAATAACGAAGCCCAAGTCTTAGTAAGTAAAGCCCGATTACATTGTAACTTTTGGACCTTATCAAAAATCCTTCTTGATGCTTTATCACTATGAAATTTTAACTCTATAAACAATTTAGCCTTTAAAATATTATGAAAAACTTTTAGCCTGAATCAATGATTGGATTGAAAGTTATGACCATTAATATAAAATTATATTGTCAATATCTAGTAAATATTAAGCAATCCAATCTTTTTCTTGGTCATATTGATTAACGCTTGATTCATATTTGAACTCAATTTTGTGCTTGACTCCACCTTAAAAGTAATTCTTAAATCTTATAGTGTTGATTGTTAATTCTAGTCATTCCATATCTTTTAAAAAAGATTTAGACTTAAAAAATCACTTATATCAAAAAGAGAAATCAAAAACATTGAGTGCATTGACATTATACTCTATTGAAAGTTCCAACTTCTATGCATTGTCATTAATTCATTCAAGGACTTTAAATGTACTATCTCTGTTATGATACAATTTAGTTTTCTTATATGAACCAAGACTCAATCACCTGGTTCAAATATAATACTCTTATGGAATTTATTAGTTTTAGAGGAAAATTGCTCATTCTTATTTTTTTGTGTTATCAAACATTCTATAAAGTTTCTTCACTATTTCTATACCTTTTGCATTAAAAGCATAGGCAATAAAAATTATTTTTTTCCCATTTAAACAATACATTTACTGAGATTAAGATACAATGTTTCATTTCTTCTCATATGACCCATCTCTTTTCTCTCGTCTTACTATTATTTTTTCCACTCCTCTCAACCATTTATTATTTTCTATCTTATCTCATTATTCTCAACTAATTTTTTTTAAACTCCCCTTGTCCTAATCTCTCTTTTCACTCCTTTCAACCTTACTTTAACTTTTTAATTTTAATTATTCTTCTTACACTTATCTTGGTCTTAATGGTATAAGAATGATGGATTTTCTATCATTTACAAATAAATACTTATTCTTTAGTGCATCATGACTAACTTTCTTATCAAAATATCATGGTTTCTCCTTAAAAATAAATATCTTTATACTAAAAAAAAAAAACATCACACAAAACCAAGACCAAAACCTATTATTAACCTTCTCTTCCCCATATTTATTTAACCACAAAAGCATTAATGTCTATGGTGTTTTGTAGTCTTCAAATTCAACTTTTCCAAAAGTGTACTTCTAGTCATATTAGCGCAACTCCCACCATTTTTAATAATACTAAATACCTTATTACTCATATGGCATCTTATATGTAAAATATTATCCTTTTATTTCTTCAAATATTCCTTCTTAACTTGAACACTTGATGATCACCTAATCACAAGTGATTTACCTTTAAACGAACATTTTACCTCATTGTTACTTGTATTATTAAATGGTTACATTTACATTTATCCATCACCTCTCAAACTTTAGTTTCAATCACTATAGATCATGTAATATTATCATTCTTTTATTTGAACATTTCAAAAAAAAACTTACTCTCAAACAACAAAGCTTCGCTTTAAGAATCTCAATGGAGTCGTCATTTTATCACAAAAGATATCTTGGGAACTAATAAGTAAAAAGAGTAAACGTAGAAAAAGAAATTGGCTTCTAATTTTATGGTAACTAAGATCTTTAACTACTTTTCATAGGTTCTAAATAAAGGGTTAGTTATGTTAAAGGAAAGAGTACAATTACCCTAAAATATCCTACCTTATATAAGATACTTTTTGTTTGTTTTTAATGATAAAAGACGCCTATTGTGCTTACATGTTAAGGGAATTTGTCTCAACAAGTATACGTGTGTTTATTATTAAGGTTGAAAGACTTCCAAAACCTATAATAGTGATTTCAAATCCAAGCCTATCAACAAAACCTAAACCTTTCTTTTAAAATATAAAGATTGTACTCAAGGGGATGGCGATGGTCAATTAGGTTTTGGACCATTTGTTTAACATGGGTCTAAATGTTACTACTTATAGATTTATAGTATTGCTTCAATCTAACCCAAGTTCTCATTCTACATTAAGAGAAAATATCCCAACATCTAAAAAAATATTCAAACACATTGACATAAAAAAACCATGTAATGAATAACTATCCTTTTTTATTTTTAATTTTGAAAAACAAAGAGTTATGTATTGAGACTTTATATCATGAACTTGTCAATCCTTGAACAATAATTGAATGGCTTGTTTATTCTAGGTTGGCTTCATGAATAATAAAAACTATAATTATACTATTTTTGCTGTTGAGAAGACTTTTTGATAATTTTTTTCTTAACAATCTTGAACACGGTAAAGTTGAACTGCATATTAAGGGCCTGTTTGGCACAGCTGTTGTTGTTGTGGTTGAGGTTGCAAAAAAGCAGTTTCATGAAAAGCGCTTTTAACTGCGGTTCGGAACTGTTTTTAAATGTTTGGTTAAAACTGTGGTTGAGGTTGAGTTTAATAAAAAGCAGTTTTGTGTGTTTGGTTACCATGCTTTTCAAATTGCTGTCAACTTATGAAATTAATTAAAAATACACATGTAAACACACACACATATACATACGTACACATATATAAATATTTTGTTGGAATAATTTCATAGATTTATTAATAATTATAATAACAAAATATTTGAAATAATTCAAGTAGAGTAGACATATTTTTCTAAAATTACCGATGAAAATTATTAACAGAATCAGAAAAAAAATACCGATAAAAAAATAATCGAGGATATCGAGGGATGCAATTGAATAAATGATTTAATTTAGAAAATGATATGAAATATTGAAAGATGTAATTGAAAAAATAAAAAATAATATAAAATATTGAGGGGTGCAACTAAGAATATATTTAAATTGAAAGAACAATTTAAAAAATGAGGAAAAAAATTACAAGCAAAAAAAACCAAAAAAATGATAATTGAAAAAAAAATTAATTGCACTGATAAACTAAAACAAAAAAAATACAAATAAAAAGAACAAAAACCGTATTTGAAAGAAAGAAAAAAGGGCTATTTGAAAACATGCAGGGGTCACGTTGTTGTCATGCAAATAAAACGGTGCGTTGCAAATTCGACCATTACACAGGCACAAAACAAAACGGTGCGTTGCACCTTTCGTCCACCTTTGACCATTAATGTTACTGTTCACCGTCTGTGACGAGAGGGTCAACGGCCGGTACCGACGGGTAGAGGAGGCCGAGGTGGTTGTCCCTGTCGTGGTGGCGTCGAAAATGGATCTATGTGGTGGCCGGTAGGAGCTCTGGAAGGTTGCGGCTGTGGAGGAGAGAGAGGGAGCTGTAACTATTCTTATGGGAATCCAGGTTGTTAAGTGCAATGAATCTTGCATTTAACTGTTTCCAGTGTTCAACTTCATGCTGTTATTTCACGTGGAAGCTTCACATCGGATTTTTCTTTCTTTCTTTCCAGTTGTGTCACATTGATCCTGGGATAGTAGTTGGACAGGAAATGGAGCAGCTCAAGAAAATAGAAAGTGTCTTCACTGAGTTTTAGAAGAATATTTCAAAGTTCTGTGTTTCTCTTTGATCCTTGACCACTGGTAATTAAATGTCATCCTTTATGTACACAGAAGGGAAGGGAATGCTGGTTCAGTTTATTTACAGAGCAGGAACTTATGTACACAGAAGAAGGGAATGAAGTTGAACTTCAGTTTATTTTGCTGCGTTTGTCTTGAAAAGCATGTTTTTTATGCTTTACAAATTGCGCCGCAAACGATGTTTTTTTGGTGGGACCCACCACTTAAAATTCATTTGATGTTTGGTTAAATGAGCGTTTGGCGCTGCGGTGAACCGCAACGCAGGTCACACCGCAGCGCCAAACACCCACTAAGCAATCTTGTCATTCTCATTCCAAGATCCTTGAACTTCTTAAACAACTTATTTATTTTGAGTTGACTTTATGGACAACTAAAACAAATAATATACAATATATGTATATCTCGATGTATATGTATATGTATATGTATATGTATATGTATATGTATATGTATATGTAGACAAGGCTAATTCACACCATGTGCACCCAAATCAAAAAATAGAATTTATACCAATATTAGATAGTTATGCCTCGAATATTCAACACCATAAAAAATAAAACCTTTGTTAGCTTCATACCCTATGGTCACCATGCAATGATTTAGATCTATAACACATCAAATCACAACACATCTAAGGATTAAAATATGTAAATCTATTCAAAAATACACAAGATTAAAAACTAAACTTCAGTTATTGCGAGAATTAACAAAGAGTTGCTAGGAGCAGAATAAACAATGTTGGTTTTTAAAGTTTGATTTCTAGATGTGTTGTTAGTTTAAGCTAATTTTCTAGGTGGATCTTGGTTTGATTGGTTGGAAATGTTTACCTAATATATTTTTGTGAGAAAGAGTGTTATTATTTCTAGTGAATTCCGGAGGAGAAGAGGAGAAGGGTGTATTTATGATGATGTTCAATGGTGGAAAGAGGGCTACTGTGGTGGTGAATTGAGGGAGACCAGAGTTTGGTGTTTTGTGAAGGGTCTAAAACGTTTGTTTTAAAACTTATATGGAATAAAAGAAAAGTGTAAGAAACATAGAAGGACTATAAGTGATTGTTTGATACTGCGTTTTAAAAAAGTTTTTGAAAATAATTAAGAAAAAATTATTTTTATTTTTTACATCAAATTAAGGTTTTTGTTGTTTTTAGATCATTTTGATGTGTTGATGTCAAAAATAAAAAATATCATTCTGATACTTTTCTGAACAAAAAACACTATGAAAAACAATTTCAATCACACTCCCAAACAGACCCTAAATCACCTAAATCATATAAAATATATATGTTTCTAGAATTTTATATATCTTTGAAAATATATTAAAAACCAAAAGATCAAAAGTAGGTTATCATATAACTCAAAATCTATAAGACTACATTCATTGTTCATTTTTAGTAACTCAAGTATTATAGAACTCTCGATATTAACCACAAATCAACCTCACCATCTTCAATCTTCAAAGTATGTGGAAATTCCGAAAGTCAAATGAAAGTTCGGATAAGATTTCATCATTTATATTATTAAATTCTTCGACAAGTGGAAATTAAAAATTGAATAATGAAGTCTGACCAAACTTCTCTAGCTAATCAATTCAACTAACTTACTCATTTGACTTCCTAGTTTCATGCTTTTAATGGAAGATTAGGCAGTAGTAATAGCGTTTGTTTATGGATTACAACATGTTTTTAGAATTGTTTTCTATCTAAAAATATATTAAATTAATTTTGAATAATTTTATCTCAATATTAAACTCACAAATTTATTTCAATGTCATGAACGCGGTAAGGAGTCAAGATTTTGCATGGCAGCGCGTAGGTCGGCACGTGCCAATGCTTGGCCGAGACTCCCGTTTTATATAGTTTATATTTTCCTCGGGTGGATGAAGGATAAAAAATAAACCTAAATAAATTGGTCATCAACATTTAGATGGTCTTCGGAATCTAACTTATTTTATTATTTAAGGAAAAAAAATTAATTGGCAAACCTAGTTGAATATTAATAAAAAAAAATCATCTTAATTTTTAGATAATGCCTCGAAAAAGCAAACACAAAACTGAATTTCTATGAACGGTCTCTAATGTATTTGGAATTATTTTTTTATATTTTTAGATTGTTTCGATTTGCTGATATAAAAATAATTTTAAAAAAATACTTTGATATATTTATAAATAAAAAAACTTTAAAAAACAACATGTACCCCAATCCCAACAAACTTTTTCATTATTTTGAAGCGTTGAGATTGATTTTAAAAGTGTTTTTCATTTAGAAATATATTAAAATAATATTTTTTTATTTATTAAAAAAATTATTTTTGACATCAACATATAAAAATATCTAGAAAAACCAAAACAATTTAATTTAAAATAAAATATAAATATAAATATTTTTTTCAAAAATATTTTTAAAACATAATTTCAAACAACTCCTTTTGTATCACTATCTCATCCAAAAAGGAATGATTTTGAACAGAGAATTACATCGTTAAGTCCAGATCTGGTTTTTGTTAAAAAGAAATTATAATAATGAAAAGAAAATGAGCATTAATGATACCCACAGACAATATCCAGGTGGCAGACCGTACTGTTCTCATGGCCGAGTAGGAACACTCTCCGACAAGAAAAGTCAATCGTGCCGATCCATTTAGCGAATCCAACAACTCGATCGAATCTGAGTTGAACCGTCTTATCTTCTTGGTCTTCCAGTGAGTCAATGAACTCCACGTCGGTATCCACCCCTGGCTACGATAATCTATTGGCTGGATGGAGCTTACTCCAATTTTAAAAATATTAATAAATCCACTTCTTTTGGCTGGATGGAGCTGACTGCTTTTTTAGATCCACTTCATCTATCGCACAAGGGTTTAAGAGAGTGTGGGGGGGGGGGAGGTACGGTTTTAGAGTGTTTTTATTTTAAAATTTATAAAAATAATATTATTTTTTTAATAATTATTTTTAATACTAGCATAAATTAATCTAGAAATAACCACACAAAAAAAAGAGTTTTAAAATGTAAAAATCAAACGAGCTATTAATCTACTAAGTTTTAGTAAAGAGAGTTTGAGGTATTTATTGGGTCAAAAGTTATAGCATTATTATATTATAAAAAATACTAAAACATGTGCATAATAGTACTATAAAAATAATAAAAATTTGTGCAAAATTAATATAGCAATCTATTATTTTTTATTTTTTTATGTAGTCTTTAAATTTTATTTTTCAATTGCAAATTTTTATATTAAATTCATGACCAATTTATCAAAAATTGATAACAAATGAAAATTTTAAAAAAAGCATGACCAAAGTATAAAACAAGAAAAAAATAGATGGCAATTTAAAAAATTAGATGAAAAGTTCACTTTTGCCTTCAATGATAACTTTTTGGTTCAAGAATATTTCCAAAAATCAATTATGGTACAAAGCTTTTATTTTTTTATTTTTTTAGTTTCTAGTTTAATAGAGAAAAGAGTGTCGTTAAATTCCAATTGTAAATAGGAAAGGTCTAAGTTGACAATATTTTAACTGCAAAAAAAACAATGTTGGTGTCAACAAGTTTCATTTCATGAGGGGAGATTAAATTGTTTTCTGTCTTTGCCATCATTTGGAATGGTACATATAAGCTTGGAAAAACTTTATATTTCATATTTATTTTTTATTTTTAGGGCATTTTTAGGTTATGTGAGGCTATATATGATTTTATTAAGATGTGTATGATAGTTTTTGGGTGATTAGGATAAAACAAAAGATTTATATTAAAATGTTATTGTAAAAACAATCTATGACCTAACTTTCCAACAACCCTCTCTTAGCTAGGAATTAGGCAAGTAGACGACACATTATTTACCCCTTAAAAAAAAGTAATCTCATGGCAAGGCCATGAACATGGGCCTTTTTTGTTGTTTCTTTTATTTATTTATTTTCTTTCAATTTTATCATTTAATATTAAAATCTTATTAAATTTTATTATTGGCTATTACTTTCAAAACGATATAACAAACTTTTATGATGTTTTATAATACAATATGAATAAGATTTCAACATTTGTTTTCTAATATTAGAAGATATTTTGATGCAATAGATTTTTTTCTAATGTGCAACCATATGTTAATGGGCATAACTTTCAATTTCACCTTTGAATTGGGCTACGATTTTGCTTAAAGATTTTAAACACTTTGTTTCCTATCAGGTTACAATTGCATAGCAATAACAAGTCGAAAAAATCTTCATATAAATCCCAAAAATTATATTTTGGAATTTACTATATGTTCGAGTTAATTTAGTAGTCTTTTTCCTATATGATTTTGATTTTTTTTAATATTTTTTTAGGAATTTATATTTTTTTCCGTTATTTTTTAACTTTCTAGTTTGTTAAGGTTAGTTTTAGGTTTATTTAAGAAGTTAAAAACCACTTAGTGTCTGTTTGGGAATGAGGTTGCTTTTGAAAGTCTTTTTCATTCTGAAATGCATCAAAATGATATTTATTTTATTTTTAAAAAAATAATTTTTGACAACACATGAAAATAATTTAAAACACCAAAAAAATTAATTTAAAGTAAAAAATAAAAAAATCATTTTTTTACAAAAGCATTTTTGAAACGCAGTGCAAACACCCCTTAAAGAGGTAGATTAATTGAAGAGAAATATTCATAAATAAAATTTCAAACTAGGGTTCTATATGATATTTAGAGGAAAGAGTAATATGTTGCTTGTTTTTGCTCTTTCTCTTATATTGTTCATGTATGCATCAATTGGTATCAAAGCCTAATGATCCTATGTTTTTGCTTTATATGTGTTGAAATCCTAGGTTATTTTATTTGTTACATGTTACTAAATAACCATGGCTAAAAGTGGTCGTAGAGTATAACATGTTTTTACTCATTCTCTTATATTGTTCAAGAATGCATCATATGATATAAAAGCCAAATGATCATGTGTTATTGCTTTAATTTGTGCTCTAATCCCAAGTTAATTTATTTGTTGTATTAATATCCATTGAAAATTTTATTTGGTTGATGTGTGCAGCAATCCCAGGTTTTTTTATCTTTCTTTTATATTGTTCATATATGTGTCTATTGGTATCAAAGCCTAATGATCCTATGTTATTACATGATATATGTTGCAATCCCTTGTTAATTTATTTGTTGTATTGGTATCAATTCAATGCTTTATTTTCTTGATGTGTGTTACAATCCTAATTTTTTTCAATCCCTTATTAATTTATTTGTTGTATTGGTATCAGTTCATTATTTTATTTTCTTGATGTGTGTTACAATCCAAATTTTTTTCTTCTTTCTCTTATGTTGTTCATGTATACATCACTTGGTATCTAAGTCTGATAATCCTATGTTATTGCTTGATGTATGATGCAATCCTTTTTTTTTTTCTCTTTCTCTTATGTTGTTCATGTATGCATCAATCTGTATCAAATCAAATCCTAATGATCCTATGTTATTGTTTGATGCATGTTGCAATCCTAAGTTAATTTATTTGTTGTATTGGTATTAATTGGATATTTTATTTGCTTGATATGTGCTACAATCCTAGGTTTCTTTTTCTTTTTCTCTTATGTTTTTCATGTATGCATCATTTGGTATCAAAGTCTAATGATCTTAAATTATTGCTTGTTATGTGTTGCAATCATAGGTTAATTTATTTCTTGTATTAGTATCAGCTGGATAATTTATTTGCTTGATGTGTGCAACAATCCTAGGCTTTTTTCTCTTTAACTTATGTTGTTTATTTATGCATCAGTTGATATCAAAACCTAATGATTCCAAGTTAATTTATTTGTTGTATCGGTATCAGCTTATTATTTTATTTGCCTGATTTATGGTGCAATCTCAGGATTCTTTCGTTTTCTCTTATGTTATTCATAAATGCATCAGTTGGTATTAAAACCTAATGATCATATACTAGTGCTTGATGAATGCTTAAATTCCTTTTTATTTTATATGTTGTATGCTACTAAATAACCATGTCTAGAAGTGGATGCAAAGTAGAACATGTTGAAGTAAGAGATAATTAAAAGGTTTTTCCTTAAGATAGAAACATTCAGGAGCTAATGATAAAAAAGATGCAAACATAGATTGCATAATTGAAAAGAGGTGTTCAAGAAATAATGATAAACACCTGACAAAATAGATTACAAAATTAGCTCATAATTTAACAAAAATGAGCAACCTTTAAGTTCATGAAAAGAGTGATAATGATGTCACCAACCCATTAATAATTCCTATCTAAACCCATCTTTAAATCTATATATTTGATGTTACTTAGTAGGCGCAAAAATAAAAAGATCTTGAAACCTTTTCTCATACTCCAAGACTATCATATCATCATGTCTTAATGCTAGAAACTTTTTCTCCTTATCCTTTCAATGATATCTAGAGAAGTATATGTTTTCAAATCCTATTTTAAAATTTACCTAATTCATTTTTACTTTCTCTCATGTTTTTCTAACCAAGTTTGTTGATGTCTTAGTAGTTCACATGTGTGTATTGTATCCTTATAATAAAAAAAGCAAGTCTAGAAGACCTATAGGTGAGGCTTTTTAACAAAGAGCTAGGAATATACAACTCAAAGAGACTGAAAAAGAGGCTAGAGCCGCTAAAGCCCTACATATAGTGCTAATAGAAACACTAGTACCATTTATAAACCCTGCATATTTGGAATAAATAATATGAGCGATAAATGTAAGAATGGGAGGAACAACTTGCATGACCTCTTGAGAGAGTTTTACCTAGTCTTTTGAGTGTGATGAAGAATATAAGAGAGATTGGTAAAATCCATCTCTTGGGATTGTGCTTTATAGACATCTTATTTTGATATATAACAAAAGATTTAATTACCTAATATTAATGACTAGTTATGGTGATATAATAATGTATGATATTTTAGGTCTTTGTAAGTATAAAGAGATAATTTATATCATGTATTCTATAGTATCTTGTGTATGAATAATATAATTAATTAAATTAGACAATAATTGATAGTTTATTATATAATTTGATACAACATAATTATAGCCATAAAAACTTTATTAGTTAAGGTACATAATTTTAAATAACTTAAAAATACATTACAAAACAATTATAATATATGAGAATCAATATATGAGCATTTAAAAAATACTGATTTTTTATTTTTAAACCGAGAGAGAGAGAGAGAGGACACACGACAGGGCTAGGTGCTTAGGCCTTGGGGGGCGGCAGAAGGGACAACAGGGCATGGGCAATTCACAATTGGCAAGATTTGTGGGATTGTAAAATCAAACTGATCCAGCCCAATTTTACGATCCGGACTGATTTTTATGGGTTTTATCAGATTTTAACGGGGTCTGATTTTTTTACTTGATTTTACCAGTTTTGTTGTTTTGACTCGAATATTGTATGATTTTACTAGTCAACTCGCGATTTTAACAACAATGACTCTAGGACCCCACACTAAGACATAACACCACCATAGACTTTGTTATTTAAAAATATAAAATTATAATGTAAAGTATATCATCAAAATATTAAAGATAAAAAATAAATGAAAAACTAAAATTTAGACTAACCATAAAATCAAAAATTATTTTTTATTTTCTTGTTTTTTCAGCTTAATATTCACATGCGACAATATCATTACAATACGGATTAGATATACACCTAGGTGGGGAAGTAGTTGTTTTTTAAGATTCGGTACGTGACAGGCATTTGTCTATTCAAGGAAAATAATCAAATTCGAAGATGTGGTAATGTTAACTGCATTTTTATTATTTTATCTTATCGAACTTACATTTCATTGTTGAATGTAGAGATTATAGGACTCAAACATCAAACGATAAACAAGCCTGTACTTATTTAAATAACTACTAGAAGCAGCTACCAATTTCCACACATGTAGCTAGTAGCCTATAACTACGCTTAAATACTACTGGAAGTAATCTGGGAGCTAGCTGCAGCCATGGTCAAATCTTTTGAATCAGAATCTGTACACCTTCTCCGGGTTCTACAATCATTCTGTAAGTAGGAGAGTGATGATACTTGGGAGACAAGGAGAAGCTAAACTTGGAAACAATGAGGGAAAGGACAACCTTCAACTCAACCATGGCGAAGTTCTTGCCCAGGCACAAGCGAGGGCCGACCCCGAATGGAATGTAAGCTTGAGGGAACTTGCAGGCCTTAGAGACACCCCAGGTGAATCTCTCAGGCTTGAACTCGTTCGCATCCGACCCCCACACTGCAGGATCTCTGTGCAATGTCGGTATCAACGTCCATAAACATAAACCTTTTGAAACAGCAATGTTTCCCAGCTGGGTTTCTTCAAGTGCTTCTCTTGATACAAATGCTGCTGGTGGGTAGAGACGAAGGGCTTCTTGAATCACCATTGTCACCTGCAGGATTATAGATGGTAAATATATATGTATATGCAAGTGCTAGCTTCTTGTTGTATAATTATTTTTCTTAAAGAGAGTAACGAAATTTCTAAAGCTTTGATGGATGGATGTGTTAGAAATTATCATTATGTCTCTCATGACACACTCATGTTCTTATTTATTCAAACTCATGATCATGGGGATCAATTGATTAATAATGAGAATCATTTGCCTAATTTTCTCCTTGATGGGAGGAGAAAATTAGCTAATAAATTAATGAGAGGTCCCTAATCTACCTATAAATAATAGTATGTGTACTGCATCTACGGCTACTGGTAGGCATAGATCATAAGATTTTTCTCGGAAATGTTTTTATTATTTTGAAGTTGTGTTCCTGCTGCTGGTACATTGGGAATTCATTTTTGGAACTTGAGCAAAAATGACTAAAGGTATTTATAATCTAAATTTCCGTTGCTATGTGAATTTAACATTCGATTATATAAAATGTATAACATTATGTATATGTATGTATGCATATATGTATATGTATATGCAAGTGCTAGCTTCTTGTTGCAAAATTCTTTTTCTTAGAGAGAGTAACGAAATTTCTGAAGCTTTGATGGTTAAAAGTATACCGTTTTCAGATGATTGAGTGAATCCACAGATAGCTGGCCATCCTTGAAAACTTCAGCTTGTTCTTTCCTTATACCATCCTGCCACTCTGGATGCAAAGCCAGCAGCATCAGGCACCAGGAGGCGGCAACAGCAGTCGATTCATGGCCGGCGAAGTATATAGTCTTGCAATTATCAACGACGAAGCTCTTGGATGCATCCTTGCCCAGACTTTGATCATTGACGGAGCCTTCAAGTAGTAGCAGCATTAAATCTTTTTCTGATGAACTCGTCTCTCGACATTCTTGCTGACGTTCTTTCACTGCCTCCCAGATCAGTGACTCCACCTCCCTCTCCAGATTGCTAATCTTGTTTTGCTTCTTCGCTGGTAAAAATCTGTATCCACATTGAAAAGTTTATTCTCTTCAATTTTGATAATTCTGTCCATGGTTGCAGAACCATTCAAAGGTAATAATAAATGAAAACAAGATTTTAAAACCCATGTTAATTTCTTGTCTGAATATGACAAAGAGTTATGAGTGACGAGGTTTTATGTTTTGAATTATTCTACGCAAGGAAATGATGATCAAGTCATTGAAAAAATAATCACGTAAGAGGAAAACAAAAATAGTTAGTACTCTGGCTGAAGTCATCATGGGAATAAAGAGCAATAATTGAATTGCTACATAGACATAACCAGTAAATTTCATTAAAAAAAATATATATATACCCGAAATTAGGAACCCCGAAAAGGATGTTTTGACCGGAAAATGTCTGTTGAAGACTCCTGAGCTTGGAAAAAATCTGCTTGCCTTTAGAATACGAGCTGCCAAAACAAGCCCTCGAGATGACATCTGCCGAGAGCTCTCTCAGATCTTCGTCTACCTTAACATCAGCCACGATGCCACCCTGGGCCTCGATGCAATCCTCCCATTTCTTCAGCAATGGCTGAGCTGACTCCACCATCAGCCCCACCATCCCCTGAAAATTAACACATTAATTCATATGACTTCGTATTTTAAGAACCCTAGCCTGGCTAAATGAGCTGTTGACTATGAACTGGGACTCCATAGCTAGCTCTGTTACCTTGACCTTGTCCATGTAGAACTCAGGTGCAACTATTTTCCTCTGCTGAGCCCAGAAAAGGCCATTTGACCTCACAATTCCATTTCCTAGCAAGGGTGCCATTCTCTTGGTTAAGTAAGAAGGTTTGCCTAAATCCAGAGTAACCATCTGGTTCATCTCCTTCACCAGCTCCGGCTGATTCACATACAGGTGCTGCCTCAATCCCGTTGAGTACGTGTAGATTGAACCTGTGAAAGTATTCCTATCAATGATCATGATTACAAGATATCTGAACTTTTCATAATTACAATTGAGAAAAAACATATCCATGTAGGCCACGACAGTATAAATTATATTACAGGGTTCACTTAAAAGCTTAAATTTTTAGGTAAAATAATTCTTTAATATAATATTAAAATTTTATTTGACGCAACGGTCACGAGTTCAGAACTTCAATTAAAAGCTTAAACTTTTAGATAAAATGATTCGTTAACATAATATCAAAACCTTATTAACCCAATAATCACGAGTTTAAATTTTATCATTTCTATTCTATTTAATATAAATACCGGCAAGAACAAAACAAGGAGCACTGGCCTTCCTCCATTATCATGGCAGCCATAAATAAACCATCCAAGATCAATTATGAAATGGGCCAGGTTTTGAAACACAAGATTTTGGACTTGACCCAGTCCTGCCTGAGCCTCACCATCGCCAGCCTTACATGGATCTTTCTACATGATGCAAACTTGCAGCTGGATGTGGCTGCTACAACAATCATTTAATTATTATTCTATTATCACCATGATGTCATTATCAAGCCATATTTTCACCATAATAATCTTAAAAGGATTGTATACCTATTTTGAGTGAGGGGTATATAAATAAAATTACTTTTTTAATGTAAGCACATTAAATTTATTTCCATATAATTTTTTATAAAAACAAATACGAACAGGCATCTAAAAAAACTCACTTGAGGAAGGGCGTACTGTGGCTGAAGTCATCTGGAAATCAATTGTTTATATTTATATATATATATTTATATATATATATATATATATATATATATATATATATATATATATATATTGTTTTAATAATACTGATGTTGAGAATAAATAAAATATTTAATATACACGATTTAAAAGTATTTTTCTTCCCTCACATTTATTGTCCATGACGATTTCTATATATATCATTATCATAATTATAGTGATGTGAGAATGGCATTCTTAACGATTTAGACACTTTATTTATTTATTTAACTTATGCTTTTATATTAATTAATTTTATATATTTTGAAATTAAAATTTACAATAATCATTATACTAGTAATCACTTAATCAGAAAATACAGGATACTAACAATCAATCAAGACTCAAACCTAAAAACATAAGAACAAACCTTTTTAGTTCCGAGCTAGAGTTGATATATACCCTTCAATAAACTATATATTTGAATTGATGCTTACTTACATTTTGTAAGAAATCCAAACGCCAATTTCATGAGCTGCAGAGTTCAAGAACAGTAGATTTCCTGAGAAATTACTGAGTAGACAGGAGGAGAGAGATTTCCATACCGTATTCTTTTCTCCACTGTTCAAAATATGGGAAGACTGTAGAAGTATAATCATGGGCTATGAAATCCGCAGCTTGAAAACTTGAGGCCTTGAGAGTTTTCAGCTGGATTTTCTGCATCTCCGGGAGATTCCCGTACAGGAACGACGGCGGCGGCCCTTGAATTCCTTGCATTCTAAGCTTCCTCTTGATCCTCTCCGACCGGAGCACGAAGGTGCAGTAGACATGGACCAGGAAGATAACCAGAGGAAGAAGGGTGAGAGAAGAAACCAGTCCCAGGCTGGGCGAGACCTCCATTTCCTCTTCCACTCTATTGCTGCAGCCAGCTAGCCCAGCTTTGATTATATATTTTTGCTCAGGCTAGCTACTCACACATGATGCATGTATGCGCATCATGTGTGCAAGCTCCTCCTCCCTCATCTACACACACATGTGTGTGTATATATATATGTATATATATATATATATATATATATATATTGCTGGTTTCAATGATGGACTTGATAGACAAGAGATAAATTTGAAGGCTCTCTTCCACAATGGGTCAAGGACAAATGGCATCAGCTATAAAATTGTAATATTATATCATGACAGAACATTTTTTAGTCAAAATCAGCTTCCTGGCTAGCTGGCAACCAGGGCACGTGTCCTTCGCTCAGCTAGTATCAAACTGCCCCGCAAGTTACTTTTTTTGCTAATAACAGCTTCAATATGTGTATATATACAGTCGTAATTTTAGGAGGTAGGTTGTGGTTGATTTTGAAAGTATTTTTTATTTAAAAATATATTAAAATAATATTTTTTTATTTTTTAAAAATTATTTTTGACATCAGCACATTAAAATGATTTAAAAACACCAAAAAATGAAAAAAAAAATTGAATTTTGAGCAAACAGAGGTTGTACCATCCTTCCAAACATGCTATTAATGTTAAGGCTCTTAATGTTATGCAGCATCACCGTGATATGTCGTCGCATGATCCGTTATATTGAAGTTCGATACTTGCTTAGGTTTATGAACTAGATAGTTGTTTATGCTATGCTTTTTTAGTATTAGGATTAAGTTTTTTTCATAAAAAAAAATAAATTACAACGAGATTAATTTAACTTGTTAATTTAATAGATTCAAAAATAATCACTAAAAATATAGTTTAATTAAAAAGTTCAAGATAGTTTTTTTTTTATAGATAAATATTATGAAGATAAATATATATTGTATCGACCTGGATCGACCTAACTCATGAGATTATGAAAATTTTATATAAAGCAAATTTTAAATTCAACTCTTAATTAATTTGATGTTGAAGGATAAAAATAAAAAAAATAAGAGAAACAACTTCAGTCAACCGAAGTTAACTTGAAAGATTTCATTATTTAAGTTATGGGGCCAAAATAACTTCATAATAAAACAAATTTAAAATATCAATCAATTTAATATTCAAAAACAAAATTAAAAAAATGACAAACATGATACATTCCTTCTATATTAACACGGTAGACATATAAAAATCTAATTGATTTTTTTCAAATAATAGTTTGGAGATCGAAACTAAAAGGCAAGAGAAAAACAACAAAGTATCTTTTTAATGAATATAGGTTAAATAGTTTTCTTTTATCTAAAAACATATTACCAAAAACCCTCATCTTTTATTTTATTTTTAAGAGATTAATATGACACATGACATATCACGGGCAATATAGTACATCCTAAATTATGTGGTAAAGAAAGAGAGATTCAGAGCATAATGTGCGGATTAGCATCCAGGAAATTGACACGAGCCATCGAGCTACAAGGAAACCGTCCTTCTTCACTGTGTTTTAAAAGTTTTTTTTAAAAAAATATATATTTTATTTTTATTTTTTATTTTAAATTACAAAAAATTAATATTTTTAAATCATTTTTATGTGCTGATATCAAAATAATTATTTATAAATAAATAAAATAATTTTAATATAATTATAAATAAAAAAATATTTTTAAAAACAACCACAATTCGGAGCAATGGCATAAGCATCTTCATACTTTTTATCATTCTGGCCTAAGTGATTGGACGTAATGGACTGACTTGTCCCAAATCAACAAGGGCAGAATGAGGAGGAGATGGGGATACAAGAGAATTCTACATGTGAGGAGAGGGCATCTCTCCCGCGCAGCCCTTGAAATACAATGAATGAACATAACACACCAAAACAAAGAAACATGGACAAGAGTGGTCGTGATCATGATCTTATGTGAAAACAACCTTTGCTTAAGACACTCTCTAATAGGATTCTTGATAGGCACTAGCATCCACTTGTGCGGTAGATCTTAGAATAAGGAGTCACATGATAATATTTAATAGTTGTTGTACTTTTTTTACTATTTACAAAAATATTATATCTTTTCATTGTAAGAAACAAAGATATAAAACTATTTATTAGGTGAGCAATGATAATAGTTTTGAACTAAAAAGTTTATTCTCGTGTGATGTTAAGTTCAAGCTATATGGCTGTTAATATGATGGTTACTGAAAACTTATATAGTTGTTAACTTCAAGGGTATGGAATTAATCGGAATACGCGCAACTTAGTCCGGACATCTATTTTAATAAAAAAAATAAAGATCTAATGATTCTTTGAGGATGAATCTTTTGATACTTGAATTATATTTCATCCAAAAATAACAATAGAACTAGATTAAGATAACTTTTGGAGTGCACTCATGACTATAGTGTAATCTTTATATTCCATCTAGAAGTATATATTTTTTAATGGAAAACGCAAATTATCCTTTAAATAATTATTTTTTAAAAAAAGAAAGTTTATTGTATCCCATATGAAATATGATTATATTGATTGTACTTAATGCCGCTTGTGATTTAATTCTTTTTTAGTAGTGTAGTTGAAGTGTTTTTTTTGTTTAGAAATGTATCAAAATAATATTTTTTTATTTTTTTAAAATTATCTTTGATACCAGCACATAAGGTACTCTAAAACAATTAAAAAAATAATTTAAAATAATTTTTTTTTCAAAAATATTTTTAAAACACAATGTTAAACACTCTTAAAGTCTCGCAGCGTGAAAAGCGTGAAGTGGATCTTCTTGGCTTTTTAGAGAATCCAGTTTATGGAATTTATAGCCCACATGAGTATCTACAATACACAGAATGAAAAAATTGATCTGTGATATTATAATGTAGGCAGACTTGAGTGCAATCTCTCTGTTGAAATTAATATATATATTAAAAACATATATAGTTTGAGTGTTGGAATATTTTGTATACCGACTTTTAATAAATTATATTTTATATTCTGTTTTTTATATAATCAATTTTAATTTTAATTTTGTTTATAGTCATTACATGTTTGCTATTTATCACATGCTGTGACTTCTAATATACAATCATCATATTAACTAGACTTAAAAGATATGGTCCTAAAAGTAAAACAAATCTAGTAAACATTCAACCTCCACTCATGGCTCATGTTAGCAATCAATCAAAAGTCATCTGCTAACTTGAAAGGTGTGATTAGTTTAAGGAAAGAAGGCAAGTTGAAGATTGATGCAAGTGTGAGTGCTCGTGCACTAGGGTTTTTGTTGGAATTCATATATGGAGGAGAAGGTGGAGTATGGGAGTTTATCCCTGGCGGAAATGATAGCGGAGATGGGTGGCGTATGGGAGTTTGTCCTTGGCGGAAATGATGGCGGGGATAGTGGAGAATTTTATGATTGTTTTTTTTCTTAGGAGTTTGGGAAGGCCGTAGTGCCAGCAACAGTGGTGGTGGTGGTGGTGGATTGACGAGAATACAACCAATACACAATACGTGGGAGGAGATTGTTCTGTTTATTAATATACAATGGTGATTTTTTTTCTTCATGTTTTTAATAAATCAACGTGAAGTAAAATGAGGATGTAAAATATAAGTTCTCTAAGGAAGGTAGTATGATAATAGAGAATTTGTGATTTACATAATAAATTTTAAATTTAAAATAAAATATAAATCTCATATAAAAATTTAAGATAGTCAGAATTTTACTCAGTTATCTAAAGATATACCTTCTTAAAGATAATGTCTTCTTACCTTCGGAAAAAAGGTCAGGCTACTGATAGGAGAACCATGAAAGAATCAGTAAGATACGTGGGTCGATGCAGATCTTAATTTGCTTGTTTGAAATCGATGGTGGTGGTGTGGATATACTTGTGCTGGTGAAGTATAATGAAAATGGTATTATTTTCCACATGGGATAATTGAATGCCGACAATTTTAGTCAAAGTCGTCCTTCTATATATAATAATAATAATAATAATAATTCAGTGGATCGCCAGAGCAATGGATTTTATATGGGTGGTCCTGATCCGTAAATAACTATATACCATATACTAGATACTTGCCCGCGCGTTGCCGCGGGTATTTTTTTGTATATAATTTCACATAATTAAATCTACAATGATAAATTTATATGATATAAGTAAATAAAAATTATAGATTAAAAGATTAAATGTTGAAAATTTTGAGTTGAGTTTGTCACGTAAGCATATATTACATCTTTTAGCATATAGGTATTGCGTCATAAACGATCACAAAAGAGCGCGCACTAACATTAGAAAAAAGAGGAACATATTTGAATAAGAAAAAAAAAATTACTGAAATCATTATTGTGCAGATAATAAAATTATAAAAATCAATTAATAGAAAGAGCAAATTAAAAACCAAAAAGGGAAAAGGAAGCAATATTAATTTAAAATATTATAACAATAGCAACATTGAAGTCTTAACATCTAGAATTATTATTGCCGCTAGAATAAAAATACAAAAAATTATTAAATTATACCGAGGGAAAAAAATAAAAAGCATGAACAAAACAGCAAGCAAGAAAAACCAATTAAAAATTCTTATTATTATTATTCTTATTATGAAAGAATAAATAATCACTATTATTATAATAATAGAATACATAGTCACTATTATTATAATATTAATAATAATCACTATTATTATTATTCTTATTATAATTATTATTATTATGTTAATACTGAAAGAAACAAAAATAAATGAAAAACCTAAAAATATCTCAGAAACTTTAAGAAAAGATAAAAAAAACAATTAAAAAAAATTATCATTGCTATTACTGGAAAAAAAAATTATCAAATTATCGGGAGAGAAAAATAACAACAAAAGAGTAACAATGAAAAATAATTAAATCATGATTATTATTATTATTATTATTATTATTATTATTATTATCATTATCATTATCATTATTGTGTCAAATACACTTATATATAAATGGACAAAAGTAGGGATTAAAAAAATAAAAGTGTAAGGGGTGAAATGAAAATCAAATATAAAGGGATTAAATTAAAAAAATTAAAAGTCAAAGGGCTGAAATGCAAATTACATTTATTCTCAATTGAAATCAGAGGACAGAATTGCAAAAATTGGAACTTTTGTACCGAATTGATTGAGTTATATACAGCCAAACCAAAAATTGAAAGTAGCAGGACCAAAGTGACACTTTGACATTCAATTAATTCAAATCGGAGGACCCAATCGAACAAAATGAAAACTTATATAACAGAAATGAGGACTAAAAATGAAATTAACAGTCGAGGGACCGAAGTGCAAAGTCAAAATATATGGGGGACTCTCCTGCACATTGACGTGCAGGAGAGAGAGAAACGTGGCCGCCGGCTTTAACCGGCCCCCGCCGTGTCCACGGACATTTGGTGGTTAAACGTGCCACCGCGGGAGGAAGACCACGCGGAGGCGCATCGTTCTGGCCGCCGGTGGCCAATTTCCGGACACCGTAGGAGGCCGCACGCGCCACCTGAACAGGGTGTTAGGCGGAAAACCGCTTGGCGCGTGCGCCTCACGCCCCCAGAGACACGGAATAAAAAATTCGAAAAATAGGGCCAATTACCGTTCTAACCCTGGACCCAATTCAGTGTTTTTGTCTTTTTAGGGGCTAAATCCGTCTTTAGCCATTTCCGAAAATAATAAAAAAAGAAAAAGTTGCGACGGACCGGACCGGGCCGGTCCGGCCGCGCGCAATTACGCGGGTGCCCCTCGCCCGGATGCCTTATTTTGTCCTATTACCGGGGACGAAACCGTCCATGCACTGTTCACCACCGAATATTTAAAAAAAAAAAGAAGGGAAAAACCCAAAATGGCCCCGCCTCACAGCCCCTCTTCGCCGCGCGCCCGAGGGCCAAAACCGCCTGTGCACTGCTCGAGTCCACAGTGCAATGTGAGGGGCGCTACAGTGGAAACTCCACGCCGTTTATGTGTTTGGTAATATTACATATATCTAAAACAGAACGTGGCGGTCGGAAGCGTTTTCCGGCGATGCACTGTAGATATAGACTCAGTGGCACTGTGGACTCGCAATTTGCACCGGTGCGCCGCGCGAGTTCGTCCGCCTTATTTTTTTTGTTTTTAGCGGTTGTGAACAGTGTTTTACCGTTCTTAGCCCCGCACAAACGACAAAAAACGGCTCCAGGGTGAGGGTTACCAAGGTCATTTCACGCGAGCGGACCGGTCCAGTTCGGTCCGGTTCGCCGCAACTTTTTCCGTTTAATATTTTTTATTTTTTTTTTAATATTTTTTAAAAATGGCTAACTACGGATATAGCCCCTAATAAGGCAAAATTGATGAGTTAATCACAGGGGTATACCGGTAATTGACCAGTATTTTTTATTATTTATTTCTTTATACTGTCGGCGCGTGTGCATCACGCGACCGACGGTATTACGCCTCACGCCCTCTTCAGGAGGCGCGTGAGGTCTCATATGGTGGCCGGAATTAGGCTCCCGGAGTCTATTTCGATGCGCCTCCACCTTTTCTTCCTCCCGGTGCGGCGCGTTTTCTATTGTGGTGGCTGTGGACGTGGCGGTGGCCGGCCAAAGCCGGTTCACCCGTTTCTCTCTCTCCTGCACGTAAAAGTGCAGGAGAGTCCCCCTATTGTTTGTCTTATACATTTCGGTCCCTGGAGTTCTAATTTCATTGATGGTATTGATTTCTGGTATATAAGGTTTTTATTTAGTTCGATTGGGTCCTTCGATTGAAATCAATTGAATGTTAATGTTTCATTTCGGTCCTCCTTCTTTTAATTTCCGGATTGAGTTTAGAAAGATGAATTAATTCGGTACTGAAGTTTCAATTGTTTTAATTGTATCCTTTGATTGCAATTGATAATATAGTTGATTTTCATTTCGGCCCTTATACTTTTCATGTTTTATTTCAATCCCCTGATATTTAATTTTCATTTCAGCCCTTATACTTTTAATTTTTAATCTTAATATTCATTATTAATAATTCATATTATTAATTATTATTATTATTATTATTATTAGTTAATCCTTTTATTTCTTAATATCGATTATTATTAATTCATATTATTAATTATTAATTATTATTATTATTATTATTATTATTATTATTATTATTATTAGTTAATCCTTTTATTTCTTAATATCAATTATTATTAATTCATATTATTAATTATTATTATTATTATTATTAGTTAACTATTTTTCCCACTTACTCTTTTGTTAATGTTTTTTAGAGTTTTTTTCTCGGGATAATTTGATAATTTTTATTTTGATTGTAATAATAATGATAATTTTTATTTGTATTTGATTTTTTTGTTTGAACTTTTGTTAAAGTTTTTAGCATTTTTTTAGCCTTTCATTGTTTTTTTTTATTAATACGCTAATAATAATAATAATAATAATAATAATAATAATAATAATAATAATATAATTATTTTTCTTCCTTACTCTTTTGTTAATGTTTTTTAGGTTTTCTTTCTCGGGATAATTTGATAATTTTTATTGCTTTGACAGTAATAACAATGATGATTTTTATTTTTATTTTATATTTTTTTACGATGTTTTGTTAAAATTTATAATATTTGTTTAATCTTTTTTCTTTCTTTCATAATAATAATAATAATAATGATAATAATAAGAAGAAGAATAGTAATAGTAGTGGTAATGATAATAGTAATAGTAATAGTAATAGTAATAGTAATAGTAATAATAATAGTAATAATAATAATTTAATTGTTTCTCTTGCTTATTCTTTTGTTAATGTTTTTGAGGTTTTTTTAAGGGTAATTTCATAATTTTAATTGTTTTTATAATAAGAGCAATAATAATTTTAGATTTTAAAACTTGAATTTTGCTATTTTTATAATAGGATGTGTTCAGCTATTTTATTATATAAAAATTCACATATATAAATATTATATTTTAATTTTCATCCAACAAATCCTATAACAATTGTTTGCTCAGCCTGCAACATAAAACATGTATTTTTAAAAAATTTCAAGTTAAATAATTTTTTTCAGCTAATAATTTTTATTTTTGATTTATCATCTATTATATTTTAAAATCAATTTTGTTTTCTTGCCCTTAATGCTATTATATAGGTTTTGATTTGATTCAATTTCTTCCTTCAATTCAAATTGATTATATATTGGACTTTCAATTCGGTCCTTATTCTTTTAATTTATCGGATTGGGCTGGAATTTTTAATATTTTTGGTATCAAAGTTTCGATGAATTTCAATTTCATCCTTCCATCCAAATTTATTATAAATCCTTTATATTTTCGGTCCCAAAGTTTGATTTCTTTCAATTTTATCTTTCTATGCAAGTTAATTATGAATTTTAGTCTCATTTTGGTCCCATTTCTTTTAATTTCAGGTTATGTTTTCAATTATTTAATTTGAATGTTTGGATTTGCTTCAATTTTTTTCTTAAAATTACATGTATTATTTAAAGTATGTCAAATTCATTATATATTTGTATATTTATGTCAAATTAAAGTATGTTAAACTAATTATATGTTTTAATATTTATTGAATATTATCGCCTAGGAATGTATATATAGAGAAAAAAATTATCTTGTATTTTTTAAGAAATAAATTTAATATCAGTATTTTTAAATACATTTAATATAATAATACAAGGAATAAATCTTATAAAAAATTTGAAAAAAAATTGTCTTCGAATTTTAATTTTGTGCTCTGTTTTTTAAAGTTTATTTCTTAAAAAATATTTATAATATTTTGGTTTTTAATATTTCATGTCTAATATTACTGGGCAAAAAATACAACTAAAAAAAAAACAAATTTACCTAGATTATCTACAATTATAAAATATTCGAGTCACTTCCCGTTTCAATTACACTGTTGTTTTTTAGACAGCAGATAAGTAATTATAGCACGCAAAAAATTTAGGTTTTTTTCTAAAAACAATTTACAATATTTTTATTTATAATGTGTCAGATCTAATATTACAAAGGAAAAAAGCAACTCACAAAAAAAATTTGACAACTTTACCTGGATTATCTATAATTAAAAAATGTACGACCCACTTCCCATTTCGATTACACTATAAAATATGTGAGACTAATTATATGTTTTCATATTTATTGAATATTATCGCCTAAAAATATATAGAAAGAGAAAAAAAATGACCTACGATTTCTTGCGAAAAAAAAATAATATCGGTATTCTTAAATACATTTAATATAATAATATAATTAATAAATCTTATAAATATAACTTTGGCTTTGAATTTAAATTTCTATTTTATACTCTTTTTTTTGTTCTTTTAATAAACAGTAACCTTTTTTTCACATTTTTTTTAATTTTTCAATAACTGTCTTGTCCAGGTCTTCTTTTTTTTAACCAAGTTTCAGTTTTTTTTGTTTTTTTTAACCAGAGTATCCGTGACAACAAATTTCTAACAAATCATTTCACCTTCTTAGAAAATTTTCTAACAAATTTTATCAAAGTTTTTTAGCAATAACAATTTTCAATAACTTTTTGGTTCAAAAAAATCATTTTAAACAGATTTTATCAGTTACATTTTTACTAATTAAATATTAAAATAACAAAATACAACATTTATAAAATCAATCAATTTTCTACATAGATAAAAAAGCCCAACGGAGCGGGCAAATTCGCTCGTATTAACTATAATATAAAACGTGAGGCACTTTCACTATGGATTTCGTTGTTGTACACCTAGACATAGTTTACTGTGAATTATTAAAGTGAAATGATCATTTTGTCTCCAGAATAGAAATTTTTAACCCCCAAGACCGGGGGTATTTTTGAATTTTCCGAGGGACATAGATGGTATTTCCGAATTTGTTGCACAATAAAAATTTTAAAATAGCCCCCGAAAACAACAAAAGATGGCAAACCGTACCGGGGTAATTTAGCGATTTCCAGGGGACATGGATGGTATTTTCAAATTTATGCACAGTATATCTACGAAATTAACCCCCGAAAACGACAAAAAATAGGCGTCGAATCCGGGGGTAGTTCTGAAATTTCCACGGTGGTTTTTTCATAGTTATCGATGAGTACAGGGGTGTATAGGTAATTATGCAGTATTTTATTATTATTTCTAGGAGAAATTGCAGGGGCGTCGTACGAACGCGTCTGTAGTGTTTCCGACGCACGCGCTATTCGGGAGGCGGGTGCGACTAAGTATGGCGGTGAAAAAAAGCCTTCTGCCATGTCACATGGTATGCCGACATGTCCTCTTCCTCCCGGTGCGGCGCGTCTGCTTACGATGGCTGGTGAAGCTACGGTGGACGAGTTTAAGTTTTTTTTCCCTTTTCTCTTTCCTACCGCCCGGAACTACGCTTGGTCCTTCAGGTTTTCGAAAGTTTTATTTTGGTCCTTGGTTTTTTTCAAAAGTTTTATTTTGGTCCTTGGTTTTTTTCAAAAGTTTTGTCAATATAGTTTTTGATTTGTTGCAATTGTGCCCTTCAATTAAAACTAATTATATATGTTTGGTTTCAATTTAGTCTTTATTCTTTTGATTTTCGGTTTGCTTTTTGTTATTTTAATTATTTTGGTATGCAGGTCTAAATTGCTTCTAATTGGGTCCTCCAATTGAAATTTGTCATATATTTTATATTTTATTTTGGTTCTTATTCTTTTAATTTTGTAAACATTACACAACAATATTGTTTCAAATGTCTTTATTTATTTCGGTCCCAAGGTTTTATTTATTTCAATTTTGTCCTTCAATTGAAATTAATTATATAATTTGTTTTGATTGTGTCCTCCAATTGAAATTAGTCATGTATGCTACTTTTCATTTATATCCTTATTCTTTTAATTTTTTAACAAAATTGCACTGCAATTGTTTTTAAAGTATATTTATTTGTTTCGGACAATGTTTATTTTTTAACAAAATTGCACTGTCATTCTTGGACAATGTTTATTTTTTATCCGTATTTATGCATCTATGCTTTTAGTTTTTGTTTTTAATTTTTGTTGTTTTATTTTTTATTAGGGATCTATTTTTATTTGGTTCAGTCCTGAAATTTTAATGTATGTTGGTGATCATTTTCAAATTAATATTGCTCCCTTTTTTCCTTTGTTCTTTTTTTGTGTTTTCTGTTATTTTTATCTCTTTTGAATCAGATGATTTCATGATCTTATTGTTTACGCCATAATAATGATAATTTTAGTGATTATGTTTTTATTGTTTTTTTTTTGTAAAAATGTCTTGCTTTTTTATCTTAACATGAATTCTGTACAAATTTATTATTTTATCTAAATTTATATTATAATAAAAAAATCTCATATAATTAATTTTTTTTACGTTAATAAAAATATGATGCCACCAATAACAGGGCGGGGAGCATTGACTATACATATATATATAACAAGATTTCAAAACCAGTCGCCTTAACTTGGCTAGCCAGGCTTTCAAAATATAGGTAATAGTTAGAGCTAGGTCCGCCCTCACCTTGAGTTTCAAGTCTTGTGATACATTTAATGAGGGGGAGAGCTAGTCCTTGAACTGTCAGGAACTCACATGCTGCCCCAGTAGAAGTGGGCTATGTCTACGTTTTTGTCTCCATATAATTAAATAGTTAATGGAGCTAGGAAACCGTGTCTAGAATGCACAAGAATAGCCAGGGAAAACCAGATGCGATGTATGAGGTGATGAGCTCTTCGTGTAGCTTTTCGAAGAAGGTATGTGTTGATAGATGCAATTTTCTCATGAATTGATGTTTGGAAAACCAGAAGAGAATGGTGCATTGCTCATGCATGCCTTGTCCATTATGAACTTTTTTCTGTTCTGTCGATGGGAAAGTGATTGAGACAACGTTGTGGGTCGCCATTTCCTGCTCCTGAAAGTGCTTGGAAGGTCGAGAAAATTAGAGGAGTTTATCTTCTTTTTTTTCATGTTTTTTCCTTGCTTGTGTGAGAAGTAGATCAAGTCCATGGTTTCGGAAATGGTCCTTTCAGGGCCATATCAGAGAAGTAAACGCCAATTTTGCTAGCTAGGTTTGCTATTTGTGACTTAGGCTAGCCAAGTGAAGCAGGCATGCCATTGACGGTATACAAGTCAAAAATCTCCCTCACCCATCTCTTCAACAATCCACATTCACAAAGATATGGATTTGACAACCATGATGAGTGCATATAATGGATGAAAACCCTAAATATTTTCTTTTCTTGCAAGTTTTTCCCGGAAAACAAACATGGATTGCACAAGGCCGTTCTTAGGAACTCAAACTTGCCGTTCTTAGGAATTCAAACTTCTTATTCTCTGTGGTGGATTTTGGACTCGACCTTAGTAAATCAGGAAGCTCCACTTATAGGGTGTGTTTGGCATTATAGTTGTTGTTATGGTTGAGGTTTAAAAAAAACAATTTCATGAAAACCACTTTTAGTTGCGGTTCATAACTGAAATTGAAGTGTTTGGTTAAAGCTGTGGTTGAGTTTGAGGTTTAATGAAAAGCAGTTTCATGTGTTTGGTTACCATATTTTTTTATATTACTATCAACTTTTGAAATTACTTTAAAGAACACACACACATATTATTGTTTTTAAAATATTGTAGATTAATAATCATAACAATAAAATGTAATTAATAATTCAGGTAAATTAGATATTTGTTTTTATTCTCTCATCAAACTACTTGCAATTTCATTACGAACTAAATCGATACATGAATGCCTCTGTGATCCTTTGCTATTTGATCGAGGAACAACATCTGGTAACAATATCATTAGTAACAACATTTGCGATCCAGTTATAGAGATATAATTTCAAGGCCAAATCCAGTTGCAAGTTTCTAATTCATAATCAATCGAAAAACAATAGGGTTGTGGAGTGAAACGAAGTCACATGCTTTTCCCTTTCATCAAGACTGATCTCTATCTACATATTTTTTTTTAAAATATATTTAAAAAAAAAATTGGATTGGGTCTGACCCAAAAGGCCCAACTTTGCTGGACTTCTTGGGCTGGGGCAAGAGCAGGTCCAACCCAAGAGGTTAAAACATTGAAACGGTGTGTTGCACTGCTCACGTCTTCTTAAAACATGAACAGTTCAGCGAGCTGTTAACGTGAAAAGTAGTGGTCGGCCGACGGTGACGAGAGGCTCAACTGTCAATGTCGACTGGTAGAGGAGGCCGAGATGGTCTTCTTGTGGTGGTAGCGTCGGAAATGGTGGTCGAGAGAAGCATCAGAAGGTTGTTGTTGCTGCTACTGCTGGAGGTCACGGCAGAGCTTATGGCATGGAGGAGAAGCATCATCATGGTGGTTCTATCCGGGAACTGTTGTTGAAGGAGAAAGACACAGCTGCTGGTGACTGTGGAGAGAGAGAGAACGCTGGCTAACTGTAGGAGAGTGAGGGAGCTGTTGATGCTTCTGCTGCTGCCGGTGATTCTCTTGCACACCATGAGGATGCTGTAAGCTTCCTTTGTTATGTTATTGTTCTTCGTTCCTTTGTTACGTTGTGCCATCAAAATGAAACGCAGACAAGAAAGACTGAAATGAAACGCGGCAAAAACTTCAAAATCCTGCTTCTTGTAAACGGTGGTTTGACCATATTTTTAGTGGATCCCATGATAATTAAAATTGTGGTTCATCGATTACCAAACGAGTGCAAACTGTGTTTTACTTAAAACACAGTTTGCACCGCAATACCAAACGGCATCATAATCCAAGTCCCAACAAATTAATTAATGTATGTAAATGCATCCTAGGTTACTTTGCCTTCTTGTAGGTTCCTTGTATTACAATTTCGTAAGAAACAGATCTGGATTGAATCAGACTCTCAAGTCTTGGTTTGAGCTAGAAATTAAGTTGTAAGGAAAGCAGAGTGGTCACTTAATATTTTATAAAGTGAAAAAAATAATAAAAATGGCTTAAAACTAGCTCTAGAAGTTTGACGAAAGAGGTTGCGAGCGTCGTGAATAGAGATCCATCCAAGTCATCCTAGGATCGCTCACGCATGAGCTGCTGCGACTCATTTTCTAATGAAACGAAGTTTCTTATACAAGTCTTTTCTAATTTGATTTTTGAACTGTTTATTTAGAACTTTTCTAATGAATATTAAATTAAATTAATGATGAGATTATCGAAAGAATAAATAATTGAAGGAAGAAGACAGATTTCAAGATTTGATGTCCATTTTCATATTATACTGTGATAGAGTATGGTATATCGTATGCATACGTGTGAGTATGCATACGTAAGTCTATCCTTTTAGTTATAAATAGCAAACATACGGAGTGTGTGTGCAGTATGGAAAAATAAACAGTAAAGAGGAAATTTTATATTTTATATTTTCCCTCTCATTCTCTTATCTCTTCTTCTTCTCTCAGTTCATATCTTCTCTTCTCTGCACAATTTGTGCTAATCTCTACATGGTATCAGAGCCATAGATGCTCACGCAACAAATTTCTTGTTCCAGAATACCTCTTCTTAATCGTCAAAATCAAATTCCTCTGTTTTCAAATTTTTCTTTTCCTTCAAAAATTATCAAAGTATCAGCACGGAGTTTCTCAAGAAATTGATCAAAGATTTTGTGATTGTGCTAAGCTCAGAAATCATGGTTACAGCAGCACAACTTCAGATTTTACAGTCACTGATTACAATGTTGATTTCAACTATTTCCACATCAGTAAATGTGAAGCTCGATGACATGGATTATTTGAATTGGCATTTTCAAATGCATTTGCTATTGGAAAGCAATGGTATTATTGGGTTTGTGGATGGAACTCACCTCTGCCCTTCCACTGTCACCGTGGATGAATGCGGTACACATAATTCTCCCTCTTCTTCTTCTTCAATTGAGTGTGATGATGTTTTAATTTGGAAATTGCATGATAGGGCAGTTATGCAATTGATTACTGCAACATTATCCCCAATTGCTATGTCTTGTGCAATTGGTAGTGTAAGTTCTAGGGATTTATGGACATGATTGGTGGAACAATTTTCCACAGTCTCTAAAACAAATATTTTTCAAATGAAGTCAAACTTACAGAATATTAGAAAAGGAGCTGATTCTACTAGTCATTATTTGCTTAAGATTAAGGAAGCTCGGGATTGTTTAACTGCTGCTGGTGTGCATTATTCTGATGAGGACATTGTAATTTTGGCGTTAAATGGTCTTTCATCAGAATACAATACATTTCGATGTGTAATTAGAGGTAGGGAGAGTGTGATTACACTGAAAGAATTTCGGTCACAATTGCTTGCTGAGGAGAGGATTGTAGAAACAATTGTCACTGAACCTTCCTATATGTCTGCTATGCATACTGTATCTGCTGCTAAACCTGGTCTGTCTTCACTAGTTCAACAGCATGATAGATCACAGGCATTTCATTCTTATGATAATAATGCATATAAGGCATTCAATAGAGGTAGAGGTAAAGGAAAATTTCACCAAGGGATGCGAAATTTTAACCAGAGGCCTCAATACTATGTCAAACCACATATGCAACAGAATTCTTCTCGGCCAGTATGTCAATTGTGCAACAGAGAAGGACATACTGCCCCTACTTGTGAGTTCAGAAGGGAAGACAGAAGTAAGTGCAATATCTGTGGTAAAACAAACCATACTACATGGTATTGTTTTTACAATGACAGTGGACCTAACTTCAGTGGCTCTACACATTATTCTCCACATCAAGCTTCTCAGCCTAATTCATCCCATGCTATGCAAGCCATGAATACAGTATTGTACCCAAATCAGTGTATTGGCTCTGCAAATTTCTCATCAGCTCAGTCTCAGTCCACTCCAGTTCATGCTATGCAACCTATGCATTCAAATCAGGCTTCGTCTCAAATGTGGCTTGCTGACTCGGGAGCTACGAACCATATGACATCTGATTTGAGTAACCTGTCATTAGCAGCTCCTTATCCTACAAATGATGCAGTGCAGACAGCCAATGGTCAAGGTTTGTTGGTGTCACATGTTGGAAATTCTGTTGTTTCCATAAGTCCTGCTTCAGTTCCTATTAAGCTGCAATCTGTGTTATATGTCCCTCAATTGACACAAAATCTTTTATCAGTGCATCGTGTGTGCTTGGATAATAATTATAGACTAATCTTTGATGCATTTTGGTTTTGGATTCAGGACAGGGCCACAAGGAGGATAATCTACAAAGGGTGCTGTAATAATGGACTTTATCCCTTACCATTCATTTCTGCGTCCAAGTCTGGTCTGTTCAACCTTCCATCTCAGCCTCGGTCTTATTTGGGTCAATTAGTTTTTTCTTCCACTTGGCACACCAGGTTAGGGCATCCTACAAATAAAATAGCTACCTTGATGTTAAACAAGGCTAATGTTCATTGCTCTATTGATTCTGTTTCATCAATGTGCCATAGTTGTCTTCAAGGAAAATTTACCAAACTTCCCTTTTATTCCAGTTCAAATAAATTTGTAATTCCTTTCCATACTGTCCATAGTGATGTGTGGGGGCCTTCCCCTTGCGTATCTGTTGATGGGTTTCGATATTATGTGACATTCATTGATGAATGTTCACGATATTGTTGGTTGTTTCCTTTGATAAATAAAAGTGATGTTTGTTCTGTGTTCACTGTGTTTTATCATTATGTTCAAACACAATTTGCTTGTCCTATTCAAATACTTCAAAGTGATGGTGGTGGTGAATATATGAGTAAGGCCTTTCAACTTTTTCTTACAAATAAAGGAATTGTGCATCAAAAATCATGTCCATATACTCCTGAACAAAATGGACTTGCTGAACGAAAACACCGTCATCTAGTTGAAACAACCATTACCTTACTTCAACATGCTAAATTACCTTCCAAATTTTGGACTTATGCTGTTCATACAGCAGTGTATCTCATTAATCGAATGCCTTCACCAGTTACACATCATCAATCCCCTTATGAAATTCTGTTTAAATCTGTTCCAATTCTTACACATTTGCGAATCTTTGGTTGTGCTTGCTTTCTTTTCTTGCGTCCTTATGTCAGTAATAAGTTGCAATCCAAGACTACAATGTGTGTCTTCTTAGGTTATGCTCCTCAATACAAAGGCTATATTTGTTTTGATGTACTTAGCAATCGCAAATATATCTCAAGACATGTAGTATTTAATGAACATGTCTTTCCTTATGCTACATTTACATCTATGTCTCAGCCTATTTCTTTAGCTGCTACTCCTTCCATATTGCCTGTTGTTGATCATCATAATATTGTTGTCATGTCTCCTTCCAATCCTATTTCTTCTAATTCTGTCTCTGCTGATAAATCACCCTCAAAGTCCATTACTTCAGCTCTTTTGCATGGCTTATCTGCCCCGATGGACCCTCAGTCCAGTTCTGACCATCATGCATCACAGCATATGTCATCTGCTGATTCCTTCAATCCTAAGGGCATATCAGTTGTGCTGCAAATTCCTGATATGAATGTGCACCCAATGCAAACTCGTAGCAAGAGTGGCATTTGCAAGAAGAAGGCTTACCTTGTTTCTACTATTGAGTGCTCTTTTGTTGATAAGTCTCAAATTGAACCATCTAGCTACAAGGCTGCAATGAATATTCCAGTTTGGCTGCAGGCTATGAGAGAGGAATTTGCTGCACTTAACTCTCAGAAAACTTGGACTTTGGTTCCTCTCCCTCCTCACAGGAATCCAGTGGGCTGTAAATGGGTGTTTAAGCTGAAGAAGAACTCTGATGGGACTGTTGCACGTCATAAGGCCATGCTAGTGGCACAGAGGTTTAGTCAAGAAGCTGGGATTGATTATGGGGAGATTTTTAGCCCTGTGGTTAAACCAACCACTGTTAGAATTGTGCTATCTCTTGTTGCACATTTTAAGTGGGATTTACGGCAGCTTGACATTAAGAATGCATTTCTGCATGGTATTTTACAGGAAGAGGTTTTTATGGCTCAGCCACCTGGGTTTGCTGATATTGATCATCCTCAGCTGGTGTGTAAGCTTCACAAATCCCTCTATGGTCTTAAACAAGTACCTCATGCTTGGAATGACAGGTTCACTTCCTTTTTGCCTACATTGGGATTTCAGTCTACATTTTTATATTCTTCCTTATTTGTTAAAACTGCTTCTGCTGGTATTGTTGTGCTTCTTGTATACGTAGATGATATTATCATCACGGGAAGTGATTCTTGTGGTATTGGAGATATTATCAAGTCTCTTACAGCTGAATTTGATGTCAAAGATTTGGGCAGTCTTCATTATTTCTTAGGCATCCAAATCACTAACACCTCTGCTGATCTGTTCTTATCATAGTCTCGATATATTCATGAATTGCTTCTTAAGACAGATATGATGGCTGCCAAGGCTTGTGCTACTCCCTGCCTTCCATATCAAAGGTTGATGAAGGATGATGGTGATCATTTTGACAATCCTACTCTATATCGCAGCATTGTAGGGGCTCTTCAGTATCTAACCTTCACAAGACCAGACATTGCCTTCTCTGTGCACCAGGTCTGCCAATTTATGCAACAGCCAAGGGTGGAACACTTTATAGCAGTTAAGAGGATTCTCAGGTACCTCAAGGGAACCATGGATGTTGGTATTTCTTATGCAAAGGGTTCCTTGGACATCACAGCCTATAGTGATGTCGATTGGGCTGGTGACCCCAATGATCGCAGGTCCACCACTGGTATGGTCATCTTCATTGGATTCAATCCTGTATCTTGGACATCAAAGAAGCAGCAAACTGTCTCGCGTTCGTCCACTGAAGCAGAATACAGAGCCTTATCCACCACCTCAGCTGAGCTTGATTGGATTCAACAATTGTTGGCTTTTTTGGGAACTCTCAATCACAGCCTCCTGTTCTCTATTGTGATAACCTCTCGGCAATTGCACTCTCCTTCAATCCTATTCAACATCAACGAACTAAACACATCGAGATTGATGTTCATTTTGTTCGTGAAAGGGTAGCCAAAGATCAGTTAATTGTTCAGTTTGTTTCTTCCAAGGAGCAATTTGCAGATATTCTCACTAAGGGCTTAGGCTCTCCTCTGTTTCTTGTTCATTTTCGCAATCTCCAGCTTAGTTTATTCAAGCCAGATATTGAGGAGGGATGATAGAGTATGGTATATCGTATGCATACGTGTGAGTATGCATACGTAAGTCTATCCTTTTAGTTATAAATAGCAAACATACGTAGTGTGTGTGCAGTGTGGAAAAACAAACAGTAAAGAGGAAATTTTATATTTTATATTTTCCCTCTCATTCTCTTATCTCTTCTTCTTCTCTCAGTTCATATCTTCTCTTCTCTGCACACTTTGTGCTAATCTCTACATACTGCAGCTAAAACAAATCAAGGCCTGACCACTGTTCACCCTCTCAAAAAACACTATTCACAGTTACTGTTATGCTCAATTTTCAGTTCGGTCGGTTCGTTTTGGTTCGGTCGGTTTACTTTGTTTTGTCTTTTTCCACGGTTTTTTAATGAAATTGTCCCTCGAAAAAGACAAAAAAAATGCCTGGGTTGAGAGGTTCAACGATAATTGCACACTTCCGGTCCAGTTCGGGTACCCAGTTTATTTATTTTTTAATATTTCCTTATAGAGTCAAATAACCATTTTAACCCTCGAAAACGACAAAATCATGTTTTGTCCGTCAGGGGTGCCCCAGTAATTTACCATTTTTTTTGTTCATTTCCCGCCGATTTACTGTTAGCACGTCTCCGGACACGCCGTCCGTTTTCAACGCTCACGCGTTGTTCAATTGGCGCGTGCGGAGTATTCCGGCATCCAAAAATACCCACCCGACGTCTAGAATGATTTTCATAAATGTTCTCTTCCCACTGGTGCGGCTCGTGTACGTAAACGGTGGCCGTAAACATCTCAATGGTCATTTGAAAATTTTCCCCCTTTTCTCTCTCCTGCCTGCGCAAGCTGACATCAGCGCAACTATTTTTTCCAAATTTTCACTTCAATCCCTACACTTGGAATTGTGTTTTTATGGTCCTTATTGTTATTATATAAGTTTTGATTTGTTTCAATTTCGTCCTTCAATTGAAATGGATTATATATTGTAGTTTCATTTAGGTCCTCAAACTTTGAATTTTTGAAATTGGTCTGGAATTCATAATATTTTCGGTATTAAAGTTTTGATTTATTTCAATTTTATCCTTCCATGCAAATTAAGTATAAATTTCAGTTTTATTTCGGTCCTAATTCTTTTAATTTTTTGTTTTGTTTTAAATTATTTAATTTCATTGGTATCCATGTTTGGATTTATTTCAATTTTTTCCTTCAAATTATATTTATTATATATGTTTTTTTTATCCCTTATATTTTTAATTCCTTTATTTTTTTTATATATTTTTGTCCATATTTATATATACATGTTATTAGTTTTTGTTTTCAATTTTTCTATATTTTTGATGTTATTAAGTTTTTTATTTAATGTTCAAATTTTTATATGTGCTGGTAACCATTTAAAAATTAATAATTATTATTATTTATCTTTTTTTCCTTCAAGTCACATAATTCCATATTATTATTGACAAGACATTCAAAATAATGATAATAATTATTTGTTAGTTTTGTTTTCTTTTAAATATGTCAGACTAATTATATTTTTTGATATTTATTTAATTTTACTATCATTGCTCTGAAATAATTTTAATATAATAATATGAGTAATAAATTTTATAAAAAAAATAATGGAATTTTTTTTAACAATAATTTTGGTCTCACCAATTTTAATTATTTCCACTGTTATTAAGTTTTTTTTTTTAAACATTTTAATTTGTGTTGATGATCATTTTCAGATTGATAGTTATTATATATATGTATATAACCTAGATTTTTTAAGAAAAAAAAAATTATCATTGCTCTGAAATAATTTTAATATAATAATATGAGTAATAAATCTTAAAAAAAAAAATTATTTTTTTCTGACAATAATTATGGTCTCACCAATTTTTATTATTTCCACTGTTATTAAGGTTTTTTTTTAATATTTACATTTTAATTTTTGTTGATGATCATTTTAAAATTAATATTTATTATTTTCTCTCTTTGTTATTTTTAAAATTCTTTTTATTGATCTTTCAGGTCAATTTTCTTTTTAAGTCTACCTATTTATTTTTTGTCATTTATTTAGGTTTTTTCTTCTTCTTATAAATATGTGAGACTAATTATATATTTTAATATTTATTTAATATTAGCACCTAAATATATATATATATATATATAGATATATATATATAGACAGAAAAAATTGACCTAGGATTTTTTAAAGAACAAAAAAATAATATCAGTGTTCTTCAATAGTTTTAATATAATCATATGAGAAATAAAACTAATAAAAAAAAGAAATTTGCCTTTTAATTATAATTTTGTCCTCTTTAGTTTAAGCTTATTTCTTAGAAAAAATTGATTCTTGGATTTCAGATTGTTTTTGTAAAAAACAAATTTATATAATATTTCAGATCTAATATTACTGGGCAAAAACTTTACCCAAGTTATTTGCAATTAAAAAATATACGAACCACTTCCCCTGCGTATCGATTACACTGTTCATTTTAAGCGGAAGTTTTTTTTTATTAATTAAATATTAAAATAACTAATTACAATACATAAAAAAAGTTTTCGACATAGAAAAAAGCCAAACGCAACGCGCGGGCAAATAACCTCGTAAAGCATCTATATTGTGTTATGAAGTTCACCGATCAAGCCAAAAAACTAATATATAGAGATAGATACGATGATTTTCTTTTATGAAAAGGAATAATTGTTCTTCCAAGTTGAGTTATAAGGAATACCTAAAACTTTTATATATATATATATCTTATTACATGTACAATAAATTGACTCACATAAGAATTCTATATGGAGAAATTAAATATGTTTATGAAAAAACTCACGTGATGATTGTGTAAGTGGTCCCTAAACTTAAGATCACTAAATTATCTTATATAAAGAATGTTATGTTTTATTTTGTTACATGCTATCTTAATAAAAGTAACGAAGGAGCAAACCTTGAGTATCACTTGAGTTATATAAAGGTACTTAGTAATTAAAAGAGGATTCATCACCCTAAGTAAATTAGGGAAAATGTTCTGTATACTCTCAAATAGTATTGATTATGGCCAAGGTGGAATGAGATTTGAAAAAAGTCTCAAATCTTATTCAAATACTTAATTACTAAAGAAAAAACATGATTTAACATGAAAGACATATTTTATGCTTTAATATTAATTCAGAACATTATTGATAAAAGCTATTAATTACACTATGAAACCAGTCACTAAAAGTTTAAGTCAAAACACTAATAATTTCTCTAATATTTAAAGGATCATAACACGTTTCTAGATGATGTATCTTATCTTTAAGTATAAATTAATTAATTGTTAAATTGATAATAAATTAAATTATTTTATTATATTTAACTAGAATTATTATTTACATTTGGGTCAATATATTAAGAACCTAATAGATCACACAATTAAAAACCATTAGTCATAAATTAAAAAAAAAATTAATCAATTGTAGCTTGATTGAAAATAATTTTAGAAATTAAGCACTGGAATATATTCAATTCAAGGATTATAATTTCAGTCCTAAAATAATCATGTAGGGACTTGATTGATTAAATTTATAAAATTATCCTTAAATAATATATGGATATTATGTAAGTGTCAAATTGATATTTTATCAATTTATATGTTTTTTCAAATTTTTCTATAAATAGTAAAGTACGAGCCATAAACTCGCGCTCCGCAGCGGGGATTAAATTTTTTTTTTTGTCTAGTTTTAACATATATAATTTTTTGTTTTGTATTTTGGATTTTATTCTTTTATTTTTTGGTTTAGTTTCTATCCCTTGATCTTTTGGTCATTCTGAGATAGTTTTTAATTTTTTATTTGTATCTATACACCTCTACTCTTAGTTTAGATTTGTAATTTTTATTGTTATTTTTATTTGTATTAAATGCAGCTTGCGTTAAAAAAAAAGGTAAGTTTAGCTTTGGTGGTGTAAAATGAGAGTGAAACTCTCTCTTATGCATGTATAGTTAAATATAAAATGTTTGAAACACCCCACAGGTAACTCTTTTTTTTTGTCTTTTTTGAGGCTACAAAAGTTATTTTACTGTGCACTAAAAATGTGAAATCGCTGGGACACTCCCACTGACAATTCTTGAATTTTGTCTTATTTGAGGGTATTATGGTTATTGTACTATGCACAAAAATAATTTTTTTTTGAAAATAACCCGATACCATGATATTATTTTAAACGCATTTTACATAATAAAATGAATATATGAAAAACTAATATATATTTTTAGACGTTCTACGACGCCGCAAGCACCGTCCTAAATGTGCGTGAGTTCGGAAATTGATGGCGCGCCCATAGTACCGCGACAGAAAATATAATTAAAAATTGGTAAATTACAAATACACCCCTATAACAACTCTTGAATTTTATCTTATAGGGGTATATACATACTTATACAACTCGTGGTGTGCGTCAACTGACCTGAACACTTCGGTTATAAAAAAGGGGTTCAGGGATTAGTCTTGGTGCGCGAAAGCTGGCCTGGACACCCTGGTTACATAAAAAAACATTTGGTCCCAGGATTAGTCGTGGTGCGTTTAAGCTGGCTCGGAGACCCCGGTTAAAAAAATATATAAGTGGGGAAAAAATATATCAATACACCCCTATAGCCAACAATTGGATTTTGTCTTATAGGGGTATATACGTACTTATACAACTCGTGATGCACTTCAGCTGACCCGAACACCCCGGTTTTTAAAAAAAAAGATCTGGAGATTAGTCGTGGTGCGCACAAGCTGGCTTGGACACCCCGACTATCAAAAAAAAACTCAGTCCGGGGATTAGTCGTGGAGTGCTTAAGCTGGCCCGAAGATCCTGATTATAAAAAAAATTGAATAAGTGAACAAAAGAAATTATAAGAAAAAAAAAAAAGGGTTCGGGGATTAGTCGTGGTGAGCGCAAGCTTGCTTGGACAGTCCGGTTATCAAAAAACAAAATTGGTCTGGGGATTAGTCGTGGTGCACTTGAACTGACCCGGAGACCCTAGTTATAAAAAACAATGTATAAGTGAAAAAAAGGAGAAAAGAAAAGGCTTAAGCTGACTCAGAGACCCTAGTTATAAAAGAAATGCATAAGTGAAAAAAAAAAAAAAAGTATAAGCGGGAAAGCACTGTAGCAATCCAGTGCGCTTAAGCTGACCCGGAGACCCTAGTTAAAAAAATATATTAGTGGAAAAAAAGTGTAAGAAAAAAAACAGGGGAAAAAAAGTACCAGCAGGAAAGCACTGTAGCAAAAAAAATAGGTCTGGGGATTAGTCGTGATGTGCGTAAGCTTGCCTGGACACCCTGGTTATCAAAATAAAAAATTGGGTCAGGGGATTAGTCGTGGTGCGCTTAAGCTGGCCTGGACACCTCGATCATAAAAAACAAAAGAAAAAAAATGTATAAGTGGAAAAAAAAAAAGTATAACCGGGGAAAAAAAATGTTTCAGGAAAAAAAAGCACTATAGCAAAAAAAAGTGGGTCCAGGGATTAGTCATGGTGCGCGTAAGCTGGCCTGGACACCATGGTTATAAAAAAAATTAGGTCTGGGGATTATTTGTGGTGCACTTAAGCTGGCTTAGACACCCAAGTTATAAAACAAATTGTATAAGTGGGGGAAAATAAAAACACAAAAAAGTTATAAGTGAGAAAGCATTGTAGCAATCCATAGTATTTTGTGAGAAGATGAAAGCTAGCCCGGACACCCCGGTTATGAAAAAAAAGTGGATCCGGGGATTAGTCGTGGCGCGTTTAAGCTGGCCCGGACACCTCGGTTATGAGAAACAAAACAAAAAATATATATAAGTGAAAACATGAAAAGAAATAAAAAAAAAGTATAACAGGGAAAAAAATGTTTAAAAAAAAAGCATAATTAGAAAGAAAAAAAAACATTGTAGAGGGTGTCGCACGTCGCCGCGCGGCGTCCCGGGAGGGATCTTGGCTCTCGCGATGGAGTTGAGAAGGAGTCGCCACCTGGCTGTTGAGGGTCGCTAGGAACACCCGATTTGTACTGGTCTGCTCAGAGATTCAAAGGTAGGGGACTGGTTGCGTATAGGGAAGGTATTAGCACCCCTAGTACGCCTTACCTGAGGTAAGCTGCATTGTCTACCTTGATGTGATTGTAAATGCTTCAACGGGTCGTATTTATTCGTGTGAATAAATCTTAGCTTTTGAAATTTCATCATGAGTTCGTAAACCCAAAATAAAATATCAAGAAACAAATCCACGTAGATGCCTTAAAAGGATTACCTATCATGGATGAGTTTTCCGCAATTTCATGCCTCATAAAAAATGTTCCGCTAAAAAATAATCCTGTGAATTTTATTGATTATTTCTAGATATGCAAATGCTAGCCTACTTGTAGTTTCTTCATTCACCACCTGAAATTAACCATTAATCCTCATGAATTAATTTCACGGTTGACCGATCCATAAAAGAAATCGACCACCGCTCAGAATAATTCTGACAATTTTGGTGGTTATTCCCGAATATGTAAATGTTAGCCTACACGTAAATCCGACAATTACTACCTGAAAACAACCGTTAATTCTCAAGAATAAATTTCACGATTTGTTTTAATATTAGCCAAATTTTCAAGATTTAATAAACTTGTTATTAAATCTAAGATAAATTTTCAGAAAACCTTATTTGGCCGTATGCAAAGAAAACACATTCTTTTTTCTTAACAAAACAACATAACATTAAATAAATAAAGCACAACACACACACCCACACAATCTCTTTTTCATTCCTTTTTCATCACATTTTAAAAATAAAATACAACTCACACACATTATCTTTTTTTATTACATTTTTTAACAATAATTAAAAATACAATAAAAATTCAAATAAATACATAAACACAAAGAAAAATACAAAAAATGGCTCATGAACAGTGACGGGATGGTGGTGCAGCAGCAGGATGACTGGTGGCGCGTCTGCCCACGCGCCACCGCCGGTGAACAGTAACGACGGGGAGGAGCAGATCGGCTTCCTCCCTTCCTTCTCTCGCCGGTGGTGGCGCTCATAGAGACCTGCAAAATAAAGCAAAATACACAGCAACGAGCACAAAAACCACTTTCGTTCCTCCTTCAGATCGGAGATGTGTTCCTTCTCAGCCCGTTCCTCTTCTTCTCGCCGGAGAAAGTGTCTTCAACGGTGACCTACAAGATCAAACAAAACACAAAAACAAATGCAAGCATAAAATCAGTTCATTCTCTTCTGCAAATCTCAGATCTGTCCTTCTCGGGTTTGTTCCTCTCCGATCATTCTCCTTCTGTTTCTTCTTCTTTAAGGGGGGAGCTGGGTTTACCCAATGTGGGGACTGCTGGGGGTCGACGACTGCTGTCTGATAGTGCTAAAAGGCATGCCCAAGAGGAGAGGAACGGTGGCTGATGGGTGCTTTGGGTGTGCAGACAAGACTGTCGCGGTGGCTGGGAGGAAAATCCAGCTGGTGGGTTGCTGCGGTGGCTGGTTGACTGAGAGGGAAGGCCTGAGGCGGCTGGTCTGTTGATGGATGGTGGCCTGTTGGCCGGAAGGGATGGAGAGGGAGAGCTTGCGGCTGAGGAGGGGGTGTAAGGTAAAGTGAAAAGAGATGGGAGGGGCTGCAGCTGCTGCCAAGAGGTGGGCGGCGGCTGCAGCCCAAAAGGGAGAAAAATTAGGGTTAGGTGTTCTTTGAGGTGTTTAGGGTTTTTGGGTGTATATTTTTTTTTTTGTCTTTTTTTCTTGTGGCCATGCACTCTATTTATAGAGTTTTCAAAGTCAAAATTCCAAACACAACCCTCAGCTTGCGTGCTTGTTTCAATTTGGTCTTTCATTTCCAATTTGTGCGATTTGACCCTGCATTGACTGTTAAATTCTCAATTTATTCAATTTTGTCCCTGTAACAAGATATTTTTGGATTTTTGTCTTTTTTCTATTTTTTTTCTTTTTCTTCCGAAACCTAAAAATAAGTAGGTCAAAATTTGGGTAGCAACAGAGGGAAAGAAAAATTAGGTCCGGGGATTAGTCATGGTATGTTTAAGCTAACCCGGATACCCAAGTTATAAATAAAAATGTATAAGTGGGGGAAAAAATAAAAACACAAAAAAAGTATATGTGGGAAAGCAATGTAGCAATCCACAATATTTTATGAGGAGATGAAAGCTGGCCCTGACACCCCGATTATCTAAAAAAAAAGTGGGTTCGAGGATTAATCATGGTGCGCGTAAGCTGGCTTGGACACCTCGGTTATCAAAAAATAAAAATTGGGTCTGGGAATTAGTCGTGGTGCTCTAAAGCTGGCCCGGAAACCCAGTTATAAGAAAACAAAACAAAAAAATGGTACAAGTGAAAAAAGAAAACAAATAAAAAAAGTATAACTGGGAAAAAAAGTTTAAAAAAAAAGCATTATCAGAAAAAAAAAAAAAAAAAAAAAAAAGGAAAAAAAACATTGTAGTGGGAAAGCACTGTAACAATCCACAATGAAATGTATGGGGAGCTACAGTGTTTTCCCCACACCATTTATATGGATAACTAGCCAATTGCCCGCGCGTTGCCGCAGGTATTTTTTTGTATATAATTTAACATAATTAAATCTACAATGATAAATTTATATGATATAAGTAAATAAAAATTATAGATTAGAAGATAAAATGTTGAAAATTTTGAGTTGAGTTTGTCACGTAAGCATAGATTACATCTTTTAGAATATAGGTATTGCGTCATAAACGATCACAAAAGAGCGCGCACTAACATTAGAAAAAAGAGCAACATATTTGAATAAGAAAAAAAAATTACTGAAATTATTATTGTGCAGATAATAAAATTATAAAAATCAATTAATAGAAAGAGCAAATAAAAAAAAGGGAAAAGGAAGCAATATTAATTTAATATATTATAACAATAGCAACATCGGAGTCTTAACATCTAAAATTATTATTGCCGCTAGAATAAAAACAACAAAAAATATTAAATTATACCGAGGGAAAGAAAAAAATCAACAACTAAAATTATCATGATAATTGCATAAATAGTCAAATCATTAAAATCACCCAATCAAAAGAAAAAAAAAAGAACAAAAGAACAAAAGAAATGAACAAAGAGAAAAAAGGAGCAACATTAATAATGAAATGATTATTATAATAGCTAAAATTATTATTAATATTACTGTCAGAAAAATTAAAATAATTAAATTGCCCTGGAAAATAATTACAAAAAAGCAAAAGATTTGTATTAAAAAAAATTAAAAAATAATAAATGAATTAATATCAAATATAAATACAAAATATATTAGTAAAAAATTAAAAATAAACATTATAAAAAAAACAAATGAATTAATAATAAATAAAAAATTAAAAGAATAAGGACCGAAATGAAAAATAACATATATTAAATTAATTCCAATTGAAGGATAAAATTAAAGAAAAAAAATATTTGGAGGACCAAAAATAAATAATGAAAACTGCTGCCATTTAATAAAAAATCAGAAGAAGAGGGACTGAAATCAAACTTTGTATATATTACCAATTTCAATCGGAGGACCAAATTAAAGAAATCAAAACATCCGGACCGGAATCATTGAAGGAATAAAAAGTAAACAAAAAATCAAGACTATAAGGACTGAAATGAAAACTTCTTATATAATCAGTTTTAATTGAAGGGCACAATTGAAAACAAAAAAACTTTCAATTCAATAAATCAGCAATGCAAACGAAATCAAAACCTCAGGGACCAAAATAAACTTTACACAAACATCAGGGACCGGAGCTCAATTTCCGGCGGCAGGAGAGAGAAAAGCGACGTCCAAGGAAAAATCGTCCGCCGCCGTTTACAGGGACATCCACGACGGGAACGCGCTGCGACGGAAGAGAGAGGACCTCCCGGCGAAGCTTCTGTCACGGCGGAAGTAAATTTTTGACGGCGTAAAGCCACCGCACGCGCCTCCTAAGAGGCGCGTAAGTGTGGAACGCTGCTAGCGCGGCCGTACGACGCGCCAGCAGCCCGGACGGGAAAAATATTAAAATAATGGTGTAATTACCAAGACGCCCCTGCACCCTTCGGTATTTACGAAAATACTGGAGGGGAAATTACGACCTTGCCCCCGTGTGCTGTGCGCTATTTTGTCGTTTTCGGGGCCCTTTTTGGTCTGCGCACTGTGCAAAAAAAGTGGGAAAATCAGAGAGAGTCCCTGCCACTGTGCACTATTTTGTCTTTTATGAGGGCTATAATCGTGAATACACTGTGCACAGGCGGAAAAAAAAAAAAGGTGCACAAACATACGCGAAGCACCGGGACAAATTGCGAGTCCACAGTGCACATGAGTCACGCGCTACAGTAAACGAATGCACAGGAAATGTGGGACGCGGTTTATTTTATAGTTAATGTCTCATATTTGTTTAGGTCATTGTCTATTAGATAAAAAAACAACAGAATTTATAGAATCAAGAATTGACACTCTTGGCATAACAATATCTTTCTTCTAAATAGAGATTTAGGAGATTTGTCATTTTATGATTTGGTTGGATTACAATTACAAGCTAAATAATTGAATAGCTTGTGATAACTTAGCATTTAAAAAAGTATTCAAAACTAAAGAAAATCAAATCATCAAGTAATAAATCCCTAAACAACTTTAGATTTGTCTAATAAGATCCTATATACTCTGAAATAATTTCATTTTTTTTTGTATGTATAATATTCTGAAAGCCAACAACTCGAGTCCACCATTCAAATGGTATGGGCTTAATTATTATTTAGAGATCCAATCCTCTTTTTTCCCCTTGTTTTGAACATTATCCATTTAATTACTAGCATGACTCCTCACATTTACAAATTCACAAAATGATGTTAAAACAGCTTGTAACAAAGTCGTTCACTTAAACATCATGTTTTACAAGGTGATAATCCAGTTATATGTAGTGACAATATAACCATTCATAATAAGGATAACCATTATACATGATTACAAAACAAACATGTTCAAGTAATTTATGGGTATAAAAAGGATCATAAGTCACTAAGTAATAAAAGAACGGGAGCTTAACTCAATTATAAACACACACATAAAGAAAATACATTTATTTTCTTTCCTCTAACCTCTCATCATATTTTGCACATCCCTTAAAAACACATATATAACCACAAGGTTTCCTCCACCTATATTAATGTTAACTAACATATAAAATATTGTTATGAGACCATAAAAAATTTGTTTTGTAGGTTTTTATAAGATTCATGCTTAGCATCACCTTCAACTGATCAATCACGAAAGCTTATCAACTAACCTTAGAAAGGCTCATGATCTTTTAATTTTTTCTCTAACTTTATCAATAATACTGTTTATGGAAATTTAAGCAAAAACCAATTTAGTTCCTTTTCTTTCCTAATTATTTCCATATTTGACAACCTATAAACTATAGGATATAAGAGAGTGATATACTTTCGTATTCCAAGTACATCATCTAATATAAATCTCCAATAACTACACAAAAAAACAATAATGTTCACAAAGGCTTTATTAGTTATCCAACATAAACCAAGGCCTTAATATTTACTATACAAGTTACTTTACCACCTATATCCCCAATACATATAAACAAACCTCAATTCAAGGAATAAATTGGTCAAACTGATATACAAGAATGCAAAAGAAAGAAGAATCATTTGTACACCACATATAAAATTCATTCTGGCTGTTATGAAAAATGTTCTCTAAATAGACACACCAAACATAACAAAGGCACGTCCAAATACAACTTAATATACAATCATCATTAGTAATGTCACCTTTTATTAAGGATTTCTCTTGAAAGTTTGGATAAAAAAAAGCCTAGATGAAAGCTCATTCTATAGTAAAAAAGACCCTTAATGCTAAAATACACAACCATTACCATGTGAGAGGTTCTTTATTTACTCAACAAATGTTGGATAGACATATCTCTAAGTATTATCATCATTAAAAACCTTAACAATAACAATGTGCTTATATACTCAAAGGAATATATGTATAATGTGTGTCATAGCCTAGATCTCATTTATATTTTCATGCTATAAGAATGGGTAAATGATAAAACACTTAAACACTAATTTAAAGAAGCAAGTAAAGAGAGAGAGAGCAATGGAAAGGAAGTTCACAGCAGCTTGGGGGAAGAAGAAAAATAAAGGTTGGAAATATTTGACTAAGAGCTTTTTAAAGCTCATTTTGGTGACTAGTAAAGACTTCTAACCTCATTTTAAGTGAGATTAATTTATTTTTGTATTAAATTCATGAATTTTTAAGTTAGGGTTCATAAATAAATATTGAGTCTATTGGGGAATTGTTGTGAAATGATGAAATTAAGTTAATGTAGAGTTAGAATAACCTAAAACCATGATTAATTAGGAAAACCTCTAAGTTGTTGGGTTGTATAGGGTGTAAACCACTTTATGTTTGGGAAAAAAGAGTTTGGTTACTTAAATGAGATTGTTGATTTTAAAGAAAATGATATGGGTTAATGTATAATGAAGACTTGTGATGGGAGATTTATATTTTATCTAAATCATGTTACTGTTAGTGTGAATTATGATAAATATTTCTGGTGATATGGATGTGAAAATATTGGTATGAAAACATGGTGCGTGCATATAATGGATGAAAACACTAAATATTTTCTTTTCTTGTGTTAGAGAATAATATAAATCATATTCTGAGCTCTTACTTATCAGCTTAAGTTTTTAGGTGAGATGGTTCCTTAACTCGGTATCATAGTCTTGTTGATCCAACGGTCACGAATTTGAATCTCACCATCCCATTCTATTTGATAAAATCAAACACAAGGTAGAGTGAGTCTGTGTGCAAGTTTCAAGCCCAAAAAGTTTTTACTTGAGGGGGTGTTAGAGAATAATATAAATTATATTCTGGGCTCTCACCTATCAGCTTAATCTTTTAGATGAGATGATTCTTTAACATCTTGTAAGTTTTTCTCGAAAAACAAACATGGATTGCACAAGGCCGTTCTTAGGAATTCAAACCTATTATTCACTGGTGGTGGATTTTGGACTCGAACTTAGCAAATTAGGAAGCTCCACTTATAATCCAAGTCCCAACAAATTAATTAATGTATGTGAATGCATCCTAGGTTACTCGGCCTTCTTGCAGGTTCCTTGTGTTGAAATTTCGTGAGAAACAGTCCCTTCAGTTTTCAGGTGTCTTATTTGGGTTCTCAAGTCTTGGTTTGAGGTAGAAATTAAGTTGTAAGGAAAGCAGAGTGGTCACTAAGGGTATCTTTGAGAGTGTGGTTGATGTTATTTTTAAAAATATTTTTTGTTTAGAAATATATCAAAATGATATTTTTTTTAATTTTTAAAAATCATTTTTGACTTCACCACATCAAAATAATTTAAAAACACCATTTTTTTTTATTTAAAGTAAAAAATGAAAATAATTTTTTTAAATTTTTTCAAAAGCACTTTCTAAACACATTCTCAAACACCCCTTAATATTTTTATAAAGTGAAAAAAAAAAAACTAAAAATGGCTTAAAACTAGCTCTAGAAGTATGACTAAAGAGGTTGCATGCTTCTTGAATAGAGATCCATCCAAGTCATCCTAAGATCGCTCACGCATGAGCTGCTGCGACTCATTTTGTGCCTGTTTGGGAGTGCGATTGCGGTTGCTTTTGAAAGTGCTTTTCGTTTAGAAATGCATCAAAATGATTTTTTTTTTAAAAAAAAAATCATTTTTGACATCAGCACATCAAAATAATCTAAAAACACTATTTTTTTTAATTTAAAGTAAAAAATAAAAATAAAAAATTTTCAAATTTTTTCATAAGCACTTTCCGATCGCAATGCCAAACAACCCTAATTTGATTTTTGAATTGTTTATTTAGAACTTTTCTAATGAATATTAAATTAAATTAATGATGAGAATATCGAAAGAATAAATAATTGAAGGAAGAAGACGAATTTCGAGCTTTGATGTCCATTTTCATATAAAGCATCTATTGTGTTATGGAAGTTCACCGATCAAGCCAAGACTAAAACTAATATACAAAAACTGATATATATTATTATTATTATTATTTTAGGAAAGGAATCAATTATTTTTATAAGATAAGTTATAAGGAATATCTAAAACTAATATGTGTGTGTGTGTGTGTGTGTATGTTTATCATACAACATATACAATGAATTGACTCACATGAAAATTCTATAAGGAAAAATTAAATATGTCTATGGGAAAGCTCATATGATGATTATGTAAGTGGTCCTTAAACTTAAGATCACTAAATTATCTTATATAAAAAATGTTATGTTTTGATCTTCTTGCATGTTATCTTAATCAAGATAACGAAGGGGAAAACCTGGAGTATAACTTGAGCTATATGAAGGTACTTGAGTGATTAAAAGAGGATTTATCACCATAAGTAAATTAGGGAAAGTGTTTTGTATGTTCTCAAATAGTATTGATTGTGGCCAAGGTGAAATGAGATTTGAAAAAAATCTCAAATCTTATTCAAATAATTAATGACTAGAGAAAAAAAAAACATTATTTAACATGACAAATATATTTTATGCTTTAATATTAAATCAAAACATTATTGATAAATGATATTATTACACTAAGAAACCAATCACTAAAAGTTGAAGTCAAAACACTAATAATTTCTCTAATATTTAAAGGATCATAACACGTTTCTAGATGATGCATATGATCTTTAAATATAAATTAATCAATTGTTAAATTGATAATAAATTAACTTATTTTATTTAATTATAAATATAATTTATATTTGGGTCAATATATTAAGAACCTAATAGATCACACAATTAAAAATCATTAGTAAGAAATTAAACAAAGATAATTAATCAATTGTGACTTGATTGAAAATAATTTTAGAAATTAAGCACTGGAATATATTCAATTCAAGGATTATAATTTTAGTCCTAAAATAATCAAGTAGTGACTTGATTGATTAAATTTCTAAAATTATCCTTAAATAATATATGATTATTATGTAAGTGTCAAATTGATATTTTATCAATTGATATGGTTTTTCAAATTTTCCTATAAATAGTAAAGTATGTCTCTTAGTTTTTTATGTTGTTGTCTATTAGATAAAAGAACAACGCACGTTATAGAATTAAGAGTTAGCACTCTTGGCATAACAATCTCTTTCTTCTAAATAGAGATTTAATTTCTTATTTTATAGCTCGTGTGGATCACAGTTAGAAGCCAAATAGTTGAATGACTTGTGATAACTTAACCTTTAAAAAAGTATTCAAAACTAAAGAAAATCAAATCATCAAGTAATAAATTATTAAACAACTTTAGATTTGTCTAACAAGATCCTAGATACTCCAACATAATTTTATTTTATTTCCCTCCACCTATATTAATGTTATCTAGCATATAAAATATTGTTATAAGACCATAAAAAATTGTTTTGTAGGTTTTTATAGCATTTATGCTTAGCACCACCTTCAACTGATCAACCTCTAAAGCTTATCAGCTAACCTTGGAAAGGCTCATGATCTTTTAAAGTTTTCTCTAACTTTATCAATAATACTATTTATGGAAAATTAAGCAAGAACCAATTTAGTTCCTTTTCTATCCTAATTATTTCCATATTTGACAACCTATAAACTATAGGATATAAGAGAGTGATATATTTTCTTATTGTAAGTACATCTTATATACATCTCCAATAACTAAACAAAAAAAACAATAATGTTCACAAAGACTTTATTAGTTATCCAACATAAATCAAGGCCTTAATTTTTACTCTACAATTACTTTACCACCTATATCCCTAGTACATATAAACAACTTCAATTCAAGGATTAAATTGGTCAAATTGATATACAAGAATGCAAAAGAAAGAATACCATTTGTACACCACATATAAAATTCATTCTAGTTGTTATGAAATTTTTTCTCTAAATGGACACACCAAACATAACAAAGGCACGTCCAAATACAACTTAATATACAATCATCATTAGTAATGTCACCTCTTATTAAGGATTTCTCGTGATAGTATGGATAAAAAAAACCTAGATGAAATCTCATTCTATAGTAATAAAGACCTTTAATGCTGAAATACACAACCATTACCATGTGAGAGGTTCTTTGTTTTACTAAACAGATGTTGGATACTCATATCTCTAAATATTATAATCATTAAAATAAACCTTAACAATAACAATGTGCTTATATACTTAAAAGAACATATGTATAATGTGTGTCATAGTTTAGATCTCATTGATATTTTCATGTTATAAGAATGGTTTAAATGATCAAAACACTTACACTAATTTAAGGAAGCAAATAAAGAGAGAGAGAGAGCAATAAAAAGGGAGTTCACAGCAGCTTGGGGGAAGAAGAAGAATAGTGGTTGGAAATATTTGACTATGAGCTTTTCAAATCTCATTTTGGCGATTAGTAAAGACTTTTAACCTCATTTTAAGTGAGATTAATTTATTTTTGTATTAAATTCATGATTTTTTAAGTTAAGGTTCATAAATAAATATTGAGTCTATTGTGGAATTGTTGTGAAATGATGAAATTGAGTTAGTGTAGAGTTAGAATAACCTAAAACATTGAATAATTAGGAAAAACTCTTATGTGTTTGGGAAAAAAGAGTTTGGTTACTTAAATGAGATTGTTGATTTTAAAGAAAATGATATGGGTTAATGTATAATGAAGGCTTATGATGGGAGATTTACATTTTATCTAAATTATGTTATTGTTAGTGTGAATTATGATAAATATTTATGGTGATATGGATAGGAAAATATTAGTATGTTTTTTTTCCAAAAGAAAGGAATATAAACATGCAAAAATAGAGTTGAATTTAAGTGGAAAAAATAATAATATAATTGTAGAAAAGGTTTAAGAAGGGTTCCAGCTAAAAGGGAATGGATGGAAAATGAATATGATTATTCTAATGTTTGCAATATATATATATATACACACACACACACACGATTCCCTTGAAATAGTTTTGACTATTTTATATGAAAAATGAATTAGGTTGATTGGTTTTTAGAAGGTTATATTTAAAGATGTTATACTACATATAAAATGAAAATGGTTGTTTTTAATTATGAGATGTCAATTGGAAATGCTTGGTATTTTATTGAGCTCGTAAATGAAAACTAGATAGTTTTATCTCTTAAATCTCAAACAAGATTAGCTCATGAAAATTATAAAATTTGGAATAGGTTCTTTCATAGAAGTTATAACTAACAATGTTATCTTTTTAACAAGACTAACTTAGCTTAATTTAGAGTTATATATAGGTAAAAATATGAGGGAAAGCCTGAATTGTAATGGACAATTTTGATAAGTAATGGGTATTTTAGGCTTATAAATGGTAGAATTGGGTTTTCCTTTCTTTATAAGAAAATATAGTTTTGTATTTTAGCTTACAGAGGAAACAAGCCATATTTGAAAGTGAATATAAACCTTATTTATGATTTAAATGAAAAATAATGTTCTTGAATTGTTAAATTAAGTTGGTTGGAAATTGACTAATTTCTACTTTATTTATAAATTATTATTGATGTAATATCTAATTGGTACATGTTGTAAGAATAAAATTTAGGTCTATATGTGTTTGTGAATTTTAAAAGTTTATCTTGTTGAATAAAATAAGAAAAAGGATTGAAAGATAAATGAAAATGAATATTCGATTAATTAAGTTGAAAGAAATCAACTTAGGTTGTTTTATATGGAATATGCGTTGCATAAAAAATAGCATTGTATGCTTGTTGATTCATAAGAGATTACAAGAGTTGTGTAGTGGTAAAGAGTTACTCTCGAGTTTTGATAACATGTAAATGTTTAACACCTAGACTTTAATAATGTTTTAAATATAATTTGAACATTTATCAATTCTTGTAGAATTGTTATGTGTAATGAGATAATTGTGTTGAGAAAAGTGAGATAATATGTACTAAAAAGGATAAAGGTTGTTAGCAAATTGATATAAGCTGTGAAAATATGATATATGTATGAATGATTATTATAGAAAATTAATATATGATGTTAGAGTTGCACTTGAGTTAAGAAAGATTAGATGTGTAAATAAAAGTGAGGAAGATGTCAATTAATAGAGTAAAAAATATATGTCTAAATGATGGAAAAAGATTGGGAGTTTTAAGTAGGAACTTGGAATTGAGAAAGTAATGTTACATTCAATTATTAAAGTAAATACTTGGTAACTCATAGAAATCCTTCTTTGCATTATCTATTTACTCTTAATTGTGTGATAGTTAATATATGAAATGCAGAATCTAATATGAGTTATATATATATATATATATATATATATATGAAACGAAAAGTATGTATATTGAAATACCATATTGTTAGCTTTCAAATGGGAAAGTTAGATTGAATGGAAATCAAGATGAGTATGTTAGATTAATTGGTAGATGAGTTTGTTGGATTTATTGGTATTCGTTAAAGAATACTAGATTATTGTCTTATGAATAAGAATGTCTAGTTGATTGATAATCAAAATAGATTTGCTAGATTGATTGATATTCTTTTTAAAACTACCATGTTGTTAGCTTCAAAATAGAAAAGTCAAATTGATTAACAACCAAGATGAGTTTGTTAGATTAATTGGTGTTTATGAAGGAATAATAGATTATTGACTTCTAAATGAGAATGTTGAATAGATTAGTAGTGACAAAAATATTTTTGAAACACAGTGACAAAAACATTTTTGAAATGCAGTGACAAAAAAAACCTAAATACCTTTTATTTTTAAAATATAACTGTGTTGTCCTCTAATTTTTTTTAATAAGATAAAAAAATGATTCCATTGCATCACCTCATTGTTAAGCCACACAAAAGTAATTTTATCTTTTTTTACAGAGCTATTACAGTGTGTTTCATGATTTTTTAAAATGTTATTGTTTGAAATTATTTTTTAATTATTTAAATATATGAATATAAAAGATAATTTTTTTAAAATAAAAATATTATTTTAATATATTGCTTTACAAAAGAAATAAAAACAACCGAATGAAAATAAAATGGTTTTTGAGCCCAGTTGTACAAGTCCAACTCGCAATTTAAAATGCACCACAAAGGCCTGAATAAGATGTGCAGGCCCCAGTTGGTAAGCAAAGATTTTCACTGCCCCAAACTTTTGACAGAAATTCAAGTTTGTGATATTTCGAAATCAGATCGAAATCAGAAACTCACTAAAATCCTAGGAAGCAAGCGCTAAACAAAACAAGCATTTCAGGTTTCTAGCTAAGCTTCTCAAATCTTGCTTCCTCCCTGACCCATTAAAATTCTTCATTTCTTTATATATATATGTATGTATATAGCAACCTAGCAAGTGCATTTGCTTCCGTTTTGTATGGTAGCATTCCAAGCAAAACAGCCTAAGAATCGTTCCTTTTTTCTTGTATAGAAAGTGGTTTTTTTTGGCGATTATAAAGTTTAAGAGAGGAAAAGCGAAGATGGGCTTGTGTTAAAATTGAATTTATTTAGCAGAAATATTCAAGTTTTTCTTTTCTCTGAGAGAGAGAGAGAGAGAGAGAGAGGAGGAGGGTGGGGAGAAATGGATGGTGGAGGAACGAGGAGGATAACGGTGAGTCCGAGGCCGTGTAATGGGAAAAGAGTTGTGGCGAAGAAACGGGGAAGGGGTTTTGGTGGCGGAGATGGGTTTGTTAATAGTGTCAAGAAGCTTCAAAGAAGGGAAATTTGTTCTAAACGTGACCGTTCTTTTACCATGACTGATGCTCAAGAACGTTTTAGAAACATCCGGTTACAGGTACCCTTTTGACTTTGGTTTCCTCGGAATTTGTCTTTACTTTTTTTATTCTTGTGGGAATTTTAGGTTTTGATTATTGATTTTACTGTTTCTTGTTTAAGGGTTTCTAACGAGCGTGTCTATTGCATCTGTCTTAATCGCGTTGATCATGAAATTTGTTTTATTTTGAGTAAGAAATGATATGGTTGTTAATGAAATTTGTCCATCAAAGTAAGAACTGGGGTTAAACCAAGATAGTTATTTATTCTTTAATTGGTGCTTCTTATTACGTCAATACTGTAATTCTCATATTCATATTTCTTAGCATCTTTTTATGGATGCTAGCTTCCTGTGATGCATTTGCTTTTGCTACTTATATACCAATGACACTATAAGCACTTGTAGTTGTAGCTAGCAATGTTGGTCTTACCAAATTGTTGCATTGAGGACACACTAGTCTTGCAAATGCATGATTGATGTTGTCAAAAGCTATATAAATGGCAATTGCGAGTGATGCATGTGGTGGTATCTGCAGAGTTTAGGGTTTTTCAGTATGATAGTTGTTGCTTTGATGAAGGTAGGTTAAAATTTGCTCTAAGAATCACCATGGTCATGCAAATCTCTTTGCTTGTCACTTGTCATAAATTTTCCTAGCAATTGACAATATTAGGAGTTCTTTGAAGATAGAATTCATAAGGAGTCAGAAATTTGATAAAGAGTGTTTCATTTAGGTAGGATTGAAATTTGGAAATATTCAGGAAGGAAGTGTTAGGATTAGTGAATGATGTCCAGACACAGAACATGGCATTTTAAAGTGATTTGGGAATTTGCTTACATCCACCGAGTGGGAAATTGTTGAGAAGTGGATACAAAGGCCCACACTCAAGCTCTATAGAAGATTGATGTAGTGGAAAGTTAAGTTTATGAATATTAGGATGGAAATGGGGATGTTTGTTCCCCCATTTTCAATATAAATACAGGCTGTATAAAAACCATTTGAATAAGCAAGTGCAGCAAGATGTAGCTGCATGAGAGCCAATCAGCAACTTGCAGTAGTAAGCACAGAGGGATAGAGAGAAATGTTATGCAACTACACAGAGTGGGAGTTGAGTGAGGTGTTCCTCCTCCTCCATTGTCGTAGATTGTAGTTTTCTCTCTATATAATGAAATTGGTTGTTACATAGATGTAGGGAAATTACCGAACCATGATAAAATGTTGTGTCCAGTGTCTAGGCATCAATCAACGATCCTAAAAGAAAGTACAGGAACCCATTGACCCCTCCCTTCTTCCATAAATCCCTACCATCTCAGTACGGTTGAAACAAGAATTTCTAAATTAGAACTTTCCAGTTCAAACCTTTGTAGACGTGTTTGAGGGCTAGTGGTGAAGAAATTTTACTTGTGTACTTGGAAATATTCTTACTTGTACCATATTCCAAGTGAGGTTTGAAACTAGAACCTGTAAATTAAAATTTTCCAGCTCAAACCTTTGCAGACATGCTTGAGGGCTTGTGATGAAGTAATTCTGCTCGCCTGTTTAGAAGCTACTTGCTTTTGCCTTCTTCACACTGAATTATTTCATGGTGAACAGAATAACTGAATGTAATAATTCAACCAGCAACCAAAAAAATATGCTATAATTACTTTTCAAGAATATAAATGTAGAAGTGTTGTGCCTTATCTCATTTAATTGTAGTGTCTATAATTGCTTTTCAAAAATATAAAGGTACTCTTAGTCTTGCTAATATGAAAACATATATTTAATATTGCATGCTGTTAGAAATACTGCATTTCTATATAACCATGCTGTATGAAAATCATAGTCATGCCTGTTGGATGCACTTTGAGCGTTCAGTTCAATCGCCACTCGTGGAATTTAATGCTAACATTGTTGGGAAATAAACTGACCACCATAATTTGTAGTGATAACTGATAAGTAGTGCACTACAAGAAGGCTCTACTGTTCATCAGTTAATATTTCTCCTATATACATGTCACCTCAACAGTTAGTGAGTGTTTGAGAGTGTGGTAGCTTCTGTTTTTGGACCCGTTTCATGTATAAAAGTATCAAATTGATGGGTTTTTTGGTGTTTTTTTTATGGTTTTGATGTGCTGATGTCAAGAATGAAAAAATATCTAAAAAAAACCATTTTGATGTATTTTCAAGTGAAAAACACTTTGAAAATCACCCTGCACCACAATACCAAACATATGCTTAATCTTGTATACACATGCTTAATCTTGTATACACTTCATTCTGCTGTGAGATGTGATCCGTGAATTTATTATAAATAGGAAGAATACGATACTTATGATCCAAAAGGTCACTGTACCATGGTACTGCCTTTTTTAAGAAAGAGGTCAAAGATTATTGAGATTGTAGCAGCTCGTGACATAGTGTTTGCTCTTGCACAGTCTGGTGTCTGTGCAGCATTTAGCCGAGGTATTGATTATCTTTCCACTGTCAGCTCTGATCTTTGATTCTCCTTGCATCAAAAAGTGGAATGGAAGCGTTATAATGTATTCCTATTGTTAATGCAGACACCAACCAAAGGATATGCTTTTTGAATGTCACTCCTGATGAAGTTATACGAAGCTTGTTTTATAATAAAAACAATGATTCGCTCATCACAGTTTCAGTTTATGCCTCAGACAATTTCAGTTCCTTGAAATGCAGAAGCACAAGGATTGAGTATGTGAATCTTTTTACACATGCCTCTGCCTCTCACCCCCTTTCCACTCACACCTCCCACCTTCAAAACTTATGTAGGAAAGACCAAGAGGAAATAAGAGCTTCTATATTTAGTGGTTTCAGTTTGTTTAGCCCTACGCTTTTATTACTAACATTGCTTTCTGTTCCAGATATATCCGAAGGGGTCAACCAGATGCTGGCTTTGCTCTTTTCGAATCTGAGTCACTGAAATGGCCTGGTTTTGTAGAGTTTGATGATGTAAATGGCAAAGTGCTCACATATTCTGCACAGGATAGGTAAGTACATCAATGGCTATATTCTATTGAAATTATAATTATTACCCAAGTTGTTGTTTTTTTTTCAATTTGACCTCTTATTTTCTCTCTTTCCATCTATCAGTATATACAAGGTGTTTGACTTAAAGAATTACACAATGTTATACTCGATAGCAGACAAAAATGTTCAAGAGATTAAGATCAGGTATGTTCCTTTACTTTCTGGCAACTTTTGATTTGCTCAGCAGCATGTTCTCAAATGCATGAGAGACGTGCATGTATGCACACATGAGGGCAAACTCATGCACTATTCCAGAGGGTTTGGAATTGCTGCGAGCATGAACTTACAGTTCTTTTGAGATTAATAGGTCGTGCACTTGATTGTAAGTCAGGGACTGCTGCATGCATTTCATGATTCTGAATGTCTTGTGTTGTTTCTTTGAGATTATTCATCAGATTTAATAATGCAAGTGCACAAGTTTAATTTCAATGTTCTGTTTCCATTGCTTCTCATGAGCTTAGACTTTCTCTTGTTTGCTTTTGTTTTTTCTCTTCAGTCCAGGGATCATGTTGTTGATTTTAACTAAAACTAGTGGCTGTGTTCCTCTTGAGATTCTTTCAATAGAGGATGGCACTGTTCTCAAATCTTTTAATCATCTCCTTCATCGGAATAAGAAGGTGGATTTCATTGAACAGTTCAATGAGAAGCTTCTTGTCAAACAAGAAAATGAGAATCTCCAGATTCTTGATGTAAGAATCATTGATGTTATCTTCCAATTGTATTCCTTCATCCATAATCAAAATAATCTGATGACCGCTTCTCTCTGTAGGTGCGCAACTTTGACCTAACAGAAGTTAGCAGAACTGAGTTTATGACCCCATCTGCATTTATATTTCTATATGAAAACCAGCTATTCCTGACTTTTAGAAATCGAACTGTGGCTGTTTGGAACTTCCGGGGAGAGCTTGTAACTTCCTTTGAGGATCACCTTTTGTGGCATCCTGATTGCAACACTAATAATATATACATCACAAGTGACCAGGATCTCATTATCTCTTACTGCAAGGCTGATTCTGACGATCCCTTGTCTGAAGGCAATGGTCAGTTTTTCAAAATTTCCACAGTTTTTCCAAGTTCATTATAACCTGCCTTTTGGTACTGAGCTGTTAGAATAAAGAAAAAATGAACGTAGCTCTAACAGGATTTGCATCCATATGCAGCAGGATCCATCAATATCAGTAATATCTTGACCGGGAAATGTCTTGCTAAAATAAAGGCAAACAACAGCTTCCCAAATGAGAATGAATGCAGTCAGGATTCAAAGAAGCACAGGCATGCCTCGAGAATTAGAAGCATAGCTGCAGAAGCTTTGGAAGACATAACTGCTCTCTTCTACGATGAAGAGCGCAACGAGATCTATACTGGCAATAGGAACGGTCTCGTTCATGTGTGGTCTAACTGATGTTTTGATTGATCTTTGTTTGCTTAAGGTTCATAATTGTTTAATCAGATGGTTGAATGAGCATGCTTCCTGGTTGTGAAAGTCCCTTGAAACTCTTTACCATTGACCACCCCTGTACCATCTTATATTGCTTTTTGGCCCTTGAAATTGATTTCCATGCACTTCGTTGCCTAACTAGTTTTTGTTTTCCAATATCGCATTCGTTCTCTCATATAGATGCTGGGATGTGTTGAATAAGTTTCGAAGGGTGGGTCATTGCTGTAGTGAGAACGCATGAAATTCTTCTCTCAGCACCATAAACATAGGGTCTTGGTGTACTGCTCACACACTGCCACGTGGGGGGGGGCTAGTTGCATCAGAACCAAATGATTTCCTGGGTCCACAGAGCCAACTTCAGTCCATGAAAACCAGAGTGGAGGTTGCAGAGGAACAATGGTGGGAAGGTGGAGCAATATATATTGATGGCATCATCTCCTTTAGTTCTAGGTTCGGTGGGGTAGGAAGGCAAAGCTAGTTGCTGCATTTTCACATGGATTGGAAGGAAAGCATAGCCATGGAGTAGATCGAATGCTTTACGATTTGCCAACCTTTTGTATCTCTTCACCTGTGCATTTGACGTGAAACCTAGGTAAGTTTTCAGGCATGGTACAGCAAGCTAGTCACTAGTAAGTACATACATACATACATACATATATATGTATATATATATATATATATTAAGATAATAAGAGATTGCTTGCTATGTTGGTGTTTGTTGATTCCTTAACAACCCGAAAAATATTGTTAAATGACAAAAGAGAGTGGAATCTGCATTAAAACAAGGACAAGTTGAAAGCTTGAGCTTGAAAATTTAAAAGGGTGATGGCAAATTTGGAGGCAAGCAATGGTTGGTGATTTAAAAACGCAGGGAAAAGGGAGAGAATCGATGTGAAACTATAATTAAATAAAGAATACACAACTTTAAACAATTTCAAATCTCTTGATGATTGATTAATAATGGACGGAAAGAGAGAGAGAGACAAGGACAGAGAGTGCCATCACACATCATCATTACGTGTTTTATCACTGTGCAAGTATTATTTATACACAATTCCAGGGTTTATTTTATCACCGTCTTTTAAAAACATCATTTTAATATATTTTTAAATAAAAAAATATTTTATAAAACAACTTCAACTATTCTCGAACATAAACTTAGCAATCAACGGGCACCACAGCTACACTCACTAATAGTTTGTTTTTTCTTGGAGCTAAACCAATACCAAGGATGTTGAAATAGTAAAAAAAATAGTTTTAAATAAAAGATTTGCAATAAAAAAAATAGATTTGAAAGATGAAAAAAATAGAAAGAGGATATGATTGGAAAAAAATAGAAAGAGGATATGTTTTCAATAAAAAAAATAATAATAAAAAGAACAAGGATCAAATCTGGAAAAAAAAACAAATTGAAGTGATGTTCTTAAAATTTAAAGGGTTAGACATGAGAGTCGAGGAGGAGAGACAATAAAAAGAGAAAAAATAAAAAAGATTGTCGACGCCAAAATATATTTTAGTAAGTCACACATACTATTTAAAAATGAAATGACCAATGAGATGATCTGAACATTTCCTTAAAAATGAAAATTACTTTTAAGGATAATTTAGTTATTTTATTATGTTATAAGAATATGAAATGATGGAATGATCAATTTGAAAATGACTAGTGAACCTTGTAAATGAACTATAGTACTCCTAATAGCAAGTCCAATGATTGATGAATAAAATTGTTATTACACTATTTCAAACCACCAAATTATAGTTCTACATTCACAGCGCAACACCAAGTCTTGATTATTATTTTAATTTTTTTAGTATGCATAATTATTAATTAAAAATATTATTTGACAGGTTAATCAGAATTTAATTAACTTGACCTTAACTTAAATCAAGTTAAGAAAATCAACTTATAACTTGTTTAGTATTGTGATAGACATTACTTTCAAAAATACTTTTCATTTAAACATACATCAAAATAATTTTAAAAAAATCAATATATCAAAAAATCTGAAAACACACAAAAAATAATTTGAAACAAAAAACAATAATTTGAAGTAAGGAAAAAAATACTTTTTAAATTTTTTCAAAAATATTTTTAAAATGCAAAAACAAAAAGCAAGCTCTTAGCGTGTTTGATATCGTGGCGAATGATATTTTTATTTAAAAATATATTAAAATAATATTTTTTATTTTATTTATTTTTGACATCAACCTATCAAAACCATGAGGAAGCAATAAAAAAATAAAATCATGTTTTTTCAAGTAAAATATTTTTTTAAAATGCACCTAAAAGCATAAGTTAACTACTCCAAAACACTTTCTGGAATTAAACCCAATAATAATAATAATAATAATAATAATATATTTTAAGGATAAAACAAAACACTTTTTAATTATTAGTTTAACCCTTCAAGATTCTCTCAACGCATTCTTAAATGTTCTAGATTTTTTTATATGAGAGTAAATAATATATTATTTAAGTGGTTTAATGATACTAAATGTCATGTTATATTAATTTATAATAAAAATATAATTTGATTCAATATAAATATGCTAATATTTTATCGTGTTTTCCAGAAAAGTGCCATATATTATTTATATATATATTGATTCTAACTCCACAGAAATTGTTTTTGGCAATATATATATATATATATATATATATATATATATATATATTTATGTATTTATATATAGTCCGAGGAACTTCTTATCACTGGAAAAAAAAATTGAATTTTTTATTTTAAATTAAAATATTTTTATATGTTAATATCATAAATAATTTTTAAAATAATAAAAAAAACATTATTTAATAAATTTTAAACAAAATATTCTTACCAAAACAATCTTAACAATAATCACAATCAATCATCTATTCATAGACGAAAATAAAAACATAACCAAATGGTATTTTCGAAAATAATATATTAAAAAAAAAAGTGTGGAAAAGCAGCAAAGTTTTGCGGAGAATACGATGGAGGACAGATGTGTCCCTCCCTCCCTCTCTCTCTCGCTTTACTAAGCCATGCTTTGTTGTTTAAAGCTCTTCTTACCGTAACAGAAGTAGTTAGCTGTGTGTCGTAATATCTGGAGTTACTGCCATCTCTCTATCCTCTCTCTTTTGGAGTATAGTAGTGGGAGGAGGAGCTCTTTTTCACGTTGGAATAAAGAATAAAGAAAGAAAAGCCACACATCCACACATGGCATTGAGATTTTGAGCATTAGTTGGACTAAGCTCCTCCCCCTCCTTCATCAAGATCTCTTGCTATCCAACCCCATTGAGATTTTGAGCTCATCAGCTCCCTTGTCGTCTCTCCTCTGTTCTTCATTCATGGTGAGTTAACTTCTTCCTTTCTTTTTTCTTTTATACTCAAATGGGCCCTTTTCTTTTCGGTTGGCAGTTCCTTCTCTTCTCTATTTTCTTACCTACCACTACTGCCATTATCTGTAACGCACAAGCTCTCTCAATCTCTATGCTTTGTTGTAGCAGTGAGCTTCTCTTTAGATTTTAGGTGCCCTTTGCCTTGACTGTAAAACTCACTGTCGGTGCTGAATGGTGGGGTGCTGACTCTTCTTTTCTTTATTCAATTTTTTTTCTTTTCTTTCTTTGTCCTGTTGTTTATTGTTGGAAAGAACATTTCATTGCCTAGATCTGATTCAATGCTTATTTTTCTAGTAAAAGTTAGTTACTTTGCTCTTAATTATGCTGGCTCAGATCAGCTAAAATAATAAATAAATCTCCCTTCTTAGTTTCACCTAACAGAAGGTTGCTCCTTCATTTGTTTTGGTTGGCTAAACATTTATATGCTTTTTATCTTCTTGTTCAGTCTCAAGTCTGTGTATCAGTGAGTGCTGAATTTTGAATTTTTTCATTGGGTTTGAGAGCATTTTGCAAGTAAGTAGATGATGAAGCTGTTATTGGGAATAATTTTTATGTTTGTCCTACAGTGAATCACTTTCATTGTATCAATTTAAAGTGGGTGTCTACATCTTTGTGTCTCAATCAGTCACTTTATTGTCTCTATTTATTATTGATGTTGGGTTCAATGTTATAACAATCTGACTTTTACTTCGTAGCTTTCATGTTCAATGCAATTAAGATTTTTAATGGATATCTTTATTTTAATCTCTTCATCCGTGCACAAATTTTCTGGGATTTAACTATTTATTTATCCTTCTTGTTCTTGCATCTCCTTGTCCTTTTTCTTTGAGCTTGTTGTTTTGTCAGTCTTGAGTTCTGGTATTTTTCAATAAATAAAACTGACAGTACATATAACAGAAGATCGAGAATTCTAGTTTCATTGATGTGCATATTTTAGATCCATAGGAAGCACTCTATTTTTCTAATACCTGGTAAAGTAATGCATATGCTTGAAAAGTAAGTTGAAGCATAGCACGATGTGAGATTGGTCTTTTGTTTTTCTGCAAAGGTGAAGTTTTCTTTCTTTTCAGGTTCTTATGATGGACAGTGGAATAGATCCTGATGCATCTCTTGATTATGCTACTATTCAGATCTTTCCAACTAAAAACAGGTTAGTTGTTTTTGCATAAACATTGTTTAAGCATTTCAACTAGGATGCTTTATATCGTTAAACAGTTGGATAATTTAAGCTGACTAGTTGTCACTCTGCCTTGTTGGCTTGCGACCTTGACTGCTGACTGTTGATAGAAATAGCTAGGACGTAATGAAGTTGTGAAACATAGTCAGAACTACCTGTTATTTGAGTCGTATGGACATTTTAATAGCCTTTCATGCATAATTAGTCAGCATTGCTAGTCAAAGAGACTGAAAATATTGCATTTAAACCAGAGAAAGTATATAGTGAGCTGTATTTCTTTCATTTCATTCATCTAGACGGTGTGTGAAAGCACAGATTCATCTATGTAAGAGACTGCAGGATTTTGTAGCACCCATGCACAAATTCATCTATGTAAGAGACTGCACCCATGCACAAATTCATCTATGTAAGAGTCCGCAAGATTTTATAGCACCCATTATATAATCCATTTTTTCTTCAGCTCAAAGGAAAAAATGATTTCCCAGTCCAAGTGCATGGCTTTGCTTCAAGAACCACCATTTCATATCAAAAGAAGTCGAAGTATCAAACACTGATGTTTGCTCACTGAGAAATGGAACCCACATTATATCTAGATCATCCTTTGAAAAGCCCTTTATAAGTAGTACAAACATTGAGTAATCCTGTCAATATTCAAGAGGTATACAATGCTTTGCCTAGCACTTCTGTACATGAAATAAATATGGTTACTAATCAAGTAAATCTATTACTGTGCCAACCAGGTTTCAGGATTTTTTGTCTTTTGAGTGTGGTGTGGTGTGTTGAAGTAAGAATTTTCTAGTTTTGTGGCTCTACTTTCATTTGTTAGTTAGCTTTGTCCTTCATCTAAAGCATGGCCCATTGATGGCATCCATCATTCAAGTTTGATAGATGTTTAATCTCATCCCTTACCATTTATAGGTATTCCTTTTCATTCTCTTTTAGTGAACCCCTCTAACATATCTACTGCTAGTTTAGGTACGAGATATTTGTTTGCGGTGATGATGAGGTCGAGAAATTAGCTGTTGGCCAGCTGGAGCAACTCTTGCCACATCTGCCAGAAGTAAATAAATTGTACGCTAAAGGAACTAATGCTATCTTCAAACTCCAAGTAACAGGAGAACTCGGCAATGCACCATGGTTCACAAAATCTACTTTGAACAGGTTTTTGTAACTTAGTGTGCATTTTGCGTTCTGTTTATGTTTGAATTAAATGTGGGTGCTTGTTTGTTCTGTTATTAAAATAATTATAATTCTTCTCAGATTCCTGAAAATTGCTAGTTCAGTTGATTTAGTGAATACCAGCAAGACTATTGAGGGTGAGATCTCCCAATTGGAGGAAGTCAGAAAATTTCATCTTTCTTTATCTGCTCAGGTCAGCTCCTGTGTCCTTTCATATAATATATTATATTGCCTAGAGTGTGTTGTTAACAAAAAATTTCTTGTCAGGGGCATCAGGACCATTCTAAAAGAGGGGAAACAGGTAACTTGTTCAAAGAAACATGGAAGTTGACAATTGCTTTGTTATTCTGGATTCTGGAAAGTATACTTATGTGAAATATATAATCAAACAATCTTCTTAATGGTAATTTTCCATTGCCAACAAAGGGATTTCTGAAACAAATCAGTTGAAGATCCAATGTGGTTTCTATCACTTCATCTGTAACAAAATCATGGCAATAAAGTTGTTTTATAAGCAGTGGGATATATGGAAATATAGAATGTGCAAGATAGTCATCAACTTGGTAGTTCTAAAGTACTCATTGTCAGTCATCAACTTGGTGGTTCTAAAGCACTCATTGTCACTGGCTGGCCACACCATCTCCATCGAAGACAAATAAGCTGTTTTTCATCTCAAATTGTAAACATTGTGTCTCCATGAGCTAAACTTGTTTTTGCAGCTGATTATCCAGTTCATACCACATTTATCCTTGACATAAATTCATAATGGTAGCATCATAGGATGTCCAAGAATATGTCGACTTCAGTGCCATATCAGTATTAGTTAGCTACTATGCTCTGTGGATGTATTGGCTTAAAACAATGTGATATTTGTATTGAATCGGCTGAGATCTGAGTTTCAGTTTTTATCTAGTATTTATTGTACATCTTTCCTTATTTGACAGATGGCCATGACTCAATTGAGACAGAATCAACAGTCAAAGTAATTGCTTTTACCTCCTTGTTTTATGAGTTCTCTCTTATTTGTACATTTGATTAGGTGATTGTTGTGAATATTATAACAACTAAAATAAGTTGTTTGGACCTATTTAGGCTGAAGCAAAAGTTGCACTATCAGATTCTTCAAGGTAAGTTCTTCTGATTGCTTGTATTTCCAATGAGCTTCTTCTATATGAGCTGCATGTCCTCTAAGCTATAGACGATTATATTGCCAGAAATGAATTGCTGCGAGCTATGGACCTGAGGCTTACTGCATTAAAAACGGAATTGGCTACAGCCCTAAACCATGCTTTTGGTGCTGCCTGCTCCAGTAAAGAAATCACGTATTTGGTAGAATTTTGTGATTATTTTGGCGCAACAGATCTAAAGTAAGTCACCCACAAGAACAAATTGTGCATAGGTGGTCTAAATTCGTAGTTGCTACAATTTTTTTTGTAGATGCAGCCTCTCGTTACTTTTAATGTTTATTTTAGTCTTTCAATGTATTTAAGATTATATTTCTGACTCTAAATCTCATCTGGTATGTATAGGAATTCTTTTTGCAAAATCTTAGAATTGAGCCAAAAGGGTGAGGCAGATGCACTCCTAAATGATCACAAGCTTTCTTCAACAATTGACAATGCAAGTAAGATGGATGAGGATACTCCAATTTCAAGACCTGTATATTCATTGCCACCAGTAAAATATGGTGTTTCACCGGCAAAGGCTGCCCAGGTTGAGCGACAGAGGTCAACTGACAGTGAGGAGTCTTCAGATTCGAGTGATGAAAATAAAAAATCTGCGGAAAGAAGTCGAGCTCTTTCAAGATCTGCAGTACCCAGAAGGTCAGCATCTCCAATGCGGAGGGTTCAAATTGGGAGAACTGGCTCACGCAGGGCAGCTGCACTAACAATTAAGAGCCTGAACTTTAATCCTACCAGAGAAAGGATGTCATCTCATAGAGATGTAGCTGAAATTAGTAGTGAGGAGGAAGGATCTGAACAAACCAGTAAGAAACCTGAAAGTAATATCCGGAGGATGAGTGTTCAAGATGCGATCAATCTTTTTGAAAGAAAACAGAAGGATCAAAGCATAGACGACCTAAAAAAGAGCTTGTCATCGAACATTTCTCTCAGTACAAGTAAATCAGTTTTAAGAAGATGGAGTTCTGGTGTTGCTGAAAGTTCCAGTCTCTGCCAACAAGAACTTAGTTCAGAAGACTCTGTTCCTCTTCCTTGCAATGATATTGCAGATACGGAAATCTCAAATAATTTGGTTGAAGAAAAATTAGAGTCTGATTTTACATCAGGAGTTCAAAATCCTTCTGAGATTGCTGAAGTTGATGTTGAGTTGGAGAGATGGGAAGAAAAGAAACAGCTTGCAGTAGATGTTGAAACAGATGCTAATGCAGCCCAAGGAAAGGAAAGAAATGGAAGAACAGCAGACTCAGTGGAATGGAGTCGACAAAAGGAAGCAGAGTTGAATGAGATGTTGATGAAAATGATGGAAAGCCAGCCTGTGAAAACCCAAAAGCCAAAAACTGTCAAAAAACAAAATATCCCTTCTGAGCAGAGGGGTGGATTTTATGATCACTACAAGGAGAAGAGGGATAGGAAACTTCGAGGAGAGAATGCTGAAAAAAGAGCAGAGAAAGAAGCGCAATTTAGAGCAATGCAGCACATTCTTGATGTGAGAAAAGCTGAAATTGCTACCACAAATGTGAAGGATGCTGGTAAGAAGCATCCACCAAGCAAACCCCAAAAATCACTCAAGAATCCATCTCAATCTGCAGATCTCCGAAAAGACAGCCTAAAATCTTCTGTCACAAAAAAGGTTCCGTCTAAAACAACGACCTTGCCTGCCACTCGTAAGTCATGGCCATCAACACCACCAACCAGAGGGCCAGTATCATCTCCATCTAAAACTCCTCCAGGAATCTCATCTGTTGGTACCACACCAAGGAGTCGAAAATCCGGGTCAACAATATCACTTCCTCAATCAAATGCTAAAGTTGAAAGATCCCAGCCACAGCATAGAAATGTAAAGGAAACACGAGCTGATGCTAACAAGAGCTTAAAGGGGGCAAAAGAGAAGACACAGCGAACTGTAACAAAAAGTGGAAAAACAACAAAAACAAAATCTGCAGCAGTTACTGAAGATAGTTCTGCTATGGTTCCATCAAAGCCTAGTTTCTATAATAAGGTTACCAAGAAAAGCACTGTTGTTCCGGTTGAATCGAAACCCTTCCTCCGCAAGGGATCTAGAAGTGGCCCTCCCATTGTGAACAAGACAAAAGATTCTTCCCAGCAGGAGGAGTCTTCTGTAAACTGTGGGAGTGTGTCAGAAAGTCAAGAGAATGAGGTGGTTGTTAATGCTTCTGTCCAGGTTAGTGAGCATAGAGATCAGGATAATGTGGTAGTGAGTCATTTTGGTGCTTCTATGGATTCTGAAATAGTGGGAAATATCGATCAGAATTCTGGTGAGGTGGAGAACTTCAAAGAGCTTGCCACTGATGTTGATGATGGCTTCAAAGATATGGTTCAATCTTCGGCAAACTTCCAGTCCCAAGAAGATTCAGTTATCTCTCCCAGTGCGTGGGTGGAAATACAAGAGCAAGAGGACCTGCCTAGCTTACATGGAGATGACACAACTCAACTTAGCCCTCCAGTCCATGTTGCACCTGTGGGATTTCCTAGTCAGGGTGTTCGTCATTCTCTTTCTCAGATGCTGCAAGAAGACAACAACAGTGAACCTGATATTGTGGAGTGGGGAAATGCTGAAAATCCTCCTTCAGTGGTCTACCAAAAAGATGCTCCAAAAGGGTTGAAGAGGCTTTTGAAGTTTGCTAGGAAGAGTAAAGGAGATGCAAATATGACAGGTTGGTCTAGCCCTTCTGTTTATTCTGAAGGAGAGGATGATGGTGAGGAATCTAAAGCTATCAATAAGAGAAACACTGACAATCTTCTGAGAAAGGCAGCCCATCATTCAAAGGACAGCGGGCAGCAACAGACATCTTTCTTTGAAGGATATGACAGAAATGTGAATGCCCGTGAACTTCTGCTGGGTACTTTTGCTTCTTAGCTTTAGCAATTCTTTATCCTTGTCTGTCCTTTTTCAATAAAAAAATGGATAATTATTGGTGATCTGTTTTTCTTTCTTCCACATGCTAACTTTTTAATTTGGCATTTATAACATGTATATGATATTCTGGATGCAGCTCAATCAAACACAAGTTCGCATCAGTTGCACAAGGGCCATGTATCAACCTCAACCTCTACAACTAAAGGTCAGTTGTGATTCTTTTTGGCTATACTGTGTTCTTTATTGGTTTTTCCTTTTCCTTTCATGTACTCTAGTGTAGTCTGTAGTTTTTTTTTTTTTTTTTTGTCTCCTGTTCTTCAGTAGTGATTTAAGTAGACTTTGACATCCTCTAATATTTTTGTCTCAGCAACAAGGTCATTCTTCTCTCTTTCAGCATTTAGGGGCAGCAAGCCAAATGAGACCAAGTTCCACTGATGTTGGGATGAAAGTAAAATATCGGTCGCATGTTTTCTCCTAGGAGCAACGTACAAGGCTAGACTTGGGCTCGAGGAAAACTATTCCTTCATCTTCACTCACAGTTCCAGTCTGGTTCTGCATGAATTTCCACAGGGCTGGACCATCCATGTGTTCCATACTGACCAAGGGTATTGCATATAGAGCAGATGTCTACTAGTATCAGTAAATGTATGCGGATCATACGGATTCTTGCATTTTAGAAACTCAGTTGAGAATGTCAAATGCTAATGAGTCCATTAACATCTGACCAATTTGTTTGTCTGTAGTAATTCACTTCATTGTATGATTTTGAAGTTGAAATCTTCGAGGTTTGACTTGTGTTTACAGCATGTATGCAGCTTGTTTGTGTTATCACATGGATGCTTCGCGGCTAAAGGAAGCGCATTCCTTGAGCACTAATCAAGACCATTTTTTTTTTTTTTGAGAACAAAGATAAACTAGGATTGTTGCAAATCAATTTCCAAAGAATAGTGGTTCATTTAGCAGATTCTTTACACCATGTACCAAGTAGAATTTTATGCAATACAAGGGTAGATGGATACATTATCCAAATACAATTTGGAGGACAGAAGGGAGAATAAAAAAAAACATGCCTCAGGAAATTTGTATCACTAGTTATATAGAAGCTGTTTGGGAGGGCGTTTGAAACGCCGTTTCCTCTTTTTTTTTTCTCTTCATTTTAAATGAATTTTTTTTGGTATTTTTAAATCATTTTGATGTGCTGATGTCAAAAATAATTTTTAAAAAATAAAAAAAATATCATTTTGATGTATTTTTAAATGAAAAACACTTTCAAAAGCAACCGCAACCGCCCTCCCAAACAGGCCCATAATCACATTAAATAATAATGAATCATGCTTGTTATTCATTTTCTAAGTTTACCCTGTTGGCAGAAACAATTAAACATACGAGTTTTATATAATATAAAGGTAGATGAATACGTTATCCAAATGCGATTTGCTAGATGGCATGCTAAACATATGAATTGGAAACGAAACAAAGCAGCACAAATTGTTTAGAAAAAAAACAGCGAAAGAGCACTTTAGGTCGTGGCCTACCAGGGACAGGGGAAGGGACTTGTTCTCTTCTTTTGTGTCTTTTTCTGTGTATATTTGTCATCTCTGTAGTATCTTATTTGTCCATTAAGCTTGTAGGATATTTAAAAATTAGTTGTGGTACGCATAAGCTGACCTGAACACTCCAATTATAAAAAAAACAACCAAAGAAAAAGGAATTGTCGCTCAACTTTATCTACAACTTTATGGAGGGTATTATCTACAACTTTATGGAGGGTAAATATTAAAGAAAAGCAACCTGCAAGAATTTTAGATAGGTAAGAAAAATGAAAATCATTAATTATTTCTATTTTGGTTAAATTGCTCACTAGCTTTTGGCAAATGGCTATACTCTTCTCCAAGAGTCCAGACGTGATGACAAAAAACTTGAGATCTACACAAAATATCTTGAGTTCGAGTTAGGACGTGTACCACTTGTAAGAACCTAAGACAACTAGAGTTTTACTTGTTTATCTAGACCCATAAAATATGTTTTCTGGATGAGATTTCCTCGAATAAAAAAAAAAAAAAAAAAAGGCTATACTCGCCTTGCTACAATAGCCAGGAAACTGCAATATTTGTTTTCCTTTGACTTCATTACCCTTTAATATTTGATTATAGGATCTCTGTATTCTCATTATGTAAGCATGTGGTCTTAAAAGAAATCACAAAAAGAAGGGACCAAGAGAGACATGGGCTTCTCGTCACTAGCAGTAGCTGAGCTTCCCCTTCTCTGTTCATTAGTAAACACACAGAGGGAAAGTTTTCTGTGTCAGCAAAGGAAACATGGCCACGTAAATTATTACAAGAAGCCCATCTTCTGCAACATCAAGTCTAATATTACTGCTACTGCCACCGGCAGTAATAATACTGCCACTGCTGGTTCTCCTTCATCCTCATCTTGTGGTGGAAAAGTCTTGGAGATTAGAGAGATAGATGAAAGATGCAGAAAGTGGATGTGGAAGGGGAAGTTCTCCATCAATTACTTTGTTTCTTGTAATTCTGATTCACAGTCAAGCCCTGGACCTCCTCTTCTTCTTGTTCATGGCTTTGGTGCCTCCATTCCTCACTGGCGCAGGTTCGTTGATTTCTGAAATAATATAGCCACATATTATCTGCACACCCTTATCTTGATAACATGCTTTCTCTGCCAATAGCCACCAACTATTTTAGCCACACACGATCATCTCCAGTAATCACCAAGAAGATAGTGGTGATATGGTGCGGGGTCAAATTCAAGAAAATCCATATGCTCTGAGAACTTTTCTTTTATTAACCTTTTTGCTGTTCATAAGATATTTTCACGATTATCATTGAATGTCCAGGCTACCTTTAGTGGAGATCAAAGAAAAACATTGCCATATTCAATTATGAAGATTGAAAACTACTGCTGATTGTTCTAATCATATTCAAATCGTAATGATAGAACCATATTTCATTGGTTTAGCAAGAATTAACAATATGAAACCGAAGCATAGTTTAGTAAAAGAGTCTTAGTCTGCCTACCACCCCCCTTGTCTTAATTAATATGTTTTCTATCCACACCATTGAGGTTTTTATCAGGAATATCGATACATTGGCAAAAAACTATACAGTCTATGCTGTCGATCTTCTGGGGTTCGGTGCTTCGGATAAGCCAGAAGGGTTTTCATATACCATGGAAGAATGGGCTCAGGTACTCCATTATCAGAAGTTAAGTTGTCTTATATTTTATAGCGAGCATTTTCTTAACCTTGGGAAAATGTTAACCTGCTAATTATGGACTCGCTGTGCAGTTAATCTTAGATTTCTTGGATGAAGTTATTCAGAAGCCAACTGTGCTGATAGGGAACTCTGTTGGAAGTTTAGCTTGCGTAATTGCAGCCTCAGGTAGTTGAAGCTGTACATTTTGTTTACAGAGAAGATATTTCATACGAAACTATCCATTGCACAAACTCATCCGTGGAGTCAAATCTATGGTTTTCCTCATGCCCACAATACTTTCTGCAATTATAGAATCTAGTCATGCTCTTGTTCGAGGGCTTGTGCTGCTGAATTGCGCTGGTGGCATGAACAACAAGGCGATTGTGGATGATTGGAGGATCAAACTGTTCCTGCCTCTGCTCTGGTTAATTGATTTTCTGCTGAAGCAAAGGGCAATTGCGTCGTTGATCTTTGAGCGTGTCAAAGAGAGGTATGCCATGCATTTTCACCAATTATACTACAGAAATACAGCAGTGACTGAGAAAATCTAAAATATGTCGTCTGATGGGTGCAGAGATACTCTGAGGAACATTTTATTGTCTGTTTATGGAAACAAGGAATCCGTGGATGAAGACCTTGTAGAGGTAACATAGATTATTCGTATAGATTATCTGTTGATCTACCAAAACATCTACTCAGTATTAAATAATAATACAAATCATATACTGTGACCTCACTTAACAACTTAAACTACTTTTAGATAAGATGGTTACTTGACATGGTATCAGAGCTTTGTTGACCCAGTGGTCAAGAATTTGAATCTCACAACCCCCGTTCTATGTGATAAAAGTCAAGCACAAGGTAGTGTGGGTCTGTGTGCAAGTTTCAAGCCCAAAAAACTTTCATTTGAAGGTGTGTGTTAGAGAATAATATAAATCATATCCTGTGACCTCACTTAACAGCTTAAACTTTTCGGTAACTTCAGTTTTCTGATGGAAACTTTCAGATTATCAGAGGACCAGCATGCGATGAAGGGGCACTTGATGCTTTTGTTTCAATTGTGACAGGGCCACCGGGGCCAAACCCGGTGACACTGATGCCGGGACTCTCCATACCTATTCTAGTTCTCTGGGGCGATCAAGATCCGTTCACGCCCATTGATGGACCTGTTGGTAAATATTTCTCCTCCCTGCCTTCTCAGCTGTCAAACGTGAGCCTTTGCATGCTGGAAGGGGTTGGACACTGTCCTCATGATGACAAACCAGACCTGGTCCATGACAATTTGCTTCCTTGGTTGGCTAGTCTTGCTGCATCGTGACAATTTTGCATCCTAGAGTTTATGTATATTGGAATTTAAGAAGCTTATAATCCCTGGCTAGTTTCTATAGAAAATTATGATACATATGTTATGCTGCTGTTATCAAAAGCTTGTGTATTCTTATGTGGTTTAAGATTTTTGGAATAAACAGGAAAATAAAAGGTTGTAATTTCAAAGCATTTCGTCTTAAGGTTATTTAGAGGCTCTAATTTTTTGTTTACAGCATTTCTGCTTTGCTTTTGTGTGAATCACCATGAATTTGGAGGATATCCCAACTTGACCAAACTGAACTTGACACTCGTCTGTTTGGAAATGTGGTTGAGATTGTTTTTAAAAGTGTTTTTTATTCTGAAATGTATCAAAATGATGTCTTTTGTTTTTTTAAAATTATTTTTAACATCACCACATGAAAATGATTTAAAAACACTATTTTTTTTAATTTAAAGTAAAAAATAAAATAAAAATTCAATTTTTTTCAAAAACGCTTTTGAAAAGCAGTGCTAAACACCTTCATATATTAATGTCAAAAATAATTTTTTTTTAAAAAAAACATGATGTTCATGAACTAATATTGACCCTGACATACATATCACAATACCTGGAATGATAAGTTCAAAAAGCTTCGAGTTCTAGCCAAGGGCAAAAGCTGTTTTTGAATCAATCAACCATATTTTTTATGTTCTATCTTGCAATGCTAGGAGTTAAATGCCTCCATTTACAAGTGTTTTCCACCCATGCTGTTTCTTTAGAGACAGTTTATAAGGGAGCTTTAGTCAAAAGATTTCAGTTGAGGGTTTTATGTGTGTATATATATATATATATATGGACCCGACTACTGTTTTCAACTACTAGATAAGCTATTTATAATGTTATAAAGATTAGGTTTCATATAAATTATAAATCTAACTCCTATACAAAATGTTTAAGAGAGATTAGATTTTACAACTGAATCTTAGTATGATTTTTTCTTTTTATTGTGTGCCTTCTCCTAACAATTTTAGGTTATAATGTTAAAACTCTAATTATACATTTACCAACATTAACTACTAAAGACTCATTTTATAATAGGACTTGATCATCGACCATAAATTGAATCATCATCTTATTGATTGATGGTGAATCTTAGCTATCTTAACTGGTTTTCTAAGAAACATAAAGTAAATAACTACTTCTATTGATCAAATGACATGTGGTTGTTTATTTCTAGTACACATAGTTCCCTCTAAATTTATTTATTTAGAATAAATGAAGGAATATTAACTTTTCTAATTTTTAAATTGATTGACGTATTAACCATTATTAACATGACAAATCAAGCACTCTTATTTTGAAATATCAACCACATTTTGTTTCTTGACATGTCAATCAACTAAGCAATTATAAAATCAAGTGGTGTTTGGCTTTGGTTCAATATTTGACTTTATTTGGTATGGTTAACCTTTACCTTTTCCTTTTCAACTCATGGTTGGTTGCTTCATTCAATTTTTCTTATCATTTTCATGTTTTCACTTTCTTGGAAATCTCTTTAGAAATCCATCCTTTAAGTTGTTTAGATCTAGATTCAACAAGCATTACCAAAAGATCTATTAGAGGTGCTGATTAAGCTAAATACTAGGTCAATGGCCAAAAAGATTAAAAAGGTATTAAGGTATTTAATAGGCCGATTCAAGATATTTGGGTCAAGACAAGCATCAAGATTATAACAAGTGATTATCATGATTTGATTAATATAATTTATGCAAAGGAAGAAGTTGGTTCTTAAGCTTGAAACATGTGATTTGAACTTATTTTTCTAATATACATTTGATTTGACTATTAGATTGGGCTATAAGTTTATACAAAATTTCTAAAGGCTTTTTCTTTGTTCTATTAGGTTCAAATGTTATGGAGATTTTATATCGTAAGGGCTTTGTGATTAGGTCTAAAAGTCACTATTTGAGATTTACAATATTTTCTTAATTTATTTAGGATTATTTTTCCTATATTATTTAAAACTATTTTGTTTTTTTCTTATCAACCTTGTTTAGGATGTTTTGCCTAGTATAAATATGGCTATTTAACTTGTATTTAGATTTTTAAGGATATTTTAAATTTAGAAATAATATTGTACGTGCATGGTTGCTTATACTCTTCATTTTTTGTATTAAACTCTTTATAATTTATTAAAGATTACTTCTTTGTGGCATTCATCCTTATAATTCTAGTTTTTTGATTCTTTATAATCAACCAGTAAAGTTTTTTCATTCAATAACCATGGATATTCGTTCTAGGTAATCATTGGGTCTAGTTCTTTTCAACTTGATTTTGGTTTTCTTAGGTTATTTTCAATCTTAATTATGTGTTTTAAGGTTTTTACCCTTCAATTTTGTATCAAATTTGCTAAAGAAACAAAATGGTTGTTTATTTTTGGCATAAATAATTTATATTTGCAAAAATGAGGATTGAAAAAGATATTCCACTATATAATTTAGTGATGCGAACCTCTTAATCACGTGGTCACGCAACTCACAATCAAAATTGAGAACTGATCCTAGAAGCTAAAATATATCTGATAGGAGTGTGACACAATGAAACTTACACCAAGGTACCAATACTATTGGAATGAGTAGAATGACGCCACAAACCTAGTTAATCTTCGATAACTCAGATTCAATTTATTCAAGAACTGAAGAATGTAAGAATCACTCTCACACGTTAAAATTGAAAAATTTAAAAGTAATAATCATCAAAGGCTGCCAAAATTTTGGATATATGAGTTTAAATAGTTCTTGAAAAATTAACTCTAATGGACCCCTTATGTGGACTTATATGATGTCCACTTAAAACTAACCCAAAATCCTAAACTAAAAAGCCCATAACTTAATCCAAAAAGCCTTGGATCCTAGCTGAAAACAAAGTATTAGTTAAACCCAAACAAACCTTGAGCTGTAACTAACAAAATAAAATAAAACTCCTAATATTAAATCTATGTTCAACCATGAGAAGAAGAGAAGGAAGTAAAATATTATAGAGCTGATTCAAGGCTTATTTATAGCTTTCCATGTAGCCTCTTAATCCTAGAAACAAAAGGAAAAAGGTAAGTTATAGTAGAATTCTTTTGTTTCCATTACTATTCTCACTTCATAGCTCAAATAAGATTGTATTGAACCTCTTTTGCACATGGATAAGATGTATCAGAGTCTCCTCTTGATGCTCCAATGGACATTTCAATTCTGACTTGGTTGAAATCTTCAAAACCAATGCATACACTGGCTCTTTCAATGTCTTTGTCTTAGACCGAGTCATTGAACCATTTGAAACATGAAAGAGATCTTTGGTAGTATTTCTGGGTTGGTCCATATCATTTAGGATGCCAAGTTTTCATGGTTTAAGAGAAAAACCTTAAAACAAAATCTTTATCAACATGTAATTTATCGTAAGCTTATTGAAGGGTCACACACATATCAACATGTTTAACCTTTCAATTATTCTTTTGATCACAAATGGACTATTAGTTAGTATGAAAAACTTAGAGACTCATTGGAAATACAAAAAGAGAATTATAATGCCTTCAAATAGTTTTTATGCAATGACCAACTCATATGTTGATGGATGACCATTTTGAATCAAAAGAAGCATTAAGTTAATTCATCAGCACATGTTCCTAAATAATAGATGCAATTGGTGTTTTAGAGACACTACAATTCAGTACCCCATGTTAGCCTAACAATTAATATCCATCCTTCTATTTTATTTTGAACATTAGACATATACTTTATATGATATCACTTACAATTACATGAATTTTTTACACTATAGAAGAAACTAATGTTGATACATGAAAAAACAACTATATTATATTATAATTATATTAGAATGAAAACTTAAGCGTCTAGTGAATTCACTATACTAGGGAATAATATTTTTTTTCATTTTTATTCCTACACTTTTTTCTCCAATTGTAACATTCTACGCTCAATTTCATGATCAATTTATCAAAACTTGTTAAGGATTTATAGTTTGTTTTTTTTTTCTCTAAAAAATACCAAAGTGTAAAATCCATCATGACCAATCTAAAATTCAATGGAAAAGTATTTTTCCAGCCTTATACTTTCCTTTTCTTCTTCTTTTTTAATCCATATATTTTTTGTAGTTTTAATTTTGATGTAAAACTTCCATTTCTTCATATTTCAATCTTTGATCTCAATAGAGGAGAGATAAAGTTATCTTAAAATAGTTCGGAGAGAGAACATCATTGGTTTCTCCAGTTTTTTGTGATGAAACACATTATTCTTGGTGTCATCAAAATTCATTTCAAGGAAAGTTTGATGGTGGTGATTTTTTTCTAAAAGCATGCATGAATAAGAATATCAAGTTTCTTTTTTTTATATGGTTTATGTTTTTGGATGATTTTGGAGTGTTTTGGGGTTTTTTAGTGGTTTAGAAAATATTTTACGGTGTTTATTAGATTTTGTATTTGGAAAAAATAAGTTGAAAAATGTTTTTCAACCTAAAAAACCCCATTCTTAATTTTCTAGCTACCATTTTTTTTCAAAATAAAAATAAAATAAGGGTTGTGTGCCCCTTAAAACAAGTAGAAAATAGCCCTGACATTTGGGCCTACCTTAGGACCGACCAGGCCTCTTGGCCATTTTAAAATGATAAAAGTGTGGATTCTGCCTTTCTTAATGTAACTAGGCTTTCTTTAAGGCTCATATATGTTAGGCTAACCTAATGTTTCTTCCTTTTTCTTATTTTCTAACATTATGTTTTTGTTGATTTTTTAATCTTGTACTTATTTTAAATTGGTCTTTATTTTTATTATATGATTAAATAAAAGCATTAGTGAACCATTGGAGTCCATAGTCCATAGTATAAGTTTTGAATAATTAACCTAAATCACTTGAGTCTATCCAATACATCGTTATTTTAATATTTTAAAAAATAAAGATATCATCTTGATTATTTTTTAAAAAAAATTCATACCATTTTTATTGATTATCTAAGTTGTCTTTGATCCTATGCTTATAGTTATTTTTGTTTTGTTATTTTATGTTTTTTTTCTTTTAGACTCACCAAGTCAACTCATTCATGGTGAGGCAACTCCCATATAATTTTATTTGAAACTCAGACTAGGCAAGTAGTTAGGTTGGTAATTTTCATGTTTGACATGCTGGATCGAGTTTAATGACAATGTTAAAGACTTCCCCATGACTTGGAAATTATTTTTTCATGCTTAATTTTTTTTTTATCCAAATTGAAGTGTAAAACAAAAGATAATCTAGTTTTGAACTGTATAACAAATAAATTAAAACAGAAAAGGGATATAAATTGTGCCTTTAATGTAGCACCAAACTCATTTCATCGTAGATTACAACAATAAAATTACAATTTTCCTCTCAATCAAAACTAGTTAGATAGGGGTAGGATAGTCTTTTTAATTTTTTCATGAGCAATAAAACTACTAAAAATCTCTTGAAAGCAAATATATATAGAAGGTTCATCTAAATTTGTTTTCATTTTTTCTCTTTTAGAGCCCGTTTGGCTCTGCGTTTCAACCGGCGTTTTGCCAAAATTTGATTTTTTTTTTCTTCATTTTAAATGAATATGTTTTGGTGTTTTTAGATCATTTTGATGTGCTGATGTCAAAAATGATTTTTAAAAAATAAAAAAAACATCATTTTGATGTATTTCGGCACGAAAAGCACTTTAAAAAGCTACCGCAACCGCACTCCCAAACAGGCCCTTAAGCTGGTACTTTTTTTTTCTCTTAAAGTTTGACTTTTTTTTTTATTCAGGTTTGTATCGAGTTGTTTGATAATCCAAATAGACTGAGATATCATTCTTTTTGTTATTTTTTTTGGTTGTTTTTTTGACAATTTATTAATTTATTGTTGTTTTTATTTGTATTATTTAAATTGTCACTTTAACTAATGACTTAAGACTTTAACCTTTTTTAACTTATCACTTTTTTTATATTAAGAAAAATGTTTGGCTCGTGACAAAATGCGGACAACCTATTCTAGTATCAATTGCTTATCTCCTCTCTTTATGTTGATATTTTATTCTTAGTATTAAAACTTAAAAATGTTTTTAGATAAATAAAAAACTATTTTTTCAAAACGTTAAAATCACAAAATAAATAAAATAAAAAATCAATAAAATCATATTAGACTTCATTAAATTATTATATACCAAACAGTTAATTTAATTCTATCAATGTGTGAATCTGTTTTTTTTTTTTTTTTTAAGAAAACGAAAACAACTTATTAAATATTAATTAAAAATATTAAATATATTCTTTAACAGTGAGAAAAAAGATAATATTATAAAAATCATACTTAATGAAGAAACTACATAAAAAAATACAAACATAAAAGAATAAAAGTGATTCACTCATCTAGTCAACTTGTTTACTAGCCGATCAGAGGGTGTTTGAGAGAGCTGTTGTTGTAGTTTTTTAAAGTGCTTTTCGTACCGAAATACATCAAAATGATATTTTTTTATTTTTTAAAAATCATTTTTGATATTAGCCAATCAAAATGATCTAAAAACACCAAACCATATTTATTTAAAATGAAAAAAATAAAAAAAAATAAAATAAAAAACTACAAACGGACGTTTGAAACGCCATCCAAACAGTAAACCATCTTTTTTGAGAATCGAATGTATTTAGGCCCACTTCCTTAGCTCTCGGTCCGACGTGGCCGTCTGGGGCTAATTCTCAATTAATTCCATTTAATAAGGGTACTATTGAGTAAAATCTGAAACGTTAAGGCATCATTGCTTTAACTTTGAACTTACATGGACTCAACTGCAATTATACATAGTTTAGGCTCTGGTTTGTACTTTGCTCTTTTTTTTTCCTTCTTGGAGAAAGAAAGTATAAAGGCTGTCGAGATATTCAAGTTTTGAAGAACGAGTTATCTCCCAGACAACAATGGCTTCCCTTGGAACAAGCTGAAATCCGCTTTGCGTATCATTAAAAGCAATACTTACTTGATTCAAGAAAATGGCATTGTCAGTTAATTCGCTGCTAAAATCAATGCTTCTCCTCAGAATTCCAATCACAACTAACGCCATTATTCCTCCCTGCATTTCCCGTCCGTCTTCTTCTCCATTAAATTTGATCTCTTACCATTATCTCAACGCTTCTAACAGAACCAAATCAAGAAACTCTTACTCACCAACCATGTACACTAGAACTGCAGAAACCCCCCCAAAACACTTATTTTGCTTCAATTATAACACGTCTGCAGGTCATAGTAATGGTATAAACTACTTAGAATTGACAGATGATGAACTGATGAGACAGTGTGAGATGGACACGTTCAAGTCCTCAGGCCCAGGTGGTCAGCACCGTAACAAGCGTGAGTCTGCTGTCCGTCTCAAGCACCTCCCTACTGGGATTATTGCTCAGGTCACCACCATTCACCACTAGCCTCACTTGCTTCATTTTCTGCAGTCTGTTCTGCCAAATCTCTACCATCCCGAATATGCATGTAATATGTTTGTTGTTTTGTCTCAATGAGTTTTATTCGTCTCATGTTCTTTTTACTGTATGCAGGCGGTTGAGGACCGATCACAACATATGAATCGTGCTTCGGCTTTGAAACGCTTGCGCGCTCTATTAGCTATCAGAGGTAGAGACTTTTAAGTGCCTTTTGATTCTCGTAATACTCTTTTTTTGTGGCTGAGTGAGTGAAGATGAACATAAGGGTATGTTTTGTTTGCTTGTTCAGATACTCCTTTTTATTTATTTATTATCATTATTTTGGTAGTTAGGAACAGTGTGGATATTGATTCGTACACACCTCCAATGGAACTGCTTCAAATTCTTCCCCTTAAATCAACAATTCGAGGATCAGATTGCGGTCCACAAATTGGACCCAAGAATCCTAAATTTATCTTGGTAATAAACCAATTTTTCCTTTCAAAATTTACATGTATTTCTATCCATTTTGAAGGGTTGGAAAACTCATTGCAAATTTTATTCCTTAATGTAGGGAATGCAAGCGTTGCTGGATGTAATCTTTGCTGTTGGCGGTTCTATATCAGAAGCAGGGAAATTGTTAGGGTACTTAGGAATGAGCTTTTCTATCCTTTATTCCTTTTTTTCCTCCTAAACTTAAAACAAACTATAAGCCTTAAAAGCTGAAACTTGACTATGTGTAATGCTAGCCTAGAGGCTCTAGACACCATTATCCATTTTCCACTAGATTTTTAGTGGTTCATTTCTCATATCTGCAGAAATTAATAATTATTTTTAACTGGTCCAATAAATGTATCATTTCCTTTTAAACCATCATTTGTTGTATTATCCTTTCTAGTTTTTCTTGATCAGGGAAAACTTTCATACAAGTCGGGCTTAGTGCAAGTAAACTTGATTCTTGATTATATTTGGTGAATGACTAGGTTAGAACAATCCCGCTCTCATGTTAGTCTCTGCTGAATGTTGTAGGTTAAGCACAGGGGCTCTGTCACGTTTGATACTATCAGATGATTCTCTTAGGATGGCAGTGAATGATTTGAGGAATTCAAAGGTATATTTACTAGTTATAATTGCTAGAGTTATTGCAATTGGTAACATATTAGGTCATAAAAATTATTCCAGCTGAAGAAATGGATAAATCTTAATTATAAATGCATGCTAGCTCTTAGATGAGAACAGTTTTGACGCTTTGCTTTGTTCAAGATATCCATGTCTTTTTAGTAGCTTGGTTTAAACTTTCTGCTCTGAGCTCATAGGATGTATCGTTTTGATGAGCAAATAAATTGATAATCTCCATTTTTGAGTTCACAGAAAATTAGGCTGCTTCACCTTGTTTTAGCCAAATACAACGTATTAATGAGCTTTTGCATTTCTTTTTAATTTGTATGCGCTTATCAACTGATACACAGTGGAGCTTTATATTTTTTATGTTTGACACTTAATGGAGACAGGAAAGGAACAAAAACATTCATAACTTGATCACAGAACATTTCAACCATCACATCTCTTGATATCTGTAGCATCAGCTTAGGTTTTTGGTCAGCTTATACTTATCAAAATAAAAACAAAATGAAGGTAGAGAAAAGAAAAACTTATAAAAATGATTTGTCAGCATTCCTGAACGTGATGAAAACTTTTCTGAGAACATCCTCTTTCCATATCTCAGCTTGTATAGGCACCAACACATGCATGAATTTATTACATAACCCTTCTGCCTCCACACACAACTTGATCTGAAGCATCAGCTTAGATTTTTTTGTTTTAAACTGTCCCTATTAAAATAAAAATAAAATGAAGTGGTGCAAAGGTGAAAGACCTATAAAAATGGTTTCGCATTAAGTTTCCTGTTTCCGGAAATTTCTCTTTTTAGCAACGGTCCATCAAGTTGAGATATGATGACCTGGATCGCTTGGTGATATTTGAAGAGAAACTAGACACATTTTGCCATTGACTAGATTGAAAAGTTGAAACCTAGTGTCAAATGATCTCTGATAAGAATATTACCTGTTATGTGTTATACCAAGGAAGTTGCTTTTCCATGTCAGGTAGCTCTCTCTATAGCCACCGTGTCAAAAATACCAGACCTTAAAGCATCCCATGAGAACTGAGGGTAAAATATAATTTTTCTTTTTATCCCCTCTGAATGAGATCAGTAAAAGAAGTAAAATGCAAAAGCTGAAAACAGTCATTTCTTCACTTTTTTAGGTGAAATGTTTTCTCTGACATCAATAGGAATTTGCTTGACCAGAATAGAAAAACAATGTTGTCTTCATTTTGTTGAATTTTAATTGCCATGTGTGTTAATGCTGTATTTTATACTGTTTGAGCTTCTTTCACATGCTTTTCTCTCTCTCTAGATTTATCCATTATGATCTATCAATAAAAAATCTGACCTTTTATGAGACTTTTCCAGGGTTTAAAGCCTCTAAGGTAGGATTTTCCAGAGGCTACTTACATTCAGGTATAATAATTTCTTGATTTCTTCCTTTTTTTTTTTTAGAGCACCGCTTGTTTTGTTTACAGTGACTATGCCTCGAATGTCATTAATTAGAAAAGCACAGCTGTTTGCATAGTCATGACATCATGAGGTGACAGAAAATATGAGATGGCAGAATGTTTTACCCAGAGGAACCACCTATTTATATGCATTATTGTAATGCTTTTATTTACTGATTAATTTCTCAAATTTATCCAGATCCTTGTACTGTATTTGATGACTTTGTCAACATGCTCTCGGGGGGCTTGTCTAGTGGAGTCGCACTAGAGTAGAAAACTAGGAGTTTAAGATTCGTGCCTTGTTACTTACTGTTTGGAATCGCTTTTGTGGTGTCTAAAGTAAAACATGGGAATAGCAACAGGTATCATTTTTTTGCTTTTAGTTGATTGGCCTTCCTTCACAAACGTGTAGTGCAATAATTGTTTTCCCTTTTTCTTTCAAGAGTTCAGCGGCCACTGTAGTGAAATGCTATGTATAACACAATGGTTATAATGTTTTGCCAATTGATATTTTTTTTTTTAATTTTCTGAAGCTAGGAAAGCGCAAGTGGGGGAGGATAGAATGAAAACAACAGAAAAGACAACGAGTTGAAAGAAAAATTTCTTGCGGTAATGATCCCATTGCCTATCTGTCGGTGATTCAACTAGTTTTGACTCTAATGACGTTAGATAGTGTATTAAACTTAATGTTATTATCGGAGTACATTTTAACATGTGGAAGTCTAGACTTCTGAAAATAGTGTTTAGATCACTGGATTTGAATAAAACAATAAATAAGAGAACATATTCACATAATTAATGGCATCTGCATTTGCCTTGCTTCTGCTCCTGGAGGGTGCGTGCATGGATACTGAGATTGGAAAATCTCCACAATCATAATTGTCGAGTGAAATTCTCATTTTTGTTACAAGCTTAGCACATTGTCATATCTGTCTTTATTCATGATAGAAATATTGCCCATTGACCATTGGAGTCTGGCCTGTTCTATACTTGTTCGCTTTGTATCTTGTACTTGCTAGCCTGGAAATGTATTCTCACTAGTTGGTTTTGACCCCAGACAATATCCAACTTGAGTTGGAGAATATAGAGGAAAAAAAGGAATCGTTTCATTCCCCAATACAACCTGTCAATTCACCCTGTGATGAAGGTTTTCAGAATATAGAATTGCATGATATTATTTGATTTGATGGAATATGAATGTATGAAGCTGCTATTAGAGATCTATTCAATCATTTATCCACAATTCAGTTTCTCCAAATCGGCCAATAGTGACAGAATAACCAGGCTCAGTTATCCTTCCACCTTGACATGCGTCGACATAATGAAATTTTGTTCTGTTTTACTATTTTTCCTTAATTCATTGGGATTTAGGAGGCTTAGTCTCGGGTTTTGCAGTGCAGGATTGCTTCCATTTTCAATTTCCCATCCCACTTCTCACTTAATTTGAACTTCAGAATCGCACAAGAAATCTCAAGTTTGAACTTTTGAGGTGTCCGCTGAGAGACTATTAGCTGTCACAGTTTAGCCATGGCTGAAACATCATGGACCATTACTAGACATGACAAGGCATTTCACCCCGGAATATCTTATTTGGCTCCTGTTTTGCTCTCTGAGTGGCCGCTGAATGGAAGTTGAAAGTTGTATCATAATGAATGTTGAGCCTGTGGATGTGAAAAGGGAAGATATCATAACCAAAAGCAAGAGAGAGAGAGAGAGGAGTGAGAGCGATATTCAAGGTAAAAAATGCTCCGTGACTGTTTCAGAATGTGATTGAAGTTGCTTTTAAAAGTGCTTTTGTTCAGAAAATACATCAAAATAATATTTTTTTATTTTTTTAAATTATTTTAACACTAGCACATCAAAATGATATAAGAACATCAATTTTTTAATTTAAAATAAAAAATAAAAATATATAATTTTTTTTTCAAAAACAGCATGGAATTATACTCCAAAACACACCGTAGTATATTTTGTTGTTGCCAATAGGAAGAAAGTTCGATGTGGGAGAATCCTATTCCTAAGGAATGAGGTTCTCTCCCACCACAAAAAAAAAAAAAAAACTTTTGCCCGTTGACTCTTTTAACATGCATGAGTTTACTTGTTTATCTATATCCACACTCCCAAAAGTAAAGAAAAAAAAAGGGGAAAGAAAGCCTTGAAAGAGAGAGAGAATCCATGCCTTTAACCGGATGGCCACATTTTCTGTTTTCTTCCATATCATTAAATCCTTAATTAGGGTCAAACATAGGGCTGCGAAATATAATCCCATAAAGTCACGAAACACAGATTTATGTAATTCTATGTGTACTTGTATGTTTGTCTTGTCCAGTACAAATCATTCACCTGTTCATCAAATTCATTGTTCATCCAGTGGGACCCTTTTCAAGAGATATTTGAGATCAGACCAAAGCAACATAAGATCCCTTTGGTTGCACTTGCAAACATAGGATTAATCACTTGGTCTTGGCAAATATTTGCCGAGGATAGATTTCATGGTAGATTGGCAAGAATTTGTTCCTGTTGACTTGTGTATGTTAACTAGTTGGTACCCTTTACAGCAATCATGCGAGCTATGGATTAAATTTCTACGCAGAACATATTGGCCCATATGGTGTCTCTTTTGTTTCTGGAAGACTTTTTTAAAAAGCATAACTTGGCTTGATTTAAAATCAAGATATGATTCCCCATTGCCTAATTCTTCAACTTCCCTTTTATAAATGCTTTCTTCCAGTGAAACACATCTACACATTTTCTTACAGATTCAAAAATGGGGGTGGACATACAGGGCAAGCTCAGGATAGCTCTCGGCGCAGTGAAGGATCATGCATCAATCGGGAAAGCCATGATCTACAGCCACCATGAAGGGAGAGATTTTTCCGGCATAGAGGTTGCAGTTTTGCGTGCAACTGGCCATGATAGTGGCCCCATTGACGACAAACACATGCATGAGATCCTCTTCTTGGTCTCAGACTCTCCTGGATCCGTCCATTTTCTTGCTGAGAGGATTTCTCGCCGCCTCGGCAAGACCAGAGATAACCTGGTTGCCCTCAAGACCCTCTCTCTGATTCATCGTCTCCTTCGTGGAGGCAACCGGTGCTTCGAGCAACAGCTGCGTAATGCGCATGTCTCCGGCCATCTCCAAATGAGCACTCGCTGCTTCCTCAGGAACATTTCAGATCCTTCCGTAAGCTTCATACACAAATACGCAGGTTATCTCGAGGAAAGAATAGGGTGGGTAATCAATCAAGCAGGGAAGCTCGAGCCTGCCATGTCGCAGGGTGATCTCGAATCTCAGTGCTATGATGAGAAGTCCATCGACATGGTGTTCAGGAAATTTCCAAAATGTCAAGTGTTTATAGATAGAGTCTTAGACTGCTCGCCCTCTAATATTTCGCCGTCAGATAATCTTGTTCAAGCAGCCATGAGCAACACCTTGAAAGAGAGCTTCCAAGTTTACAAGACATATTGTGAAAGTGTAGCAGCTCTGGTTAACATGTTCTTCGATTTGACAAGGGCAGCCAGAGGCCTGGCCTGTCAAATACTGAAGAGGGCTTCTCAGCAAAGCCAGGACCTTCAGAATTTCTTTGAGAATTGCAAACGAATTATCGAAAACAAGAACTTGGACTATCCAGTGGTACAAATCATCACCACGGATCATATCATGGCACTGGAGCAGTTTTCGACCTATTTTGGATCTTCCCACAGCTCTTCAGCACCTCCCATTTTGGATCGCATAACGAATTCCACCAAGTTGCAAACCACCATGGCAGGCATAGAAGGTGACGAGAAGGATGCAGGTAATATTAGCTGGTCACCGACTCTTTTCTCTTGCTCATTGGAGACTAAAATAAGCAAGGTGTGGGTGGTTTTTGAAGATTAATAATCATGAAACTTCATACGCCCTTCGTTCATGGCACGGCCAGTGATGATTTTTCTGCCAACCCAATACCAGTTAAATTGTGAATAATAAGTAATAGATCAGAGAATGAACATGGGAGGCCTTTCATTCTAAACTCTTTTACAAACAAACCTTTCAAAAATATGAGCTACCTTGGATCAAGAAATCCATTGTTTGTAATTCTGGACTGATCATGGCGTTGATTCTTGATTTTGAATCTTCATTGGGAGTCAATTGTTTGTTTTGCAAGGATGAAAAATCTTGTCTGTGAGCGATTAAGGGTTACAATTCATGTATAAATAAACTAGTAATTAAACTCCTACTAATCCAGTAAAGTAAGTTCATTAGTTAAAAACTGCTAGTGATCCGATTGGTTTACACTGCTATACCTCTCCCTTGGGCTACATCCCTTCATCTCATTCAACTTTGGTAATTGTTAGCCAATGCTGCATGAGACAGACTTGTGTTACAAGCTTGATGATTGGCACATGAGCCAACTTAATTAACATACTTTTGTCATCACTGTCAATATCCTTCGTTTGGCCAAATACCGGCTGTCAATATCCTTCGTTTGGCCAGCTGAAATGCACTGGTATCATTTCGCTTGTGCTGTTTCGGCTAAATAATGTTTTTTTTTTAAATAATGAATAATTTTACAATATCAATCATATCTCTTAATTTGACCGTTAGATTGAAATGAAATCTTACGAGAAATCTCTTGACATATTTATATATATTATGTCAAAATTTTAGAGCAATCAGAGAATATAATGACCATGCGATTGATGATGACATTCTCGTAATATTATACATGTTCATAATTTTGTTCAGAAAAGTCATTTTATTGTGTCTTTTTTAGATTAAATTGCATAATTCAAAATAATTTTATTTTTGGATTTGAACTAATTTTTTTTAGTTAATATTTATTTTCATTTATATATATATATATATAAATAAGCAGTACAACCTCAAAACGACACGTTAAAATAAAACAACCAAAATGGAATTGACAATTTATTTGGGACGAGGAAATATTGTGTTCTTAACAATCTCGAGGGCAAATGGGGCGGTGTTTGAGGAGAAGAAGGAATAATACCTTGAGGGCAAAAATATGAGCTATGGAAATAATTGTTCGGGATTAAAATTAAGTTTGAACTTAAATTGACTGGGAAGTTAACTTAGTTAAATCTTGTTGATCCAATCTGACCTTTTTCTAATCTAGGCATATTAATAATTTTTAAATGATGTTGCTGTAATTATTTATTAAAAAAATAAAAAAAAGGGTTGATTTGATGAGAACTTAGTTGATCCAATCGCTTAGTGATTTGAGCCCTTCAGTATGCCAAACTTAGGTCACATCTGGCTATTATGCTTCGAATTTGCACTTTCCTCTCTCTTACTTTCCTTCTATCCATACAATATGCAAGTGGCAATAATACTTCAAGGGACAGATAGGAACACTCACACACACAAATATATAGTAATCCAAGTAATTCACATCACATGCACATTACCCGCGTCTCGTCGCGATCGTAACCATATTTTTTTTCAATGCATAAAAATATTAATTGTGAATTTTTTTTATTATAATATAAATTTGGGTAAAATAATATATCTCTGCAGAATTCATGTAAAGTGCAAGTGATGCGAACCCTAGCGGAATTTAATGGTATTCGCGACCCAAGATCAATCTAACCCAAGTTTATGGAGATTTGAATGAGCTTATCACAATGGAAGACTTGCTCCAAGGCAACAAGACTATAAACCAACTCAATCACAACGCCTACACCTGGAGACGAGCAAAAGAAGTATAAATTCACAACAAAGAATGGTCAATTCTTTGAAGAGTTGAAAGTTCAATCAAGAACCAAGATGAAGCAACCAAAGACGGCTACAATGCTGGAAAATATTGTTCAAAAAGTTGCCCTAACATTATTCCTAAAGAGTATTTATACTCCAAGCCAAAACCCTAGTTTCCCTAATGGGTCTCACTTAAGCCCAAAATAAATAATAATCAACCCAAGATAAAACTAGCCCAAACTAATTAAAATAAACAAATAAACCAGTCTAGAAACCCAAACAAATTGTCTCCTCTCAAAATAATTAAAATTTGATAGCCCAACTAATTAAATAAGACAAGTTCGTTGTTTCCGTATTTTGTCGGGCAGCAGCAAGATCCAACTTAAAACGAATGGTTCTCTCTCGTCTTAAATAATTAGAAGGCGTTCCATATACCGTTGGAAAGGTATTGAAGTCTAGTTTCCATACCAACTAGAATCACATAAATTAGATCTGTAGCTCCAGTTATGACTAAAAGAGTAACCAAAGGTCAAACTGTCCGAATCTAGTCTTCTTCTCCCAATCCTTGTGTAATGGTCTTGGTTCCACCAACAAGCCCTTCTTGAACATGAATGAGATTAATCAAGGCTTGCTCTTTATTATTACAAATCCTCTTCAAGTCCACCTTAGCCCATGTATCTTGAAGAAGTCCATTGAAAGCTTCTTTGAACTTCTTAGCCTTAAGCCTAGTAATTGGACCAACTGGAACCTCCAATGGATCCTTTGATGGTTGGATCGCATCATCCCCTCGCTCCTCAAAAGGATTCGACCTCGAATCATCACCTACATCAAACGAAGAAAGATCAGAAACATTGAATGTAGCACTTACACCATACTCACCTGGTAGATCCACTTTGTAGGCATTATCATTAATCCTTTCTATGATCTGATAAGGACCATCTCCTCGAGGCATCAACTTTGATCTTCTTTGTTCAGGAAACCTTTCCTTCCTCATATGCACCCAAACCCAATCACCTGGTTCAAATCTCACTAATTTTCGTCCCCTATTGGCTTTGTTTGCATATTGTTCATTCTTCTTTTCTATTTGTTGCCGAATCTTTGCATGGAGGTCTTTCACTACCTGGGCTTTTTGATTACCATCAAAACTAACTCTTTCATCAACAGGCAATGGAATCAAATCTAATGGTGTCAAATGATTAAAACCATAAACAATCTCAAATGGGGAATGATCAGTAGTAGAATGCACACTACGATTATATGCAAATTCAATGAATGGCAAACAATCTTCCCAATTTTTAAGATTCTTTTGAATGATAGCCCTTAACAATTGAATCAAAGTCCGGTTAACAACTTCAGTTTGGCCATCTGTTTGTGGATGACAAGTAGTGGAATATAAAAGTTTAGTTCCTAACTTACCCCACAAAACCTTCCAAAAGTAACTCAAAAACTTAACATCTCGATCCGATACAATGCTCCTAGGGAGACCATGTAGCCGAATGACCTCTCTAAAGAATAGGTCAGCTATATTTATTGCATCATTAGTTTTATGGCAAGCAATGAAATATGCCATCTTAGAAAATCTATCCACAACAACAAATATAGAATCTCTCCCTTTCTTAGACCTAGGTAGACCTAAGATGAAATCCATAGAAATATCAACCCAAGGTTCCTTAGGAACAGGCAAAGGTGTGTATAATCCATGAGGCATTACCCTAGATTTAGCTTGTCTACATGTTATGCACCCGTCACACATTCTTTGCACATCTCTTTTCATATTAGGCCAATAAAAGTGCTCATGCAGAACCTCCAAAGTTTTAGTAATTCCAAAATGCCCCATTAAACCTCCCCCATGTGCTTCCCTCACAAGCAATTCACGTAAAGAACAATTAGGCACACATAACTTATTTTCCTTAAACAAAAACCCATCATGCCTAAAATATTTATCTTTGGCCGAAACTGTCACGACCCGATTCCCGGATCCGTGACCGGCACATAGATATGGTTCCCCTCCAAGGTTCCACACCTATGCGAACCCAAACTTACACACGAACTTAACATTTAACTTTCAGAGTTCAACGCAGCGGAATTAACAAAGGAAACTTATAATATAATTCGAATGTCTTAATACAAAAGTTGAATAATCTTGTTATAATAGTGGAGCGCTAACTAGACATAAAAATGTCAATTACAACCAAAATAATAAGTTCTGAAATTTCAACGATAATGATCTGCTAACGAGCTACGAGCCTGAAAATAATAAATAATGAGGGGGTGAGTTCAACAACTCAGTGAGTAGATAACATCTAATATACACATGCGAGATAATATAACAATAAGAAATATATTATCGAATCGGTTCGGGGTTCTTACAAGAAGATTTCTCAAATAGGTCATATCAAGAAGATAATAGGTAAAGCTCGTCAGAAAATCATAATGCAATGAGCATGAGGCTCCAGACTGTGGGATGATCAATCCGCACAGGTTGGTGACTTCCCCGACCAACTAGGATTTCAGATACGATGTGCACAAAGACTAACATTCCCCTGTTAGCATGGGTATTCTGACTGGCATACCGTAGGTATGTATATATGTATCATAATCAAACAGACATATTCATATCTCAAGGCTCAACTCATGACATCAATCAAATGAGGAGCAATCAATTCACAAACAGATATTGGCTCATATCAAGAACGTATATTCAACAATTGATTATGCTTTATCGTAGCAAGAATAGTACTTAACGTATATATATTATCAAGAAGCATAATCCAAATACTAGCAAATCAAATATTTATAATATTTCTCATGCATATTAAATATTATCCACTCACCTGACTCAAAAGCGGTCGAAATTCAAAAGCAGAATATTGACAGAATCCTACTGACGTACCGCGGGCAGAATATCAGGATTATCTGAATATATAAAAGAATACATACTCAAAAATGACTCAAAAGAAGTAGAATACCTTTAGTAAACATATCTAAGAGTTCAACTCACAATCCTATGTGTTTTGAATTAAACTATCCATTTCTCGCAAAACCTAGAAACAATGGTTTCTTTCTAAATCTAGTTCAAGATACACAATTCGTAAAATTAATAATAACTCATCAAATAAGCTTCAATTATCCATCAAACCCATTTGAAATACTAATATTTCACTCCAGGGACCAATCTGCAATTTTCCAAAATTCAGGGACTAAACTGTAATTTTCCAAAGTTCGGGGACCAAACTGTAATTTTCCACCAAAAGGACTAAAATGAATTTTAATCATCTTCAACCTAAACCCATAATTCCAGCAAGGGATTTTCAAAATTTCTCAACATTATTTCACCATTTTTCTCAATATTTTCTTAAACCAACACATCAAAATCATCTACAATCAAACCTAATAACCATTACTCAAACCATTAAACCCTTAACATCTTAATCCATTCATCCATCAAATTCAAATAAAATCTACAAACCCTAATCACCAATGCAAGTAATTAACTTAACTATTAAACAATACTTTTACATAATAACACATACACATTACCTTAATATTTATTTCTCCTCTTTCCTTTCTCCCTTCCTCTTTTCTCTTCTTCTCCTTTCTTCTCTCTTTCGGCCCACTCTCAATTTTCAGATTTGTTTCTCTTCTCTTCTTTTTCTATTTATATTTTACTAGTTACTATTGTATCCTTAACTCATTTATCCCTAATATTAAGTCATTAAGGGTATTAATGCCTTTCTTATTCAAAGTTTCAAAACCCTAAAATTATTTTCCTATTTAAATTTCAAAACCCTACAGAAACCTTGCATGTGTCATATATAAGCACCAAAATCATGATCATCAAGATACAATTCCTTAATATACTCAAATCCTAGCAATTTAGTATTAAGAGTATTAAGAAGAACATACCTTCGCGATAAGGCATCGGCGACCACATTTTCCTGACCCTGCTTGTATTTAATCACATATGGAAAAGTTTCAATAAACTCAACCCACTTAGCATGTCTCCTACTTAACTTACCTTGGCCCTTCAAATGTTTCAATGATTGGTGATCAGTATGTATGACAAACTCTCGGGGCCACAAATAATGTTGCCAAGTCTCCAAAGCCCGCACGACTGCATACAACTCCTTATCATAAGTGGGATAGTTAAGAGTTGCACCATTGAGTTTCTCACTAAAATAAGCAATGGGTTGTTTTTCTTTCATTAGAACAACTCTAACACTTATTCCTGAAGCATCACATTCAATCTCGAAAGATTTATTAAAATCAGGTAAAAATAGTGAAAGTGTCGAAATCAACTTTAATTTTAACAAGCTAAAAGCATTTTCTTGTTCTTCTCCCCATTTGAAACCCACGACTTTCTTAACAATTTCAGTCAATGAAGAGGCTATTGTATTAAGTTCTTTAACAAATCTCCTATAAAAACTAGCCAAACCATGAAAACTCCTAACGTCTGTTATGGATTTTTTTTGGTATAGGCTATTCCTGAATAGCCTCAACCTTTGCCTTATCCATTTCTATATCATTTGCACTAACCACATATCCAAGAAAGCAATCATATCCATGCAAAAGTCACACTTTTTTCAAATTAACATATAAAGACTCTTTTCTAATCACATCAAGAACTTATCTCAAATGACTTATATGCTCATCAATCTATTTACTATAAATCAAGATATCATAAAAAAAAAGACCACAAACTTACCAATAAAAGCACGCAACACATGATTCATCAGTATCCCAAAAGTACTAGGTGCATTAGTAAGTCCAAAAGACATAACCAGTCACTCATACAAACCATATTTAGTTTTAAACATAGTTTTCCATTCATCCCCTTCTTTCATCATAATTTGATGATAACCACTTTTTAAATGAATTTTCAAAAACAATTGAGAACCATGTAATTCATCCAACATATCATCTAATCTAAGAACGAGATGTCGATACTTTATAGTGATGTTATTGATGGCTCGACAATCCACACACATTCGCCAAGTTTTGTCCTTTTTTGGAACAAGGAGCACGGGAACTGCACAAGGACTCATGCTCTCTCGAATGTAGCCTTTCGACATCAACTCCTCCACTTGCCTTTGAAGTTCCTTAGTCTCTTCAGGATTGCTCCTATAAGCCGGCCTATTTGGTATAGATGCTCCTGGAACAAAGTCAATTTGATGCTCAATACCTCTAATTGGCGGCAAACCACTAGGAATGTCATCCGGAAAGATATCCTCAAATTCCTGCAAAAGAACTTTAACAACACTAGGAACACAAGAATCTAACTCATCTGAGTTAAAGAATGCCTCCTTATACACAAGTAAAATCATAGGCAAGTCAGAAAGATAGGCATGTTTAAGATCATTAGATTTTGCAAAAAAATTAAGGTGTTTCCCCACTTTTTCTACACACTCTTCTTTTCTCACCCTTTCTTTCTTCTCTCCACTCATTTTCTCTCCACTCTCGGCCTTCTTTTCATTTTTTTGTTCTTGGCCATGACCCTCCCCTAATGTCCTAAGGGCCGAAACTTTGTTCCCTTTGGTTTTCAACTCATGGCTCACTTTCTTTTCTCTCTTCCTCACATCCTCACCATGTTGTTCAGCTTGTTTTTCCATTTTGGCCAAGTCTTTTTGTTCCTCCACTTTGGCCAAAACATGTTGCTCTTCTTCATAACCCTTCTTCAATTGAATTTGATCTTCATACACTTGCTTTGGTGAGAGTGGGGCAAGTGTATAAATCCTTCCATCCTTCTCTAATGAATACCTGTTCTTAAACCCATCGTGTTTGGCTTTTCTATCAAATTGCCAAGGCCTCCCTAGTAACAGATGAGTAGCATGCATAGGCACAACATCACATAACACTTCATCCTTATATTTGCCTACTGAAAAATAAATCATCACCTGTCTATTCACTCTAACAACACCACATTCATTCAACCATTGAAGTTGATAAGGCCTCTCATGCTTTATGGTATTCAATCCCAACTTTCTAACCAAAGTAACACTAGCAACATTAGTACAACTACCACTATCAATGATCATACTACATACCTTATCGTTGATTAGGCATCTAGTATGGAAGATGTTCTCCCTTTGTTGCTCCACATCATCCTCCTTAGTTTGAATACTAAGTGACCTTCTAACCACCAAAACTTTATCACCAACAGCATACTCTAAATCACTAGCATCCTCAAGTGGGGGCATGTCATCACAATCAGACTCCTCACTAGTGGACACAATCTCTCCATCATCCCTTAGAATCATAACTCGACGATTTGCACATTCTGATGCATAGTGTCCCAATCCTTGACACTTGAAACACTTTATATCACGATTACGCTTCGGTTGAACTTCTCCCTTAAGTTTTTGATCATTGGCTGAAACCTGCTTCTTCATGGAGTTAGGTTCGACAACTTTAGAAGTCACCAAAGGCTTCGATGATGCATTACCCTCTCTCCTATAATTCATCTTCCAACCTGAAGAAGACCCCGTATAAGCTCCAGATCGTGTATTACCCTTCCTTTTCAATTGTCCTTCAACCTTAATGGATAAGTGTACTAACTCCTCCAAATCAACATATGATTGCAACTCCACAACATTGGCTATGTCTCTATTCAAGCCATTCAAAAACCTAGACATCGTAACTTCCTCATCTTCATTAACATTAGCTCTAATCATAGCCACCTCTAATTCTTTCTGATACTCCTCCACACTCTTATTACCCTGTGTAATCATTTGTAAACGATTAAACAACTCCCGATAATAATGTTTAGGAACATACCTCTTTTTCATTATTGTTTTCAACTCCTCCCATGTGCTGACTGGTCTTTCTCTATTCCTTCTTCTTTCTACCACCAATCTCTCCCACCAAACCATGGCATAGTCAGTAAACTCCACTACAGCTAACTTAACCTTCTTTTCTTCGGAGTACCTATGGATGTCAAAAATCATCTCCACCTTTTTTTCCCAATCTAAATAAGCTTCCGGATCAGTTTTTCCCTTGAAGGATGGGATTTTTAACTTAATACTACCCAAATTTCGGTCTATATCTCCCAAATCATCAAAATCCCCTCGATGCTCAAAATCCCTATGTGGCCGAATATGTCCCCTCCTTGGCCGATTCTCATACCTCTCTCCTCTATGTGTACGGAACCCACCACTACGGTTAAGATCATCCTCGGCTTCATTTGAAGAGTTTCCAGCAACACTCTCCTTTTTCCTAGCTTCTCTACCCCTTTTACTGCGTCCTCCATCAGACCTAGTCTCTAATTTTTCAATCCTATTCATCATCTCACCAAACATAAATTCCATTTGTTGTTGCATTCTCGAAAACCCATCTTCTTGGATTTCACCGATCTTTTGTGGCACACTATTAGAAGACATTTTTTTTTTAAACCTGCAGAAAATCGTTAGTAATAAAAAAAAATCACCTCACGCACTCGTGTTTCACACAAATTTATAGGCTTTTCACTCGAATATGCTCCCTATGCCTTTTTCCACTCAAATTGCCTTTCTTTAGTTCTTGAGATCACTTAGCAACAATTCAGAAAAGGCAACCAACTAAGCAGTGAACTTATAAATTTGATATAGACTCTAGAAGCAAGAAATTACAAAACTAACAAAACGAAACTCGATGACAAATTCACGAATAGCAATGCAAATTTGTACGAATAATATGACGATTTGAAGACACGAACAAAAAAAAAATCAGAAAAGAGCGAAATAATTTCGAATTATCAAGAACTAAGGATTTAATTCAAGAAAATTCCAGCAACTCAAAAAAAAAAAATCAACTAAACTACCCAAATTTTCAAGGTACACAAATAAGACTACTAAGTGGAAGATTAACTAATTTCCCAATGCACAAGGTTTTCTCAAACATGTATTCGCCCAAAACAACAATAAAAGTGTTTTTTCTTCTTCTTTTTTTCTTTTCTCTTTTTTTTTTCTTTTTTTCTTCTTCTTTTTTTTCTTCTCCTTTTTTTCTTCTTTTTCTTCTTTTTTTTTTTGCTTTTTTTTTCTTTTTTTTTTTCTATGTAGAAACAACCAAGATTTCAAGATCAAGCACCTTTTTTTTTTTTGATCTATATATGTATATATTTCGGCAAGAACACTAACTTATGATTAAGTGTTCAACAAAGCAATAACAAGTAAGATCCCTATTTTTTTTTTTGGTGGTCGAATCTATCAAAAACAAAACAGGAAACAATAAAAACTCAAATTGAAGGATATAACCTGTGATTAGATTAGCTCTGATACCAACTGATGCGAACCCTAGCGGAATTTAATGGTATTCGCGACCCAAGATCAATCTAACCCAAGTTTATGGAGATTTGAATGAGCTTATCACAATGGAAGACTTGCTCCAAGGCAACAAGACTATAAACCAACTCAATCACAACGCCTACACCTGGAGACGAGCAAAAGAAGTATAAATTCACAACAAAGAATGGTCAATTCTTTGAAGAGTTGAAAGTTCAATCAAGAACCAAGATGAAGCAACCAAAGACGGCTACAATGCTGGAAAATATTGTTCAAAAAGTTGCCCTAACATTATTCCTAAAGAGTATTTATATTCCAAGCCAAAACCCTAGTTTCCCTAATGGGTCTCACTTAAGCCCAAAATAAATAATAATCAACCCAAGATAAAACTAGCCCAAACTAATTAAAATAAACAAATAAACCAGTCTAGAAACCCAAACAAATTGTCTCCTCTCAAAATAATTAAAATTTGATAGCCCAACTAATTAAATAAGACAAGTTCGTTGTTTCCGCATTTTGTCGGGCAGCAGCAAGATCCAACTTAAAACGAATGGTTCTCTCTCGTCTTAAATAATTAGAAGGCGTTCCATATACCGTTGGAAAGGTATTGAAGTCTAGTTTTCATCCCAACTAGAATCACATCAAAATTAGATCTGTAGCTCCAGTTATGACTAAAAGAGTAACCAAAGGTCAAACTGTCCGAATCTAGTCTTCTTCTCCCAATCCTTGTGTAATGGTCTTGGTTCCACCAACAAGCCCTTCTTGAACATGAATGAGATTAATCAAGGCTTACTCTTTATTATTACAAATCCTCTTCAAGTCCACCTTAGCCCATGTATCTTGAAGAAGTCCATTGAAAGCTTCTTTGAACTTCTTAGCCTTAAGCCTAGTAATTGGACCAACTGGAACCTCCAATGGATCCTTTGATGGTTGGATCGCATCAGCAAGTTTCTTATAAAATATATGAATTTTAAATTGATATAAATTTATCTGTTTAGTAGGTTTCTTATAAAAAGAAGAAAACATTATTGAAAATTCATCCCTACATTACCGTCATTATCATGACTATAACACTTAAAATTGTTATCAACATTATTGTCCAAACAATTTAAATCATTTAATTGCCCCAAAAAATAAAAAAAATTAAATATTTATACAAAAAACAATGAAAAAATAATCACTAAAATTATCATTATTATTGCACAAATAATGAAACCATAAAATCATTTGATCCGAATAACAGAAAACACAAAAAAAAGAACAAAGGAAAAAAGAGAGAAATATTATTTGTCAAATGATCATCAATATAAATTAAAATTTCAGGAATGAATTGAATAAAAATAAAACAAAAAAACTTAAAAAAAAGAAGTAAAAGTATAGATACATAAATACGGGTAAAAAATAAACACTGTCTAAGAAGCACAAAAAAAACAAACAAATTAATACCAAATAAAAAAACAAATAATAAGGGATGAAACAAAAAATAAAATATATAATTAGTTACAATCGAAGGACAAAATTGAAACAATTAAAAACCTTGGGACCGAAACAAATACATGCATTTTTAAAAAAACATTGCAGTGTAATTTTGTTAAAAAAATTAAAATAATAAGGACCGAAATGAAAAGTAATATATATGACCAATTTTAATTGTAGGACAAAATTAAAACAAATTCAAACCTACATACCAAAAAAATTAAAGGAAAAAAAAAACCAAAAATCAAAAGAATAAGGACTGAAATGAAAACCAACATATATAATCAGTTTCAATTGAAGGGCACAATTGAAAACAATCAAAATTTTCATAGAAGAAATAACCAGCAGAAACATGGACTTAGATTATTTTCTGACGGTAAGAGAGAAAAGGGAGAAAAAATCAAAAACTATCCACCGACAATTCACCGACCACCTGACACCAACACACGCCGCACTAGGAGGTAGAGGACATGGCGACACAGTAGGTGACATGACGGATGGTCAGTTTCCAATGCCAAGAGGCGCAACATGCGTCGTCTTAATGACGCATGAGCTTGAAACACTTTTGTCTAACATTTTGACCCATAACTCCTATGACTTGTCTCTCGTGAACTTGTCTCTCGTGAACCTGTTAATTATCATCCCCCCTTTCCTTTCTCAAATCTTAAGCTAGCACTAGCAAAAACTCAAAAATGATACTCATCATTTGCTATTTTGCCTCTAATTATCTCCATTTGTTTTTCAATTATGGTCATTACTCTCTATTTTGACAAGGTTAGTTTTCCAACTCTTCTTAATTCTTAAACTTCTTCAGTTCCAATTCTTCTTCTATGTTTCAGGATTGATTTTACCTAGAAAAGTAGGTATTTTTAGTATGATAGCACCCAAATCACTTTCTACATCATTAGGTCCCCTAAAATTACAAAAGGTTTCTCTTTGGTCAAATTGCCCCTAGTTTTATTCCCAAAATCCTTTTTGTTTCTAGGTTACTAAGAACCTTTCCTATGGCCTATGGTCTTGTCATCACCCAATTTCTGGGTGACTTCCCAAAATCCACCCAAAAATAACAAAAATAAAATAAAAGGGGTCGACGTTGGTAGAAAAACCAATGTGCATATTTGACTGTTTTCTAGAGTCCAATCATATCTCTTTTGTACCCAAAATAGAGGAAAATACAAATTTAAAAGCAAAATTAATTTATCATTGGATATATCTGTGTAAAATTAAGTCGTAAGGCATAATGATATTTTTTATAGGTCAATTTGATTTAATCATGGACCAATTTAAAGTATAATTATGTTTGAGAATTAATTTAGGATCCAATTAAAGGATTTAATTAAGTGCAAGGACTTAATTATACTTTAAATTGGTCAGATTAATTTTATTAAGGGCTTAATTGATGAAAAATCAAGTTCTTGAGCTTAATTCGGCCTCAATTAAGAAGATTGGAATTTTTGGAGACCCAATTGAATTTTTCTAAGCCAATGGTGCGAATCAAGGGTCAAATTGAAAATGATTGAGAGTTTAATGGTCAATTAAGGGTCGAATCGCATAAATCGGAAGCCAAGGACAAAAATAAAAAATGCTCGCAAAGCTAAGTTTGCTGTTGAAATTCTGACGCGGGTACAATTGCATAAAATTAAAAGTTCAAAGCTAATTGAGGGTGCAATTAGAACAATTACAAATTGAAGGATGAAATTGCATTTTCACTTCCTTCCAAAACAATAGCCCCGCCGCTGCCTTTATCTTCACGCCTGCCAAAAGCCACCATGCCGCCGATAGTTAGCCACCGTGATAAGCCAAATTCTCCTATAAATAGCAGGCATGGACGATGCATGCAAGGGGGGAATTTACATAGAAGAGAGGACAAAACAGAGGAGGAATTACGTGAAAAAGAAAAAAACCCAAGGGAAAAATGGGAAATTCTGGGAAAGTTCACGGAGGTTTTCAGCAAAAAAAAAACAAGGGAGTATCACATGAAATAACACCATCACCTTCATCTTCCTCGGCATCAGTTCTCTCTCCCTAGTTTCACAGCCCCCTTCTCTCTCTAAATTCAGTCTCTCGGCAGCTCTCTCTCTCTCCACCGTTAAAGGCCATTCAACCACCAAACATCACCCTTATCACCACCGTGAACTTCCCTATACACTAGCAACCTAACAACACTCTCCTGCGAGGCAACGACCACGGTTGCAGTAGTTGCAACGTAAGCCCTGACGACTATATAAGCTTCCTCCGGCCACCACAGGCCACCGTTGTCGACGCCACCACCACAGGAATCATCACCTCGACCCCCTCTACCCAACAATACTAATAGGTACACCTTTTGTCACAGTTGAAAAATTGACTGTTCATCATCTTCTTCGTCTCGTCTCCTGCATGCAATGGGACGTAATTCACGTCCCACTGTTCATGCAGGCTAGGCTTGCGTGAAGTGGGTCGGGCTTTGTGCCCGGCCCAAGCTCCAAGGGAGGTGGGTGTCCAGCCCATGTACAATGGCTGTCAGTCCGGCCCATCAAGACTTGACTGTCAACCTAACCCATGTAGAGTGGGTGCACAGGGGGTGATGCGTCTTCCCCTTGCATAAGAAGTCCCCTTAGCCAGACTCTCGTAGACCAATAGGTTCCTAGTGACCTTAATACTAGGTGGCGATTCCTAATAATTACGACTATAAAACACCCCCTTTTCACTGCGCGCTGTTGTCCCCCCAATCCGGGGATGGCGGGGCGCGAAGCGTGAAAAAATTATCATCGCGATAGGTCTCATCCTCAAAACCATCATTACTAATATCATCAATGTCCCCCTTAAAAGCCTCATAATCAACCGATCTTGGCCTTTCAGCCCTACTGTCATTGTTTGATTTTGATTAAACCACATCATTGTTTTATCACACATGTTTCCCATCATAAAATTCATCATTTCCATCATCTTTGTCATAACTTGCAATTGAAACTTAAGCTCACCATTAGGAGGGGGTGGTGTGTTGTCCTAATCTCACATGATTCTATCTACAAAAATTGATTAGTGGTAAAACAATATTCTCACACCGCTCATGTTTTGCTCAAGCACTATTAATGTCCTTACATGCTCACACCTTTTCTCCCCTTCTTATGATTCTTACAGAATTGAAACGAACACCAAATAGAACCAATTTCCTAACACAATCCAAATAGGTTTATATGACTCCAAAATTAATAAAAACACAAAAAACTATTAAAACAAAATTGCAACATATGAATGAAATTGAAGACTCGAGAAAAAAACCAGAAATGAATTATGCAAAATAATGAAATGACACCCAAATATGTTACATATATTGTAAATATGCTACAAAAAATGAAAACAACATAAGCAAAATGAATTTCAAAGGTGATGAAAAAAAATAAACCTATTTGTGACAAGTTAAGTCTGAACATGGATCATAAGGTAAATGATGTCCAATAGAGATAAAATTTGTGATGAAGTATGATTTCAAACTAAATAAACAAAATCTTAAATTTGGGTAATTTATGATAAAGTTTGATATGTTGACGCAAAAATGTAATGAATTAAACTTAATTAGACCTGAAATTGAAACCTTAAGAAAAAATATATCCAATTGACCCCAAAATTAATATGTGGTGAAATTAGGACATTATTAATCAGATTTGCAACTTTCAGCTAACTCCAAGTTCATTTGACCCATTTTCTCCTTGTTTAGTGATTTACAACTAAAACAAATAAACGTCTTTTAACTACTTTTTTTCTACTCTTTTTGTATGCTAATCAAATATGTTGGATAGTAACAAAATGAAATAATAATTTGTATACGCTATGAAATAATAATTTGTATACGCTGCAGATTCAAGGAGAAAACAAAATGGACACTACGGAGTTTTTACGGAATCAACAAGAAATGGAATATCAAAAGGATATAACTTGATTAATGGAGACGAGATTTGATACCAAATAGTGCAAACCTCTTGAACACATGGTCAAGTAACCCACATGCAAAGACATCACTTCCTTGAGAGCTAAGTAAGTTAGGTTTGATAGAAGTGTGACACAAAGATAACTTGTATATTGTCACCAATACTATTGGATTTGAACTCCCATCCACCGAATAACACTTTAAAAATGAGAAGTATGGATTGACTCCACAAAATTAGTTGAATCTCTATAAGTCATTTTCAGTCTTTTAGAGAACCAAGAAACAAAGAATTCTCACCCATACAAGCACACAAAGTTTGAGCCATAATCTGAATATCGTTATGCAAAAACATAATCTAAAAATTAGGTTACTTATGTGTTTTTAACCTAAACTGAGCCCCATAATATCTAAAGATATGGACTTATATACATCCCACTTGCAATCAAACTCAAATCCATAAGTATCAAAGCCCAATTGATATCTATTAACCCTACAACATAAAATACAAATTTAAAATAAAAACTTCAAGTTGTTGTCATAAATAAATAAGATAAAATAAGTTTGATTTGGTTTTTAATGTTTCATTTCTAGACTAGGAGAATCATTAAATAATCCCCCTTGTTTAGAGTACAAATTTTATAGCTCATTAGTTTCCTTTGTAGACTAGAAAACTTCTTCTTTTAAATGTTAAAAATACTCCCTTCTTTAGGAAGTAATATGAAAGAACTTTAGTATTTTTTTAGGAGAATAATATGTTGACTTTGCCTTTCTGTAATACTAGAAAAAATAAGCTCAAATCAAGGCTGACTTGGGGTCTGACACATCAACTCTCTTTACAGCTTTAATGAGACCTTTCTCATTCTTGGATTAGATGAATTAAAGGTTGAACATTTATGTATAGGTGTTCTTTGTCCCTCTAGGTCCATCTTACTTCTCATGTGCTGAACTAACCCATTTAATGTCTCTTTAAGTCTTATTTTCCTAGCTCTTGTAATAGGCTTACTTGGCACTTTCAATGGTTCATTGGTGTGATTATGCTTGGTTTTAGGTTGATCCTCACCACCATGTTAAGGACAATTGACAACATTATTTTGGAATGATGTTGCTATATAATCTGTGTTTCATGATTGGGTAATTTGTTGTTAGTGGTTTCGTTGCCATGTTTTTCTACTATTATTGGTGTTTGGCAAAAAAATAAATCTAGAAGCTTCCATATTTCAGTGTGTTCTTTTTTGTTCATTGTTTTGTGTATATTTAGTTTCATGTGTGAGGTTTATCTTACTACATGACTTTCAAAATATTTTGTTTCTATTTTTTGTTTTAGTTTTACTTGATCATTTTTTTTGTTTTCTCTTGGGTTTGGTTTGAGAGAGTTTCCTTGTTTTTATGAAATATGATTTTATTTTTTTAATTCTTCTTGGTTTATTGTCTTTGGAGGTATGTTTGCTTCATTTTTTTAGCATACCACCTTTTTGTTTCCTAAATGGGATGGAATTATTTTAGTATTCTTTTAGTATTTGCATGCTAGCTTAGATGTAATGTTCTTATCCTAAATATAATGACCTTGATCTTTGTCTCTCATTCTTTACAATGTTGATAATTGCTTTTATAGCTATACGATGAGAGGTCGGGTTTCATTTATTGCCTTTATCAAACTTATAAAAATGTGTGCTTTTAGTTATCCTAAAAGTTTTTGTTGTCTTATATTTATTTCAAGAACAATAATTTAATTCATGTTTTTTTTATGAGATCTCCCATTGCAAAAAAATTATGTTTATCCATTAAAGATGTTTGTTCTATTCAATGGAAGCAATGCCTTTTTTTTGCAACGTTTAATTCTCATAAAAAAGAAGAAGTAAACTTATATTAATTAAAAAACAAAATTATTTCTTTTTCCTCATGTCTTATCCTTATGAAATGTTAACACTATAAAAACAAGGACTTTAAAATCTTTAAAATCAAATTAAAGCCCAAGAAAGCCGAGTCTTTGAGAATATACAAGCTTAAGTCCTATTTTCTAACATATTCAAAAGAGGGATTAACATTTATATAGGTCAAACGTCTGTTTTAAAACCCTAAACTAATAAAATCACCTATTTTAGGGATTAACATCATTTTTTTTGGTTCAAAACTATAAAATAATGAAATCTCCTATTTAAGGGATTAATGAAAAAAAGTTTTGTTCACACTCCCAAATCAAAGAAATCTCCAATTTTAAGGATGAATGTTAGTTTTTTTTCCAAGAAAATTATAAATTCATGAAATCTCATATTTTTAGATATTAATGTCTAATTTTTCATTACAAGGTTAAAATCAATTACACATCCTACTTTTAGGGATTAACATGAATTTTTTTTATTAAAAGGATGAAATCTTCTATTTTAGGAAATTAAAACCATTTTTTTCATTAAAAGGTAAAAACCAATAAAATATTCTATTTTTAGGGATTAACGTTAACTTTTTTTTTATTAAAATGTAAAAGTTGATATATCTCTTATTTTTTAAGAATCAACATCAATTTTTTTTACTAAAAGGTTAAAATAGGTAAAATCTCATATTTTTAGGGATCAACATCATTTTTTTTTATTAAAGAGTCAAAACTGATAAAATCTTTTGCTTTTAGAGATTCTTCTAAAATTTATTGATGAATATGTTATTCTTAAGGATCGATGTTATTATTTTTTGAAAATGAATGAAATAAATCATGAATATGCTTATAAGTAATATAATAAAATTAATAGCATACATATAATAAATTTAGAAGAGAACATATATCAGATGTAATCTTTTTTTTGAAAGGATACACAAAGGGTGAAATCAATATTCTCTTAGACATAAATAATCTAGTACTTGAATCTTTAAGACTAGTGTATGCTTTAAGATCCTATTTTTTCTTTAATTATTAGGTGTTAACTTAATTTTTTTATTATCTTTTAAATTTAGAGAGTTTTGTAGTGGTCATAGTATGAGAAAGAAATTGGATAGGGGTGTTTTTTTTTTTTTTGCTTGCATGTTTTTTGAAATTATTTTGCATGTAATGTCATGTTTTGCATTTTGTTTCTTTATTTTACACAACTTTCTCAATTCTTTAAAATACTATCATAAGTGCTTACCATTCACTTAGCTAATTATTATATTTCCTTATTCTAATCAAGTCGCTCCATTTATTATTATTGTCTCGACGATGATTTTTTTATGCGCTTCGCGCCCTGCTATTCCCCGGGATCTGGGGGAGACAACGACGCGCGGTGAAAAGAGATGTGTTTTATATTCCTAAAATTATGACTATAATTATTAGGAGTCGCCACCTATTATTAAGGTCACTAGGAATTTATTGGTCTGCGAGAGTCTGGATAAGGGGACTTTTTGTGCAAGGGAAAGACACATCACCCCCAGTGCACCCTACCTAAGGTAAATTGCTTTGTTATTTGATTGTTTTTTTAAATTAACATTTTTTTACATTGCATTAAAAAAAAACAATTTTTTGTGTGCGGATGCACTTTACGATGTAATTTTATACCACAGTTAAAAACCCCCTTTTCTTATCTACAGATGTACTTTACAATGTAATTTTACATCGTAGTTAAAATCCCCTTTTTATCTACGTGTGTACTTTACAATGTAATTTTACACCGCGAAAGCTAAAACAAAATAATTGTCAAATTATTTTTGACATTTTGGCTAAATTCCAACGGATAATCGTAAACTGGTTACCATATCCAATTTTCATTTTAAAATATGAGAAAGATGCAACATAATATTTTATGAAAATATAAATGGAAAAATCTTGGAATTCGGCCGTATGCATGAAAACAACATATTTTTTATATTTTTTGAAAATTTTGTTTTTTATATATTTTTGCCTTTATTTTAAAAAAATAATAAAAAAAAATTGTGGGCTAGACTGTCCAGCACTGATGAGCCGAGAGGCCCATCCCCTTGCAGCTGGGCCGGGAACTGAACCCGGCCCCAACGGCCCAATGAGGGAGTGGATTACTTCACTCCCCTAGCGCTAAAGAAGACGATGCATAGTAAATAGTGGTCGACCAACCATGACGAGAGGCTTACCTGCTACTGCCGCTGGGTAGAGGAGGTCAAGGTGGTTCTCCTTGCAGTGGTGGAGTCGGAAACGGAGGCCTGTGGTGGCAGGAGGAGCGTCGGGAGCTTGTTTCTTTAACTCCGGTGCAACTGTTGTGGCTGTTGTTGCCTCGCCAGAGGTCTCGTCTGGGTGGCTTGTGTGAAGGAGGAGATGACGGTGGAGACGATGGTGGTGCTAGGTGAGTAGTCGGTTTCCGTTGGAGGAGAGGAGGAGCTGATACATGTTACTGTTTTCTAGAGAGAGAAATGTCGACTGGAGGGGATAGAGCTAGAGGAGAGAGAGAGTTGGTTGCTGCTGCTGACGAGAGAGAAGGAGCTGCTGTTGTGCGATGGAGGCTAGCTGTCGGAGACGAGGAAGATGAAGATGGTTGTCGTTGGTTGCACTCTGTGTCTTTGTCTTCTCCCTCTATATATTTGTATTCCTCCCCGTTCCCCCTTCATGATTTTTTCTTTTTTATTACGTCCCCTCTCCTTGGTTTTTCCTCCCCGTTTTTCTACGTAAAAATCCCCCCTCTCTACGTAAAAACTTTCCTCCCCAATCGTCTGTGTGTTTTCCTCTGTTCCCGCTTTTTTCTCTCCATTTCCCCTGTTCTCCCTCTGTTCTTCTACATAAAAAAATGTCTCCCCCTTCTGCATGGTTTTTCCTCACTACTTATAGGTGAAAACTGGTCTGCACTAGTGGGTAGCCTCTGCTGCAGCATGCCTGGAAGCACGGTTGTCGGCGGCGGCATGGTGGCTTGCTTTGGGCTGGGTCGCTTTCGGCGGTGGGTTGTCGACAGGCGTGCTGGTGGCTAGTCGGCAGTAGTGTGTAGTTGGTTGTCGGTGGCAGTGTAGGTAAAGCATGCGAGGACTGTAGGAGGTGGATTTGCAATTTGTTCTTTCAATTTGTAATTATTCTAATTGCACCTCCAATGGGCTTTAAATTTGTAATTTTGTGCAATTGTATCCCCGTCAGAATTTCAACAACAACCTTGGCTTTGCGCGCCTTTTTTATTTTGGTTTTTGGCTTTCGATTCATGCGATTCGACCCTTAATTGACCATTAAATTCTCGATGTCTTCAATTTAGCCCCTGATTTCGCATAATTGGCTTGGAAAAATTCAATTCAGTCTCCGAAAATTCCAATCTTCTCAATTGAACCCGAATTAAGCTCAAGAATTTGATTTGTCATCGATTAAACCCTTAATTAATTTGTTATGACCAATTTAAAGTATAATTAAGTCCTTGCACTTAATTAAATTCTTCAAATGGACCCTTAATTAATTCCCAACATAATTACACTTGAAATTGGTCGACAATTAAATCAACCCATAAAAATATAATTATGTCGCACGACTTAATTTCTACACAAATTTATCCAATGATAAATTATTTTTGCCTTAAATTTGTACTTTCCTCTAATTTTGGGGACAAAAGAAATACGATCGGACTGTTGAGAACGACCAAAATTTCCACATTGATATTTCTACCAACGCCGACCCCTTTTATTTTATTTTTGTTATTTTTGGGTATATTTTGGGGAGTAACCCAAAAATTGGGTTATGACAATAATTATCACAATATTGATTTTTAGATAATTTATGATAACTTGAAAGCAAATAGAATAAAAACTTTAGGAATAATATACAGGCCAAGCATTTTCATGGAAATGTTTTGCCAGTGTCACCAAACCTGACCTAGCTATGGGAGTGATATGGACAAACAGCCCTGCATGCATACCTGCCATGCAAAAGGTCGTGGAAGGAAAATAACCACAACTGGTCGTGGGTTGTGGGATTAATTAGCTGCAGTTACTTTTCATGTCTGTTATGTGGGGAATTCATGAGCATTCATGACCACGTGTGAAGTGGGACAACCACGATCACTTAGTGGCACATATTCCTCTTTTATTGCTTTTAATCTGCTTGTAACTTCCCGAATCAAAGGCCTATAAAGGCTGGGGTCTACGGGAGAGAGGAGCATTATGAAATAAACTGTTCTTCTTTAAACTCCCCTGTCCTTGTTCTTTTCTCTCAAATCCTGTTGTGTTTAAGTACATAACAATTGGTATCAGAGCCCGGTTCGATCATGGAGACGCGAGCCAAAACAAATACGGAATTTTGAAACGAGGTGAATGAAACTCTAGCTCGTCATGAAGCAAGGATCGATCAAGCCAATAACAACATCACCCATGCCAATCACAGCATCGATCAAATGAATGCCACTCTGCTAACGGTGGTGGCTGAGTTACAGGCCCTTCGTCACACACACTCTCAAAATCCAACGGAAAGAGAGGTAAGCCCATTTTTTCAAGCTGAAACATCGACCCACCGAAACTCCATCCCACCAGATTTTAACCATTCCACACAACCTGTTATTCGGAACCCTTCACAAACAAAACCCTTTCATTCCACCCAATTAACTGACCGGAGCTACACACAGCTCAAGTTGTCCTTTCCAAGATTCAATGGGTTAGACCCAACGGGATGGCTATATAAAGTTGAACAGTATTTCGAATTCCAAAATGTTAATCCCCAATATAAGGTGCAGCTGGCTTCCTTCCACTTGGAAGAAGATGCTCTCCAATGGCACCGTTGGTTGAGTAAATTCAGGGGTCATCTCACTTGGGCAAAATTCTCTCAAGCTGTGCTTCATCGTTTCAGGCCAACCGACTATGAAAACCCTTCTGAAGCCCTCACTCGCCTCAGGCAATCTACCATTGTCATAACCTACCAGACGAAGTTTGAAAAACTGTCCCAACGTATTGATGGGTTACCAGAAAATTATTTGGTAGGGTGTTTTGTTGCAGGCTTGTGAGATGAGATACGGATGGATGTCAAGGTCAAACAGCCGAGCACACTATTGGACACGATTGGAGTAGCAAGGTTGGTGGAGGAGCGAATCCAGTTGCAGAAAAGATTTACTCAAGTCCTTCGAACAGCTGGGGCCCTAACACAACCAAAAAACAACACCAGTACTTCGGTTGGACTTCTGGTACCACCACCCATCGCGAGCCAAAATACAAAGCCACAAGGGGTTTTTACAAGGATTACCAGTCAGGAAGCCAGGGATCAGCGAGCAAAAGGGTTATGTTTCTACTGTGATGAGAAATTTGTCCGAGGACACAGGTGCCAACGACCTCAACTGTTCATGATTGAAGATACCTTTATTGGGGACCAATTAAATTTCGAAGAAGGTGCATATGATCTTCTAGATATATAACCAATTCCAGAGATCTCATTTCATGCAATTTCAGGAGCTAATCACCCTCAAACCATCCGCGTGATTGGTAGGCTAAAGAACCAAGATGTTACTGTCTTGATTGATTCTCGATCAGTCTGTGGTGTCCAGATTGGGACTGTCGGTGCTGCGGGATAAAACCTTCCGGGTAATGGTAGCTAACTGTGAGATGATTGAGTGTAACGGACGATGTTTGAGCCTCATAGTGATAATCCAAGGGTGCACCATACAGCTAGATTTCTATGTGCTTCCAGTGGCTGCATGCCAGGCTGTATTGGGGGTACAATGGTTAGAGACCCTAGGGCCTCTTAAAACAGATTACTAGGAGCTGACAATGAGCTTCCAACTAGATGGAATCACCAGAATATTTCAAGGGCTGAGACAGTCCCGTACAAGGTCTTACGTGAAAAAGAGCTGGTGAATTTGGAGGGGTTGGGATTTTTTTTGCAGATTGTCACCATGGGAATAAATGAGGCAACCACAGATCATCCTAAAGATCTGGCACAACTACTGACCGAATTCCAACCGATCTTTGAAGCTCCAACGGAACTACCACCCACACGGCCGCATGATCATCGCATACCGTTACAACCAAATCAAGGCCCTATTAGTGTTCGACCCTACCGGTACCCACATTATCAAAAAGGCGAAATCGAGAAGATGGTAAAAGAATTTTTGGAATCTGGCCTCATTCGACCCAGTGTTAGCCCATTTTCATCACCGATGTTGCTGGTCAAAAAGGCAGATGGGAGTTGGCGCTTCTGCATCGATTATAGAGCCTTGAATCAGATCACAATCAAAGATAAGTATCTGATCCCGGTGATAGATGAGTTACTAGATGAATTGCATAATGCCAGGTATTTTTCGAAGCTTGATTTGCGTTCAGGGTACCACCAAATCAGAGTCAAAGAGGAAGACATATCAAAAACGACATTCCGGACACATGATGGGCACTATGAATTTGTCGTAATGCCATTCGGACTCACCAACGCCCCGGCCACATTCCAAGGTCTCATGAACGACTTATTCCGGCCTCATCTGCGGAAATTCATCTTGGTGTTCTTCGACGATATATTGGTGTACAGCCATAATTGGGGGGATCATCTCTCCCATCTCCATACGGTACTCACAATTCTGTCCATAAATCATCTATTTGTTAAGAAATCCAAATGCCGTTTTGGAGTGATGCAGGTCGACTATTTGGGCCATCTGATCTCACATGAAAGGGTGTAAGTGGATCCGGCCAAGACAAGGGCTATGAATGAATGGCCCACTCCCACCACAGTAAAGGGCGTCAGAGGATTCCTTGGGCTAGCTGGTTACTACCGCAAATTTGTAAGTGGATTCGGGGGAATTGCTGCCCCTCTCACCCAATTGCTGACAAAGGAAGGTTTCCATTGGAGTGCTGAGGAAACTACAACCTTTAATCAGCTAAAACAGGCACTAGTGTCTCCCCCAATCTTGCGATTACCAGACTTCACTCAAGCTTTCATTATCGAGAGTGACGCGTGTGGAGTAGTGATCGGCGCCATCTTAATACAAGAAGATCACCCAGTTGCTTTTTATAGTGAGGCTCTCAAAGGATCAGCACTCAACCTGTCTACATATGAGAAGGAGATGTTAGCTATTGTGAAAGCTATCTGCAAGTGGCGCACATATCTCTTGGGCAAACCATTCATTGTTCGAACGGACTAGCGGAGCCTGAAATATTTGTTAGAACAGAGGATTACAACACCCACTCAAGCACGTTGGCTACCCAAGATCATGGGGTATGACTACACCATCCAATATAAGAAAGGCAAGGAAAATCAAGGAGCGGATGCATTGTCAAGGGTGACCGAATGGAGTTGCACGGCAATTTCAATGCCCATAGCTGATTGGTGGGCTATCCTCCAACAAGAAGTATCCCAGGATCCATTCTATGCTCAATTGGACAGTCCATCTTCATCTCTGCATCACCAACTTTATTTTAAACATGATGGGGTTTTGTACAAGAAGGGACGGGTGTACTTGAGTCCTTCTTCTTCCTTCCTTACTGCTATTCTGGAGGAACATCATTCCTCTCCTACTGGGGGCCATTTTGGATACCATAAAACTCTCAGTCGCCTCAAGAAGAGCTTCAACTAGCCGAGGTTACAATTGGCTGTTAAAGAATTTATTAAACACTGCGAGATATGCCAAAGATGCAAAAATGACAACACCAAACCAGCCGGCTTGCTCCATCCATTGCCCATTCCTCTACAGGTATGGACTGACATTTCCATGGATTTTGTGGAGAGATTACCAGTTTCCAAGGGTTTTACTATCATTATGGTAGTTGTGGATCGCTTGTCCAAATATGCCCATTTTATGCCATTAAAACACCCATTTACAGCATCTTCAGTTGCTCAAGCCTTCATTGATCACATTGTTCGCCTTCACGGAATGCCAAAATCCATTGTCAGTGATAGGGACAAAAATTTTGTGAGTTCGTTCTGGAAGACTTTGTTTCAATTACAGGGAACCAACTTAGTGACGAGTTCCAGTTACCATCCACAAACCGACGACCAAACAGAGGTTGTTAACCGCACACTGGAACAATACCTCCGTTGCTTCACCAGTGCACAGCCTAACAAATGGAGGGATTGGCTTTCCTGGGCCGAGTACAATTACAACACCTCCGTGCATACTGCCACCAAACTATCACCATTTGAGGTCGTTTATGGGGTACCTCCTCCTTCACTGCTCTCGTATGTTCCAGGAACTACAAAAATTCAAGTTGTCGATGACCTCCTCCGCAGTAGGTCTGAGCTGTTGAAAGAGCTACATCAAAATCTGAATGTCGCACGGGACAGAATGAAGACACAGGCCGATCAAAATCGTAAAGACATAGAATTCAATGTCGGGGATTATGTCTACTTAAAGCTCCACCCATACCGCCAGAACGCTGTCACTTTTCGACGATCCTTAAAACTATCCCCTCGGTTTTTTGGACCCTATCGAGTGTTGGCTAGGGTGGGCTCTGTTGCCTATTGGTTGGAATTACCAGTTGGGTCTTTAATCCACGATGTGTTTCACGTTAGCCTTTTGAAGAAACATGTGGGCACTTCGATTCAGGCCTCGCCTGTTCTTCCTCCTGTTTCAAAGGACTCTACACTACTTCCCCAACCAGAGGCCATATTGGACACACGCATCATCCAAAAGGGACGGTATCGCCCTCGCAAAGAACTGCTGGTCAAATGGGTGGGGGTAGTCGAAGACGCAACATGGGAAAATCAATGGCGTTTCTCCCGTTCATATCCAAAGTTTATCCTTGAGGACAAGGATTCTTCGGGTGGGAAGGAATGATATGGACAAACAGCCCTGCATGCATATCTGCCATGCAAAAGGTCGTGGAAGGAAAATAACCACAACTGGTCATGGGTTGTGGGATTAATTAGCTGCAGTTACTTTTCATGTCTGTTATGTGGGGAATTCATGAGCATTCATGACAACGTGTGAAGTGGGACAACCACGATCACTTAGTGGCACATATTCCTCTTTTATTGCTTTTAATCTGCTTGTAACTTCCCGAATCAAAGGCCTATAAAGGCTGGGGTCTACGGGAGAGAGGAGCATTATGAAATAAACTGTTCTTCTTTAAACTCCCCTGTCCTTGTTCTTTTCTCTCAAATCCTGTTGTGTTTAAGTACACAACAGGGAGTCAACCTAAAACCCCCCCTACCCAACTCCTTGTATGACTCGAGTTTCCAGTTAAACCAAATAAAAGCTTATCAGAGTCTCTAGTTTGACCTAGCATGTCAAAATATGACATGGTTAAATCATTACTTGATTTTAAGGAGAAAGAATATTTAGGATGGTGCCATTTGAATCCATTCTTATTATATACTTCAAGTAAACTCAGATTAATAAAGTTTGAGGTTAAGGAGGGATAGCCAATTTAGTGAATCAAAACAAACTAATCTTGTAGATCATGACCAGTTACAAAAAACATCAAACCATAAACTTTGAAAGATATTGACTGCGAAGGCAGAGAAATCCAAAATTAGAAGAAGAAATACACACTAAGTGCATCTCTTGGAAAAAAGTTTTGGACCCAAGAAAACAAGGGACGTAACGTCTAGTTGGCCTTGGACTTTACAAGTGCTAGAGCATCAGAAGTAGAAGGTAGGGCTGGGATCGCTCCTTTCTGAGTTGTACAAATGGCTCCACACGCATTTGCAAATGCCAAAGCCTCCCTCAGTTTCTCTTCTTTCTGCCATGCCAAAAGAAAAGAATTGAAATTATAAGATTTTTTTTTAATAACCGGGGTGTCCGGGCTAGCTTGTATGCACCACAACTAATCCCCGGACTTATTAAATATCCTACAAGTTCAATAAAACACCACAGGGGTGACAGTCGTGCATGACAGAGTTTGAACCTGTGGTGAGAGGAAGGGACAAGTCCCTTCTTGACCACAGGGCAAGTCAGTGCTTGCCAATTGAAATTATAAGATTGATTACAGAAGAAGAAGAGTGTTTCAAAATCATAAATTGAGGAAGAAGAAAGATTACATGGAAAATTGAAGTGTCCTTGGCGACAGAAAGTAGAAATGATCCGACAAAAGCATCACCAGCTCCAGTTGTATCGACTGCTTTCACTGAAAACCCAGGAACTCTTCCTTTGAAACCCTGCACATTGGAAAAAAAAGTATTATCAAACAGTGAGGCAAAAACAGAAAAACCCTAGAATATAGTGAACAATTATGATCATTCAGGAAATTACAAGGCGCAAAACAAATCATATAAGAGGTAATTAAGAAAAGGGACTGAAAAAAATGATGAAAAAAACAGTGCCTTAGCAAAGTATCTGCAGCCCTTCTCCCCATCAGTGACAACAAGTAGCTTGAGGCGATCGTGCCAGAGGGACAGAACCACATCTTCCTTTTCGGGATCCCCTTGTGTCAGGAACGCCACCTCATCATCACTAACCTGCGTCATGTAACAGTAAGAAATTCAATAAAATTGATGAGATTCAGATAATTTGGAGATGTGATAGAGATGTGACAGATTTAATAATTTGGAGGAAGGATTTTTGGTAGATATACCTTGATGAAATCAGCGTCTTTCCAGATGCTCTTGATCCCATCTCTAGCAGCATCAGAAGATGGCCACAGAGGAAGCCTCACATTTGGATCATAAGAGAGCAATATCCCAGCTTCCCTGGCGGCTTTCATGGCTGTCAAGTGAGCCGATCTGCATGGCTCAGATATCAAACTTATAGATCCGTAGTGGAACACCTTGGCCTGCTTGAGGAGACCCATGTTCAGCTCAGATTCCTTCAGTAGCATATCAGCACTAGGGTTTCTGTAGAACATGAACTCCCTCTCCCCATTTTTCTTCAGTGTCACAAATGCCAAAGCAGTTCTGGCATGTGGATCGTAGCACACTCCTTCACTGTTCACACCATTCTTCTTCAAGATATCAACCAGCATGTGGCCAAACTCATCGTCTCCAACCTAATCACATTAAAAACTATTATTCTTTGAGATCCATATGCTCTTGGATTAAAATCATCACATTTTACCTAACATATCTCTTTCTTTTTCTTTTTTTCGAAGAAGAAGTGTAAAAAACGTGTACAAATCTCAGGATCTGAAGGCTCGCAGAACAAATGGTGAAAAGTAAGTGCCTTGCATGGTGCACAAACGAGCTAGGAGAAAGAAATTTACCTTGCCAATGAAGGCAGATTTTCCACCAAGCTTGGAGATGGCACAAGCAACATTAGCAGGTGCGCCGCCAGGGGCTTTGATGAAGCCACCGGACTCGGCCAATGAAACTCCAGCAACATCAGGCACAAAATCAATGAGCATCTCTCCAAAAGTGACGATCAATGGGGTAGGGTTAGTCGTCATCTTCTTCTCTTCAACTAGATAGCTATGATTGATCTCTTTTGGTAAAGGATAATAGCAACGAGTACTTAAACTCTCAAACCAGAGACCCTTTTATATACACAGGGCAACAAAATCTAGAATAAGAGTAAATGAAAATCCTCTTCTTTTTTTTGGCTGATTATTTTCAGAAAGGGATTACATAGTAAATTAATCCATACGTTGCTTACATCTTATCCATCCAATCTCGATAAACTAGGCTACCAGGAACATTAGGGACCGGTTGATGATCAACCAAGCCATCATATTAATTTATTTCCTTGATTTAATGCTGTCGGATATTAGGTGTCTTTCACTATGGATGAGTTATTTTAATTACCTTGTTGGTTGAGATATGGTCTTGTGATTTGTTGTTAGTTACCTTAAAAACTGGGTCGTTTTAGAAACGAAAATCCTGATCAACACTCACCCTGCAAGGTAACGGGTAACCCTCGAAGATTGTTTGTTTGGATTCTATGCCAATATAATCGGTCTTCTATAAACGAATTAGAGTAAATAATTAGTAATTATTTTTATTTTTATTTTTATTTTTTATTAAGCCACGCACACTGATATATACTCCTAATATTTCAATTTTTTTTATTATAATTCTAGTTTATAATATTTCGTAGAGACTCAACATGGATAGCCTTTTTCTTTCGTGATAAATAAAACCAGTCTCCTTTTTTTTTTTTAACTTGAAGTAATTATAAATACATTGTCATGGAATATAAACTGCATTTATGCTTCAATATAAATTATGGGTTTTTTTTATTTTTATTTTTATTTTCTTATGAATAAAGTAAGTTCTAGGAATGAGAAGTCAACCAATGAAAGGGCAATTCAATAGTTCAATAACCAATAGACGTTTAGTTCATTGATGCTCTCCTAAATGAGAGGAAACGAGGTTTTGGATTGAAAATTAGAACTACAAATAAAAATAAAATAAAAAAATGGTTAAACCAAGCTTGTAGGTTATACAAGTACATTGGTGGTCCGATTTATAAACTAGTCATTAAAATCCCATTTTCTTTATTTTTTTGAAATGAAATTTTACTTTTTTAAGTTTATTATCATTATTTTGCCTATGGATCTTTAATTATATTTTATGTTGGTTAATCATAATTCTTAACTTATTTATTTTCTATAAAAATGAAGGTATATTTTTCATAAACACATCTAAAATGCCTCTCTCAACCCAAGATATAAAATCATTAAACCTAAGATAACCACTAGAGAATAATGAATGATTTAGTTGGGTACTAGATAGTTGCATGTATGTTGCTATGAGGAATGTTTCAGCAATATTTTTAAATTTATCCAAACTTGCATTGTAATAGTGATTCATTGACTCAATTAAGTGAGAGTTGATCTAGTGAAACTAACATGGTCGTTGATCTAATTTAAAACTAGTTAACTTTTGTAAGAATAATGTTAAGAATGACAATTTTTTTATATAAAAAATATATTAAACATTTATTTTATTATTTACTTATATTTGTTGACCTCATTTTTATTATCATTCTTATTATTATTTATAAAGAAAAAAGTTATATAGAATATTATGCTTGTCCATGTCGATCCCGACATTGAGAGGACTCGTTTACTTATTATTGATTTTATTTTTGGCTTAAAACCATCACGGTAGGCCCAAGTTGGTTCTCAAAACTAGTAAACACATCGACCTAACTAGTAATACAGGCGATGTCGAGGTGTTTAGTAAAAAGCAAATGAGATACCACCTAAATTTTCTAAGGAAAAAATCTTGGTAAAAAGCCAAACACAAGTCACTAAAAATTGAATAAGGAGGGTGATTAAATCCCAAATGTGTCCTTGCAAAAAGAGGATGTTATATCTAATTTTGTGGGAAAATTATATAATTTATTCTTACAAATTATGGCCCCTACTATATTTTAAAACTATTTTTCAATGATTTTAAAAATATACATGTAAAAAAATAATTGATCAATATTTACAAATATTTTAAATTAATCTTCTTATTTTTATCAAGCGTATAATTATAAACTTTACCTAACAGTTAATCTTTTTATTTGTGTGATTAAATAAATTATACTTACATGTCCTAGGTCATTTTATCTGGCTATAAATTATATGTATGTATTTAAGTAGTTCTACCTCAATAAAACTAACAAATTAAATAAGAATTATTCATAAAAATCGTGATTAGAAATAAACTCCATGTTACAAAGTTAATCAAAATTAAATTTTATATCATATTAATTATTTACACTTCAAAAACATTCTTGAAAAAAATTAGAAATTCTAGATCTAAATTATATTAATAAGAGAATAATCTTTAACATTAAAGTTCATGCCCTTTTAATTTAATTCATGTATAATTATTTTTTAACCAATTAACTTCTTTAGATTGTGATTAGATACCATAAAATACAAAATTAATAAAATTGGAAAAAAATTTCAATTTAAAACCAGTTAATATCATATTAAATTTCAAGATGGTCTTGATTGTAACAATCATAAATTAAATACCAATTTGTAATTATAGCATGAACTGAAAGCAGAGAGAGTACAAATGCATGTTTGGAATCTTACTCATGTGTGTAGGAGCTTGTTAGAGGGAAGATTAGGGCAATTCAAGTGAAAATGAAAAAAAAAAAAAAAGAGCAAATGAGGTTGATGTTCTAGCATATTATAGGTTTAGTGGAGGGGAGAGAGAGAGTGATGACCAATGGAAATTTTGGGCTCCATTTCAGGTGTGTAGGGAGAGTTTTTGGTAGAATTATGTTAGAGTAATTGTGTTTTTTCTTTACTTTTTCTCTCCTTTGTGTCCCTATTTTCAATTGAGAGGGCAACACATATATAATGCTAGAGTTCTAATTTTTAGACTAACTTCTAAAGTCAATGAAAATCTTTATTTTTAATGTTTTTCCTTTTAAAATTTTATTTTTTCCTTTTATTTTTATTTTTCTTTTTTCCTTTTGTTTTTTCCTCTTTTAAGGAGGAAAGAAGTTGAAAGGACTTTTCTAAAATTACATTTGGGCTATTATATAGGCTCTATAGTTTTTTATGCTTAAGAATTTTATTTTTTAGCTCTATTTTCAATGGGGGTAAAAATATGGTGATGACAACTGTTTGAATTTAAGCTTAATTAAAACTTGATGCCACCTTAACAAAACTCATTAACTCATTATTCAACTCATTTTAAGGATAAAAAATATTATTGTAGGTCTATATTGCTCTCTAGAAACAAGAAGACACATCTAACTATATTGTAAACCTAAAGAGTAAAAACCCTAAAACTCATAACCGTAATTGAGTCCTAACCTAAGAAATCCAAAATCAAGTAGAAACAAACCCTACTTAATGATTATCTGAATCAAAAGACCATATATATTGGATAAAAAAACCCCAACCTGTTGATTATAACAAAGCAAAAACTAAAGTTATATAGGTTGAATGCAACAAAGAAATTTTTTTTGATAAGTTCTAAATAGTTAAATGTAGAACCAAGAGCCAGATAAATCCTTTCTAGTATTATTTATTAAACCAATGAGTTGCCATAACTTACAAATCAAAGAGAGTATTTATAGTTCAATAAAATAAACTATAACATCCTCACTATTTACATGCAATCAAAATATGATTTCTTATGATGATTATAATTATTGAGTGATTTTACACATGCACACACATACATTGCACCAAATTTGATTGGAAAATCTACCAAATTTCAAGAGAGTCTCATCTATATTGAGAGGTCCTAAGTTATCAACTAAAAACCAGTTTCACTTCCATATTAAACAATGTCACATTGTAACATCAAATCGAAGTATTTAAAATCTCAATTTTTCAATAACTCATTCATCACATTTCATTGCATATAACGACACACACAACACGTAAATAATCATTTCATTTAAAATAAGTTTAACATAATCACATGCAATCATAATTTTGACACAATAAAAAATACTAATAAAATATTATTAGTTTACACAAATGATCCAATTAAAGAAACATAAACTTAGATAATATTACCATCTGTTACATAACCAATTATAGTACAAAAAAGGATTTATGTTACATCTTTATTAAAAATTAACAATAACCACCCTAAATATCTATCATTCATATTGTGAGGTACATGTAAATAATTTATCACAATAAAGATTAATTTTAGCTTATAAAAATTAACAAACAAGAATAAAAATCATAATAATACATTTAAATTCTTAACTCAAAATAATCAATAATTCCATTTTATTAATCAATATAATTGATTAATCACATTGAAATTTCTTGATCATCTTCAACCTAATATGACAAATTTCTATAACTCACACATACATATGCACCTTTCAATTCCTTTCTTACAATACCCACCATATAAAATCTCACATGAAAAATAACTTCAAAACAAAGTAAAAGCTAACCAATTCAAGTCAAATTTGTTCAAGAATATTGCCTTTTGTTTTAATCATAACTAAAATTATAAACAATTCAATATTGATCATAATTTATCTTTTTCAAAAGATAAAATAAAAATCTATTTTTTTACTTAAGGAAGGTAAACTCAATTCAACCTTTAATGCATCTGAATTACGCGATATTACAATTCACCAAAATTGTCCAACATAATTCACAACTTGACTCCTCTTGAATTTTAGCTTATAGCTAGAGTTTTAGAACTCCAAATTATACAAGGTTAGTCCCGTTGGAAGGTTAACTTTCCTTTTTGTAACTTCTATAAAAAAATCGTATCCCAAAAGTTATCATTTTGATGCTTTAATATCCTTTAGAAGATAAGTGACAAAATTGTTCAATTTTCATCTACAAACTTTAATAACTAAACATTTTATTCATCTTTTCATTATTCGAATAAACATTCCCATAAAATATATGTTATAACATCTCTAATTACAATCTTTTAAACAACATTAATACAACTTATCTTTTACTTAAAATAGTTAAAACTATTTCATGAAAAACATATGCATTATAGAAATTCACAAATATACTACATTTCATAACCATAATTATAATTGCATTCATTTTCAATTTATTTCCTCTTTGGTGGAAATTATAATCTCTTCTCTTACCATGATGTATTCTTATAAATTTTAATCAAAACTTTCCCTTACATGAGAAATCAAGCACTACACAATAATCTTCACCTCTAAGTACATTAAACTTCTCCAATTCCCAATTCTAAACAATATAACATTTCAATCACTTTGTAAGGTAACTAAACTCTTTTAAAATTATTTGTCTTATAAGATTACACTCTAATTTATAGGAATTTAATTTAATTAAATAGAATTTAATTACAAGCATTTTAGTTTTCTATTTGTCAATCATTGAGCCTATAGGGACACTATTGTTCAATTTCATTACATTATTGTGCAATTTAAAATTTTCTTTCTAATTTAGCACCCAACATAATGTACTCTAAATCCAATTTGTTTAATTCATAATCAATTTACATTTTCCCTAAATTTATATTATGAACCCTAACATAAAATTCATGAATTTGATTTCAATTGCTATTCATTTCATATATACTTGTTATATTAGGTTTAGAACTTTTTATTGAAAATAATCTTGTTTTTGAATATCAATTAGTCAAAAAATTTCAAACCCCTCTTATTTCTCCGTTGTTTCCATGATTGTGCCCTTAATCCACCTATCAATTCACTCCTATTTAATTGTTTATGGGTGTTGTTGTCATAACCCAATTTCTGGGTTACTCCCCAAAATCTATCCAAAAATAACAAAAAAGGGACCGACGTTGGTAGATAAATCAATGTGGAAATTTTGATTGTTTTTTAGAGTCCGATCGTATCTTTTTTATCCCAAAAATAGAGGAAAATACATATTTAAGGCAAAAATAATTTATCATTGGATAAATCTTTGTAAGAATTAAGTTGAATGACATAATTATATTTTTATAGGTTGATTTGATTTAATCGTCGACCAATTTAAAGTGTAATTATGACCAGGAATTAATTTAGGGTCTAATTGAAGAATTTAATTAAGTGCAAGGACTTAATTATACTTTAAATTGGTCACATCAAATTAATAAAGGGCTTAATTGGTAAGAAATCAAGTGTTTAAGCTTAATTGGAGATCAATTGAGAAGATTGGAATTTTCGGAGACCCAATTGATTTTTTCCAAGCCAATTGCACAAATTAGGGGTCAATTTGAAGACAATTGAGAGTTTAATGGTCAATTAAGGGTCAAATTGCATAAATCGGAAGCGAATGACCAAAATAAAAAAGGCGCGCAAAGTCAAGGTTGTTGTTGAAATTCTGACGGGGATACAATTGCATAAAATTATAAGTTTAAATCCAATTGGTGGTGCAATTAGAACAATTACAAATTAAAAGACCAAATTGCATTTCCACTTTCTCCCAAAACTGCAGTCCCGCCGTTGCCTTTACTTGCACGCTGCCGACCAGCCACCTGCACGCCTGCAGACAGCCCACCGCCGAAAGTAGCCCTGCGAAAGCAAGCCACGATGATGCCACCGACAGCCACAGTGTTTCAGCCATCGTGGCAGGCCAAATTCTCCTATAAATAGCAGTCATGGACGCTGCATGCGGGGGAGGAGAAAATTCACGAACAGAGGTGCCAAAAACCAGAGAAAACGAGAAGTTTGCAGAGAATTTTTGGCAAAGAAAAAAACTAGCCAAAACAAGGAAATATTACACAAAAATTACACTATCATCCCTCATCTCCCTCGGCAACCAGCTCTCTCTCTCTCTCTCTCTCTCTCTCTCTCGGTCTGCAAGTCCTCTCTCTATATAAAATTAGCTCAGCCGAGTTCTCTCTCTCCACTAAAGGTGGCTGCCGACCACCCAACACCTCTATCATCATCATCGTGAACTTCCCCTCTACACCATCAACCTAGTCACTCTCTGGTGAGGCAACAGAGATGGTGGCAGTAGCAGCGACGTGAACCCGTGGAATTCTGACGCCTCCTCCGGCCAGCACAGCCCATCGTTGACGACGCCACCACCACAGAAATCATCACCTCGACTTTCTCTACCCAACGGTACCAACAGGTACTCCTTTCAGTACTAACAGAAATCATCTTCTTCATCCCACTGCATGCAGGCCGGGCTTTTGTTCCCGACCCAAGCGTATAGGGGAGGTAGGCTGCCAGCCCACTTGGCCTGGAGGCCCAGTCCACAAGAGGTGGGCTGACAGCCTACTTGGACTAGAGGCCAGCCCATGCAGAGATGGGCTGGACAGTCAACCCAAAGAATTTTTTTATTTTTGTTTTATTTTATTTTAAAAAATAGAAAAAAATATAAAAATACAGAAAATTGGGCTGACAAGAGGTGGGTTGACAGCCCACTTGGACTGGAGGCCAGCCCATGCAGAGATGGGCTGGACTCTCAGCCCAAAGAATTTTTTTATTTTTGTTTTATTTTATTTATAAAAATAGAAAAACATTTCAAAATACAAAAATTTCAAAAACATAAAAGGTGTTGTTTTCATGCATACGGCCGGATTTCAAAGTTTTTCCATCATATTTTTTGTAAAAACAATATGTTGCATCTTTTTCATATTTTAAAACGAAAATTGGATATTTTAACCAGTTTACGATTATCCGTTAGAATTTGGCCAAAATATCAAAAAAAAAAAAATTGTTTTAACTATCGGGGTGTAAAACTACATTGTAAACTACACTCGCGGATAAAAAAGGTTTTAATTGCGGTGTAAAATTACATCGTAATGTACACCCGCAGACAAAAAAAATGGTTTTTTTTAAAATGTAGTGTAAAAATTTTTAACTTAGAAAAACAATCAAATAACAATGCAGCTTACCTTAGGTAGGGTGCACTGGGGGTGATGCGTCTTCCCCTTACACAACAAGTTCTCTTACCTAGACTCTCGCAAACCAATAGGTTCCTAGTGACCTTAATATTAGGTGGCGACTCCTAATAATGATAATCGTAGTTTTTACTACTATAAAACACATCTCTTTACACCGCGCGCCGTTGTCTCCCCCAAATCAGAGGGGATGGCGGGGCGCGAAGCGTGTAAAAAATCGTCGTCGCGACAGTGGTTGTGAGTAATTCTCTCAATCTTCTTTTAATCTTATGTTTTTCTAGTGATTTTGCAAAAGAATTTTGAAGAAATCAAGTTTTTCCCTCTCCTCTTCTTTGTTTAGCTATAGTCGGCCCTCAAGAGAGAGAATGAAAGTGGTTTATATACTTATTTTCTTTGCAATTTACACTTAAAGCCCTCATTTACATATAATCTCAATTTGTTCTCATACTTTATAATTGATTTTTCTCCCTTTTTATTTATTTTCGTATCACTTTTTATTTCTTTTCAATTTCACCATTGACATAAATTTTTTATTTTTCTACATAATTTTTTAACCGATTTTACTTTTAGGTTAAAATTTTTATTTTTCAGAAAACGTTTAGCTAGAAGTTTACATAAACCCTACTTAAATATATGGAAGAAATTAAAACCAAAATATAAACTAGTTTAAGATTATTTTAAAATGAAATAAATAAAACCCAAGATTTTATAAATAAAACCCAATTTGCAGAGTAACTTTAGGACCTCATGAAAAGGCTTTCTTGATATCTTATCCTTATGAAATGTTAACACTATAAAAAATAAAGCTTTGAAAATATTCAAAATCAAATCATAGCCCAAGAAAGCCAAGTTTTTTTAGAATAGACCCACTTAAGTTCTATTTTGGACATATTCAAAACAGGAGAGTCATAACCCAATTATTATCATTTATGTAGGTCAAACGTTTGTTTTAAAACCCTAAACTAATAAAATAACCTGTTTAGGGATTAACATCAAAGCTTTTTGTTCAAAAATATAAACTAATGGAATCTCCTATTTTAAGGATTAACTACAAAAGTTTTTGTTTACAGTCCCAAATCAAAGTAATCTCCTATTTTAAGGATGAATGTTAGTTGTTTTCCAAGAAAATCATAAATTCATGAAATCTCCTATTTTTAGGTATTAATGTCCAATTTTTTATAACAAGGTCAAAATCAATGAAATATCCTGTTTTTAGGGATTGACATCAATTTTATTATCAAAAAGATAATATCGATAAAATCTTTTATTTTAGGGATTCACATCAATTTTTTTATAAATATTTAAATATTGATAAAATCTCTTATTTTTTAGAATTAACATCAATTTTTCATTGAAAGGTTAAAATGGATAATATGTCCTATTTTTAGGGATTAACATCAAAAAATTTCATTAAAGAGTCAAAATTGATAAAATCTTCTACTTTTAGAGATTAACATAAAATTTATTGATAAATCTTTTATTTTTTAAGGATCGATGTCATTTTTTAAAAAATGAATGAAAATAAATCATGAATATGCTTATAAGTTAATTAATAGAATTAATAGCATGCATATTCTAAATTTAGAAAAGAACATATATCAAATGTAATCTTTTGTTTGAAAGAATAGAGTAAGGTAGAGAAAAATGGAGTAAAACAAAATAGAAATAAAATCTTCGAGAGAAAAACAAGTGAAAAATCATTTTAACAAAGAGAGAGAAAGAAACAAAAACAATTAGATGATTTATTTGATGATGTGACTAAATTTAGATTGGATCGGTGTAATCTTATATAGTGCAATTGAGTGCTAATAGTGACCTTAAAGCGTATTTCTATGAATTTAACATTGAATGGGCTGATGACCATTAGCTATACATCATTTTTTTTGGGTCTAGTGCTCGCATATTAAAAATGTGAATTAGGTCTTGTCACTTGGACTTTTATGTCATATAATTTAATGTACGCATATACCAATAAATAATGATATTTATTATAAAACCACGTGGGAACTCTTGTTCTATTTTTAACCCCTCCTCTTGTATCTTGTATGCCGGCTATTTGGGGAGCATTTTCATCTTTTTGGAGTCTACCCGGTGCGAATATGAATTAGTCTGGGCTAGCGCCTGAGACACCGTGTGGTTTATACCAAAAAAAAATCTTACAAATAATTTGTTCTTTACGTAATGCTGAAAATGCCTCTCATGCGCAATTGGATGAACATGCGTCATTCGAAGTGAAAATTAGTTCTTTGGAAGTTAAAAACCGGATTCCAAATCATACTTCATGTTTCGAATGCTTTTTGAAGGAATAACAGTCAAGAATTGAAAGACTAGACTTCTTATTCCTTCAATGGGTCTAAAACTTATTTTTGGATGCGGAAACTTTATTTTCTGGAAAATCTATTTTATAGGTTCAGTTGAGCGAGTAAAATTTCAGTTATCTTATTTCTAAAAAAATTATTTTATAGATCAAGATAAACGAGTAAAACTTCTCTCTTTTACAAATAACAAGTTTTTTTATCATTATGACCATTGGTAACCTCGTCAACACAACAAAAACAGAGTTGCGGGTTCTCCTCTCAGACTTATTTTGTTTTCTCAGTTTTTATGTTATAGCTTTGTTCTAAGACACTTCAACGTGTTTGGAATATTCCTAACCTTTCCCATCTCATTATTAGTTAGTACAATGATCGCACCAGGCTGATCATTTAGCCCCTGATGGTTTCGTCATCGCAGACCCAACTTAACAAAACATGGATCATTCGAACTAGCTCAAGGTCTGCATCTTGAGCATCAACTTTGGCTCCTAGTCTAGAAGAGGATTGCGAAAGCCGAAACATCTGTCCCTATGATATTCCTTCGGTTAAGTAACCATCTTATCTAAAAATTTAAAATATTAAGTAAGGTATTATAATATGATTTATATTATTATTTAACACATTTCCTCAAATTAAACCACTTTGGGCTTGAAACTTGTATAGCATGTTAAAGATGGGGTGCTGAGATTCGAACTCGTAACCGCTGCGTCAACAAGAAACTATTTCACCTAAAAAGTTAAACGGTTAGGTGAGATTCCATAATATGATTTATATTATTTTCTAACACGTCCCACCAGATATATGAAATGAGAAGGAATACTCATTTCATATTGTCAAAAAATTGCTCTGCTTTCTTCGACAAGATTTTATTCATAGTCTTACAGAAATTAAGGAGTCGAGAATAAAAAGCACTCTTAATTAAAAAAAAAAAAAACACCAAAAGAGTGGCCACAGAGTTATACTGAAAACACACCACTAAGAATGAAATGAAAATTTGTGCGATATTTCAATGAGTTTCTCTTCAGTACGTGCCCAAAACCGAAGTGTGTAATTCTGATACTTCAAGTCTCTGGAAGTCCTTTAAGGTTTGTTTTCTTTGGCATCTGTTTCCCCTCCCCATCTTCTTATTCTGTCCTCGGCAATAGAAGCCTGCATGCAAAATATATACTTATGAATAATTAAACACTTAAGATCACTGGAAATTCTTGAAGCTGCTTGCTGGTGAAGTTTAACAATATTGTACACACCTCTTTGTTCCAATTTGTTCTATAAATTATCAAGAACAGGATCAAAGTCTGCACGACAGTCCCCGACAGCATTCCATACCAAATCCCCTGAACAAAATGGATCAAAATTTCAGAACAGTGAGATTGAAAAGCATGTTTATTACTTACAGGGGGCTTATTCTCTTAGTTAATTATCGGATAATTGCTTTTAATTATGCTACCTAATACATTTTGTATACTATCTTGTGTTTATTTTTTATCAAATTGAATGAGGGTAGTGAGATTCGAACTCGTAATCGTTGAGTAAACAAAGTTCTGATATCATGTCAAGAAACCATCTCACCTAAAATCTTAAACTATTAACTGAGATTCCAGAATATAATTTAAGACTCCAGAATATAATTTAGATGGAGCACCTTAATCCATGCGTCCCCCCAACATGGACAACAGCAAAATACCAAAAAATATATATATGTGAACTATAGAAACTCACCAAACATTTTGTTGTGATATTAATAAATGACAGTGTCAGTTGTCATTTGTTTAAATGAAGAATAAAGAAGTAAGAAATCTGTCTTATAACAATGGTGGTCGATATGGGTGTGAGAAAATCTTGGATCGGAAGACGAAAAGAAAACGATGAACTCACCTTAACTCCCAGACCAACTTTGTAACCCAATATGAGACCCAGGGGAATCCCAAATACATAGTAGCAAGCAATGTTTACATAAGCTACAACAGCCTGCCATCCAGCTCCGATTGCCACACCTTAAATAAAAATAAAAAAACATAAATAAATAAATATATATACAGACACACAACACACGTTAAAGATCAAAATAATTTCCAGACAGAACTGGATGAACGTAAATAAGAACTATGAGTACAGCTAGTTTATTACCGGAGAGAACTGGCTGGACGTTGTCAATAACAATGCAAAGGGCCAGCAACGGAGTCAACTCTTCAACGAGTTTCTGCACTTTCACGTCACTTGAAAATAAAGTAGGGTAACTTTTTCTGAAAATAAGAAGAATGGCTGCGAGAATGAGGCCAATGACGAAGGAAGATGACACAGCCACCACCAGTGCAAACTTTGCTGTTCTCGGATGAGCAGCACCCAGTTCATTTGATATTCTCACACTGCATGGATCCACAAAAACATTATTTAACGACCAAATATTTATGGGATTGATTCATTAATCAAATGTAGGAGCAGATATAGCAAACCTAATCGCTGCATTCATTCCCAAAGCTACCATCACCGTCCATCCCAGTATGTTCATGCTGCAAATTTTCAATAGTTTATGGAACAGTTTTTCTTACACAACAACTTAGAAAGAAAAATGAGCAAGGAATTTGACTTGACAATGCATATTCTTCTGCCTCTCTAATTGTGTAATCAAGTCCTGCTCGATGAAGTGCCTGTGTTTGGGATTGCAAATGTGATTGAAGTTGTTTTTTAAAATGTTTTTCGTTCGAAACGCATTAAAATAATATTTTATTAAAATAGTTTAAAAACACTAAAAAAAATTAATTTAAAATAAAAAATAAAAATATTTTTTTAATTGTTTTTTTCAAAAACACCCCCGAAATCTCTTGACAAAGGCATGTGTGGAAAAGCACATTAAAAAACATATATATATATATATATATATATATATATATATGGTCTCGAAATTCAACTAATTAATTACTATACAGTTGTAAAATCATAAGGTTCTGTTATAACTTTTTGTTTAACCATGTCATAAATTATAAAATTTATCTCTAGCATGAATACAATGAATTCTAACAGGACAAAGAAAACGTCCCATTACATTTTGAATGGTAAGTAGAGAAAGAATGGTGGATGGAAGAGACAGATAAAACAGATAGAAAAATATTTTTTTACTTGGTGCTGAGAAGCCGTGGAATTAATTGCAGACTTATAGTTAAGAGTAGTAATCATTGAACAATCTGTATCACGAAAAATAGAGATGTCTGAAGAGAAAACAAACACAACCTGCCATATGCATGCTGACAAAATATTCAAGGAGGATAATCTCATGAAAGTTGTCCTCTTTTAAATTTTATTTTAAGTGTTTTTCATTTAAAAATATATTAAAATAATATTTTTTTTATTTTGGGTAAAAAAATTAATTTTTTTGAAAATTAATTTTGAAACAGAGGGTCAAGTATCCCCTTAATATTTATCAAAACTAATTAAGTAATAGACATGCTATCAAATATAATTAAATAAGTGATCCCTTTCTCAATAGACACATAAAAAAATCCCGTGGCAAATCATATGAAAATACAAAAAGTAATAGACATGCTATCAAATATGTTTTTCGTTTTGGCATGTTATGGGATTGACTGGTAGCTCAAGCGTGAGCTCTATTCTCTTACTGGTAGCTCTACCAGCTACCAGCAATTCTTTGATTTTGTTTTTGTTTTGGCTGAAGTTTTTGACTTGGTGATAACCATTCATCAGTGGGATACACGTGGAGTCCAGAGAGCCGAGCATGATGACGTAAGCATGGAAGCAATTAAAAAAATGGCTAGCGACAGAGCTAGAGTGAATCTTATTCAACGCAGATGGGGCCAAATTGATGGTAGACGTGCGCCGGGAATGGCTTTGGGAAGACTCACAATACGACATCGTAAGCGTAGCTGAGCAGTTAACGTTTTTAAAATTTATTTTATACTTTTTTAATGCCCTACTGAGCGGTGAAAAAATAAAATAATAAATGGAGAATGGTAAGAGTCTGACCAGATGGACAGGGCATCCACCGCAATCTCCGCGTTCTTCAGATATCCAGCGAAGAGAATCAATGCCATGAAATACCACACCTCTAAGCTGCAAAACGATTTAAAATCTTTCGAGTCGAGATCAGGACTGATTAATAATAATAATAAATAATAATAAATAAATAAATATTAGAAATTGTTCACTCAGTGAGATCTTCCAAGTTTATAAATGGGATTTGGTACACTTTGACTTAGTTGTGTACTAAGTAAGGAAAAAAAAACATAATAAAACAATAATAGCTTCACAGTAATATTTGCAGCGACCACGCTACTTACATGTAACTATATTACTTAGAATGTTTGTTTTTCTAGGCTATAATAATTGTTTTTTTAAATATTATATTTTTTATTTGTCTTAAAATATTAATTTATTAAAACAATAAAGAGATAATAAAATTAATTTTAAGTAAAACACACCCCAGCTAATAAACTCTAATGCAGTTCAATCACACTTTAGACCCTATTTTACTCTACTATTTCTATTCTAAAACAATAATTAAAGTGTATGTACAAGTTTGTGGCCATGCTAAGACTATCGAGGAGGTAGGTGTTTTAAAGTTATATTTTTAAAATCATTTAATATATGAAAAACAATAAAAATATATAAAACAATCAACTTTTAAAAAAAATCAATTTTTTATTATTATGGCTATACCAACATATTTTTGTCTGGTTGAAGTTATTTTTAAAAGTATTTTTTGTTTAAAAATATATCAAAATAATAACTTTTTTATTTTTTAAAAATAATTTTTATATTTTGACATTAAAATAATCTAAAAACACTAAAATTAATTTTTTTCAAAAAGAGTTTTGAAAATTGTCTTAAACGACAAAAGACATTATGATACTTGTGCTTAGTTCGAAAAGAAGGAGAATAAAATACTGATTTCCTATAAACTTTTCAACGCAAGTATTGAAATCCACGTACGTAGACGATGAGAAGATGTATAATATATGATTTGAGAAGTATAATTACGGTCATCAAATATAAATTAATAGTAAAAAATAATTTCGCAACTTACCAAAGCATGACAGCTGACGCGAGAGATAACTTGACAAAACCCCAGAGATTTTGAAAGGCCTTCAACGAGAAACCATTCCATGCCCGACCACAGGTTCCACTGATAATATACACAAACTGTGATAAGTCTATGATCACCCACGACGCATTCAGCACCACCGCTGCGCCGACCAGACCCCATTTCAGCTTCAGCATCAGCAGCCAGCTGAAAATCGTGTGCAGAATCAGGACAGAAACAGAAATCACGGCCATGACCATGATCTTGCTCTGAGATTGCAGGAATTTCGCCATTGGAAAATTAAACGCATAAGCGAAAAGCTGTGGGATCATCCAGATCGAGAAAATCCCTGCTGCTTTCGAAATCGCTGCGGTTTGGCCGATGAGCCTTAAAAGTGAGCCTGCGAAGATATAAACCAGACTCAGCAGTATGGCTGTGGTGTTGAGTATGAGCCATGATCTTTGCATATAAATTCCGAGCATGTCGAGCTGTCCAGCTCCGAAAGCTTGCCCGCATAATGTTTCGAGAGCGCTTCCCATGCCAAGCTGATCACCATTCAATTCCGTTTAATCAGTCCATGATTATATATATATATATATATATATATATATACATACATTCAGACACAGTTAAGAGATGGGTTTTAAATTTGGTTCTGTACCATGAGACCGAAGGAGAAGCCGGCGATGACTGAGTTCTCGACGGAGACGGCGGCAAGCTCGAGAGTGCCAACATGGCCGGAAAAGACTTGAGTGATAGCGCCGAGGGAGTACTGGCACACGGAGGTGAAGATTGCAGGGGCGGCGAGGAACCAGAGCTTCTTGGACTCCCTCAAGAACTCTCTAAAAAAGTCGCGGGCACCATTGATTGGCTGGATGTCATCGGGATCGGCGGCGAAGGAGGAGGCGAATGAATTGCTTGTGATTGATCTTGTAAATGACATGAGCTGGTCATCGTTCTCGTTCTGGTTCCCTCTCGGAGAGAGAAGTGGCTGCCTGGAATCTGCCATGTGCTGCTATTGAGAGAGAGAGAGAGTGAGAGAGGGAGATTTGCCTTTTCCCGGCTTGAGGCGAAACCTATGCGTTCATGCTGTTCTTCAAGTGTAGCATTTTATAATAAGCCAACACTTGTTATTGTGTGGATAAAATTTATTGCCGAATAAAATTTGTAGGCATTTTGCTAAATTGGATGTTTAAGGAAGATTTAATTTCACTCGATAAATTTTAAAAAATAAAGTTTGTCAAAAGTCAATTGTATAATTTAGTAATTGTTTGAGAGTACAGTTAAGTTGTTTTTCAATCAAAAATACATTAAAATAATATTTTTATTTATTTTTTAAAAATTATTTTTCACATTAACATATAAAAATAATCTAAAAAAACATCATTAATTTTAAAACAGAAAATATTTTAATTTTAAAACAGAAAATATTTTTAAAACAGACAGTTACTCGAAGATAGGTGACACAGTACACTTGATCACTCAAGACAAGCTAAAACATGAGCCGAAGAAAATAAATGCTCACCTTCACTATCACCCCTTGTGTGGTAACACGATAGTCAAACACAATAGGCGAAATTCATTTTCTTTCTCACAAAATTATTATTCCCACGTTGCTCTGGAAAAAAAAACACTATAAATTAAAGAGAGGAAATCTAGCCTTAACATAATAAAGAGATTAGCTAACAATTTAGCTTTTTTAAATAGCATTTTTCGTTAGAGTGTACATTAAAAAGAAAGACATTATAGTATTTAAAACTTATATTAAGAGTTTGACTATTTAAAACTTAAAAATAATTTTTTTGGTTGATGTTGCTTTTAAAAGTATTTTTCGTTCAGAAATATATTAAAATGTTATTTTTTATATTTTTTTAAAAAAATAATTTTAACATCGGCAAATGAAAATGATCTAAAAACACCAAAAAAATTAAATTTAAAGTAAAAAATAAAATAAAAACTCAATTTGTTTCAAAAACGTTTTTGAAACACAATGTCAAACAGGACATTAATGATCAAATGTTATTACATATACCTATAAATAAATCATCCGTTATATCATAAAATCAATTTTTATTCATGTTTTTTTTATTCATTATTTTTTATTTATTTATATGCTTTGTTTATTATTACGATCCAACTATATTTCTAATTGTTTTGTATGTTTTAAATTTAAATTATTTTTTTTCAAATATATATATTATTTTAATATATTTTCAAATAAAATATAATTTAACATGTTACTTTCACCTTTTGGTCCATACACCTCTAGTTGATAGGATAACACAATATTCATCCTAATAAACCTTTATAGCCATGAGCCGACAATACATTTACTTACCTCTTTTATTGTGATCACCTACTCTTCTTAACCCTTCTTTTGTTACTAAGATCATCACCTACTCTTCTTAACCATGCATTCCTTTGTTATTAAGGGAATTAATTATATGGCTAAAAAATTCGAACTTAAAATTCAAGAAAGATATCAAAACTGATCGACCCACCTGGCTAACGCTGTGCCCTACGATTACACCCGATCAACTTCGAAGAACAAAGTTTGACAAATAAGAACCTCGGGTCATAGATGGATGTAATATACTCATCCTTATAAATATATTACAATCCTTGTGATTGAATATTAAAATAAATAAAAGATATCTTAGAAATATAGTAAGATGATTTTTTTTTATTATTAAATAACAAAGAAAAGAGATAGGAGAAGGATGGACTGGAATCTGTTTGGATTACACCACTAGATTTGAAATTGATATCGCAACTAAAATTTTGCATAATATTGATTATATCAAGAAAATATTTATCAATAGTATAGGTGGTCAATAAAAAAAATATTGGTAATTTTATCGGTAATTAAATTTGTCGCACCCTCCGCGAGAGCACGGCGTCTCAACGACTCTCCCCGTGAGCGGGGTTATTCAATTCGGGTTTCATCTTTATTTTTTGTGGAAAAAGGAGTCGCCACCTAGTATTATGGTTACTAGGAAACCTAAACTGGTCTTTCAGAGATTCTAAGGCAAATGACTTGTTGCGTAAAGGGAAGGTTTTAGCACCCCTAGTATGCCCTACCTAAGGTTGGCTGCTTGGTGTTTTGGTTTGTCTTATGATTGCTATATTATTAATATTTCAAAAATATATTGGTTAAATGATGATGACGTATTATTCCTGTAATTTTTTTTTTGGATATTTACCACTTCAAGGTTTCTTTATCCAAATACCAACAGTGAATAATAAAAAATTATCTCCACCAATATTTTGGATATTAATCCTTTTAGGATTTATTTATCCAAATATCAACAGTGAATAATAACGAATTATCCCCGTCAATATTTTGGATATTAACCCTTTTAGGATTTTTTTTATCCAAATAGCGACAGTGAATAATAACGAATTATCCCCGTCAATATTTTGGATATTAACCCTTTTAGGATTTATTTATCCAAATACCGACAGTGAATAATAACAAATTATCCCCGTCAATATTCTGGATATTAGCCCTTTTAGGATTTATTTATCCAAATATCAACAATGAATAATATGAATCACCAAAAATAAGATTTTGATATTTTTGGAATATTGGCCAATACCCTTTGGATTTTACAAACATGTTGTAAAATCCAAAAATGCAAGAAATGATTTTTCCTTGCGAAATCCATGCTAAAACACATTTTTTCTTCAAACACCGAGATAATATTTTTTTTTTGAAAGAAAAAGAATTTTCAAAATATGTTAGTGTATTGGCCGTATGTACGAAAACAACACATTTTTTTCTTTTTTAATAAAAATATTTTTTATGCAAATTTTGTATTTTTTTTATTTTTCATTATATTTTTTTGTGGGGTGGCTGCCCAGCCCTGATGGGCCGAGAGGCCCATCATTTGGGGCTCGACTGCCAGCCCTGGTTCTACAAAACTCATTGAAGTTTTCAGAAGTAAATTCCCCCCCTATATTTGTTCTTAACCCACGGATATTACTATCCATCTCCTTTTCCACTAATGTTTTGAAATTCTTGAATGTGCTCAAGGCTTCTGACTTTTCGGTCAAGAAGAATACCCAAGTTTTCCTAGTGTGATCATCTATGAAAATAATCAAATACTTCTTACCACTATTAGATTGTGGTGTCATTGGTCCACAAATATCAGCATGAATTAATTGTAACCTATCCGTGGCCCTCCATTGACTTTGTTTAGGAAAACAGTCTCTGTGTTGTTTTCCCTTTAGGCACCCCTCACATACTCCAGTTGGACTCTTCAATAGAGGTAAACCCTTAACCATTTTCTTATAGTGTAGGTTCTTAGTCCCTTGTAGCTTAAGTGTCTAAATCTACAATGCCATAAGTAAGAATCATCTTCACTGACAGTTTTGAAGCATGCAGGTTCTGTGGTATTGACAGTAGCTAACAGCACAAACATTCTGTTTGTGGACATGTTACTTCTCATAATAAGACCTTTAGATGGATGGAACAATTTACACACATTATGCTTGATAAGTATGGCTAATCCTTCTCCTACAACTGCCCTATGCTGAGCAAGTTGTTTTTCAACTCAGGCAAGTAATAGACCTGTGTAATTACTTAAATTCCTCCCTCTACTTCCATCCTAACACTCTCTATGCCCATTACCATCATTCTGGAGTTATTCCCCAACTTGACAGACTGCCTAAAACTATCATCAAAGTTCATGAACCATATTTTATTACCAGTGATATGGTTACTACAGCCAGAGTCCAGAAACCATACCTCTTCTCATTTTGCATGATGTAGTTCAACATGGGCCATGAGAAGCATTTCATCTTCCTCTTCTAGTTCAACATAATTTGCTCCTTTCATCCATTTAGGGCATTCATAATGAAAATGCCCTAAATTATGGCATTTGTAACACTCAATCAGCTCTTTATTGAATTGTCTACCCCTTCCTCTTCCTCTACCTCTAATTCCTCTAAATGCACTTCTACCCCTTCCTCTTGTTCTCTCATCATAGACAATCTTAAGGGCTTAATCTTCTTCCTTAAGTTCATGCATTCTCTGCTCATGAACTAGAAGACTTCCATGTAGTTCATCAATACTCATAGTATCTAGATCATTTGATTCCTCTATTGAACATACAATATAGTTGAATTTAGGAGTCATTGATCTCAGAATTTTAGTCACCATAGTGCTTGGTTGTATTTGCTCCCCATGCACTCTCATCTTATTCACCACAGTTAGGGTTCTTGCCATGTATTTATCAACTCTCTCTCCTTCCTTCATGCTCAATAATTCAAACTCTCTCCTCAGTGACTGCACTTGTGCTCTTCTTACTTTTATCGAGCCCTGATACTTTTGCTTCATTGATTCCCAAATAGCTTTTGTTGTTCCCTTGTCTAGAATCATCTCCATAATTTATCTGTCAATGGCCTGGAACAAGAAATTCTTGATCCTTAGATCCTTGAGTTTAGCTTCTTCTGCAGTCTTTCTTTGCCCTTCAGTTGGTGTGCTTCCTCGCACCACAGTTGGGACTCCTTCCTCCACTAAGTTCCATAATTCCTTGCTTCTTAGGAAATTCTCCATCATCATGGACCAGTGATCATAGTACCCAACGAATTTGGGAATAGAAGCTTGCACAAATTGCTCAGAGTTAGCCATTTCTCTGATTGCATTTTCTTCTCCTTGGGTTCTCTCTCTCAATTGTATAGGTTTTCTCTCACAGTGGTCACTCCCTACCCTCTGTGTTTCCCTCTCTCTCTAACTCTCTGTGTTTCCCACTCTCTCTTTCCTAATCAAGCCCCCTTAGGCTCTGATACCAATTGTTGAATTCAATTGTTGTGAAATTCACAATTGCATTGAAAAAGGATTACAGAGCTTTTGTATTTGCTTAAAGCACAAAACCACTCCTCAGTTTACAAACTTCCCCTGTCTATTTATAGTATTCAGTACTAGTCTTATTAACAAACTAATAACAAACAATCAAACTGTTTAGCAACAGATTCACAAAAATAGAAACTGATACTAACTGAAACCTAACCAACTAATTCAACAAACTCAATTCATTCAACAGACTCAACAGTTGCCTGGCTTAAAATCCTCAAGTAATCTATTTTTCTTATCCATCGATCCCTTCCCTTTTTAACATCATTCCTTCCCTCTTAAAACAGAGAAAGATATTAAACGCAATTTTATCAAATACAAATGATCTCCACAAGCAAAAATTATACTAAATACAAAACAAAATACAACCATTAATATATAAAACAAAAGTAGAAAATCATGCACTAGGTAGGGGTCGAACCTGCGACGCTCCGACAAGAAACAGACATCCATCCAATGAGCTACAATGCTTCTTTGTATGCTAAAGGTTAAACCTTTGTCCACTATTACATAAACAAAATAATCCACTGTAATCTAAGTCTAGGTGAACAGTGAAAATCATTGTTCATTCACTGTTTAAATTGGCGATCTGTTTTAGCTATATACTAGTTAATTACCCGCACTACGTTGCGGGCCGAACAAATATTTTTTACAATTGTTGGGATTGAAACAATTAATAAATTTTGCTAGTTCAAAAATAAAATATAACATCTATACATGCAAGGTTTGATATAATGAAACACATCAACACACCATATTATAACATCAACAACATCGAAGGCTTAACATCTAAAAATATTATTCCGAGGAGAAAAAACTAAAATTATTATTATTATTATTACGTGAATAATGGAAAAATAAATTCAATAAAAGAATAAAAAAGCCCAAAAACTTTAACCAAACAAAAAAAAATTATTAGCTAAAAAAAATCATTTGATGTGAAAATAAAATAAAAACTAATAAAAAAACCAACAGAATAAACAAAGGAAAAAAATAAGAAATATCAATTTTCAAATTATCATAAACACAAACTAAAATTTAAGAATAAATTTTATGAAAAAAATTATTATCTCAACAAAATAGAAAATAATAAAAACTAAAAACTAAAACTAAAGGCACATATATATAAATATATATAAACATGGACAAAAATATGAACTATTTAAGAAATATAAAAAATTAAAGGAATTAAAATTAAATTAAAAAAATCAAATAAAATGTAATATTTATACATGCAAGGTTTGATATAATGAAACACATGAACACACCCTATTATAACAACAGGAATATAAAAGCTTTAACATCTACAAATATCATTACTATTACTGTTAAAAAAATAAAAATAATTAAATTACCCCGAGGAAGAAAATCAAAAACATTAACAAAAGAGGAAGTAAGAAAAAAAAAACTAAAATTATTATTATTATTGCGTTAATAATGGGGGAAATTCAATCAAAGAAAAAAAAAGGTCAATAATTTTAATAAAAAAGAGCAAATAAAAAATAAAAAAAAATAAAATTATTAGTAAAAAAATTTATTTGACGGAAAATAAATAAATAAACTATAAAAAACAAAAAAAAAAAGTATAAGTTAAAAAGAAAAAAAAATATAAAAAGGAAATAAAAATGATAATGACAGGACATTATCATTCACAGCTACAAAGAAAGGATGAAAAAGTTTAAGTGGTAACCTCCTTAATATACAGCGAAAGGAATTGATGAGGAAAAAAAAGACAAACAAAAAAGGGCATAAAACATCACGTGCAGGTTCAATTCAATGATTTTGCCCAGGAAATAGACACTTTATCCACTTAGTTACATGACACTACACTTTATTCACTGAGCTATAAGCGTTTTTTTGTATTTTACTATGAAAATTAAATAAAAAGCAGTAATTTGTGAACCGAACCAACCCAAACCATTACAATCCACATTGATTTGTCTCACAATGCACAGTAATTTAACCATGAGCTCTTTTAGTATATAGTATAATATAATAATACTAATGTTTTTAGAGACAATAATATTCTTGTATATGTTTATTGTAGGGCAATTCTTATAGTCTTGGGTATTATCAAATTTTTATTTAAGTCATTAGATTTAAATAATATAAATATTATAGATTATAAAGAGTTAAAAAAAATTAAAAATGTATATCACAAGTTAGGTGGTGTGTTATAATTTTTAAAATTTGATCAACCCGACCCAACTCATATATTTTATACTCATTTTATTGAATATTTATTTTTATTTTATTTTATTTTCAAATATTTTTGCTATAAAGTTCTTGTTAATGAGATTTCAATTAGATTAATTTAATGTAGCAAAAAATAACTTGTCTCTTTAGTAGAAAGGAGAACAAAGATAATAAGAATTAATAGTGGTATAAGGTATCAAACTTATACCATACATGACACCTAAAATCTATATTGTATTCTAAATTTATCTCTAAATACAAACTAGTAAGAATTATCAATACATGCTTAACTTGTGAATATTTGTGATATTCAGAAATGTTTAGTCAAATCTGATATATTAAATCTACTCGGGTATACAAAAATTAAATAGATCAGGTTTATAATTTATAAAATATCAAAAAATAAACTTAATATAAATATGAGTTCAAACTCGAACCCAACTATATTCATAAACATTCTTATTTATATTAAGCTACTTTCATATGCTTTATTATGGTTCACATTCTTCTTCTTTTTCTCAATCATTTCCATATTCATCACCATTTCCATCTCAATTATTTCTCATATACCCCTTTCACAATTATAAATCCTTCTCTTCCTCTTCCTCTTTCTTTTTTTTTTCCTAACCTTTATCTTCCTCATTCCGCTCAAAATTTATTATTTTTATTTTTATTTTTTATATTAAATTAAAATATTTTAATATTTTTAGATAATTTTAATGTATTAATATCAAAAATATTTTTTAAAAAATAAAAAATATTATTTTATATATTTATAAGCAAAAAATATGTAAAAAAACATCAACCACACTCAAACATTCACCGATAATAGTGTTATTAGATACTGCATCTGTCACTATTTAAGTGATGAAGGCTATGTACCCTCTTTTTGTAAATAGATCTTCTTTGATTTCGGGGGTGTTTGGAGTACTTTTAGAAAGAAAGAAAAAAATTATTTTTTATTTTAAATTAAATTTTTTTGATATTTTTACATCATTTTGATGCGCTAATATCAAAAAAATACTTTTTAAAAATTAAAAAATATTATTTTAATATATTTTTTTTTAATTTTTTTTTTAAAATAACAATAACAACACTCTCTTGGCGCTACTTATCTGCCTATTCCTTTCTCAGTAAAGTTCCTCGGTATATGAAGCTGACACCATTTTTACTAGGCTTTTGTTTTGCCTTTAATTTGCCTAGTCATCTTGTTAACTACTAGTACAGAGCCTCTCTAGTACACTCTTATAATTTTTTTACTCGATTGAATTATTCTAGTGGACCCAGCTATGCCATGGGCTATTCTAGATTTTGTCTATAATAAAAACAAATAATATGGTGAAGCAAATGTTTCCAATGAAAATTTTACAATTCAGGTGTATGCGTTAAAATAATTTATTTTATTTTTATTTTTTAGAAAAAAATGAGATGCATTTTGTATTTTGTACACATTTTTATGCAGATTTTATTTTCTATTTTCCATTTATTTTCTATTTTTTAGGGCTGGTAGCCCAGCTCAGATGGGCCGAAACAGCCCATCACTTTGGGGTTGGACTAGCAGCCTGAGAAAATATAGTAGATTAAATTATCTTTTACAAAGTCAACTTTTCCTTTGCTCAATCAAACTTAATACTCTTAATTTCTTCTGATTTTCAATTGAGTAGCTTTGGAAAAAGATGAATATGATTGTTATATCTTGTTCATAGTAAATTGCAGTGGTTTCTAAGGGTAAAAGTCATGAATCTAAGAGATTTTTTCCTCTTTTATGCGAATGATTTAATCATTAATTTTATGATTTTATTTTCTATTTAATTTCCTAATTTGAGAAGAGGTAATTAATTATATGTGAGGGAAAGAGTCGTTAGGGTGACTTTAGTTTTTTTTTTTTTAATTATTTATTTGCTCTATCAAATTCTTTATCTATTTTGAGACAAAATACACAACAAGGATGACAGCAAGAGAAGGAAATTTACATACACGTACTATCTGATCTCACATACCTAAATCTGAGGACAGTACTGCTGGTGGGATGCTTTGTTGATTCCTGAAAACGTTGTCTGGATCAATATAAGTTTTTACTTCAACCAACCTGTCGTAGTTTCTCAAGAAGTACTTTTCGCCCCAAACCCTAGCAACCTCCCCAGCATCTCTTGCTGGAACCAACTCCATCACTCCTAGGTCGAAGTCCATGTAATTGATATAAGCAGCCCTTGGATCGAATGACACAAATGGTGTCATCGCGGTGTAAAATTCTCGGATCCAGCGAATATACTCATTGCTTTTGCTGTCATCTTCTTCTTTCCATTCCACCAGGTACTGGATTGTGAAAAGGTTACCTTCTCTGTGAGGGAAGGCAATGGCGTCGCTGCTTATATTTTGCATGATCGCTCCGTATGGATCTAAGATGACATAACCTTTCGGCTCTTTTTCAAGTATTTCCAGAGCTGTTCTTATACCCTCGAGAGAAATATGTCTCCTCACGTAGTCTGATTTGGCCTTGAAGTAGTTCTTCTCTTTCAAATACCGATTTTTCAAGTCGGAAACTGAGCTTCCATCGCTTAATCCAGAGAAGAATAGGATCGATTCTATCCAGCTCATTTCTTTGCAATCTTCTGTTTCAATACCCAGTTCAGGAAAAACTTGGTGTAGGATGGATACCATTTCATTTCTCGGACCTAGATAAAACCCTTTAAATGTAGCAGATATTCCTCTGGTTTTTGTCCCCGGCAGACCATCTCCCACAAAGCATGACAAGTAGAAATCTCCGGCGAGGCTGGGTGCTACACCTTGCCAAGCATTCACTAAATCGGCTACGTGGTCTTTCGTGCCAGGTCTAGAGACTATAAAACCAGTGACAACTTGCGGCACTCTCAGCAGCCTGATTTTCCATGCATAAATAACGCCCCATGCACCACCTCCGCCACCTCTAATAGCCCAGAACACGTCGTCTCCCATGGCTTTTCTGTCTAGCAAACGTCCATTGGCATCCATAAGAAGTGCATCAACCACATTATCTGCTGCGAGTCCGTACTTCCTCGACAGCAGCCCAAACCCACCGCCTCCAATATGACCGCCAACTCCGACGGTCGGACATGATCCAGCTGAGAACCCATGACTACTGCTTGCCTCCGAAATTGCAGAGTAAGTCTCACCAAGGGTTGCACCTCCTTCCACCCATGCTGTTTCTGTCTCCAGATCCACTGAAACTTTGTTCAGATTCATCATGTCTATAATCACAAAAGGAGCTCCATCATTATCTACAAATGAAGTCCCCTCGTAGCTGTGCCCGCCACACCTTACCCTTATTTCTAACAACCCTTCCCGACAACACATCACACTCTTCACTAACTCATCTGAACTCTCAGGCAGGATAATAGCTAATGGCTTGGCAATTGTTGGTTTCGTGAATCGAAGGTTTTGAATTGAGAAATTAAGGAGCTTATAGTATCTTGTCGAGTCCTCATCTTGTTTTGTTCGAGGAAACGTGGTGAAGTTGTTTATATCTTGTATGGTTAAGCAAGAGGTGATTTGGTCTTCTGGCGCCCGTAGAGATGGATATAAAAGAGCAAAGGACACGAAGAGAAATAGAGGAGATGGGTATTTCATTAAGGCAGCCATGGTTGCTCAGAGCCTTGACCTTGGGGGAGAAGGTTGGTTTTGGAGCGATGGAAAAATGGGTTATATTGAAAAAGTGGAGAATCATATCATACGTTGCGGACATAAAGATGGAGAAATCAAAGCTAAGATCACATAAGTGCCCGGCAGTTCATCTGTATTCATTTATTCATTTAGTTAATTTTTAATAAAATGAGATTTCCTCAAATAAAAAAAATGTATTAAGTCATTTGTATTCAAGTCAATGTTTACTTATTTTATAAAAATCTAGAATAATTGAGATTTTACTCGCTTCACTTAACTAGAACCCGCAAAAAAATAAAAATTAGCAGTTGCCTAACGTAGTACAGAGGGACTCCCTCCATATTTAATTGCCTCAAAACAACCATTGAAAGGGGACAAAAGCCATATTCAACAATTTGCTATGGAAATAAATTAACTTGGCCATGGTTGAGCATGCATATATTAAGCAAGAACAACTTGATAAAGATGAGAGTTATATAGG